>JANUWF010000953.1:3666089-4277104 GCA_026120185.1 Voacanga thouarsii
ATGCTTTATTGGAAGAATGATGCTTCACAGAGGGGCTGCAGGTTTTGTAATCATGCCCGGTATATGGCGAAGAAGAAAGTTGAAAAGAATAAACAGCAAAAGGATATCCCTTTAAAAAATATATACTACTTACCTTTAGCCCCTAGATTACAGAGACTGTATACTTCCAAAACAACCATGGAACATATGAGATGGCATGCTGAGAGCCAACCAGAGGTGGGATTGATGAGCCATCCTCGTGATAGCAAAGCTTGGAAGTACTTTGATTCTACTTATCCCGAGTTTGCCCACGAGTCACAAAATATGTGCCTTGGACTTTGCTTAGATAGTTTTTCACCTTTTGGAATGTCAGAAAAATAATACTCTTGTTGGTTAGTAATTGTAACATGTTATAACTTACCATCATGGATGTGCATAAAAGATCAAATGATGTTCTTGACTATTAGTGTCCCCAGTCCAAAGAATATGAAGCATAAAATTAATGTTTTTCTCCAACTTTTAATAGATAAATTAAGCATTTGTGGCCAATTGGGGTTCCAACATATGATATTTCAAAGAAGCAGAACTTTCAAATGCGAGCAGTAGTTCTGTGGACCATTAATGACTTCCCAGCATATAGTATATTGAGTGGGTGGATCATAAGTGATAGACTGGCATACCCTACTGTTAGTGTTATGCCCTAGAAGCAATCACTTGTACGTTGTATAGACATATTTTATTTTAATGCAAGGCATAATTTATCTTACAGTTTATTTTGTTTACTTTTATATAATATAACTGTTAGATAAAGTTCCTAGTACAACATTATGTTAAGGAAATCATGATAGAGATCATGATATGAGATTCTTATTACACTGTATAGTGTTAGTACTTAAATAGTCCATACTCATAGTATTAATGAGACAGGACATCACTAATGCTTTAAGACTAGCATGTGTTAGACTTCTTGATTTGATCAGGTGATGGTTCTCATATCCGTGAGTATTGAGATACCCAAAGTTAACACATGGATGCTTGTTAATGGAACAAGTACATTGGATGACCTAACTATGAGATAATCACATGGATAACTATTTAGTACCAGTGATATAATCTCAATATAGCAAACGTGCAAGTATCTTTAGACTTGAGATCTCCAAGGTACTTTGTTTGCTGAGTATTGTTCTTTGATTCTAATTTTTGGAGCTAGATCGAGGGTCACCTATGAGATGAATATTGGGTATATTGTGAGGTAAACGAAAGTAGTTGAGAGGGTCAATAAAGGATTCACCACTCTTAATAGTAGGAGCAAATATCTCACGACCACTTGTAGGAATTACTATTCGAGAAATCCTTGGCCAATGCGACTGTGTATTGGAAACAGTTTCAATTTATACACATTTAGAGTAGTGGGTTCTTGGTACAAGTACTATTATATTCGGACTAAAATTAAAATATTCTATGGGGAGTTGGCACTAATTCCGTACTCCAAATCGGATGAGATATTGTATGGTAAAAGGAGTTCATTGTATTGTAGTTTGTTATTGAAGAGTTCATGTCAAGCCACTTGACTTCCTAGACTCTTGGGTGGTTATGATATGTTGCTAGATACCGCTCATGATTTGAGAATATGGATTTATTAATTAATGAATTAATAAATCAATCCTGATTAGAATAATATGATTAATTCTAATTAATTATGGATTATTAATCTCAAAGAGGTTTGGATTAATTCATATTTGCTACCAATTGATTGGGAAATCCAATAGGTCATACACAATAAAGGATTATATACTCAAGATGTTATTTGATAACATAGTGGAGTTAATTGCGCGAAAGAGAAGTTGTTGGGGCTAAATTATAATTAATTATAATTTATGGTCTAAATTATAATTGTGAGAACTTGATATTTTCCATTACAATTAGGGAATTCTAACTGTTTTATTAGAATTCTCAGCTGGTTTTAAGTAGGGTTTTTCGTGTTCTATAGGATAGACACACGATACCTAATTTTGTATGGGCAACATAACGGAAACAACTCCAACGGAAAAAAAAACCCCTAGACCAACACACGACTTCTGTTCTTCTTTCTCTCTCTCTCATTTTTTTGAAAGACGAGAGGAACCCTAGCCGCTACTTAGTTTTTCTGCTAACACAGAAAACTTCGTGCTTGAGTGTGATCATTCGTGTGATTTCTATTAGAGATAATCACACACTGTGATTATAGTGGTTGGATGTTCAATTTTCGTGGTGTTTGATCAAGAGGATTGTTGGATCGCGCCTTAGACTTGAAGAAGAAAAATTTTATTTTTCAGACACTCAAAGAAAGGTAAAACTGTTACCTTTGCTCTCTATATGTCTTATTTTCCACACATATGCGGTTCTTGGGATGGTATTTCGTTCTTATTTTTCCGCTGTGTCATATATGATATGCGAGAGATACCCAACAGCAACTGCATAGAAAAAAGGAAGTCCTTCTAACTAAAAAATAGTTCCAAGCAGTCTTGGTTCGATTGTCACAGGTGTTTCTTGCCTGGAGACCATCTGTACAGAAGGGACACAACATCGTTTAGGAAGGATACGGGCGTGAGACAAATTGAACTAATACCTCTTCCTTCAGGAGATGGGTTGTGAGCTAGAATTTGTCATCTTCCAAAGATAACAAATATAGGCACTAAATTAGGTAAAGATGATAGTCGAGGAGTGTATCACAATTGGGTGAAGAAGAGTGTATTTTGGGATTTGCCATATTGGTGAACTAATTTGATCCGGCACAATGTAAACGTGATGTATAATGAGAAGAACGTATTTAATAATGTTTTCAACACTATAATTGTAATACCCTGCATTTTAATCTTCGATTGGCTACTACTTGTAATAGGATGCGAATTTGTATCAATGGCTAGAACAAAAGATGATCAATATAATGAAGTGAATACTTTGGTATAATAACATTTTGTCGGGACCTGGATGTAATTGTTGGATTTGTTCTACCTGTACGCTAAATCTTTAGGAGGCTACTACTGTTAATAAAATAAGAATTTAAGGGTATATTGAGAATGGAAATTGATCAGTGCGATGAAATACACGTTTTGGTGTGAATTAAGCTATTTGGGTTATTAGGGACATTTTCATTATTTTGACTGCGCCCATGATTTTGACTATGAATTTGATGAAACTGAGAAGGAATTAAGGAAGTTAAGTATTATTAATGGATTTAGTGGAATTTTTGGAGTTGAATAGTAAAGTAAAATATTTTTTCATTTCGGACTCGATTTTGGTCATTTCTGAGAAAAATTGAAGAATGCAGTCGAGACTTTGGACATGTGGCATTTTGTGATTGGTAGCCATGAACATATGTCAACTTATGAGAGATTCCATAAAGAATTCATGCAAGACACATGGAATTAAGGAATTATAAAATAAATAGAAGAATGATGTATTTAATTGTGATTTTAACACATCAATAGTGGAGCCATTTCCTTAATGCCTTGATCAATTTATTTGGCCAATATTTTTCTATCAACATGGCGGTAGAATGGCTGAAAAACAGCCAGAAATTCGGCAGCCATAAGAAATGAGAGAAGAGAAAATTTCAAGGAGGAAAATCAAGGAAATGATTTGTAATTTTGTGCTTGGAACACACCTACATGAAAACCACCATACAATTAATTTTGTGCTTGGCCAAAAAATTCTAGTGAGTGTGGCAGTGAGAAGGCTAAAAAAAAGACAGAATTTCGGCAGCCTTGGAGGAGAAAAATAAGAGAAAAAGAAATCAAAATAAATTAGCAAAGAGAAAGAGAAAAGGTGAATAGTGTGTGTTTTTAGTGTAGTGAGTGTGTTCTTGAGAGATTCTTGGAGCAGTTCATACCAAAGAACTCTATATACAAGGTAAAACCTTACCTTGCTAGAATTAAAATTGTTGTTGGGTGAATGATGATTATTTTGATGTTAATTTTTGTTAGTCTTATGCCCTAGAGACAATCACTTGTACATTATATATGGCACATTTTATTTTAATAAAAGATATTATTTATCTTATAGTATCTTTTGATTATTTTTTGGTAAAATAATTGTTAGATAAAGTTCCTAATACAACACTGTGTTAAGGAAATCATGATAGAAATCATGATATGAGATTCCTACTACACTGTATAGTGTTAGTACTTAAATAGTCCCTAGTTGTAGTATTAATGAGACAGGACATCACTAATGCATTAAGACTAACATGTGTTAGACTTCCTTATTTGATCAGGCGGTGGTTCTCATATCCATGAGTATTGAGATACTCAAAGTTAACACGTGGATGCTTGTTAATGGAACAAGTACATTGGATGACCTAACTATGAGATAATCACATGGATAACTATTTAGTGCTAGTAATATAATCTCAATATAACAAACGTGCAAGTATCTTTAACTTTGAGATCTCTAAGGTACTTTGTTTGCTGAGTATTGTGCTTTGATTCCAATCTCTGGAGCCAGATCGAGGGCTGCCTATAAGATGGATATTGGGTACATTGTGGGTAAACGAAAAAAGTTGAGAGGGTTAATAAAGGATTCACCACTCCTAATAGTAGGTGCGAATATCTCATGGCCACTTGTAGGAATTAATACTTGAGAAGTTCTTGGCTAAGGTGAATGTGTATTGGAAACAGTTCCAATTGATACATATCTAAAGTAGTAGGTTCCTAGTACAAGTAATTATATTCGATCCAGAATTAATAGATATTCTAGAGGTGGTTGGCACTAATTCTGTACTCCAAACCGGATGAGATATTGTATGGTAAAAGGAGTTAATTGCATTATAGTTTGTTATTGAAGGGTTTATGTCAAGCCACTTGACTTCTTGGACTCTTGGGTGGTCATGATGTGTTGATAGATACTGCTCATGATCTGAAAATATGGGTTTATTAATTAATGAATTAATAATCCAATCCTGATTAAAATCAATATGATTAATTATAATTAATTGTGGATTATTAATCTCAAAGATGTTTGGATTAATTCATGTTCGCTACCAATTGATTGGAACCTAATAGATCACACACATTAGAGGATTATATACTCAAGATATTATTTGATAACATAGTGGGATTAATTGCGCGAAAGAGAAGTTGTTGGGGCTAAATTATAATTAGTTATAATTTATAATTCAAATTGTAATTGTGAGAATTTGATATTTTCAATTACAATTAGGGAATTCTAACTGTTTTAGAATTCTTAGATGGAGGATTTTTCAATAGGATTTTCGTGTTATATAGGATATACACATGAAACCCTAGCATATGTGTAAGACACGAAACAACTCCAGTCCTAGCAACACACGATCTCTCTCTCGTTGTTCTTGAAGCAAAGCCCTAGCCACTGTTATTGGTTTATGCTAGCACATAAACATTTTGGTGCTTGAGAGTGTTCTTCTGTGTGGATTTATGTTAGAGATAATCACACACTGTGATTATAGTGGTTGGATATTCAACTCTCGTGGTATTTAATCAAGAGGATTGCTAAATCGCACCTCAGACTTAAAGAAGAAAAATTTTATTTTTCAAACGCTCAAAGAAAGGTAAAACTGTTACCTTTGTTTTCTATATGTCTTGTTTTCGCACATATGCAGTTCCTGGAATGGTATCTCATTTTTATTTTTCCGCTGCGCCATATATGATATGCGTGAGATACCCAATAATTTTAACATGAAAAACATGATTTTCATGTCTTGATGTTGGATCAAAAGTTAGGGTACATAAACTTTGTTTGTGAAATTTGTGAAATTTTCATGTCTACTTTTTCTTTCCATCTTTAATCTTTCCATATTTCTATGGTGTATTAGTTTTGTTCAACGAAACAATTTGTCATTTACCGTTTCCATGGCTTATTAAAAATCATCTTATTATTATCATATTTGATTACTATTAGAATACTTATTATCTAACTAATACCGTCATTATCAATTTATAGATTACCGATTAAGTACTAAAATATTATTATTTTTAATTAAAAACTACATAAATAGATTTTAAATTATATAAAGTTTAAATGATAGATAATCAAATTAATCTACACAACTATAGATTAGAAGCCGCACAATTTGTGTATGAAAATTACACGACCAATTCATGACTGAGAATAAAGAGTGTGAAAACCTGATGGTGTGTAGAGTAGTCACGCAATAATTTTTTTAATGAATTGGCATTGTTTTTTCTGCACAGAAGTTTATTCATCAAATCATGATTGTTACTTTTTCAAACCTAAGTGATTTTATTAAATCATGACAATTATTTCTAACTAACTATGTAATTTCTGTGCAAAATTATATCAATATCGTTTTATCAAAGTAAAATTAAATCCCGTTAGAAATTCTATTAATCATAAATCTGGGTCAGTTTGATAATCTAATTCAGCATTTAAAGCTGAATAAATTAAGTACTTATTTTATAAGTGCGTTTGATAACGGTTATATTAATTATTTAATTAATTAAGTACATTTGATAATAATTTTTATTATTACTTAATTGACTAAAATGTAATGAAATTTTATTATAAATTTTAAATGAATTGAAAGTTAATTAAGTGTGGGGTCTAAATATATTAAATACTCATTTAATTCTTAATATTCCTATATACTTAATCTAAATTGTAATAAAATATAGTGTAAAAATAAATTCAAATTTTGAATTCATATTTCATATCTAGTTTTCAAACTTCAATTTAAAATTTTAGTATTTAAATATTTATATTTCAGTCTTCAAATTTCAATTTTATACCACTATCATCATGTATAGATGAGGTAAAAATATAAAAACAATATATTAGAAAATAATAATATAGTTTTTAAAATTTTAGAGGTAAAAGATAAATTAATTTTAGTTTAAATTTTCTATTGAAATTCAACTTCTTGAAAATTTTGCGTGTGACCAGTCCGATCCCTTGACCCGTCTCTAGCTGTCATCCCAAGATTTGTAGGGTTAAACAAATCCACGCTGTGGGAAAAAAGGACTAAATTCCAACCATGCTTCAACTTCTACCTACAGCTATCGTAAATCTGATGCTTCGTGGATTCGTTGCCTTCCCTACATCGCAAGGAATGCATCTTTGTCAACTTATTCCCATTAAATAGAGCTGTCCTTCTCGACTCTTTTCTATGGGAGAGGGAAAGCCTGCAGCTGTACGCACTGAATGGAGTCAGTTTTGTAGTCTTAATCAATAAAAAAATTTTAAAGATATAAATCAATCTAGACTCTATTGATCGTCAAATTTAAAAGACCAATTAATATTTCGAATGGAATCGGTCTCGGAATCTAAAGGTAACCGCAACATTACCTGACAAAATGAGTGGGGTCCAAGCCTCTCTTGACTCTTTTCGCATCCATCGTTTAGGAGTATTATGTATTTATGTGTCAGAATGTCTTCACGACAGCCCCATTACCAAAACATATAGGCCTCGGCGCTACATGCAGTTTAGACCAACACCCCAGCTTATAGTTTCGAGCCAAAGTCCGATAGAAATCATGAAGAGAACATGCAACCACTTCGCTTTTCAGCTTGTGTTGCTGTTGGGTTTCGTATCCTGCCTTGCCAAGAAAACACCAAACATCACCACTGATCAATCTGCTCTTCTTGCATTCAAAGCCTACATCACTTCTGACCCTGATCAATTCTTATAAAAAAACAGGTCTGCTGCTTCCTCTATTTGTGACTGGATCGGAGTCACCTGCGGTCTTCGTCATTTCAGAGTAGCTGCCTTGGACATTTCTAATATGAGTCTCGCTGGAGCCATACCTCCCCACCTTGGAAATCTATCTTTTCTTGTTTCGCTCAATTTGAATAACAACAAATCAATAGTATACCTGATTGACTTGCTCACGGTTCTACCAGAGTGTACCTAGCACTGGCACTCCTCTGGACAAGCTGCGCCGCAACGTACTGTACTGCTGACCGAATCACCAGTCCAATACTGGTTTACCTTCAAGAAGTTATTCGCCCCACTCTGGTGCGATGGGTACAGCGACTCTTCTTGCAGGATAAGACGGTCTCAGATCACTGTTGACGCACACCAACTGTGATCACCTCGAAAATCCCCTCAATTCGTCGGTCCCGATAAGGCAAAATTATGGATCGTGGAGAGAGAACTGAAGCGGCGAATTTTCTCGCAGGAAGCAAAAAAGCACGAAAAGGGGTTAACCCTAATGGCGGCTCTGTTCCCCCTTTTAATGTCGCCTTAGGAAAATTAAAACCCAATTCGGATTAGGAAGCCCTAATTCCCTTACCAGATTTTATGTTTCCTATTCCTTTTCAAGTTAGAGTTAATTAATTGGGCCAAATAAAAATAGAGGATCGTGAAAACATGGCCCAAACCCAACTTTAACAATATTTAATTATGGATTCCCACCATGAAAATGGCTTCTACCACAATCAAAACAATCTCTAACATGTCAAGAACAATTTCCATTAATTGTTTTAGGCTAACTGATCATGGGTTAAAAATTATTAACTCCCAAAGTTGTTATTTTCAACAATCCCCCACAAATCCATAGTTAAAGACTATTCGGGATTTACATAATCTGCTTTCGATAATGGTACCTTCCGGTTTGAACCACTACCTAAGTTATCCAACTTATGCCCCCACAGGAACAGATGGACTTAAGCCTTGAATCTGAACCTTGAATGTGACGGCGTCCATTGGTAACAACAGACTATCGGCTACGGAAATAATCTTTAGGGTTGACACGTTATGGCCATGTGTCCTGATCCTATCTCATGAGTGTATTCAGAAAAACCCAATTCCCTTTAGTTGCGGCCACACAACAATACTCACATAGTTGGCGATCTCCAAGGATGTACTGCTAGCATCCTGTCTAAAAGACTTGATCCCATTCAGAGTCAAAACTCTTACTTATTGCAGTAAACGCACCACAGGCTTTCAGGGAAAGGACCTAAATACAAAAGTATCAGAATTGGTGCCAGATTCACTCAAACAGCTTGTTTATACCACATTGAACTGCCTTGCGGGATCTCCACTTGGTCAGTTGGGTTGTCACTGTAGGTGAATCATTTCTGGGTTATCAGTCCCATTCCCAACCTGGATTTAAGGAACAATGATATTTCAAGTCCCTTAGTTAGGAGGTCTGCAATGTTATATTTGGATCCAACAAAGTCAACAGACACCAACCTTTCAGACACTAACTCCCTTATAGATTTAAGTCTAACTTGGATGTGTCTCTTAGTCTTTTGATTATACTTGGTACTCTTTATCTTTGCAATTGTTGTTTGACTGTCACAATGCACAGATATAGTAGTAACGGACTTGCTGATCATTGGCAAAGAGGACAATAGTCCATACAGTCATTCAGCTTCCGTTCCAGTAGTATCCAAGGCACATAACTCAGCCTCAAAAGTTGACCGAGTTATCAAAGTCTGTTTACAAGACTTACAGGCAACTGCACCACCACTTAATGTAAACACATATCCAGTGCATCCATTGCTACCAGAGTTCTTGGCTATCCAGCGTGCATCACTATACCGTTCAAGTACAACAGAGAATTTCCCATAATGCAGCCCAAGGGACATTGTTCCCTTCAAGTACCTTAGTACTCTATCCAAGGCCTCCCAATGAGTCCAATTTGGACAACTTGTATATCTTGCCAGCTTAGATACAGAAAATGAAATATCTGGTCTTGAGCCATTTGCAAGATATTGCAAGCTACCAATAATTTGAGAATATCTTAATTGAGACACAGGAACTCCACTTTCATTTTTTAACAAAGCTACAGAAGGGTCACTTGGAGTTTTAGCAATTCTACAATTTTGATACCCATATTTCTCAAGAACACTCTCAACATAGTGAGTTTGAGAAATGGTTATCCCCTCAGTTGAGCGAATCAACTTTAGGCCAAGAATCACATTTGCTACTCCTATATCCTTCATTTCAAACTTACTTTTCAAAAATGATTTAGTCTCATTAATTATCTCAATATTGGACCCAAATAGCAAAATGTCATCCACATACAGGCATAGAACAATACAAGTATTACCTTTAACCTTACAGTAAACACACTTGTCATTCTCATTTATGTTGAAGCCAAATGATAAAATTGTTTTATCAAATTTTTCATGCCATTGTTTGGGTGCTTGTTTTAGACCATATAGGGATTTAATAAGTTTACAAACTTTCCGTTCATTTCCTTTGGCCACAAATCCCTCAGGTTGATCCATATATATCTCTTCTTCAAGATCACTATGAAGAAAAGCTGTCTTCACATCCATTTGGTGGATGGTGAGACCATATATGGAAGCCAATGCAATTAGCACTCGGATTGTAGTCAAACGAGCAACAGGAGAGTATGTATCAAAATAGTCTATTCCCTCTTTCTGTCTAAACCCTTTGGCAACTAATCTGGCTTTATACTTATCTATGGTCCCATCTGGTTTAAGTTTCTTCTTAAATATCCATTTACATCCAATTGTACTGCACCCTGGAGGGAGATCTACCAATTCCCATGTCCCATTGGAGACAATGGAATCCATCTCACTCTTGACAGCTCCTTTCCAATGCCCTGCTTCTGAGGAAGCTATAGTTGCTTGAAAAGTCAAAGGTTCGTCCTCAACATTGTAAGTGACAAAGTCACTTCCAAAGTCCTTGACAGCCTTAGCTCTCTTACTCCTTCTAGATTCTTCTAATTCCTCAATTTGAGTATTGGGACTATTTGGACTTGCCCCCACATCTTTCATCATTTCCACATGATCAGGAATGGAATCAGATGTTAAGGCTAAATCTAAAGTAGAAACATCTTGAGGCAAACCAGTTTTCATGGGAAACACATTCTCAAAGAATGTAGCATCACGGTATTGAATGATAGTGTTACAATCTATACCAGGTATTTCGGACTTAATTACCAAAAACCTCATGGCATAGCTTGTTTCCACATAACCAATAAAGATGGCATCAACAGTCTTTGGTCCTAACTTCTTCCTTTTATGTTCAGGGATTAGAACTTTTGCAAGACAACCCCACACACGGAAGTATTTTAAGTTAGGTTTCCTACATTTCCAGATTTTAAATGGAGTTACCTCTTTATGTTTATGAGGGACTCTGTTCAGAATATGGCAAGCCATATTCAAAGCCTCACCCCACATATACTTAGACAATCCAGAATTCAAAAGTAAATTGTTGATCATATCTTTAAACGTTCTATTTTTCCGTTCAGCAATCCCATTAAACTGGGGAGAATAAGGGGGTGTCTCCTCATGAATTATGCCATTGCTTTGGCAATATTCAACAAATGGATTAGACCCATACTCTCCACCTCTATCAGATCTTAACCTTTTAAGTTTCTTGTCAGTTTGAGTTTCAGCTTCATTTTTAAATATGAGAAACTTTTCAAGTGCTTCATCTTTATGTTTAAGTAAATAAACGTAGCAATATTTACTGCAATCTTCAATAAAAGTAATGAAGTATTTCTTATGATCCCTAGTCAATAAGCCATTGAATTCACAAATGTCTGTGTGAACTAAATCAAGTATTTCTGAATCCCTTTCAATTGAATGATAGGGTTTCCTGGTTGTTTTAGCTTCCACACACACTCGACATTTATTTTTCTTATCAATTGAATGTTTAGGGATCAAGTCTAAATTCATCATTCTTTTAACAGAATCTAAATTTAAATGTCCAAATCTACTATGCCAAACATCAGTGGATTCAATAATGTGCATCATAGGATAAACAGAATTCTCAATAGAAGAAGCTTTATTCAAATCAGAAGTAAAAGGTTCAACTCTTAATTTAAATAAACCATCTGACAAATAACCTTTGCCAACAAAAGAATTGTAGTGCATAATCACTACTTTATTACATTTGAAAGTAAATTCATAACCCTCTCTAACTAAACATGAACCACTAAGAATATTCCTACGAACTGTTGGAACATGTTGCACCCTATGAAGAGAAAGAATACGCCCTGAAGGAAACTTCAAGTCCACGCGTCCAATCCCCAACACATTGGTTGCAGTTGAGTTCCCCATCTTCACAGTTTTTTCCTTTAATAGGCTGGTAAGACACAAAAAGCAATTTATCAGCACAAACGTGCACATTTGCTCCAGTATCAACCAGCCATTCAAGTGGCTCATAAATAGTAAAGACTTCTGGGTTAACAGAAACATACCTTTCATCATCATTGGAAGTAGTGATGCCAGTCCCAGCCTCAATAGTACAAACCTCAATAAGGTGAGTACTCAAATCAGCCTCCGCTTGACTAGTATCCTCTACCACCACATTGACTTGTGCTTCAGAATATGATCCTTGTTTGACTTTGGGCTTTTTAGACAGACAGTCCTTAGCCCAATGTCCAACCTGACCACAATTCCAGCAAGGTTTGTTTGCTTTCGGTATCTTCTTGGCCTTGCCTTTTGTCTTATTTATGTTTTTAGAGTTTGAGTTAACCCCCACATTCCTCTGATTATTGCTCTTCTTCCCAGTAGTCACAACATGGACATTAGACTCCATAGGTACAATATGACTGTTCTTTCTATGTTGCTCCTCAATGGATATTGATTTCATCATATCGTTTAGAGAAATCTTCTCCGTCTTGTGTTTGAGGGACATACCAAAGTCCTCCCAAGACTTAAGAAATTTCTCTATCACTGACATCACTTGAAACTTCTCAGGAAGTTCCATATCCGATTCATGAAGAGAATGAATAATCAATTTTGAGTCTGTTCAGTCACAGACTTACCCTCAACCATCTGAAACTTCAGGAATTTGGAGACATTATACCTTTCCAGACCTTGATCCTCGGTATTATATTTCCTATCTAGTTTATCCCATAGCATTTTTGCTGTGTATGACTCAGAACAGTAGACATCAAAGAGAGCATTTGTCAATGCTGACAGTATTGCCCCTCTGCCTACATTATTCCGTTCATCCCACGTAGCAATCTCAGCTACTCTAGAATGGCTTTCAGTTGGTATAGGCCTGTCTACCTGCACTGCTAATAATAAGCCCCTCATGGTCAACCAAATTTTCATGCGTTGTTGCCAACGCTTGAAATTCTGCCCTGGACCAAACTTGTCCGGCAAACCATTCAAGTCAACCAAAGGCTTATACACAGCAGATGCAGTACCTGACGAACTGGCCATTGCACACACACAGATAATTGCAGAATAGCTTCTTGAAGACTGATAGTAAATCAGGGTACCTACGAGTATAGACAGGCAATTCAACTGAATTGAACAAGCACCGCCTATACCCGACCAGGGCTCTAACAATTGCAATTATCAAATATCAACAATGCCGGCAAGGCCACACAGTCCAAACGTAATGTAACTAGACATAATTCACACTTAATAAACAAATCAATAGTATACCTGATTGACTTGCTCGCGGTTCTAACAGAACGTACCTAGCGCTGGCACTCCTCTGGACAAGTTGCGCCGCAACGTACTGTACTGCTGACCGAATCACCAGTCCAATACTGGTTTACCTTCAAGAAGTTATTCGCCCCACTCTGGTGCGATGGGTACAGCGACTCTTCTTGCAGGATAAGACGGTCTCAGATCACTGTTGACGCACACCAATTGTGATCACCTCAAAAATCCCCTCAGTTCGCCGGTCTCGATAAGGCAAAATTATGGATCGTGGAGAGAGAACTGAAGCGGCGAATTTTCTCGCAAGAAGCAAAAAAGCACGAAAATGGATTAACCCTAATGGCGGCTCTGTTCTCCCTTTTAATGTCGCCTTAGGAAAATTAAAACCCAATTCGGATTAGGAAGCCCTAATTCCCTTACCAGATTTTATGTTTCCTATTCCTTTTCAAGTTAGAGTTAATTAATTGGGCCAAATAAAAATAGAGGATCGTGAAAATATGGCCTAAACTCAACTTTAACAACATTTAATTATGGATTCCCACCATAAAAATGGCTTCTACCATAATCAAAACAATCTCTAACATGTCAAGAACAATTCTCATTAATTGTTTTAGGCTAACTGATCATGAGTTAAAAATTATTAACTCCCAAAGTTGTCATTTTCAACAGAGTATTGATGGTAATGATCTCCGTGGTGAGATCCCGATGTGGCTTGGTTCGCTAGGTGAACTTCTCTTGTTGTCAGTGAAGAAAAATAATTTTTCTAGTCTCTTTCCATTCTCTTTATTTAACTTATTAAAACTAGAGACACTGAATCTTTCAAACAATTCGCTAGACGGAATGATTCCTGTTGAGACCGGAAACCTTCACAATTTGAGGATTTTGGCCATTCAAAATAACCGGCTTTCAGGTTCCTTACTACGGGGGATCTTCAACATCTCAACTCTTGAAGTTATGGCCTTGAGGGAAAATTCCCTATCGGAAGGTATTCCGATTGACTTGTGCGGCCATCTTCCGAGACTTGAATGGCTTAGCCTCTATAAGAATCAGTTCAGTGGTCAAATACCATTGAATTTATCCCAATGTTCAAGGCTTAAAGTCCTGGACTTGTCTTCCAACAAATTTGGTGGTGCATTCATACTAAAATCAATAGGGAGTTTGAAGATGCTTGAGCAGTAATTTCTTGAGAGTAACGATTTGAAAGGTAAACAAACTCATTATCCAATTTTAATTTCGCGTTATATTGGTACTTTGCACATAAACACTGCACTCACATAAATAGGTTCATGCGCATTTGTTCATGTCTTGTACTCTGCAGGTGTAATTCCAAAGGAAGTTGGCAATTTAACGACTCTTAAATCACTGTCACTTAGCTATAACAACTTGACAGGTAGCCTATTTTAGAATAAAAATAAGTCATAGATAATCAGAATTGTGTCTAAAATAGTACACATTTTGACAGGTGAAATCCCTCCGGAGCTTGGCAACATGAGCAAACTAGAACGCCTTTCCTCGGCATTTAACAATTTAAGTGGTCAGATACCAAAGGGAATCTTTAACCTCTCTGCAATTACATGGATCAATCTCAATTCCAATTTTCTTCAAGGCCATCTTCCATCAGGGGTAGATTTGGCATTACCAAACTTAGAAGTTATAGAGATAAATGGAAATCTTCTCAGTGGAGTCATACCCAGTTCTATCTCTAATTCTTCAAGACTCTATCACATAGAACTCTCTGGAAACAACTTTGTGGGTTGTATTCCTTATTCTCTCGGGAATCTAAGAAACCTCCAAGTTTTGAACGTACACACTGATCATTTAACGTGCAAATCTTACTCCCAAGAGTTGGACTTCTTTAGTTTTTTATCAAGATGCGAAAAATTGAGAATATTATCGGTGACTGACAATCCCATGGATGGCCTTCGTCTGGATTCAATTGGAAATCTTCCCAAATCTATTGAAAGAATATATGCCGGCACATGTAGTATCAAAGGGAGCATTCCAGGGGAAATTGGCAACTTAAGCAATTTGTTTGACTTAAGCATCCCTGGAAATGAATTGACTGGTTCAATTCCGTCTACAATTCAAGGCCTGTCAAGCATGCAATCACTACATCTTGGCCACAACAAGCTAAGCCAAGTCATTCCGAAAGGTATCTGTGGTTTGCAAAAATTGAATTCTTTAAATCGAGAAGGTAATCAATTATCTGGATCAATTCCAGATTGTTTGGGCAATGTTTCGTCTTTGAGAACACTCTCCATGGGTTCCAATAAATTGAACTCTGTTATACCAACAAACTTGATGAACCTCCACGATCTCTTGAGCCTCAACCTCTCTTCAAATTTCATAATCGGTTCCTTGCCCCTTAGTGTTGGAAATCTAAAGGTTGCACTCCAGATAGACTTATCAATGAATTACTTGTCAGGAGATATTCCAAGCACTATTACAGATTTGACAAACTTGGAGGCGCTCTCTTTAGCTCACAATAGGCTGCAAGGATCGATCCCCGAGTCAATAGATAAGATTCTCAGTCTAGAATATCTTGACCTATCACAAAACAATCTGTCAGGCCTGATACCAAAATCATTGGAGAAGCTTCAGTATCTCAAGTACCTGAATGTTTCTTTCAATCAATTAAGAGGTCAAATACCTCGGCGAGGCCCCTTCCAGAACTTCACCAGTGAGTCCTTCACTTTCAATGATGCATTATGTGGGTCTGCCAAGTTTAAAGTTCCTCCTTGCCATACCATGCAAATTGACTAGTCGAAGACAAATAAGGTCTATCTAATTGTGTTTCTTTTGATTGGAGCGATGGTAGTCATAGGCTCAATAACACTAGGAGTATACCTAAAACACAGAAAGAATCACAGACTGATGAGGGAAACAAATACATTGCCCTTGGTAGCACTGGAAAGAATTTCATATTATGACCTTCTACATGCAACTAATTGGTTTAACGAGACCAATTTACTTGGAATAGGCAGCTTTGGAACTGTTTACAAAGGTAATCTTCCTGATGGGAGGATTGTAGCAGTAAAAGTGTTCAATCTACATTTAGATAGCGCTTTTAAGAGTTTCAAAGCAGAGTGTGAAGTATTACGAAGTCTTCGGCATCGAAATCTTACGAAAATCATCAGTGCTTGCTCATTTTAAGGCATTATTACTTGAGTTCATGTCCAATGGAAGCCTGGATAAGTGGTTGTATTCTCATAACCATTTCTTAGACATCAAGCAAAGATTGAATATAATGATTGATGTGGCATGTGCATTGCAGTATCTTCATTTCGGTAATCAGGCACTGGTTATTCATTGTGATTTGAAACCCAGTCACATTTTACTTATGAGGACATGGTCGGTCATGTAAGTGATTTTGGAATTGCTAAGTTGTTTGACAAAGAGCAAAGCAATAAGTACACTCAAACTCTAGCAACATTCGGTTACGTGGCACCAGGTAAACCTCCTAAAACTTGTTATTTATGTAAACTAGTTGATTTCTTACTCTTATTAGAACGTCTAAAATATTTAACTTTTTTGTCTATTGTTGTGATTCTATGTTATACTGTTGTGTAGAGTATGGATTGGAGGGACTAGTATTAACAAAAAGTGATATTTATAGTTATGGAATTTTGTTGATTGAAGTTTTTATTAGAAAAAGGTCGAGCGTTGAAATGTTCAAAGAAAATTCAACGTAAGGGAATGGGTGGAAGATTCAATTCCTGAATCACTATTACAAGTTGTGGATGCAAATTTGGTAAAAGATGATGAAGAATACTATACTGAAAAATTGAAGTGTTTATTATCCATCTTCCAAGTCGCTGTGAATTGCTCAGCAGAATTTCCAAAACAGAGGATCAATATGGAAGAAGTTGTTGCAGCTTTGAGGAGGATAAAACAACAATTCTCACCTTACCTTGGGCAGGCTACTTAGAAAGTTTTAAATATGATGCACGGATAACATGTACGGATCGCGTGCTTATTCATTTTTTTTTTTACCTTAAAACTTTATTTACACTTTGTTTTTCTTAAAAATTTTTATTTTAAAGAAATACAACCGTGCAAATAAATAGATAATAATTTGTTTAAGATAAGTTTTATAAAAAATTATTAAATATATAGGATTAGGTGGTTTTAAAGAGAAAAAATATAATGTATTGTGAGTATATATCAATTATTGTAAAACAAAAATTATATAAATAATATATTTAAATTAAAGTATAATTTTAATGTGGAATGAGAATAGAGATTGCAATCCAAATAAATCAAACCTAGTGATATTATACACACCCGGCATACATGTGTTAATGGTGATATCAAACAAGGAAAGTTTTGGTAGTGCAACTGAACACCCAATAATTATGATATTTCAGTTATTACTTACCAACGAGAACACTCAAAAATTTGAAATAATAATAATAATAATAATAATAATAATAATAATAATAATAATAATAATAATAATAATAATAATAATAATAATAATAATAATAATACATTTTTTACATTTAATAGTCACGTCCCAAGGCTAAGACATGACATGACCATATCACTCGAATTTTCCCTAATGACACAAGCCATCTTAAATGTAATATTAGACTAATAACTCCATAAAGACGAAATATTCTATAAATTATTTGAATTAACAGCTCAAATACAAATATCAAATTAAAAACAACATAAAACAAAACTTACAAATATTCTGGCCCAAAACATAATTAAAATAATCTAATAAAATCAATAAACTTATACTATAAATCATCTAAATTCTCCGGCCGTACTTTCGTACTACTTGTCATCACTTACATTTGATAAGAAAAACAAGGCTTGGTACAAAAGGGGGGGGGGGGGGACTTTTTTAATAAAAAACTTATTATATATTTATTTATTTTTACAAGATATGCAACACACTATATCCTTCATTTCACATTTATTCGTGAATTATTGTACACTATAACGTTTTTCATTTAAAATTTGTTAAATACAAAAGAATGTAAAACATTTGCTAGAAGACTAACATATGACTCCAAATAAACAAACTTAAAATACACAAGTTTCTCCAAAATAGTTGACAAAGCTTTCAAAAGTTTTAAATTCTTTTGTGTGTAAATATATATATATATATATATATATATATTGTTATTTTTTACATAATTTATGTGGTCAAGAATGGGAATTGTCACAAGGCATATTTCTAGAAGCTGTCAAGCCCTGTACACCGTTAGAATTGTCAACGGCTCGAGTTAATCTGAACTCAACTCGTTCGGCCTATAATTATTCGAAATGAGCTTTAAGTGTACTTGGGTTAAGCTAAGTTCGGGCCAATCTCGGCTTGCTTAA
Organism: Voacanga thouarsii; assembly: GCA_026120185.1. Classification (NCBI taxonomy): domain Eukaryota; kingdom Viridiplantae; phylum Streptophyta; class Magnoliopsida; order Gentianales; family Apocynaceae; genus Voacanga; species Voacanga thouarsii. Next base: position 3,684,762 of record JANUWF010000953.1, read on the forward strand.
GTTCGGCCCGCTCATATCTTATATAAAATAACATTTATTATATTAATTTTATGTTATATAAACTCAAACTTTCCTTCAAAATATATATAAACCCCTACTCTCCATCTAAGATTTTGATTTTTGAATTTTATTGTTATGTTACTTGTGCATTTTATTGCTCATTATGCAAGAAATACTTCAGTATTTTGTTAACTTTCTAAAAAAAATAATTTCATTTGTTAATTATATATCTTTTGAATGGTTTTATTATTTTGTTAGAGCGGATTAAAGAATATATTTATAATTTTTTTGTTCTAGGTGATTTGTAATGAAATAATAATGTAACTTATTTAATTTTTTTAAAAAATTCGAGCTCAGCTCAAGCTCACAATTTAATATGAGTTGAGCTCAGGCATGATGTATATGCGCGAGTTGAGTTTGGACCGAGCTACTAATTTTAATTTGGGCCGAGCTCGGCTCACATAACTCGATTGACAGCTTTGGACACCATACAAGACTTGGGTTAATCTTGCTTGGGTTTGCCAGGCCGAAACCTAGGTATAGATTCTGCCACTTTCTGGATCACAAACACCCAAATATCTTCCCAAAACTAACCCAAAATATGTATAACAAAACCCTAATACTTCTACAAAACTAAAAGCAACTTTTTAATCTTCACGGCAAAATATGCTAGTTATTTTTAAACTTTCATAAGTTTTGATTTTCACCCTTAAATTTTAAAATGTGTAATTTTAGCATCCAAACATTTGAAACATCTAAAAAATAGCCATTTTGTCAATTGAAACTATTAAGTGCTCATAGAAATTCATCATATGGCTCTCACATGATTTATTTTATGGGTATTTTCATCTACTTATAACCCTAAATCTGGAGCTAAATTTCTCTTTAATTCTTATGAAGTAACTTTTATATATAACATAAAAAATTATTGCAATTTGCGCGTCTCTCACTTCTCATTCCATTTTTTTTTTTTTGGTAATTCAGTTCTCATTTCAAATCCATTATTCATTTCCATAGAGATGTCAAGAAAATTCTATTCATCGAGAATTGAATCTAATTTCTTTTCTTTTTTTCCTCATTTTTATGTTTGGATTTTATTTATTAAAAAAGTGAAATATGTGATTTTGGATTATGTAATCTACTTCTATGAGCACTTAACTTTTTAAATTGATAGAATGACTATTTTTTTAGATATTTCAAATATTTGAAGGTTAAAACAAAAAATCAAAATTTGATAAAATTTAAAGATAGTTGACATATTTTATCATAATCTTTACACCATTAAAGTGACCTTTTATTCACAGAAAATTTAGATTTTAATAATGCACAATTCACTTTACATTCACATAAATTGTTTTTAAACTCACAATTTCACACATACATTACTAGTTTATCTCGTTAAGAAAATTCAAAGAGATTCTAACTTTCTCTTACAAGTCCAAAGAGATACTTAACTCTAACTCAATGCCTATACATCCAGTCATAATAGCCATATATGCACATATGCACATTACATTCATTTTTGTTACATAAATCATATACATAAACAAAATATAGTATATTTTATTCGGATTTTCATAGCAGAACATGTATCTCATGTACATTTAATATAGAAATCAAAAGGATACATTTCCCACTTATCTCGATTTCATGCGAATGCAACTATAGAAGTTGACTCTTAGTTATCTGACTCTAACAGTAGAAGTTACTACACTTCTGCGGTGGTTAGAAGGAGGATATTTTTCCAACTCCAATTACATTTCTCTTAACTAATCTAGGATTTTCCCTTTCTCATTTTAATCCTTTTCATATTAATATTATGAAAAATTAATTTATTTGATCTCTAAAATTTAGAATTTGTAAAATGTTCATCATTAGTGATTCATAACCTGCCAAGTTTCTTTCTAATTTTTATAAAATAATTTCTGTATATGATAGAAAAAGACTGTTATGACTTGTGTATCCCTCGCTTCTCCTGTTAGATTTCTTTTTTTTTAAAAGTAATTCACTTATATTTTCAAATCCATTCTTCTTTTTTATAGAAATATAAAGAAAATTACTATCCATCGAGAATTGTATATAAATATCTTTGTTACCATAGAAAATTGAATTTGGTTTCTTTCTTTTTTTTTCCCCTCATCTTTATGTCTGATTTTTATTTATTAAAGGATAAAATATGTGATTTTTGTTGTGCTTGGATTTTGTGATCTACTTCCACTAGCACTTAATTGTTTATATTAGCAGTTTTAAAAATTTAAAGGTAACTGACATATTTTGTCTAAAATTATATAAGTGTAAATAATATAATAATATCTACAATGAGTTCATTATTTAATGATTTCAAATATGATACAAGTTGAGGATAATTATAAAATTTAAAAATTTTCATCTACAATGATAATCGTTCCTTTTTCATATATGTTGAGCTACTAAACGTATTAATATTTATATTTTTTATAATTATTTTTATTTGTTTATTGAAAATTAAAAATATATAAATTCACTCACTCTTAAGTTCTGGATGAGAGCAAATAATAGGAAATGACTTAACCTCTAGCTTCAAGAGATTTAAGATTCAGAAGTCTAAGACCCGCAAGAAGAGCAGAAAATTTAGAAAACTCTGCAATGAAATTACCAGTGGCATGAGCAACACTGCTCTAGGTGAAGAAAAACTTGGTTTGAAAAACCGTCAATGTTGGGGGAACTCAGGCTGGGATTGTCCTATTTGTCCCAACTCTACGTTTCTCATTAAAATTTTAATTTCTCGCTCTTCTTGCATTTTTGTTTCTTCATATCTCTTTTTTCTCTTTCTCCATTTACCTTTCTAATATCTGGACCTTTACTCTGCTTCCTCTCTGTAGCGAATATGATCGATATATTTATATGTCAATTAAATTAAATTCTATGAGTGTGTAAAAAAAGAATTATACCTTTATAAATATCGTCTTAAAAAACACGAGTCGATAAACTTTTGACTTTCTAGTAATACTCCAGACCCTTAAATTTTTTTTAGTCTCGGGACCAGAAAATTGCTAATCATATTTTTATCTCTCTTTGTAGAGGGCGGACTCACACAAAAAATTAAGAAAATATTGTTCCTCACGTAAATCTAATATAGAATTTTAAACCAATATATATAGTTAGCTATTTCCAACTATGTCTATATATTTGACTCTATCTCAAATACGAATTCTGATAGAACAAGATAACTATAGTTAGGTCCTATTCCATCTAAAATACAATTTTTGGTTTCTTACAATTTTCATTAATAAATTATAAATAAGTATAATTTATTATTGTCCTAAAATTAGGAGCTATTAAAGGGACCTGATTGGATACAGTTAGATTAAATTCTAATAAATTATTTTATCAATCTAAAAATAATTTATTAATCATATTCCACTCCATTAAATGAACATAATTGCACTCTTATATTAATTGCAATTATTGGAGTTAATAATTATATCTTTATGATTGATCAATTTAATAAATTACTCCCGTTGATCAACATTATCTTTGAATGAGGTAGTATGACCATAGTTCCCTTCATTCAAATCCTCAATTCTCATCTTCAATTTAACAATACCATTTGATAATGTTACACTTACAAATTGAATTCAATAAATACTATTGAATTATTGAGTTCAAATTTAACTATCCCTTAGAAGAACTCATAAAAAAATGATCTTGCCTATTAAATGTGACAAATACCATATTGCAGAATAATTGTTCTATATTTATTTCACTTTAATTCTCAAGATACCAAGATATTGATTATTAAATTCATTATACTCTTTGGTAACTCAAGGAATTTCAAGTTAGTAAATATAAATTATTATTTGCTCAGGATTAAGGTATTATGTACAACAATCATATAATGCTTAATTTGTATGGTCTATTCCACAAATTTAACATTTATGGTCCTATCCAATATGTCAAAATACACCTTTGATTTTATTACCAAAGTCAAAGACAGACTTTAATAAAATTAAAACGGCCTCAATAAAATAAGCTGTCCAAATTTATTTTAAATCGCGAATAATTTCTTTCAAATTAAATTATAAATCAAGTTTTTTTGTGTTTAACAAATAAACATTTGATTTATACTAGCTAAACAATTTGTGGACAGATAGGCTCATACATATATATATAAATATATAAAAACACAACTTTATTTAGTTTCAAAATATAAATATTTTATTTATTCAAAGGGCATATCTAACAAAATTCTCTCACTTGTCCTAGAGCAAATGTGACATGTCAGAAATACCGATACTTTCGATATGACTTCCAAAAACTGCTACAGGTGAACTTTTTGTAAAAGGATCAGCAAGATTTTCAGCAGAAGAAATCTTGTATACTTTTATATCTTCACGTTGAATAATCTCCTTAAGTAGATGATATTTACGTTCAATGTGTTTACTACGCTGATAGCTGTGTAGTTCTTTCGCATTCGTTACTGCACTACTGTTGTCACAGTACAAACTAATGACTTGAGATGTAGAAGGAATCACCTCAAATTCTATTAAGAACTTCTTCAACCATACTTTTTTAGCTGTCTCACAAGCTTCCACATATTCAACTTCCATTGTGGAGTCAACAATACATGATTATCTAATACTTCTCCACACAATTGCACCACCACCTACGGTGAAAACAGAGCTTGAAGTGGATTTGCGAAAATCTCAATTAGCTTGAAAATCAGAATTAGTGTATCCTATAAGTATCAAGCCTGGAGCCAAGTAAACTAGCATGTATCCTTGATTTCTACGAAGATACTTGAATATATACTTTACTACTGTACAATGTTCCGGTCCTGATTTTAACTGATATCTATTGATCATTCCAATAACATAGCAAATGTCTGAATAAGTACAAAGTATAGTATACATGAGACTTCCTACAACTGATGCATAAGGAACTCGTTTCATGTACTTAACTTCATCAGGAGTTTTAGGAATATACTTTTACGATAACTGGATTCCATGTCTGAAAGGTAATTGACCTTTCTTGGAGTTTTGCATTAAAAATCTAACTTGTATTTTGTTAGAATATGAAGTTTGGGATAAAGCTATCTATCTATTCTTTCTATTTATTTCGAAGAATCTGAATGCCCAGAGCATATCTTATCTCTCCCAATCCTCCATATCAAACTATTTACTCAACCAGTTTTTCACCGACGCCAATGTCTCTATGTTATTACCAATAAGAAGGATATCATCAACATACAGTATGAGAAAAATCATGTTATTATCTATAATTCTCTTATAGACATAAGGTTTATCAAGATGTTGACTAAAACCATAAGATTTAATGGTTTGATCAAATCTGATATTCCAAGATCTAGACACTTGCTTAAACCCATAAATAGACCTATTCAATTTGCAAACTTTATATTCTTGAACTTCTTGGATAAAACAGTCGGTGTGACACCCCTATCTACAATTATATGAAAGCGTGTAATACCATTAGGGGTCACCCCCTCTGATCTCTTAGATAAGGAATCTTTGTAACAATCACAGCATATGTATATGCCACAAAGTAGTTAAAACTGAACTTGACAATATGCATCCAAAAAAAATATGTCTACTCAGGGTGTGTCTCAGTAGGTACAAATACATCAAATTTGTACTATACCTTGAAGTGTAGGATGTTATCTTCAGGTGAAAGTACTGATCTTTCTAAGACTGATCCCTGGCTCTTATTCCTAGAAAAATAGTGAAAAATAGCTGTGGGTGAAAAATCACTCAGTGAGTCCCGTGTGTACTCGTAATTTCTCAGAAAAATAATAAAAGGGGATTTTCAGACATTTCCTTGATAAAAAAAATCATAGGAATTAATCATGATTTTCCATTAAAAATAACTCCACAACTTATTAGAGAATATTTGAACAAGAGTTATTTCGGAATTTCAAGCACATGTGGGAAAATCCGATATTTAGTGAAAACACTACCCTACATTTCGGGCACAATTGGAAAACTAAGTTTCAAATAAAAATCTTGCCCCATTTTTAGAAATGCAAGAACTTCTCAAAGTAGAAGGTCGGCCTGTGTGCAAAGCTCACTAGGCTTCGCCTTCGACATCATAGTCTTATTGTGTTAATGAACATACCTTTTCTGCACTCAACTATGCATTATTGGAGCAGCAAGTGCATATCAGCACAATGCTTCAAAAATAGAATATTTTACTTGCTATCGTAAGCCTAGAGGTCCCATTCCTTACGTCAATCACCATTGAGATCCCATTCCTTACGTCAATCACCATCGAGGTGGCAAGGAGTTGAACACACAAGGCATAGGCAATTGACAGGCACTAAACGGCTAGTTAGGACAGCTAATCTTAATATTCTATCACCCCATTTGGATTAAGATAATTTCCAGAACTAGCAAAGTTACTTGGGATCGTTTACCTCTAATGCAGTACAATGATAAAAGCCCTTGCGCAGTACTCAACGTCTTCACTGATTTGTAGACTAGTCCAATTCCATTGGTACACAAGACCAAATAAGTAATTTATTCCCGAAGGATTGTAAGTAAAATACATTTCTTGGGGCCATGATATTGTTTTTCAAAAGTTAATCTCATATCAAGAGATTATTTCCCAAATCGTAACGAAAAAGGGATAAAAAGTCATTTTTTGTACGATCAAAATACTTCTAAGGTGTATTTTCATCATTTTAAACATACCTGATTTCCAAAAAGAGTTTTATTCAGGAATCCTAGAATTCTATCACTAAAGGAAGAATTAGATTCAAGAAATTCCATTTATGATTCCATAAAACTATAATTTCCATATTTCAAGCAAAAGGGCATTTTCTAATATTTTCCCAAAAGAAATATGCCATTATTCAAGAACTCATCCATAATCATGGTGTAAGATTTAACTGAATAAACCAAAAGAAAAGCCAAATTGATTCACAAAATATGAATGAAATGCTTTGAAACATCACGGTTTATGGAAAAATATTTACAATTGAATAAATTCCATTTCTCATTAAAATACATTATTTCTCAAAATGTTGATCATTTACCTGTTCAAGAAAATCTAAAGTCACGCTTTCATGTTTTCTAGACTTTAGAACATTATTCATCAAATTGAATAGTTTCAAGAATAAATCTCATGAATTTCATGTCATTGAGATATAAAATGATATCATAGATTTTATCATAAAATATGGAGTAAAACATACTTGTGTGAGTAAAATGCTCATAACAGCATATAACTCAAGAAGTCTATCATTCTCATAGTTATTCATCTATAAAATATTTGTTGTACAAGGAAGTGGGATTTCTTTGTAGAAACATTCCATTATCTGAAATTTGATTGCTTCGCGATTCAGAAAAACCCAAACTTTGGTTAGAAAAAAAACCCAAAAGGTTCCTTATTTACCTTTTCATGTTTTAGGGAAAATAACTAACCTTGAATGATATTTAAAATCATAAGAGTTCATTTTCCCTAGCTAAATCATAACATGAAATGAGGTTTTATTTGTTTAGGAAAACCACAAGAATGATCAGAAAAACTAAAGTTTGTTCATAAAAGCATTAAGGTTCATCGACCTTTTTCTTCTGTATTTGGAAATCTAACGAATAGGGTCAGATATTTGCAAATAAGAAAACCCACTTCTCATAAACCTTAGTATGGAATAAAATCATTTCCATATCAGAAAAACCATATTTCCTCATAGAAACCAAATGGACTTTCATTTTATTCTTTAATGGAATAAAGAGTTCACAATCATTTTCACATAAAACACTTTAACGGGGACTCACATTTTCCTAAGAATTCTTTATCAAATACGGGAGCATGTTAAACGTCAGAAAACCTAAGGTTCTCGAAAAAAATAAAGGTATTCATTGTGCATAACTATAATTTGCATAAATCAGTAGCACAAGCTAGGTTTTCGAATATTTAGGGAACTCACCTTCTAAAGTGTATAAGCAATCCTAGATTGCTTTCACTTGCACCAAATCCTTATCGGAGACTACCCATGTTAAGCATAAAGTTTCATTTCTTTAGTCAATCATAACGACAAGAAAATAGAGCGATTAAATATTATCACTAAGAAGAAGAATTTATTTCCTCTTATCAAATGCAAGGCATCACTTGAGATATTCAAGGTCTGTTAATTTAGTCCTTCTTCCTTTTTCTCAAGTATGCATACAATTCTTTTATAGGTCTTCTCACATCTTCTTCAAGCATACTTAAATCAAAATAAAATATCACAAGGACATGTATCAAAGATGAAATTCTTCAATTTCTCCTTCTTATCATGCTTTGGTATTTTCATCATATCTTTTGAATTATAACTCCAAATAATCCCAAATTTGTGCCAAAATATTCCTTATGTCTTTAGCTACAAAACCATAAAATCTTTGGTCATAAATCTGGAATGGTTACAAAGATATTGCAATTCAATGATGTTTTCCCGAATTTCCAGATTTGACACATTTTCTTGTTTAGCTCATAACTTTCATTATGCATATCCAAATCACTTCAAATTTGGACCAAAATGCTCATAGAAATCTTAAATGTAATTCTCTAAACTTGGTTCACCAAATTCCAGAACAGAGACAGAGTTACTGGGAGCAAAACACCCAGTATTTTCATGAAATAATCATTTTTCTCACCAAAACTTAGTATATCTTTATTCTTCCTTCAATAAAGCATATAAATACACTACCACAATCTAAGCATTTAGGGACGCTAATTTGTGTCGTGAAATTGTTTACCGACACTTTTATAAGTGTCCCCCGCATGCATTGCTAAAAGTGGTATTGCCAAAGAATTTTACGACGCAAGACTTTGTGTCGGTAAATTAAATTACCGACGCTTTTCCTATAAGCATCTCTAAATTAGCCGATGATTCTCCTATAAGTGTCTCTACATTTGTCGACGCTTTTCCGATAAGTGTCTCTAAATTTACCTACGCTTTTCCTATAAGCGTCTCTAAATTTAGTACACTTAAATTCTCTAATGTCGCTAATATAACGACATTTTTTTAAAGTGTCCCAAAATTACTGACACAAAATTCTAATTCTCTCTACTTTTCTAGCTACGTTTTATGTTTACAGTGTCTCAAAATTGGCGATACTTTAATCTATATATGTCCCAAAAATTAGTGACACATAAATATAATTTTGTCTTCTTTTTTTACCACGCAATCAATCATAGTGTCCCAATTTTGGCCTCACTTTGTTTTAATCGTCCCAAAGTTGACAATTATTATATTTTATTATTTGAATTTTTTTTCCAATTTAGAATCTCATAAGAAATATTTCTTTTTACACTGTACAATAGAGAGCTATAAAACAATCATAGTTTTGAAACATAATGAATAATATTTATTGAAATAAATTGTATAAATTAGAACAAAATTTAAATACTCATACTCAAAAGTATTTTGCCAAATATCTAATTACAATATAAATTAGATTAAATATAAATGTTCAATTTCATTAGCAAACTTAAAAAAAAAAAAAGTTTTTGTATTGCTGCAAGTTGATGGAAAGTCCAATAGCCCTACACATTAAATAAAGAAAAAAATGATAAACATTTAAAATATTTAAATCATTTTACTAATACAATTAATAGTTACAAGAGATATAATGAAACATATGCAATTGAAATAATTTGAGAAAATATCTCACTTACTTAAAGAGACCAAAAAACGTTAGTCACTCTGGAGTATAAGTAGATTCACTAAAATTATAAATAGCCTAAAAAATAAAATTCAGGTAAAAAAATATTATGTTGTTTACTATTATTTAAATAAAAATAACTACATACAACAACACATTTCTGCTCAAGAGCTAGCAATTGGGAGGGAGGATATGCCTAGATCACATGCTGCTCAAGAGCTAGGTAAGAAACTTCATTCTCTCGGAATGAGGGAGTACCTTAGGACCTTGCTCAACACCTTTCTTGAAAGGGTCACGAACAACATGTTTCATGGCACGCAACTTTGCCTTTTCTACAAACTCATCATATGTGCTTTCATAGACATATGTACGAGAACCGGCACAACAAGTTTAGCCCTAACATATATTAGCAAACACATTCAATCATACATGAATACTTGCTTTAGAATTCTAGCCTCGTGTAATGAGTGTTATTTATGCACACCTGGTTGAAGAACAAAGCAAAATGTGCTTACTCAACTGCTTCATAGAGTAATATTAACTGAACAAATCAATCTGCCAAACAAACAAAAAAACCCATATCAATTGAATAGGCATAATCCATCTTCACTCCAAAACATAGAGTAATATTAACTGAATAAAATTGAACACTTCAATTATTTATTTTCAAGAGTTCCTTTTTGTACTCTACATTTTCCCTCCTAAATCTTGCAAAGGAACCTAAGAAAATGGAAATGAAACATGTTCAACAGGTATAGCTTTCTTGCTGACCTTGTCCACATGCATATGACTAGTAAGAGCTGCACCAGCAGTTGAACCATATCCAGAAAATACATTAAGAACTCCAGGAGGAAGAGCAGCCCGTAAAGATCAATAGATGATATATAATGAACATCAAAATTATCCAGAAGAAAAAAAAATATTAAACACTTGGATTCATTTTAGTTTCAAAAAAGCATTGGTTTAAGACAGGGTTTAGGTAAGTATGCAATCATAAGAGAACATTTAATTTTCTCAACCATCAACGACACAAAAGCACATACCGTTTTGCATATATATATATATATATATATATATATATATATATATATATATATATATTCTACTTGGTATTTGGATAATATAATCACTCACTGTCACTAATTTCTTCAGCTTTAGAATTACAAAAGCATTACCCATACCATATACCCTATCATAAGACGAGAAACTGATGCTTCAAATAGAATTTTTCCCAATTCACCTCAAATAGTAAGAGCATAGGGAAAACATTATTTTAAAGCAGCAACTCCTCAGACTAACCTCGTGGAACAATTTTGCAGCAAAATAGTCACTGAACAAGAAAAGAACTGCTCAATTTTATGGATGAAGAAATTCCACTTCATTTTTCACTTACAGGATACAATTGCTCAATTTATTTTTAGCAACTCTAGAACAACCAAGATCTCCTTTTCAAGTTTTCCTCTATAAAGAGTGTAGGGACAGTAGCAGAAGGAAATGTCTAGCCCAACTTTGGGATTACCCTTTCCTATGATTGCTCCAATATAAGATTTCTCCAAAGAATTTCTAGGCAAGCACCAGAGGAACATTTAGCCTTAAAAACATAAACAAAAGAAACCAGATTCATTTATGGTTTTACTCTCTAATACTCCTCAACAGAACATGTAATATTCTTGAGCTTTGTGAAATCTGTTAAAGTAAATCTACTCTGTATTCATCTATTTTTCTCTTTGTATGAATAGACTCTTTGATGACTTGGAAACAAGGAGAATATGACAAGACTTTGTCATGAAGTCAGAAAAAAAATAGACTGTAATACATTTACTTTCTTAGGGATCAATCTGATCAATAAAACAAAAATCTTGCAGAACCAAACAGCGGAGTATCAACCTCATGAAACAAGCATGCCATGACTACCTGCACAAAAATTCAATTTAAAAAAAAAAATAACACCAAAATCCTATTTCATTTGCAGTAATAATTACATCCTTTTATTTTCTAAAATGGAAAAAAAAGACTACTGTGGTATTTACCACGGTAAAGCATGTGGGAATTGAAAGTGATAATACAAAATTGGCAAGAAAAAAGACCAGGCAGTTGTGTCAAAAATCAGAAAACTAGTGATTTGTCCGTTTGTCACTTTCCCTCTTAGATTTATAGTAACCAAAGGTCGGCAAAGATAAAAATTAAGAAAAAGTTTACCCAATTGAAAACCTTAGCTTGCAGAATGTACACAATTCATGGAGAAGTATTTTCTATAATTTATATGTATATTATTTGATAGGTAAGAAGAGAGCCAAACCTCAGGCTACTATGAATCTTGGCATGTTAACCTATCTCCGATGGTGGGTGCAAACTCCGACAGTGGCAGCTGCGAACTTTGACAGCGAGGCTGCAAACTCCAACAGTGGCGGCTCTATAGCTCAGTGGGAAAGTTGGAAATAATTGAGGGAAGAGATGTCGCTGAAAGAAAGCAATTAAGTGGCTTTTCCTTGGATAGATGAACAAGGAGAACAATAGAGAAGGAGGAAGAATGGTATAGAAAAAGTAGAAGAAGGACTTCTCAGAGAAAAAGACATAGCAGAGATTGAAAAGGAAGACTAAGAACGAGACGACGTCGTTCTTAGTAATTTTTTCTTTTTTTTATTCCTTGGAACTAAAATTGGTTAATTTGAAAATTCCTAATTAACCATAAATTTTTTAATTAAATTTTATATTAAAAAATTTTCTTTCTATTATTAAATTAAGGAGATTGAGGGTTAGTGTGTTAAGATAGTAATATATGCTACGAAACTAATTTTGCCTCTATGAAAATTTTAATTTAATTATTTTTTACAATTTAAAGAGACAAGCTCATAATCAGTTATAAATACCTAACTTACAAGATACAATAATAAACGTACAAATTTGTATTTTATTATAATTAATATTGGTCGTTAACATTTAAAAAATTAAATTGATGCACCTAATTATTCTACTGATGACTTAGTAAGATAAATTATATTAATTTACCTTTTTTATTAAAAAAATAAGTAATGAAAATTAATAGTTTATCTTTAAAAATTAGTTACGAGTTCTATGAATTAAAAGCGTCGGATTTTTTATTTTTAATATTAAGATGCATTTTCATTAATATTGAGAAAAATACATAAAATACCGACGCTTTAATTAAAAAATGACTCGATATTTTTTATTTGTCGATATTTTATTTTAAACGTTGGGAATATCGTTATTCTAGGGACACTTGTAAATAATGTTGGCAAAAAAAATTATTTTTAAAATTGCATAATTAATTTTGAAGCGTCCCTATAATTTTGAATGAGACGACACTTATATTAAAAAGTAACGTCATTATTTGGTATCATTTAATTAAATTTTACTTTTTAAAATAGTATCAAAATTTTATTTTAATATTATTATGCATTTTTATTAATGTCGGAGAAAATATATAACATGCCAATGCTTGAATTAAAAAATGACGAGATATTTTTTTATTTGGCAACATTTTATTCTGAATGACGAGATTATCGTTATTATAGGGATGCTTTTAAATAATGTTGGCAAAAAAAAAAAAAAAATCCTTTTAAAATTGGACAATTAATTTTAAAGTGTCCCTATAATTTTGAATGAGACGACACTTATATAAAAAAGCATTGTCGTTATTTGATATTTTTTAATTAATTTTTACTTTTTTAAATAGTAGTAGAAACTTTTTTTTTTATAAATATTACTACTTTTTTTATTAATGTCTAAAAAAATATATAATATGTCGATGCTTGAATTAAAAAATGACGTAATATTTTTTATTTGACGACATTTTATTCTAAACGTTGGAAATATCATTATTATATGGACACTTTTAATTAATGACAAAAAAAGTGTAGCTAGAATAATTTTTTTTTAATATTACGACGCATGCATTCCCATTAACGTCGGGAAAAATATATAAAATGCCAACACTTTAATTAAAAAATGACGCTATATTTTTTATTTGTAGACATTTTATTCTAAACGTCGGAAATATCATTATTATAAGGACGCTTGTAATTAATGATGTAAAAAAAATGTAGTTAGAATAGATTTTTTTTAAATATTGTGATGCTTTTTCATTAACGTCGAAAATAAAATGCCGATACTTTAATTAAAAAATGACGCTATATTTTTAATTTGGTGACATTTTATTCTAAATGTCGGGAATATCATTATTATAAGGATGCTTTTAATTAATGACCAAAAAAAAGTGTAGTTAGAGAGACTTTTGTTGTAGTGATATCACTTAACTAATTCCATTTCTCACTTAAACATCATTTGAACACTTCATTTTCAGTCATACATACTGCAGAATCACCATAGTTAATCAACAGCAAGACCGGCAACAAGGAAATACCGTAAGCTTGCATTTTTCTCAACATTTACTCTATTTCCAAGTTTGTTTCTTTTTCCGACATAAATAGCAATATACAGCCATATGTAATCCATTAAAACACCTTCAACCCACTCTAAATCACCCGATAAAGCACAGCTAACAAGCTGCAAATCCAGTCATCACATACGTTCACACAAAAACAGCTTTGTACCACAATTACTTCCAAGTATTTTCATGAAACATGCATCGTTTCGTATAAAATTCATACCAAGCTATGTACCATAATCTCCTTAGCAACTTCGATTCAAGTAGCAAGCCTTTTACCTTATATTTTGTGATTCTTGGACTGAAAAATAATCAAGCTTTCTTCCTCCTTTTCTTCTTGTTCTTCTCGAAAATATGCACTCTCTCTCTTCTCTCTATTTTCTTCTATTTTCTTTTTTTTCCTCTACTTTTCTCTCCTTTTGCTGCCTGATTTTCGGTGCCCAAAATGGCCAAGTGCACCGCGATTCTTCATGCTTTATAAGCAAGCTTTCTTTGCATTGTCATTAGTGATCAAAAGGCCTTAAATGACTAGGATGAGTTGCTACAATTTCATTAGTCCATGTGTGCTTAGGTGGCATTCTAGGTGGCACTTGGAACATCTTAGAACATTCTTGATTTATAGCAAGCAATAATATGGTGACATTTGGATTGATCAACCAACCACAACATAACACCTAGTTTTCCAACCAATCAGCAATCAATGCTTGTTTTCTTTTCCAAAAATTATTTTAATTCTCTGGATAATAATTTTTCTCAAGTTACTATTCACCGTAATAGCAAGAATTTTTTATTCCAACATCACATTCTATACATTATACTGATCATTGCGGTGTCTTTCAGAATTTACAAATTCTTTCCCAATTTTCCATAATGTTATTACACCAAAACATCTAATACATAAAAGTAAGCAATTTTTGTTCTGAGATTGCATAAAAATTCCTTTTCTATTCAAAGTAGTCATGACTCCATGTTCTTAAGGATGGATTGTCACAATCTCCTATCCGTTAAAGGATTTCTTCCTCAAAATCTGGTTTATTCTTAAAAAGCTCAAGATATTTTCTGTGTAGATCTGCTTTGGTCTTTCCCTAAGTCACTTCTTGAACTTGGTGATGATTCTATAATGCCTTGGCAAGTGGGATTTCCTTATAACGTAGTTCTTTTCTCAATTATTTTAAAATCTTACTGATTCTCAAACCTTGAATTTGGGGTCAGCTCACTGCATTCTTCATTTAATATATGCCAGTGTCAGTGACATATTTTCAAAGTTGTAAAACATGATATACCTCATAAATTGCTCGTAGTTTAGCAGGTAAATTTACTTGATTGGCCACCTTTCTGTCTTTCTCTTCTAGGTGCTAATTTCTTCTTCATTCTTGAATTCTCAAGTGTCTTTGTAGATTTAATTCCCCAAAATACCAAATCTCCTTCTGTAAACTCTAAGTCCTTGTGATGTTGATTGGCATAATTCTCCTGTCGATTTTGAGCATCTATCATCATCATTATTATTTTCACTTTTTGTTGTATTTTTTTGAAGTCCAAAACATCTGGCACTCTTCATTTTTTTTTAACCCTAAGTTCTGTCAGTACAAGATGTTTGACACTTCCTTCCTACAGATCTTCCTATCTCAATCGTGGATTAGTAACTGCTACTATAGGTAAATTCAACATAGACCAAATTATCCATCCACCTTGCATTAAAATCTAAAGTACATGTTGAAAATGGCAACTTTGGGAGTTAATAATTTTTAACTCATGATTAGTTAGCCTAAAACAATTAATGGGAATTGTTCTTGACATGTTAGAGATTGTTTTGATTGTGGTAGAAGCCATTTTCATGGTGGGAATCCATAATTAAATATTGTTAAAGTTGGGCTTGGGCCATATTTTCACGATCTTCTACTTTTATTTGGCCTAATTAATTAACTCTAACTTGAAAATGAATAGGAAATATAAAATCTGGTAAAGGAATTAGGACTTCCTAATCCGAATTGGGTTTTAATTTTCCTAAGGCGGCATTAAAAGGGGGAACAGAGCCGCCATTAGGTTGAACCCCTTTTCGTGTTTTTTTGCTTCTTGCAAGAAAATTCGCCGCTTCGGTTCCTCTCCGCGATCCATAATTTTTGCTTCTTGAAGGCAAATCAGTATTAGACTGGTGATTCGGTCAGCAGTACAGTACGTTGCGGCGCAACTTGTCCATAGGAGTGCCAGCGCTAGGTACATTCTGGTAGAACCGCGAGCAAGTCAATCTGGTATACTATTGATTTGTTTATTAAGTGTGAATTCTGTATAGTTACATTACGTTTGGACTGTGTGGCCTTGCTGGCATTGTTGATATTTGATAATTGCAATTGTTAGAGCCCTGGTCGGGTATAGGCGGTGCTTGTTCAATTCAGTTGAGTTGCCTATCTGTGCTCGTAGGTACCCTAGTTCACTAACAATCTTCAAGAAGCTATTCTGCAATTATCTGTGTGTGTGCAATGGCCAATTCGTCAGGTACTGCATCTGCTGCGTATAAGCCTTTGGTTGACTTGAATGGTTTGCCGGACAAGTTTGGTCCAGGATAGAATTTCAAGCGTTGGCAACAACGCATGAAAATTTGGTTGACCATGAGGGGCTTATTATCAGCAGTGCAGGTAGACAGGCCTATACCAACTGAAAGACATTCTAGAGTAGCTGAGATTGCTGCGTGGGATGAACGGAATAATGTAGGCGAGAGGAGCAATCACGTCGACATTGACAAATGCTCTCTTTGATGTCTCATCGTTTCGAGTCATACACAAGCAAAGATGCTATGGGATGAACTGGATAGGAAATATAATACCGAGGATCAAGGTCTGGAAAGGTATTATGTCTCCAAATTCCTAAAGTTTCAGATGGTTGAGGGTAAGTCTGTGACTGAACAGACTCAAGAGTTGCAATTGATTATCCATTCTCTTCATGAATCGGATATGGAACTTCCTGAGAAGTTTCAAGTGATGTCAGTGATAGAGAAATTTCCTAAGTCTTGGGAGGACTTTGGTATGTCCCTCAAACACAAGACGGAGAAGATTTCTCTAAACGATCTGATGAAATCAATATCCATTGAGGAGCAACATAGAAAGAATAGTCATATTGTACCTATGGAGTCTAATGTCCATATTGTGACTACTGGGAAGAAGAGCAATAATCAGAGGAATGTGGGGGTTAACTCAAACTCTAAAAACATAAACAAGACAAAAGGCAAGGCCAAGAAGAAATCGAAAGCAAACAAACCTTGCTGGAATTGTGGTCAGGTTGGACATTGGGTTAAGGATTGTCCGTCTAAAAAGCCCAAAGTCAAACAAGGATCAAATTCTGAAGCACAAGTCACTGTGGTGGTAGAGGATACTAGTCAAGCGGAGGCTGATTTGAGTACTCACCTTACTGAGGTTTGTACCATTGAGGTCGAGACCGGCATCACTACTTCCAATGATGATGAAAGGTATGTTTCGTTAACCCGAAGTCTTTACTATTTATGAGCCACTTGAATGGCTGGTTGATACTGGAGCAAATGTGCACGTTTGTGCTCGATAAATTGCTTTTTGTATCTTACCAGCCTATTAAAGGAAAAACTGTGAAGATGGGGAACTCAACTGCAGCCAATGTGTTGGGGATTGGACGCGTGGACTTGAAGTTTCCTTCAGGGCATATTCTTTCTCTTCATAGGGTGCAACATGTTCCAACAGTTCGTAGGAATATTCTTAGTGGTTCATGTTTAGTTATAGAGGGTTATGAACTTACTTTCAAATGTAATAAAGTAGTGATTATGCACTACAATTCTTTTGTTTGCAAAGGTTATTTGTCAGATGGTTTATTTAAATTAAGAGTTGAACCTTTTGCTTCTGATTTGAATAAAGCTTCTTCTATTGAGAATTCTGTTTATCCTATGGTGCACATTATTGAATCCACTGATGTTTGGCATAGTAGACTTGGACATTTAAATTTAGATTCTGTTAAAAGAATGATGAATTTAGATTTGATCCCTAAACATTCAATTGATAAGAAAAATAAATGTCAAGTGTGTGTGGAAGCTAAAACAACCAGGAAACCCTATCATTCAATTGAAAGGGATTCAGAAATACTTGATTTAGTTCACACAGACATTTGTGAATTCAATGGCTTATTGACTAGGGATCATAAGAAATATTTCATTACTTTTATTGACAATTGCAGTAAATATTGCTATGTTTATTTACTTAAACATAAAGATGAAGCACTTGAAAAGTTTCTCATATTTAAAAATGAAGCTGAAACTCAAACTGGCAAGAAACTTAAAAGGTTAAGATCTGATAGAGGTGGAGAGTATAGGTCTAATCCATTTGTTGAATATTGCCAAAGCAATGGCATAATTCATGAGGAGACACCCCTTATTCTCCCCAGTCTAATGGGATTGCTGAACAGAAAAATAGAACGTTTAAAGATATGATCAACAGTTTACTTTTAAATTCTGGATTGCCTAAGTATATGTGGGGTGAGGCTTTGAATACGGCTTGCCATATTCTGAACAGAGTCCCTCATAAACACAAAGAGGTAACTCCATTTGAAATCTGGAAAGGTAGGAAACTTAACTTAAAATACTTCCGTGTGTGGGGTTGTCTTGCAAAAGTTCTAATCCCTGAACATAAAAGGAAGAAGTTAGGACCAAAGACTGTTGATTCCATCTTTATTGGTTATGTGGAAACAAGCTATGCCATGAGGTTTTTGGTAATTAAGTCCGAAATACCTGGTATAGATTGTAACACTATCATTCAATACCGTAATGCTACATTATTTGAGAATGTGTTTCCCATGAAAACTGGTTTGCCTCAAGATGTTTCTACTTTAGATTCAGCCTTAACGTCTGATTCCATTCCTGATCATGTGGAAAGGATGAAAGATGTGGGGGCAAGTCCAAATAGTCCCAATACTCAAATTGAGGAATTGGAAGAACCTAGAAGGAGTAAGAGAGCTAAGGCTGTCAAGGACTTTGGAAGTGACTTTGTCACTTACAATGTTGAGGACGAACTTTTGACTTTTCAAGCAGCTATGGCTTCCTCAGAAGCAGGGCATTGGAAATGAGCTGTCAAGAGTGAGATGGATTCCATTGTCTCCAATGGGACATGGGAATTGGTAGATCTCCCTCCTGGGTGTAGTACAATTGGATGTAAATGGATATTTAAGAAGAAACTTAAACCAGATGGGACCATAGATAAGTATAAAGCCAGATTAGTTGCCAAAGGGTTTAGACAAAAAGAGGGAATAGACTATTTTGATACATACTCTCCTGTTGCTCATTTGACTACAATCCGAGTGCTAATTGCATTGGCTTCCATATATTGTCTCACCATCCACCAAATGGATGTGAAGACAGCTTTTCTTCATGGTGATCTTGAAGAAGAGATATATATGGATCAACCTGAGGGATTTGTGGCCAAAGGAAATGAACGGAAAGTTTGTAAACTTATTAAATCCCTATATGGTCTAAAACAAGCACCCAAACAATGGCATGAAAAATTTGATAAAACAAATTTATCATTTGGCTTCAACATAAATGAGAATGACAAGTGTGTTTACTGTAAGGTTAAAGGTAATACTTGTATTGTTCTATGCCTGTATGTGGATGACATTTTGCTATTTGGGTCCAATATTGAGATAATTAATGAGACTAAATCATTTTTGAAAAGTAAGTTTGAAATGAAGGATATGGGAGTAGCAAATGTGATTCTTGGCCTAAAGTTGATTCGCTCAACTGAGAGGATAACCATTTCTCAAACTCACTATGTTGAGAGTGTTCTTGAGAAATATGGGTATCAAAATTGTAAAATTGCTAAAACTCCAAGTGACCCTTCTATAGCTTTGTTCAAAAATGAAAGTGGAGTTCCTGTGTCTCAATTAAGATATTCTCAAACTATTGGTAGCTTGCAATATCTTGCGAATGGCTCAAGACCAGATATTTCATTTTCTGTATCTAAGCTGGCAAGATATACAAGTTGTCCAAATCGGACTCATTGGGAGGCCTTGGATAGAGTACTAAGGTACTTGAAGGGAACAGTGTCCCTTAGGCTACATTTTGGGAAATTCCCTGCTGTACTTGAAGGGTATAGTGATGCAAGCTGGATAGCCAAGAACTCTGGTAGCAATGGATGCACTGGATATGTGTTTACATTAGGTGGCGGTGCAGTCGCCTGGAAGTCTTGTAAACAGACTATGATAACTCGGTCAACTTTTGAGGCTGAGTTATGTGCTTTGGATACTACTGGAACGGAAGCTGAATGGCTGTATGGACTATTGTCCTCTTTGCCAATGATCAGCAAGTCCGTTACTGTTATATCTGTGCATTGTGACAGTCAAACCACAATTGCAAAGATAAAGAGTACCAAGTATAATCAAAAGATTAAGAGACACATCCAAGTTAGACTTAAGTCTATAAGGGAGTTAGTGTCTGAAAGGGTGGTGTCTGTTGACTTTGTTGGATCCAAATATAACATTGCAGACCCCCTAACTAAGGGACTTGAAACATCATTGTTCCTTAAATCCAGGTTGGGAATGGGACTGATAACCCAGAAATGATTCACCTACAGTGGCAACCCAACTGACCAAGTGGAGATCCCGCAAGGCAGTTCAATGTGGTATAAACAAGTTGTTTGAGTGAATCTGGCATCAATTCTGATACTTTTGTATCTAGGTCCTTTCCCTGAAAGCCTGTGGTGCGTTTACTGCAATAAGTAAGAGTTTTGACTCTGAATGGGATCAAGTCTTTTAGACAGGATGCTAGCGATCCATCCTTGGAGATCGCCAACTATGTGAGTGTTGTTGTGTGGCCGCAACTAAAGGGAATTGGGTTTTCTCTGAATACACTCATGAGACAGGATCAGGACACATGGCCATAACGTGTCAACCCTAAAGATTATCTCCATAGCCGATAGTCTGTTGTTACCAATGGACGCCGTCACATTCAAGGTTCAGATTCAAGGCTTAAGTCCATCTGTTCCTATGGGGGCATAAGTTGGATAACTTAGGTAGTGGTTCAAACCGGAAGGTACCATTATCGAAAGCAGATTATGTGAATCCTGAATAGTCTTTAACTATGGATTTGTGGGGGATTGTTGAAAATGGCAACTTTGGGAGTTAATAATTTTTAACTCATGATTAGTTAGCCTAAAACAATTAATGAGAATTGTTCTTGACATGTTAGAGATTGTTTTGATTGTGGTAGAAGCCATTTTCATGGTGGGAATCCATAATTAAATATTGTTAAAGTTGGGCTTGGGCCATATTTTCACGATCTTCTACTTTTATTTGGCCTAATTAATTAACTCTAACTTGAAAAGGAATAGGAAATATAAAATCTGGTAAAGGAATTAGGACTTCCTAATCCGAATTGGGTTTTAATTTTCCTAAGGCGACATTAAAAGGGGGAACAGAGCCGCCATTAGGGTGAACCCCTTTTCGTGTTTTTTTGCTTCTTGCAAGAAAATTCGCCGCTTCGGTTCTCTCTCCGCGATCCATAATTTTTGCCTTATCGGGACCGGCGAACTGAGGGGATTTTCGAGGTGATCACAGTTGGTGTGCGTCAACAGTGATCTGAGGCCGTCTTATCATGCAAGAAGAGTCGCTGTACCCATCGCACCGGAGTGGGGCGAATAGCTTCTTGAAGGCAAACCAGTATTAGACTGGTGATTCGGTCAGCAGTACAGTACGTTGCGGCACAACTTGTCCATAGGAGTGCCAGCGCTAGGTACATTCTAGTAGAACCGCGAGCAAGTCAATCTGGTATACTATTGATTTGTTTATTAAGTGTGAATTCTGTCTAGTTACATTACGTTTGGACTGTGTGGCCTTGCCGGCATTGTTGATATTTGATAATTGCAATTGTTAGAGCCCTGGTCGGGTATAGGCGGTGCTTGTTCAATTCAGTTGAGTTGCCTATCTGTGCTCGTAGGTACCCTAGTTCAGTAACAGTACATGCCCGCAACATAGCTTCTAGGATCCGAATTACTCATTCCATTCGCCCATTAGTTTGAGGGTGTGTGACAATACTAATTTTTTTCAAGATCATTCCATATGGAAACTCGTCCCAGAACTTGGAAGTGAATCATGAAGTATAGTCCAAAACAATGCGAAAAAAAATATTCCATACAATTGGGTTAACGCCTCCATGCATATTTTGCTTAGTTTGCCAAAGATTCTTTTTGATCGTAATCAATGGATGTACAATAGTCTTGAATTCCAAAGTTACTCCATAGGAATATGGTAGCTTAACCCAAAGCTTAAAAATAGTCTTGTGATAAGATCCATGATAATTTCACCTTTGGATATCACAGGTTCCAAAAAGGCTATCCCGTCCTACCACATTTCCCACAACTTCTCCAGTATTTCCCAAAGATGCAGTTCATGCTCCTATGGCATTGGGGAGTACATTCGAAAATTTCAAGTATCGATGCCAACAAAGTTATCCAATTACGGTTGAAATACTTCCATGCATCAAGTCCATGAATTGTTATACTGAAAATTATTCCTACAATCTCAAAATATCCGTACTGCATCTTAATTGCAGTTTTGTTTTTGCAGCTGATCAAATAGTTTCTCAATTATTGGCAACGGTACTTATTTATCCACAATCTCCACACTCACTCCATGGTAATTAATGATCATCCTCCACGTTCCATTATCTCTTTGATAACCACTGCAGGTGCTCCTAGAGAGATATATCAGGTCAGATGAGTCCTTGTTCTAATAAATTCTGCAATCGCTCATCATATTCTTGCAACTGCATTGATGCCATTTATAAAGTTTCCAGAAATAGTTTCCGTCATAGGTATTAAACCAATAGTGAGTTCCATCTTTCTTTCTAGAGACAATTTCTTTAATTCAGCAGGGCATAGGTCTAGGAATTCACAAACCACAGGAATATGATTGGGATTCTGGGTCTCATTTGGCTTTTATTATTAGATAGGTCAAATACCTAATACACATTTTTTCGGATCAATTCTTTGGCTTTAGTCCCTGATATCAACTGGGTTGTTCTTTCAGACCGTATCCCCGCCACATCTTAATATTATTCCTCCACATTTGCGAAACTGCACCATTTTTTCTATCCATAGTTGCCCTGAGCAAGAAGTTGGGAAATTCATTTCATTCTGATATTGGCATCATCATCAGCTACAAGCAATCGAATTAAATCTTCCACAAAGATTTTGCAACCTTAAATATATTCCATCACATTTTCTTTGTTTTTCCCCAAAGGATACCATCAACCATTTCATAAGGAATTTTCTCATTCCTAACCCCATATTCTTAAGAGAAGGATATGCAATGTAAGGTTGCATAAAACTAGAGCCTAGTAAAAATTTAGCTGCTCTTTCAAAAGGAAAATTTACTTCCTGTCTCAACAATTTCTTTGAAGCTCACTTTCGGATTTTCTCTGATTAAAATTCTTAAACCTTCTTTCCTTTTCAACTTTTTCTGTTCAATATTTTCACCCTCAATGTTTAAATCAATTGCTACAGTCGCACTACAACTTTAGGGTTTCATACGCACAAATACATGCTCTAACTCTGTGCACTATCCTTTTACCAACCACTTTGTGCAATCACCTTTTGATTGCACTTGATAAAGATCAATATTTTTAATAATCATGGATATTTATTACCCCATCATTCTTCCTTCTTGACTAAATTTCTAATATTCACTTTTCTTTCCTTTTTCTTCCCCGTCTACCTTCCTGAATTGAATTCTTAATAACTTCTCCAAGGCTTCAGTCATTCTTTCCTATATCCTCATTATTGCCTTATCGGAAGATAAGAAATAGGTTTTCTTAATAGAAAGATTTTCACTTCGTACTACATAGTGACATCCGGATTGTTCGTATTATTTACCAACACATCCACCAATTATCTTAGTGAGGTAAGCAAGCTTAAGGCTAAGTTTGGTTCGCGAAGGGAAGTGAAAGGGGAAAGGGGAGGAGGAGTAGAACATTTTACTTCCATCAGGAGAAGTAAATGTAATTGCTTTCATCCTATTCGGTTGGAGTGTAAGGGAAGTAAATATAATTTACCTCTCATTATTTGGTTATAAAGTATACAGAGAGGAAATAATTATTGAATTACTATTATACCCATAAGGCTAATTCATAAAAAATTTACAAAGTAGGCCTTTTTCTTTTTTTTAAAAAAATGTTATATATATATATATATATATATTATGCATCATTATCACTGAGAATTAATAATGCCATGTCAAAGTTTCATAAATTATCAACAAGAATATTCTTCTACTATTATCAATTTTTTTGAGAATAAAATAAATCAAATAAATTTCATAAATTAGAAATCCAATTATCTAAAATAATCACCTTTAACTACAAGTCTAATTGTTATCAATTATTTAGTTAATATATTTAATTAAAAAAATATGAGTATGATTTGAAAGTAACTACCATAACATACTTTCAGGAGGAGAGAAAAAAAATCAACAATTTCATGAGTCCAAAATCAAGATATTGTATTAAGGGTAGAATTGTAATAATAGAAATGTCTTAGGATAAGAGGGTCTTTTAACCCTCAGTTACTTCCCAAACTCTCCAAAATGGAGAGGAAGAAAAAGCTGATGTGGAAGGGATCCAATTCCCTTCCACATATACTTCTCCCTCTCCAATCACTCCAACCAAACGAAGTAAATCCCACATTTACATCATATTTTACTTCACCTCCCATTTTCTTTCCCACTTTCACTCGAACCAAACTCACCCATAGCCATAATAACCATAATGTATGTATGTATGTATGTATGTATGTATGTATGTATGTATGTATGTATGTATGTATGTATGTATGTATGTATGTATGTATGTATGTATGTATGTATGTATGTATGTATGTATATTTTTTTTTCTGCCATCACATGGCTCATTACAAAATTGGGTCTGTAAATGCACCTAGATTGGCCGATACATACCTACTGTATATATATAGGATCTTGCATCATACTACACATACATATAACCAAACTAATTCTTATCACTATTGTCACTAGAAATAGGAGGTCCAGAGTCAGTAGAGGCTGTATAAGACTTAAAGCAATCAACTCCGTAACAATGCAACTTAATTGCCCATTCAATTTCCTCCACAGGGATTTCCTGCTCAACTTCCTCACCCATCTCCCATTCGTCATCAAATTCTTGTTGATTTCAAGTAATAGAGGCATTTTCCAACTGTTCCAAGAAATTATCCAAGTCTAGATGTCCAACCGGTAGCCCAAGGAACTATCAAAATGCTATTGTCTGCCTGTTCCAGTTTTGCCTCCGGCTCTACTTTCCGATGAGAGCTTTCACCAACTTCTTTCTTCTGTTCTTTACTAGTCTTCTTGTCTATAGGTTTCTTAATTTTGTCATCAGCCATGTCTATAAAAGAAGGTAATTCTATTAGTCTCTCTCAGAAAAATTACCAACACCCTACAATTATGGCTCTAATATCAATTGTGACACCCTCTCTATAATTATATGGAAGCGTTTAATACCATTGGGGGTCGCCCCGTCTGATCTCCTAGACAAGAGATTTTTATAACAACCACACCATATGTATATGCCACAAAGCAGTTAAAATTGAACTTGACAATATGCATCCAAAAAATTTATGTCTACTTAGAGTATGTCTCGGTATGTACAAACATATCAAATTCGTACTATACCTTGAAGTGTAGAATATTATCTTCAGGTGAAAGTACTGATCTTTCTAAGCCTGATCCCTGGCTCCTATTCCTAGAAAAATAATGTAAAATAGGTGTGAGTGAAAAATCACTCAGTGAATCCTGTGTGTGCTCATAATTTCTCAAAAAAATAGTAAAAGGTGTTTTTCAAACATTTCCATGATAAAACAAATCACAGGAATTAATTGTGATTTTTTATTAAAAACAACTCCACAACTTACTAAAGAAGATTTCTTTAAAAGTTATTTCAGAATTTCAAGCAAATGTGGGAAAATCTGATATTTAATGACAACACTGCCTTGCATTTCGGGCACAATTGGAAAACCAAGTTTCAAATAACAACCTTGCCCCATTTTCAGAAAAACAGGCATTTTTCTCAATAGAAGGTAGACCTGTGTGCAAATCTCACAAGACTTTGCCATTGACATCATAGTCTTATTGTGCTAAGGAATATGCCGTTCTGCACTCAACTATACATTGTCGGAGCGGCAAGTGCATATCATCACAATGCCTCAAAAATAGAATCTTTTATTTGCCATCATAAGCCCAAGAGTCCCACTCATAATGTCAATCACCGTTAAGGTGGCAACAAGTTGAACACACTAGGTGTCCCCACCCAGCATCTGTGAACAACTCAGAATAATATGCACACAAGGCATAGGCAATTACCAGGCATTAAACGGTTAGCCAGGATGACTAATCTCAATATCCTATCACCTCGTTTGGATTAAGACAATCCCCAGAACTCGCTAGATTATTTACGGTCATCTACCTCCAACGTAGGATAGTACAAAGATCAGAACCCCTGTTGAGTACTCCAAGTCTTCACTAGTTTATAGACCAGTCCAATTCCATTAGCACACAAGGCCAAATAAGTAATTCTTCCCCAAAGGATTGCAAATAAAATACATTTATTGGGGCCATAATATTGTTTTTCAAAAGTTAATCTCATATCGAGATATTATTTTCCAAATCATAATAAAAAGGATAAAAAGTACTTTTTGTACGATAAAAACACTTCCAAGGGTATTTTTGTCATTTTATACATACCCAATTTCTAAAAAGAGTTTTATTCAGGAATCCTAGAATTCTATCTCTAAAGAAAGAATTAGATTCAAGAAATTCTATTTATGATTCCATAAAACTCATAATTTCCATATTTCAAGAAAAAATGGCCTTTTCGTAATTTTTCCAAAAGAAATATGCCATTATTCAAGAATTCATCCATAATTATGGTGTAAGGTTTAACTGAATAAACCAGAAGAAAAGCCAAATTGATTCATAAAATATGAATAAAATGCTTTGAAACATATCACGGTTTATGGAAAAATATTTACAATTGAATAAATTCCATTTCTCATTAAAATACATCATATCTCAAAATGTTGATCATTTCCCCTTTCAAGGAGACCAAAAAATGGCTTAGGAAAATCTAAAGTAACACTTTCATGTTTTCTAGACTTTAGAACACTATTCATCAGATTAAATAGTTTCAAGAATAAATCTCATGAATTTCATGTCATTGAGATATGAAATGAAATCATAGATTTTATCATAAAATATGGAGTAAAACATACTAGTGCGAGTAAAATGTTCATAACAACATATAACTCACAAAGTCTGTCAATCTCATATTTATTCATATAAAAATATTTGTTGTACAAGGAAATAGGATTTCTTTGTAGAAACATTCCATTATCTGAAATTTGATTGCTTTGCCATTTAGAAAAAAACCCGAACTTTGGTTAGAAAAAAAAAAAAACCAAAAGGTTCCCTATTTACCTTTTCATGTTTTAGGGAGAATAACTGACCTTGAATGATATTTAAAATCATAAGAGTTCATTCTCCCCAGCTAAAGCATAACATGAAATTAGGTTTCATTTGTTCAAGAAAACCACAAGAATGATCACGAAAACTAAAGTTCGTTTATAAAAGCATTAAGGTTTATCGACCTTTTTCTTCTATGTTTGGAAATCTAACCATTAGGGTTAGATATTTGCAAATAAGAAAATCCATTTCTCATAAACCTTAGTATGGATTAAAATTATTTCCATATCAGAAAAACCGTATTTTTCTCAGAGAAACCAAATGGACTTTCATTTTATACTTTAATGGAATAAAGAGTTCATGAGCATTTACACATAAAATACTTTAACGCGGACTCACATTTTCCTAGGAATTGTTTATCAAAATACAAGAGCATGTTAAACACCGAGAAACCTAAGTTTCTCTAAGAACTAAAGCTATTCATTGTACATAACTATAATTTGCATAAATCAATAGCATAAGCTAGGTTTTCGAGTATTCAGGGAACTCACCTTCTAAAGTGTATATAGAATCCTAGATCACTTTCACTTGCACCGAATTCTTATCGAAGACTACCTATGTTAAGCATAAAGCTTCATTTTTTTAGTCGATCATAACGACAAGAAAATAGAGCAATTAAATATTATCACTAAGAAGAAATGCTTATTTCCTCTTATCAAATGCAAGGCATCACTTGAGATATTCAAGGTCTGTTAATTAGTCCTTCCTTTTTCTCAAGTATGCATACAATTCTTATATAGGTCTTCTCACATCTTCTTCAAGAATGCTTAAATCAAAATAAAATATCACAAGGACATGTATCAAAGCTAGAATTCTGTAATTTCTCCTTCTTATCATGCATTGGTATTTTCATCATATCTTTTGATTAGTTTCAAATAATCCCAAATTTGTGCCAAAATAATCCTTGTGCATTTAGCTACAACACCATGAAATCCTTTCTCATAAATCTAGAATGGTTACAAAGATATTGTAATTCAAAATCTAATATTTTCCAGAATTACCAGATTTGATACCTTTTATTATTTTGCTTGTAACTTTCATTCTACATATCCAAATAACTTCAAATTTGGACTAAAATGCCCATAGAAAGCTTAAATTTAATTTCCCTGAACTTGGTTCACCAAATTCTAGAACCGCAATAGAGTTACTGGGAGCAAAACACCCCAATATTTTCGTGAAATAATCAGATTTCTCACCAAAACTTAATATATCTTTATTCTTCCTTCACCAAAGCATATAAATATCACTTAACTCATTCCATTTCTCACTTAAACATCATTCAAATACTTTATTTTCAGTCATACATACTGCAATATCACCATAGTTAATCAACATCAAGACCAGCAACAAGGAAATACCGTAAGCTTGCCTTTTTCTCAACATTTACTCTACTTCCATGTTTGTTTCTTTTTCCTACATAAATAGCAATATACATCCATATGTAGTCCATTAAAACACCTGATAAAGCACAACTAACAAGCTGCTAACCCAACCATCCCAAAAATAGCTTTACTCCACAATTATTTCCAGGTGTTTTCATGAAACATGCATGGTTTCATATAAAATTCATACCAAGCTATATGCCATAATCTCCTTAGCAACTTTGATTCAAGAAGAAAAGCCTTTTAGCTTGTATTTTTTGATTTTTGGATTGAAATAATCAAGATTTCTTCCTCCTTTTCTCCTTGTTCTTCTCGAAAATGTGTACTCTCTCTCTCTTCTCTCTATTTTCCTTCTTTTCCTTCATTTCTTTTCCTCTACTTTTCTCTCCTTTTGTTGCCTGATTTTCAATGCCCAAAATGGCCAAGTTCACTGCCATTCTTCATGCTTTGTAAGCAAGCTTTCTTTGCATAGTCATGGGTGGTCAACAGGCATTAAATGACTAGGATGAGTTGCTAAAATTTCATTGGTCCAAGTGTATTTAGGTGGCATGCTAGGTGGCACTAAGAACATCTTAGAGCATTCTTGATTTTTAGCAAGCAATAATATGGTGATATTTGGATTGATCAACCAACAACAAAACAACACCTAGTTTTCCAACCAATCATCAATCAACACTTGGTTTCTTTTTCGAGAACTATTTTAATTCTCAGGATGATAATTTTTCCCGATTTATTATTAACCATTGATAGGGCCTAAATTAGTTATATATTTCATAGTTATTTGAGGCTATTTTGTGATACATTTTGTTCAATAACTGGTCATATTCCTTCATATTTGAGATTTTACCCTGGAAAAGATATTTTATGCATTATTTCATATTTTAGCGGTAAAATAAGACAAAAATGTCGCAAAACAGAATAGAGGCGGCGCCCGCCATAACAGGGGAACCGATGCCAGTCACGTACTGCTGGCAAGCATTTCGAGACGATAAAAAATCAGTGAAACAGAGCGGACCAGAACCAAACTGGCGCCGGCTAGGAGGCTAGAGGCAGCGCCGGTTGCACTTTGGAAGGGTTGGCGTGAAAATCAAGAAAAATCGACAAACGACTAAAGAAACAAACCACAACTGGCGCCGGCCCTTGGTAGGACAGGCGGCGCTGGCTGTGCCCTGATGCTGTGGGGGTGCCTCGATTTTTGCACGCATTTTTTGCTAATTTACAGAGTTTTTGTATTTTCCTACTTCTAGTCGGCCAGAAACCCTAGATGAACGAAATTAGGCACTTCTAAAACCTATAAATAAAGGAAAAATATAAGGGAAAAGGGGGAATTCACAGATCAAAACAGAAAATCACTCAAATTTAAGGAGAAATTCTTCAATTCAAGGAGGATTGTACAAGAGGGTCTACAAAGGAAGAAGAAGTAGGCTTGTCTATTAGTGCTTTCTTTTAACTTTGTTTTCTTTTTCTTAGACAATGATGTATTAATTATTTTATTATAATTTGACATTGTTTTAGGTATTCATGATTTTTAGAGTTACTTTAATCTTTTAATTAATTGATTATTATTCTTGGTATTTAATTACTTATGCTTATTATGAGATTAGTTAGTTGTTTCTTTCCATTAACTTGCTTGGAAAAGGGGTTAATGGTAGTTTCAATTCATTAGTTTCATATTTGTTGTCTCTTAACTTTCTTGAAAAAGAGGTTAATTGCTAAGGACAGGGTAATTAAAGGTTAATTGATGTCTGTCAGAATATGGATTCATTGGTTAATTTCATATTTTAAGTTTGCCAGAATATGGAGATTTAATCAAGGATTGTGGTTATGCATCTTTTGGGTGAATTAGTTAAGACAAATATGTGATGCTAATTTGTCTAGAAGATAGTGATTTCATGGATTGAAAAAGAAGTGAATCTATCTTAATCCTTCATGATACCAAGAGAGTAATTAGTTATGATAACGGTTGAGTACTTTAAGATCATATTTGTCAAAATAATGATTTGAGGTATATAATTTTTCATCATTGACATGTATATATTATATTATATTATATTATATTTATTATTATTTTTTTTCTTTTTCTCTTTATTGAGTCGGTTAAACATTAAAAGAAAAGTGGTTAATGCATACTTGTTCTCGAAAGATCGACACTCGTTTTAAACCCTATGTTGTGCTTAATGATGAGTACGCTTGCTTATATATATATTTTAGGGTTAACGTTTTAATTAAACTTGATTGGGAATGTACTTATTTTTAGATGATTTTTATTCCCAAATCCATACACATAAACCGTAATCGTAAAAATTTTTATTCCACCATCACAATCTATACATTGTACTGATCATTGTGGTTTCTCTCAGTATTTACAAAATCTTTCCTAATTTTCCATAATTCACGACCGAAATTTCCTAAAATATCTCCGTAAGATGTTATTACACCAAACATCCAATACATAAAATTAAGCAATTCTTGTTTTGGTATTGCATAGAAATTCCTTTTCTATTCAAAGTAGTTACGACTCGATGTTCTTAAGGATGGGTTTTCATAGTCTGGCTATACCGTATAGATACACTCGTTAAGATTTCCACTAAGGAATGCTGTCTTGGAGTCTTCTTATCATACTTCAAAGTCGAAATGAGCTGTAATGGATTAGAGGATTCTTATAGACTTTAGCATGATCACAAACGGGAAGGTTACTTCATAATTAATACATTCTCGTTGGGTATTACCCGTAGAAACTAATCTATCTTTCAAAGTTTTCACTTTTCTATCTACTCATCTTTTTCTTTTGTAGACCCATTTGCACCCAATAGGTTTTACCCCCATTTGGTAAGTCCTCAAGTTCCCAGACAGAGTTAGTGTATATGGATTTCATTTCTGAATCTATTGCACTCTTCCAATGGTCCACATCTACATACTCTACAAATTTTTTATAAGCAGTGGAATCCTCTTCTTCCTCAATAGAGATTGCTTAAAAAGCCTCTCCATAAAGTAAGTATTTAGAGGGATATCGAATGACTCTCCCACTACGTATAAGCTATAGAAATTCTTGTATGATTGAATTTTCTTCCTTCTCATTGACTGGACCCTATTCTGTTGATTCTTCAACAACTGGAGTTTGAACTGGGACAGGCAGTTCTTCCAGTCTATATGCCGAAGAGCTAGTGGGTATAGAAGGTATAATATCTGTTTCTCTCTCAATTAATTTGGGCGTGCTAAGTGGCACACATACAATTCCACCACGAGAGTCTTGAGTATGTGTTTCTATAACCATTTGCTTAGGATTATCTCCCTTTGTTTCTTTCAGAATAATCTTACTCTTGGATCCACGTTCTTTTATGTATTTGTCCTCTAGGAAAATTGTATTTGTACTTACAAATATTTTCTTATCTTGAGGACTATAGAAGTACTATCCCCTTGTTCCTTTTGGATACCCAACAAATAGACATAAATTTGATTTTGATTTCATTTTAGCCATCTTTCTCTTTAGCATATATGCAGGACAACCCCAAATTCAGATATGTATCAAATTAGGTTTCCGCCCATTCCACAATTCCAATGGAGTCCTAGGGATAGATTTTGATAGAACTATATTCAATATATATATCACTATTTGTATAGTATATCCCTAAAAGGATGTACCTAGTGTAGAGAAGCCAATCATTAGTTTGACCATGTCTAACAAGGCCCTATTTCTCATTTCTATAACTCCATTTTGTTGAGGATACTTGGTGCACTTAGTTAGGATAAAATTCTATTTTCTGACAAGCATAATCTAAAGTCATAGGATAGATATTCTCAATCTCGATCTGATCGAAGTGTCTTAATGTTCTTACCTAACTACTTCTTAGCCTCAACCTTAAATTCTTTAATTTTTTCTAAGGCATCAAACTTATGCGTTATTAGGTAAACATATTTATATTTTGAGTAATTATCCATAAAAGTAATGAAATATTCATATTCACCTCTAGCTTGGACATTAATTGGTTTACATACATCAGTGTGCACTAATTTCAAAACTTCTTTAGCTCTATTTCCTTTAGAAGGAAAGGGTCTTTTGGTTATTTTACCCTCCAAATAAGATTTGCAAACTTGAAAAGATTCTACCTTTAGATTAATATGACTAAGTTTAGGATGCCATAAGAGAGTCTCATTAATAGGGGATAACTTAATGTGTTTGTTAGGTTTAGTATGACATAACAAACTGTTAGTAGGTTTTAAATATACAGATTATTATTTAAATTTCCACGACACATTAATGAGTTATTCAAAAAAATCTGTACTGAAATTTTTTAAAATTTAATAGAATAATTTTTTTAAATAACAAAGACACTGAAATCAAATTTTGATAAATGTTAAAATCATAAAAAAATCTTTTAAAACCAAATGTTTATTATAAAAAATAAAGATAAACATCTCCAATAGCTTTTGCAAATATCACTGACCTTGTGACAACCCTTAGAGTATGCTCTCTTGCAATAAGATGTCTGGTTACTTGAAATCCTTGTAATGACTTGCAAACATGATTAGTGGTTCCAAAATCTACTACCCAAGTATGTGTAGAATCAACTACTAAACAAGTTTCAATGTAAGATAGCTCACCAGTACTCTGCTTGCGTTTGGCTAAGTAATCTGGGTACTGAGACTTCCAATATCCTTTTTACTTACAGTGGAAACACTTGCCTTTGGGTTTTTCATTCACTTTTTGCCTGTTTAGTTTGTTGCTTAGGCCCTTTTTTGTTAATTTACTTCCTCTTATTTTTTCCTTTGCCTTTGGGTTTTGAAGAGGAAGATTTAGGATGAGTCAAAATAAGAACATTGCCACTTTCCACTTTTAGGATAGCCTTGGTGCTCTCAAGCTCTTTCATTAACTCTGTAAGAGACATCTTCATCTTGTTCATGTTATAATTAACATTGAATTGTGAGAACATATTCGGAAGAGTTTCTAGAGCCATATCAACTTGAGTCTTGGGCTTAATTTCAGCTCCTAAGACTTCTACCACGTTAAACTGAGTGATCAATTTTATTATATGATCTCTCACGGGCGTTCTAGGTTTCATGTGTATATTCATTATATGCATCGTTGCTGCTTGATGGGCCTGGTGTCCATTGTGCCCAAACATTTGCTGGAGGCTTTTCATGATATCTGAAGCAGTTGTCATGTTCTCATATTTCTACTGCAAAGTATTGGAGATGGATCCCAAAATGTAACAGCGAGCATTCTCATCAGAACTCAACCACTTCTCATAAGCCGCCCATTGTTTGGATGTGGACGGATCAGTAGGTTTAGGAGGACATGGTTCAGTTAGCATGTATTTGAACTTCTCGGCAGTGAGTACAATTATGAAGTTCCCATTCCAATCAATAAAATTTTCTCTAACCAGTTGGTTCTTTGTTAAGATTCAGGATAAAATATTGGTAGTCATTTTCTAAAATAAAATAAAATAAAATATATGATCAATATCTTACCATGAAGCATGATCAATCTGATAATATTTCACATAGTAATAAAAATCACTATTAAATTACAATAACCTAAAACTCTAAAGTAACATACATCTCTATAGCAGATAATAATGTGACTTACAGTTAGGCCAGGATCTGCAACCTAAAATCCTAAAGTAGCATGTACCTTTTATAGGAGATAACAATGTAATTTACAGTTAGGCCTAGACTCTCCTATTAAAATTAATATATCTTGCATCCAAATGCAATATTATTTTTAGCATTGTTAAAATTTTGGCCATCATAGACATCATTTGGATACTCTATAGGAAATCCGTATAATATCATTGATTTAAGTATAATCCCTATATTCAAATTATATATATATATATATATATATACATATATATATATATATATATATCATATTAAAGTTTTCAATCCAATCAGATCACCTATACGGTAAAAATGAATGAATTAAACTTATAAAAATTAATAATTAAAAAATTTGAGGCAAATCTAGTAATCAATATAATGTAGCCTTCCTATTGAGAGACAATTTAAAATGACACGAAGCAAACATTAATTTTACTAATGGGCTAATAGGGGAGCCTAAGGTTAATTAAAATTAACCATTACACACTTGTTTTTTTAATAATAAAAACTATTTATTTATTTATGCATAACTAAATAGTATATAGAGCAGTGTTAATGCAAATTATATGGCATGTTAACATGAATGATATATAATTCAATCAAAATAAAATAGTAAAACTGTAAAAAGAATTTTATGGATAACCTAGACACAAAAATAAAATTGCAAGATTATAATTGAAAATAATAATTAGCTAACAAAATAACTAATTCTTCAATCTTTATGCAATATCAATTTGTTGAACAAGTTCATGTCACATGATCTATTATTGGTGTAGTAGTTTAGTCTCAGGGCTCCTAATCCAATGATTCGGGTTCGAAACCCATCAATGCCAATTCCTTTTAGTGATTTGGCCCAGGCTCGAGACGAGCTATTGGCCCAGTTGCTAGGCTACATGGGCTAGCCCAGGCTATAGGCTACTTACCAATCCATTAGCACGCTGGCCCACGTAGTCATAGCACAACAAATCTTTTTGTTGCTTGAGAAACAGAAAGCATTGGTGATTTGGAAGAATCCACGAACATTCATGCTGCAATCTTGCCTAGTGTCTCCATAGCAATGCATTTTTTTTAAATAAATAACATAATTTAAAAGGGAAACATAGAGACATAATCCACATATTTTGTTACAAAACTCAATAATACTTATATATATTCACCGAATAAAAAACTATAGCCATAAAATTATTTTTGGATTAAACAAACTATTCATCATTAACATCAATACGTTATTCCTACACCACTCAACTAACATATGCATAAAAGATTTAATTTTAACATATAAATATATATCAAACCTAAGGCTCTGATACCAATTGTAGGGAACAGAATCGATATATTTATGTGTCAACTAGATTAAACTCTATGAGTGCGTAAAAAATGAATCATACATTTGTAGATATCGTCTTAAAACACACGATTCGATAAGTTTTTGGCTTTTTGGTAATACTCCTGACCCTCAAGTCTTCTTCAATGTAATATTCCGGGATTAGAAAATTACTAATTGTATTTTTACCTCTTTTTGTAGAGGATGGATTCATAAAAAATTTGAGAGAACATTATTCATCACGTAAACCTGATATAAGTCTTAAACCAATATATATAGTTAGCTATTTCCAACTATGTCTATATATTTGACTTTATCTCAAATATGAATTCTGATAGAACAGGACAAGTATACTTAAGTACAACTATTTCTACTAGTCCTATTCTATCTTAAATATGATTTTTGATTTCTTGTAATTTTTATTAATAAATCATAAATAATTATAATTTATTATTTTCCTAAAATTAGGAGCCACTAAAAGGACCTAATCGGATATAGTTATCTCCTAAATTTTAGTTTAAAAGGATAATAATATGTCTATATCTATAACTTGAAATTTATTTTAGGTAAACTTCTTTTAGTATCTAAATAAAAAGAATTTTAGTTTTTATCTCTAAAATACACTGCAAATATCTTCTGTAATCTTTTATTTGGGGGGGAAAAAAACCAAAATATATTCTTCTTCCAATATGATGATATCATTTAATTGCCTAATTTGTAATTCAGAATTTGCTAAAGATAGGGGCATACAATTTCTTTAACACTCCAACTCTTATCTTTTCCATTTAGAGAGATTTTTGCATGTCTATAGCACTGAACTTCAGCCATGCTATACATGCAACTATTTACCTATTCATGCAAAAACAAAACCAAACACAACTTTTTGGCTAGGATTTTTGCACAATTTCATAGCTGCACCACTTCAGTAAATGAAACCAGCTGACACATATGCAAGCTAAGCACTAGTTTCCTATTCGACCACCCCAAGCTGTTATTCTTGTTATGGATCCCTCATCATGGAGGCCACATAAATTAATGGAAGCAATCATGCTAGGCAAAAGAAAGTGGGCAACATTCTATGGCTACAATTAGCCAACATTTTGTAGAGGAGAAGAATTCCTTTACCTAGAAATAGACAGTCATTTTACGCACAACATACACAAAAAAACACAGCAATAAAAAATCGAGAGGAATAGAGTTTTTGAGCCAAAGTAATTTTACTTTGATGAGTTATTGGGTGAGGAAAAAATGATTAGGGAGTGACAAAATAGTGAGGTTAATTGGGGTGTTTGAGAAACACTTGAGTGTCACTATTTTGGGTTAATCTCGGAGTTATTCCTCTAGTATTTGTCTAGAAAAATCTCTCTTATAAGCCTACTAATTTTTATTAGTGGAAGAAATTTTCAGAGTTTGTTCTGTGGACGTAACCTAGTTTAAGGGTGAACCACGTTAAATTTCTGGTATTATTTTTATTTACTTTGAGCGTATTTCATTTATTTTGTCTCTACTAGTTCTATCAGTCCGCCATTCAGCTATGCCAAGGGAAATTATTCATCTATGTTATTTTTTCAACAACTAGTATCAGCGATTTATTGGGGTAGTAATATCTACTTATCGTATGCTCTATGGTTGCCATTCAAGTGGACCCTCCACATCAGAAAATAAGTTAGATTATTATTTACTCTTTTAAAGTATGGACAGGACCACAGAGGCGAAGATGAGCAAAATGATTAATTTAAATGGCATGAATTACCATATATGCAGAAACAAGATAAAGGATCTCCTATTTGTGACGAAGATGCATCTACCAGTTTTTAGTATGATTAAACCCGAGGACAAGTCAGACGAGCAATGTGAATTCAAGCATGAGCAAGTCTGCGATTTTATCCAGCAGTTTGTCGAAGACAATATGTACAATCACATTTGTAACGAGACTCATGCACGGATGTTATGGAATAAGCTAGAGGAGTTGTACGTTTCCAAGACCGGCAACAACAAATTATTTTATTTGACAAGGCTACTCCAGATGAAGTACCAGGAGGGTATTTCAATGGCAGATCATTTAAATGATATGCAGGGGATCGTGGAGCAGTTGTTAAGGATGGGCATTAAAATTGAGAATGAAGTACTTGCGCATTTGGTGCTGACATCCCTACCAGAGTCTTGGGAGACTTTAAAGATTTCAATCACCAATTTTGCACCAATTGGTATAGTAAATATGGAATTTGTCAAAAGTGAAGTCCTAAATGAAGAAATGAGAAGAAAAGAACAAGGATCCACTTCATCGCAGCAGGATGTCCTTGTTGTAGAATCCAATGGGAGGAGTCAGGCCATAAGTTCAAAGTCCAGGAACAAAAACTAGGGAAAGTCAAATAAGTATGCCAATGTGAAGTGCCATCACTGTAAACAAAAGGGTCACATAAAGAAGTTTTGTCGAAAGTTCAAGAAAGATAGAAGAAGAACAAAGGCAAGGGGAAGACCCAAGACGACAGTGGTAATGAGGAACAAACCCATGTTACCAAGGAGTTCAATATCGTCACTGAAAAATACATTGTCAACGTTGCAACCCACGAGACCAGTTGGGTAGTTGACAGTGGCACTACCATTCACATGACATCTCGGAGGGAATTCTTCTTTTCTAACACACCATGTGATTTTGGTGTTGTTAGAATAGGAAATAGAGATTATTCAAAAGTTGCAGGAATAGGAGATGTTTGTTTGGAGACAGAGAATGGTATGCAGTTAGTCCTGAAGGATGTTATGCATATTCCAGACATGCGTTTAAACTTGATCTAAGCCTGGAGGCTTGATGATGAAGGTTATTGCAACACCTTCTACAATGGCCAGTGGAAGGTCACCAAAAGTTCGTTGGTGGCAACCAAAGGGAAAAAGTACTCAAAACTATACATGATGCAAGAAAAGCTCTCTAAGAATGCTATGAAAGCAGTGGAGAATAACAGTACAGTTAAGTTATGGCACAAGCGGCTCGGTCATATGAGTGAACAAAGTATGACCTCTTTAACCAAGAAAAATGTACTGCCTAGATTGGATCAAGTCCATTTAAAGAAGGATGCTGATTGTCTGGCGGGAAAGCAAAATAGAGTTGCTTTCAAGAGTTCTCCTCATTCCAGAATAAAGAATGTATTGGATCTAATACATTTAGACTCGTGTGCGCCAACGCCAAAGTCACTTAGTGGTGCTCAATACTTTGTGACCTTCATTGATGATGATTCCTGAAAGATATGGGTGTATCTTCTGAAGAGTGAAGACCAGGTGTTGGAGGTTTTAAGAAGCTTTTATCTCTAGTGGAGAGACAGACTGGCAAGAAGCTAAAGTGTATTCACACAGACAATGGTAGAGAGTATACAAGACCCTTTATGCTTATTGTGAGGAGCATGGTATTTGACATCAAACGACACCACCAAAAACACCGTAGTTGAATGGTTTAGCTGAGACGATGAACATGACTTTGATAGAGAGAGTTAGATGTATACTTTCACATGCAAAGTTGTCAAAGATGTTTTGGGGTGAGGTTATACTAGCAGTTACTCACATATTAAATCTTTCACCTTGTGTCCCTTTACAGTATGATACTCCAGAAAGAGTATGGTTAAGAAAGGATGTTTCTTATGATCATCTATGTGTGTTTGGCAGCAAGGCCTTTGTGCATGCACCAAAGGATGAGAGATCTAAGATTAATGTTAAGATGTGACCGTGCGTGTTTATTGGCTATGGTTAAGATCAACTTGGCTATAGATTTTATGATCCAATGTAGAAGAAGCTTGTCAGAAGCCGTGATGTGGTGTTTATTGAGGATGAGACTATTGAAGACGTTGAAAAAGCCCAGAATAATACTTCCAAATCCAATGGTGGTTCAACAAATATAGAGCTAGTTCTTTCAACGACGGTGCCAAGAGAAGTTGAAGATGAAGCTCTGAATGATCAACCTGAGGTGGGTGATCCGATTGCTCCCTTTGAAATGCCATCAGATGCTTCTAATGATGAAGGTGTTCATGATCAACCACCAGCTTTAGTAGGTTCTCCAATTCTGAGGAGATCTGATAGAGTCAGATGACGCTTTGCCAGATATCCTGAAGAGCAGTATATGTTGCTAATTAACGGGGGAGAACCAGAAAGCTTCTAAAAAGTAATCGATGATGAACACAGTAAGCCATAGATTGAAGCCATGCAAGAAGAAATGAGTTCCTTACATAAGAACAAAACTTTTGAGTTAGTATTGTTACCAAAAGGTAAGAGGGCTTTGAAGAACAAGTGGGTGTTCAGGATCAAGCATGAAGAACACAGTCTCCAGCCATGGTTCAAAGCCAAATTAGTCATAAAGGGATTTCACCAAAGGAAAGGGATTGACTTTGGTGAGATTTTCTCACCAGTGCTGAAGATGACATCCATCAGAATAGTGCTGGGGTTAGCAACAAGCCTCGACCTAGAGATCGAGCAGATGGATGTGAAGACTGCCTTCCTTCACGGTGACTTGGACGAGGAGATATACATGGAGTAGCTAGAGAGTTTCAAAGTAAAGGGGAAAGAGGACTATATCTGTAAGCTTAAGAAAAGTTTATATGGTTTGAAGTAGGCACCAAGACAGTGGTATAAGAAGTTTGAGTCTGTGATGAGGGAGTAAGGCTACAAGAAGATTACTTCAGACCACTGTGTGTTCATACAAAAATTCTCTAATGATGATTTTATTGTTCTTTTGCTCTATGTGGATGACATATTGATCATGGGCCCGAATAGTTCCAAAATTAACAGCTTGAAGCAGCAATTAAGCAAGTTTTTTGCTATGAAAAACTTGGGGCCAGCAAGATAAATTCTTGGCATGAAAATAACCAGAGACGAGGGTGCCAAGAAATTGTGGTTGTTACAGGAGAAGTACTTTGAGAAGGTCCTTCAAAGGTTCAACATGGATAAGGCTAAAATAGTTAGTTGTCCTCTTGCTAATCATTTTAAACTGAGTGAAAAATAGTGCCCTTCTATAGAGGATGAGAAGGATGAGATGGATAAAGTTCCATATGCTTTAGCAGTTGGTAGTTTAATGTATGTAATGGTGTGTACACTACCAGATATCGCTCACTCAGTAGGAGTGGTGAGTCGATTTCTGTCAAATCCCGGGAAAGAACACTGGGGTATAATTAAGTAGATTCTCAGGTATCTCCGGGGGACCTCCAAAATGTATTTGTGTTTTGGAGATGAAACACCAATGTTAGTGGGCTACATAGATGTTGATATGGCTGGCGATGTCGACTGGAAAAGTCTACAATAGGATACCTAATTACTCTTGCAGGGGGAGTTGCTGTGGATGAAGAAGTTCTTAATTGAACTAGATTTCCACAAGAAGAAGTTTGAGTTGTTTTGAAACAGTCAGAGTGCAATTCACCTTGTGAAGAATTCCTCCGTTCATTCTAGATCAAAACACATTGATGTCAGATATAACTGGATCAGGGATGTATTGGAGAAGAAACTACTACAACTTGAAAAGATTCACATAGATAAGACTAGATTAGACATGTTGACCAAGACTCTTTCGAGGGAGAAATTGGAACACTGTTGACAAGCAGCAGGACTGGTGGAGCCCTTCATATAAATCGGGAAGGGGATATTGTTGTGGATCCCTCATCATGGAGGGCCACATAAATTAATGGAAACAACCATGCTAGGGAAAAGAAAGTGGGCAACATTCTGTGCTTACAATTAGCAAACATTTTGTGGAAGAGAAGAATTTCTTTGCCTATAAATAGGCAGTCATTTTACGCACAACAT
Source organism: Voacanga thouarsii (assembly GCA_026120185.1). Lineage (NCBI taxonomy): Eukaryota > Viridiplantae > Streptophyta > Magnoliopsida > Gentianales > Apocynaceae > Voacanga > Voacanga thouarsii. Next base: position 3,726,426 of record JANUWF010000953.1, read on the forward strand.
ACACCAAAAAACACACCAATCAAAAACCGAGAGGAAGAGAGTTTTTAAGCCAAAGTAATTTTGCTTTGATGAGTTATTGGGTAAGGAAAAAATAATTAGGGAGTGACAAAATAGTGAGGTTAATTAGAGTGTTTTAGAAAACACTTGAGTGTCACTATTTTAGGTTAATCTCGGAGTTATTCCTCTAATATTTGTCTAGAGAAGTCCCTCTTGTAAGCCTACTAAATTTTTTTTAGTGAAAAAAATTTTCAGAGTTTGTCTCATGGACGTAACCCAGTTCAAGAGTGGACCACAATAAATTCCTGGTTCTATTTTTATTTACTTTGCTCGTATTTCATTTATTTTGTCTCTACCAGTTCTATCGGTCCACCATTCCACTGTGCCAAGGGAAATTATTCGTCTGTGTTATTTTCCCAACAATTCTACCACCAATTAAAGTCGACAGAAAGTACTACAAATTGGAAAAAAAATAATACGTAATACTTTTTGCTTCGCACCATAAAAGTCTAGGTATAATTAGCCAGCTGAGAAGGAGTTTTCATCTCCTCAAAACTCTTAAGGACAACATCCTGTAGTGATAAAATCGCAGCTACGTATAGCAGGCTGATTTTGATCACACCCCATTAGCACATAAATACCAACGATGCATACATAAAGCTGGACACCATTCGGGCTTTATGAAGAGTTCGTAGCAGATGTTACAAGAGGCCACAATGAGACATGTAGGTTGCAGCAAACCTGAGCAAAAACCCCAGCTAGCCCAAGTAAATCTAGCCACCAACTTAGGAGCTGTATAGTTCCATTTGAACTCTAGCAAAGGCTGGATTGTCGCAGCTTTAACCTCCCTTGAACAATCAGAGTTCACTTGGTGATAAACTCTGATTTTACCTCTCAAACTCTTAGCTGACACATACCCACATTCCACCGATCAAACAAAATCAAAACTAATACATATACTCTATTTTACTCTTACTGATTCAGAAGCCCTTAGATTTCAATATCTGCCACCACAACTCCAATTTAGTGTTTACACTGACTTTAGTCTCATCAATCAGCATAATATCATCGCAAACAATATAAATCATTACAATAGCCTCCTGTATAGCACAAGTTAGCTCATCTATAGCGGTCCGAAAGAGGACAGGACTAAGCCTTGATATATCTCAAAAGTAATAGGAAACTCTACAGTCACTCTATCGTAGCTCTTTAAACTTGTACATGCTCCATCATACATGTCTTTAATAAGTGTAATATACTTTTGCGATACACTTTTCTTGGCCAGCACCCACCAAACTACTTTTTTAAGCACCTTATTATAGGCTTTCTCTATGTCAATAAATACTATATATAAATCCTTCTTTCTTTTCCTATAATATTCAATCATTTACTGTAATAAATGAATTTCCTTCATAGCAAAACGCTCAAGTATAAAACCAAACTGATTATCTAAAATCTTTATAATGCTTCTTAACTTATGTTCAATTACTCTCTTATACAGTTTCATAGTATAACTTATGAGTTTAATCCCGCGGTAATTTGCACAACCTTGAACAATCCTTTTATTCTTGTATAAAGTAATCAAAGTACTTTTCTTCCACTCTGCATGCATCTTATTAACTCTGTAAATCTTGTTGAATAGACTTGTCATTCACGCAACACCAAATTCTCCTAAATACTTCCAAACCTCAATTGGTATACTATCCGATCCCACTGCCTTCTTCTGTCTTATCCTTTTAAGGGCCTCTCAAACTTCATTCTTCTGAATATAACAAATAAACTCACGATTAACCTTTTTGTTAGAAATCACAAGGTCACCCATATTCAGAACTTGAACTTGATTCCCGTTAAATAACTTATCAAAATAGGATCTCCATCTTTTCTTAATTTCTTCGTCTTTAACCAGAACTCTATGGTCATTATCCTTCATATATTTTACCGTACTGATATCTTTAGTTTTCTTCTCCTGAAACGAGTAAGTCTATGTATATTCTTCTTCCCATCTTTAATATCCAGTTTTTCATATAAATCTTTGAAAACTGTTGATCTTGCTTTTCTAATAGCTTCTTTTGTCTTTCTTCTCGCGACCTTATACGTCTAAAAAATTCTCGACACTCCTGTATTTCCCTAATACTACAAGAAAAATTGTGATTTGCAATTGCAACATGGCCGTCTCTAATTTGTGATGAGATAGCAACAGCAATGAAGACAACAACAAAGGTTTGACCAGCCATTGCAAAACCTTCGCTAATTGCGATGGATTTGTGGTGGCCCAATAGAAAATTTATTTTTTTTAGGATTTTCCAAGGAGCCCTCACAAAACCCTTGCTAATTGTGACTAATTTGTGAGGCTGGATGGAGCCATCTCTAAACCCTAGCTATTTGCGATGACTAACGACAATTCTATAATAAATTTAATTTTTTTTAGGATTTTCCAAGAAGCCATCACAAAACTTTCGCTAATTGAGATGAATTTGGGATGGCTAACCAAAATTTGATAATAAATTTAATTTTTTTAGAATTTTCTAAGGAGCCATCACAAAACCCTTGCAAATTAGTGGCAATTTAGTGATGGTCTTTGGTAATTATACATTAAAACTAAGTAACTGTAGAAGCCATCACAAAACCCTTGCTAAATGCGAAGGATTTGCGATGGCTTGATAATAAATTTAATTTTTAAAGGATTTTCTAAGGAACCATTACAAAACCCTCACAAATTAGTGACGGCTTTTGATAATTATACATTAACACTAAATAATTATAAAAGCCATCACAAAACCCTTACTAATTGTGACAGATTTGCGACGACTCGATAATAAATTTAATTTTTTAAAATTTTCTAAGGAATTGTCGTAAAATCCTCTCAAATTAGTGACAGTTTAGTGACGACCTTTAGTAATTATATGTTAACACTGAATAATTGTATAAGCCATTGAAAAAACCTTGCTAATTGTGACAGATTTGTGATAGTTCAATAACAAATTTAATTTTTTAAGATTTTCCTATGAACCGTCGCAAAGCCCTTGCAAATTAGTGACAGTTTAGCGTTGGCTTTGGCAATTTTATATCAATGCTAAAAAATTGTAAAAGCCATCACAAAACCCTTGCTAATTGTGACGGATTTGTGACGACTCCATAATAAAATTATTTTTTTAAAGATTTTCCAATGAATCTTCACAAAACCCTTATAAATTAGTAATGACCTTTTGTAAATATACATTAACATTAAATAATTGTAAATTCTATCTCAAAACCCTTGACAATTGTAATGGATTTGCAACAGCTCTATAATAAATTTAATTTCTTTAGAATTTACTTAGAAATCATTGCAAAGCCCTCATAAATTACTTATGCTTTAGCAATGGCTTTTGGTAATTACGCATTAATGCTAAATAATTATAAAAGCTATAGCAAAATCCTCAATAATTGTGAAAAATTTATGATGACTCAATAATAAATTTAATTTTTTTTAGATTTTCCAAGAAACCGTTCAAAACCCTTGCAAATTAGCAACTATTTAGTGACGGCCTTTGCTAATTATACAATGATAGTAAATAATTGTAAATATCATCACAAAACCCTTATTAATTACAAAAGATTTGTGATGACTTGATAATAAATTTAATTTTTAATGATTTTTTAAGGAACCATTGCAGAATCCTTGCCAATTAGTGACGACATTTGGTAATTATAAATTAACACAAAATAATTGTATTTGCCATCGTAAAACCTTCTCTAATTGTAACGGATTTGCGACGACTTAATAATAAATTTAAAATTTGAATATTTTTCAAAGAACTGTCATGAAATCCACTCAAATTAGCGGTGGTTTAGCGATGGCTTTTGGTAAGTATATATTAATATTAAATAATTGTAAATGCCGTCTCAAAATCCTCGCTTATTGTGATGTATTTGTGAGGAATTAGGGTTTCATACCCTAAATCGTTGCTAAGCTGTCACTTTTTGGAGTTGATACCCTAATCCCTCGCAAATTCGTCGCTAATATAAAAAATTCTTTAAAAAATTCTAATGTTTGATTTCATATATATATATATATATATATATATATATATATATTATACGTATATATGTGTGTGTATTTGTGTGTGGATATGTATATAGTTATAGTATATGATTTTTACATCATATACATTGCAAATATATACTATGAGATATGTTATATGTGTATAGTTATAGTATATGATTTTTATAATATTATACACACACACTAATTTATATTATAAGTATATAATATGTCTAAATAAATTATAATATACAATAATTAGATCTATAATACTCGTGCAACATAAAATATGTTATAATATATTAATTTCTAAAAAGATAGTTGCAGAAATAATATAAGTATTTATTATGTTACATAACTTTATTATTTTTATTAATTAAAGGAACTTATTAATATTCTATATAATATAATATATAATATAATTAATATATGTGAAAATAATTATAAGAATTCACATAGCCTAGTGGAGGAGCACATGGTCCCCTACAATAAGGACGTGGGGCTCGAACATGCATCTAACAAAAATTACATTGATTATTAGTGAGGGATTCAGCGACGACTGTCTAGGTTGGGTTGGGCTATCAAGTCGAATGGGATTGGGGCGGGTCAGAGCCCGGTCTCCTAATTAAATTTTTTATTTTTTTTAAATTTAGCGATTGTCGCTAAACTGTCACAACTAGTAGCCATCGCAAACTTAATTACAATGTTACTAATTTAATTTTTAGTTGTCACTAATCCATCACAAACTTAATTATAAATTTAATTACAATGTCACTAACAAAAACTTTTTTAAAATTTTAAAATTTGACTACCATCACTAAATCGTCGCAAACTTAATTATAAACTTAATTATAATTCTATTAATTAAATGGTCTTTGCTAACTTAATTATTAATTAAATGACCATCCTACGAGTTTGTTAACTTCTTGCCACTGTGCCTTGTCCCGTCGCAAATAGCGACGGTTTCTCTTTGGTCGTCACAAATTCTTGATTTGCAACACCCTTTTTAGCTTAAGTAATCAAAGGACTTAAGTAATCAAAGAACTTAAGTAATCAAAGGTTAATTAATTTCTCTTAAAGCATAGGGCTGTTGGTTAATTTCATGTCTATAAGGAATTATGTTTAATGTATCTTTTGGTTGTGTTAGTTTGATTGGAAAATGTGCTAATGTAATCAAGGGGTAATGATTCCATGGCTTGAGAAAGAAGTGGAGTATATATAAGTAAATCCATGACTTAGGAAATGATTGAACTTTATTTTATATTCCTTAATGATGTCAAGATGATGATTAATTAAGATAGTTGTTAAGTGGTTATTGTTATGTTTTCTAGGATAATTGTCTAAATTATATACTCATACATTCTTGAGTTATATATATTGATTTATTTTTTTTATTTTATCACTTTATTAGATCAGTTAAACAATGAATGAAAATTGATTAGTGTGTACTTATTTTTTTGAGGATCGATACTCGTTAATTCCCTATGCTATGCTTGCGGTGAATATATTTGTTCGTATGTGTATTTTGGGATTAATGTTTTAATTAAGACTTGACTAAGGGATGGATTTAAATTTGATGGATTTTATACACCCAAAATTTACGCATCAAATTTTTGGCACCGTTGCTGGGGATGGGTACTATCGGAAACACTCAAGTCTTTTTGATTTAGCCTTTGTTATATTTGTACATATCACTAACTTTTGTGTTTAAGTAGTTTGTGAATATTTCTAATTTATGTATTTTTATTGTATTTTATTTATTTTTATTTTTATTTTCGATTTGAATTTTTATTTTTCTTTGAGTGTGAGGTTCAAACCATCATCATGGACAATTATTCCTAGGCACAATGTCAAAGGAGTTACAATGATGATAAATTGGCAAGGTTATAAGCTCGGATTAATACTTTTTGTGAGATATCACTTGAAGCTTCAATCAAATCCTTTGTTGCCAATACAAACATGTCTATTAGGGGGTACGAAGAATTTTCCCAACGAATGAGCTATGAAAGAACACAATTAGCCAAGTTGGTTGAAGATGCCATAAATACCCATACACTCGAACAAGAGAATCCCCAAGGAGATGAGAGAGGATATGAGGAATAAATGCCTAATGTGGACAAGGAGGTATTTGATTTTACTCAATGTGCTAATATTCTAATCTCTCTTTGTCAAATGATTTCTTAGGTTCTTCTCTATTCTTGGAGGACAATGGTCTAACTAATGATCTATGTAATTTAATATGTCTAAAGGTGTTGGATCTTCCACTGATACATCATACGAAACCCTTGAAGGATGTTAACAAAATCTACCCTTTACCCCAATTTCAAGGAGGTAACTTTGTATTTGTAAAAGAAATGAAAAGCAAGAATTTCTTGATCCCATATTTGAAAAATCAAATGCTAAGTTTTAAGGAGAATTTCAATTGTGACAAATCTTTCGAATGTTTAAGTGGTGATTCTTCTGTTTACACACTTTTTAGACAAAATTTACATCTTTGTGTTGAAATTTTAATTTGCATGTTTGAAAGAGTGTTATGGAAGGGGGGTCATGCATGTACATTCATTGTAACTAATATTTTCCATAAATCCTCCATTTTTCAAAAACCTCTCTTATTTCTACTTTTATCTTGCCTACTTTTTCAAGGAGCTTTAATTTCTTTTACAAAGGTTTGATGAAGAAGCATAATGAGTAGAAAGAGTTTGTATATTTCTTTTGGGTTGGGTTTTCTTTAGTCGGTTTAGTGTCTTTTCCCTCTCCAAATAAGGAAAATATTTTCCATCTTAAGTGTGGTGAGTGAGTCGTGTCTTCATTTGTTTTGTTAGGATTGCTATTTTATTGTATTTTTTTTAGTTTGTGTTCTATTATTTAGGTGTGTCTTTCTTTTGTTATTATTTTCTTTGTGCTTTTCTTTGTGTTTTCTTTTGTAGGTTAGAATAAAGTCCTTTTGGACAAGTTCTCTTCTCTATTTCAAGTTTTGATATTATTTGAAACTTATTGTGTTTGGGGAGTATTGCTTAACTATATCCCTCTGTTATCATTTTTTGGTCCTTTTGTAGATATTTTCTTGCATTAATTTTTTGCCAATGAGGACATTGTCCATTTTAAGTATGGGGGAGTGGTTTAGTAATATTATTGCTCCAAGTTTTTATCAATGATCTTGGTGTTTTCTTGGTATCAAGCAATTTTGTTAAACAATTTTGTTGAAACTTTTGAAATTTTTGAAAATTTGAAAGTGTGGAGATTTTGGAGCTAAATTGAGCTTATTTGTCTATAATGGAGTGATGATTTTCTTACTAACTTTGGATATAGAATTTTCATTTATTATGGTTTGATTTTTATTAAAAAGGTATACTTGTGTATTAAGTTGACTTTTTGTTAAGTCTTGAGAATTTAAGTTAACTTTGGTTATATTGGGTATTTGAGTTTTATTTTATTCTTTAAGTTTGAATATAGATGATATGATGAAATATGGGAAGTGTTGTTTACTAATTCTTGTATTTTAAATTTAAACTTTACTTGACTTTGAGTTGTGAATAAGGAATATGAGGAAATAAAATAAAAAGAAAAAAAATAGTTGAGTGAGTTGGAAAGAATGTGATGAGTTGAAAAAAATTGCTTTCATCTGTTGAAGAGAGAGAGAGAGAGAGAGAGAGAGAGAGAGAGAGAGAGAGAGAGAGAGAGAGAGACCTTTTGTTGAAAAGGGGGCCAATACGGTGAGTGGAAGAGAAGAAACAAAGGAGTATCACACTCTCTTGAGGCTATTCTGAAGGCAAGAAGGTAAAGAAAGAAAGAAGAAAGAAAAAGAAAATTGCTGAAAAAATAATAAATGATGACTATAATGGGGTTAATATGGTGTGCGAGGAAAAATCTATGCACTTGCGACTATCAATTCCCAAAGTTATTGAAAAAAAAAAAGAGAGTTGAGTGTTTTCCTTATTTTGATTAACTCGAGTTCTGTAAGTTTGAGTTTATAATATTTGAATTAGTCAAATGGCTTGACTTTTATGATCTATGTTATCTATGTTTTTGCTTGAGGAATAGGATGGTTTTTTTGTACTAGATATAAGCTTATTTAACTTAACTTTGATGGCCTTGGGATTGTTTGATTTAATACAAGAGTTTATCAGGTTTTGAAAAGATTGAGTGAATGACAATTTTATATTTAAGGTTGGCAGAAGGTTATGTCTTTACTAAGGATGAATTTTCTAAGGAAAAATTTGCTAAATTATTTTATTTTGTTCTAAATGCTTAAATCTTGTTTGCTTGAGGACAAGCAAATGTTCAAGTGTGGGGGGATGTGATAGGGGCTAAATTCATCATTATTTTCCTATTTATTTGAGGTTGTTTTAAGATACTTTTGTTGTAATAATTAGGCATATTCCTTCCTATTTGTCATTTTGCTTGTAAAAAGTGTTTTTGACGAATTTGTGTAGAATTAAGTGGTTTTTGAGCAAAAAGTGAAGAATTTCATATTGGACCTGGCATCAAGTCCAGATAATGCACTAGATGCTAGGTCTGCTTTGGAAAAGAGGAATTGGAGTCCAAAAACATATTGGATCTAGCGCTAGGTCAACTCTACACAGAAGTGATTGTGTGCGCATTTGGTATTTTTCAAATGTTTTCTGAATTATACTCGAACTAGACTTCTCTAGGAATGAGTTTTGATATCAATGAGAATTATAAATACAAGAAAAATACAAGATAAAGGTGCAATTTGAAGGATCCAAGTTAGCTACTCAATCGCTACTCAATCACCATTCAAAGGAGCATTGTTCAAATGAGGTTTTCAAGAGAAGAAGAATGGCTTGTCTATAAGTTTTATCGTTTATCCTTTGTTACTTTTCTAGAATAATGATGTGCTTAATATTTTGATTGTAATTGGATATTATTTTGGAGAGTATGATTTTGAGTTAATTGGAACTTTTGATCAATTGATTATTGTTCTTAGTATTTGATTACTTGTTTTTCTTACGAAGTTGGTTAATTGATTTTTGTTATTAACTTGCTTGAAAAAGAGGTTGGTAATGACTTCAATTAATTAATTTCATATATGTTATCTCTTAACTTACTTGAAAAATGGGTTAATTATTTAGAACATTGGTAATCAAAGGTTGGTTAATGATTGTTATAAATGGATTCATTGACTAATTTCATGTTTTAAATCATCTAGAATATAGGGATTTATATAAAGATTGATTTTAATGCATCTTTTGGATAAATTAGTCGAGACAGAAAATGTTCACTAATTTAACTAGAAGATAGTGATTCCATAGATTGCAAATGAAGTGGATTTATATTAAATCCTTCATGATGCCAAGACAACAATTGATTGTGATGAATGCTAGGTGATTCAATATTATGTTTTCAAGATAATTGTCTAGTTACATGTATTTGCATCGTTGAGTTATATCTATTTTTATTTTTATTTTTTTTCTTCTTCTTTTATTGGCTAAACAATAAAGACTTGGATAAAGTAAGGTGGCAGCCTAAATTCTCGTGGATTCGATACTTGTTATTTTTTATACTATACGATGGTGTACTTGCCTGTATATGTGATTTTAGTGGTTGGCATTTTAATTAACTTGATTGATTTAGTAATTTGTTGGTAATATTTTCTACACTAAAAAACATGCATCAGGCGCCTACCCTAATGGCGTCTAAATGTTTTCTAAAGACTCTTTCATCCAAAGGCTTGGTGAATGAATCTACTAGATTGTTCACTGAAGCTATCTATTCTACCATAGTTTCCCATCTCTGGATAAAATCCCGGATCAAGTAGTACTTCTTCTCAATGTGCTTCCCCTTCTTGTGGTTCTTGGGTTCTTTGGATTGCGAGACTATACAATGTTGTTGTAATACATCACAATCAACCTGTTCATCTGTGGCATGACTCTAAGTTCTGAAAGAAACTTTCAGAATTGAACTACTTCCTTGGATGCCTTCGAAGCTGCCACATACTCAACTTCCATAGTTGAGTCAGCAATGTAGGATTGCTTAATACTCCTTCATGAAATAGTCCCTCCAGACAAGGTAAAGACATATCCACTAGTGAATTTTTTCTCATATTTATCCGTTTGGAAGTTTGAGTCTGTGCATCCTGTAAGAACCAAGTCATCAGTCCTATAAACTAACATATAATATCTCGTTCCCTTGAGGTACTTGAAAATATACTTTACAGCTTGCCAATGAACTTCTGTAGGGTTTAACTGATTTCTGCTAACTATGCCTACAACAAAATAAATATTTGGCCTAGTGCACAGCATGGCGTAATGAGACTTCCCACAGTCGAAACATAGGGAATCCTATGCATCCTATCTTTTTCTTCTTGTGACTTAAGATAGTTCTTTAAAGAAAAAAAAATAGCCCATGTCTACAAGAGATTAATACTCCCTTGCATGAGTCCATGCTGAACTTGGCCAGCATCTTGTCAATGTATATAATTTGGGATAATCCAAACATTCTCTTCTTCCATTTCTAAGAATCTTAATTCTGAGAATGTAGCTAACTTCTCCCAAATCCTTTATACTAAATTGACTAGACAACCAAACCTTAATAGATGACAATGTCCTTACATCATTCCCAATGTGTAGAATGTCATTCATATACAGTACAAGAAAAATCACGTTAATACTAAATTTCTGTACATGCATGGTTCATCCTTATTTTAAATGAAATCATAAACTTTACAGTCTCATCAAAATGAATGTTTCATACTCTTGATGCCTATTTAAGTCCATAAATGGACTTCTTAAACTTACAAACTACATGTTCCTTGCCCTTAGCAATGAAGCCCTCCGGTTGGGATATATAGATGTATTCACTAAGATGACTATTAAAAAATACCGTCTTGATATCCATTTGCCATATCTCGTAGTCATAATGATATGCAATGACAAGAAGGATACGGATGGACTTAAGCATGGCTACCAGAAAAAAGGTTTCCTTATAATCGATTCCCTTTTTTCTGAGCGTACCCTTTCACCACAAGCCTAGCTTTGAAGGTTTCCATCTTCCCATCCGCTCCTTTCTTTCTTTTGTATACCTACTTGCACCCAATAGTTTTTATCCCTTTAGGTGAAATTACAAGATCCCAAACCTGATTGAAGTATATAGACTCAATCTCACCTTTCATTATTTCATAACATGAGGTCTGCATCGACATCAGTAATTACCTCTCGTATCTAGTGGGATCTTATTCTTGATGGTCGGAGACTAGGTCAAAGACCTCTCCAGTCCACCTATCTAGAACCCTAGATACCCTCTTACTACGATGAGACTCTATTTGCATAAGATCCTGAGGTTGTGCCTCTTCTTATTCCACAATTGAGTTTGAAGAAGCCGATTCAGAAGATAACTTCTCCTCAAGTTCCAATATAGTTAAACTTTTTGTGAAAGTACTTTGATCATCTTTAAATATCTAGCATTAGTACTTACCAGTACTTTCTGCTCATTAGGATGGTAGAAGTAACCACCCTTTGTTCCTTTTGGATACCAAATAAAATAACATAATTCTGACTTTGGTTCTAATTTATCTTCTTTGATCAGTACATACGTTGGACAGCACTATATCTTGAGATGGTTTAGACATTACTTGTGCCTAGTTTATATCTCATAGAGGGTTGATAGGAATCTGTCCACATAACAAGACACACCTAACTAAGGGGGATGGAAAGTCAAGATTTACTTCAAATCTCCATGGGAACATTCAACATTCAAGAAGTTTCAGGAGGATTTTCAAGCCATCTAAGCATATATGCCAAGAGCTAAAAAGATTATCAAGAGATGGGCAGTGAATGGAGCTGTAAATAGAACACAAAAGAAATAACAATTCAATTGGAGAATCAAGACAATATTGAAACAAGGATTGAAGTCCAAAGAACTAACAAGAAGAGCTTGAGACGACCAACGTTTTATTTGGAAGGTCAAGGGAACACATGGAAAAGAAATGGAGGTTAAATGAGCAGGGTTGGAGTGCATCAAAACAGGAGAGGATGCCTAGAGTTGACCCGGCGCTGGCCCAGATCGACTGACCATGCGCCAGCTGTGATCTACAAAAATTCTTTAATTTTTTACATAGGTACTGTTCCAACATAACAGACCTAGCGCTGACCCTAGCGGCCAGGCCCGGCATCGGCTGTGGATTGAAAAAAACTCGTTTGTTTGTTCCGACTTTTGTGCACGAAAACTATTCCTGTAGATTGGACCCAGCGCCACCCCCAGGAGACCGACCCGGCACTGACCCTATTCTGGCCAATTCTAAACTTTTATAAATTTTCTAGTTTTCAGCCTTTTCAGTTGTAATTTCATTTTTATGACTTTTATTATGTTTTAACCTATTTTAAGGCATATAATAGGGCTTAAAACATGTATTAAGGTCATTTAATATTTAAGTTTAGTTGTTTAAGTAGTTTAGGTTAAGGCCACTATAAATATGCTCTTTAGCTTTGCAAAAATAAATTTGGTATTTTAGGAAGGAGAATTCAGATTTTCTTTCTAGAGAGAGTGTTCTGGAGGGTGATCCTCATGAGTGCTTTCATTAAACATCAAGACTAAATCAAAGAATTTAGTCCCACCTTTGGTTTTGTCTCTAAATCTTAATGTATAATCTAAACTTTATTTCTATTCTTATATACTACATTACCTAGTGTATTTGATAAGATTGAGTTAGGTGCCTTCAAATTCCTATCCTTGGCATCCTAATCTTTGATAGATTAGGGTGTTAAGGTGTCTTTGAAGTAGGCTAGATTCACATTGTCACAAGAGCGTTATTTTCCTAGCATTTTAGTGTTCTTGTGTGTGGGTTTGGTAGGTTTGTACTTCCCAAGATCATATCAGGGGTCCTAGGTACTGATTTGGAAGGCACCATGTTCAGAATATATGTCGATGTTTCCAGAACATATCCCTAAAAAGATACTGGAAAAGTAGCATGAGACATCATACCTTGGACTATTTCCATCAATATTCTATTCTTTCTCTCAGCTATGCCATTTTGTTGGGGTATCCCCGGCATAAAAAGTTGGGATATAATCCCATGATGTACCATATAGTCATTGAATTCACCATGGAGGTACTTTCTACCACGATCTGATCGTAAGGTCTAGTTCAATTTACCTTTCTGATACTCCACTTCAGCTTTAAACTCTTTGAACTTGTTAAATGAGTCAAATTTGTGCCTCATCAAGTAAATATAACCGTACCTAGTATAATCATTCATGAAGATGATGAAGTACTTAAACCCCCCCCCCCCTTTAGTTGGTGTAGATAAAGGACCACACATATTAGTGTGAACAAGACTCAATATTTCCTCGGCTCTATCCACTTTTTGGGTACATGACCTTTTGGTCATTTTTCCCATTAGATAAAATTCACACTGAGGCCAACTTTCTAATTTCAACAAGCTTAAAAGCTCATTATGGATTAACTTTTGAATCCTGATTGAATTTATATAACCCAATTTTAGATGCCAAATATATGAGTCATTGACATTAGTTTTTATCTTTCTACTTAAAGGATCACTTTAAGTGTTATTTAATTGATTGTTAATAGGATTAATAAAGAACAAATTTCTATATATGTGCCTAGTACATAAAACTTCTTCATTTCTACCGATAGTGATACCATAATAGAAAGAAACATAACATCCTTGATTTATTAGTTTTGCAAATGAAACCAATTTCTGTCTAAAACTAAGTACATATAAAATATCCTTTAAAACAACTATTCTATTACAATAAAAAATAAGTTCCAGCTTTTCCACTGCTAGGGTCCATACTTATGCTCCATTTCCCATGCGTAATCCATATTCGCCCTTCTAGAGTCTTCTTATCTTTCTAAACCACTGTAAGGAATTATAGATATAATCAATGGATCCTGAATTAACAATCCTGATCTTACCATTGAAATAGACAATAGATAGTAAACAATACCTATGGGATTTTTCTCGGCTTGAAGATTTGAACATTCATTTTTACAGTATCCCTTCTTCCTACACTTGAGGTACTTGCCCTTGGGTTTATCTTTGGGTTAAGATTTAGGTTGGGCCGTTGCATTACCCTTCTTTTTTTCAAACTTTCTGGGCTTGGGCCCAGTTCTTGAAGAAGAAGCCTTAGCAATCATAGCCTTAGGCTGTTGTTTCATAACCTTCTTTATTACCTAGAGCTTTTTCATTAACTCGGTTAAACTCGTGTTTAACTTGTTCATGCTGTAGTTCAACTTGAACTAAGTTAAAAAGCTTGGCAAAGACTCAAGAACAATGTCCACTTGGCTTTCGGAGTCAATCATAGCCCACAAGACTTCTGCTTCCTCGAAAGTAGCAATAATTTTGAGCATATGCTATGTGACTGATGCTCCCTCAGCCATCTTGGTGCTGATGATCGTTTGACTCACGGGCCGACTCTTGTTAGCGAACATCGTTGCTAATAATGTGCTAATGTCATAAGTAGTGGCCATATGCTCATGTTTTAATTGGAACAAATTATACATGGAGGCTAACATATAGCAGCGAACCATTTCATCAGCCTTCTTCTATACCTTTTTAGTCTTTCCCTCAGCCATCTTGGTGCTGATGATTGTTTGACTCACAGGCCAGCTCTTGTCAGCGAACATTGTTGCTAATGATATACTAATGTCGTAAGCAGTGGCTATGTGCTCATGTTTTAATTGGAACACATTATACATGGATGCTAACATATAGCAGCGAACCATTTCATCAGCCTTCTTCTATGCCTTTTTAGCCTCTTACTCCTCATCGGTGAAACTCTCCTCAATAATCAGGCAGGTTTCGTAGTTGACATACTTATACTCTTTAGTTGTGAGTATTACGTCCAGGTTCCTTTTCCAGTCCACATAGTTAGGACCTGTTAGCTTATTCTTACAGAGAAAAATGGATAAAGGACTGAAAGAACATCAACCAACCATTTCTAAAAAATAAAAAATAAAAGAAAAACTCAGTTTGTGAAAAAATAAAATAATCCATGAACTTTATCCTCATATTAAATATGATAATAGTTAACCCTATCACTATTATATTTAATATAATTAGTTTGGCTCTTAGGAGAACTGACATAGCTTCTTGAGAATATTAACAGTTTCAAAAGCTAAGTGTGTTAACTACCATAAATTAATTTTCCTTCTAGGTAATGATTTAAAAGATAACTTCATCGATAGGATGGCCATTTGTTTTTCATTTCTTATGGACATACCTCGCACTATAACATCTAACGTGGGCAAGCTGAACATAGTATGCATCCCGGGTTAGTAATTACATCATTTCATTAGTTTTAGATCTCTGTGGTATCTTTATCTTATACGGGTTCACTTTCAGGGTGATGCAAAGAGATTCACAATCTCTAATGAGGACCGTGATGGAAGTCGTGGGGCCGTTGGAACCCCTCTCCCACTTAGTCTTTTGAAATAAGGATTTTTCTTGGGAAAATTTCTTTTTGAAAACTTTCATTAAGTTCTCTTTTAACTCAAAAAATAAAATCTCTATATCAAGGTTTATACCTTTTGAGAGACTTTTCCATTGATTAATTTTATTTAAGTTAAAAATTTAATGATTTCAAAAATTTCCATTAAAACTTTCTAAAGACTTTGGTCTCAAGTTTTATTTTGACAAAAGTAATTTCTCTTTGTAAAATAAATTAAAATGATTATCCCTTTTAACTCACAAAAATATCTAAATCCAAAATATTCTCTATGTCAACGATAAAATCCTTTAAGAGGATAATCTTAGGGTTAATTTTTGTTTAAGTTAAAAACTAATCATTTAATTAGAGAAAAATATTTTTCTTGTAAAAAATTCCCAAATACTTTGGTCTTTGAGAACTGTGCATATAGGTACTTAAAATAAAAATAGCATGCTAGAAAACTATAAACGTTTTCATGCTTTTCTATTCTTTTAACCTAAGTATCCAAATAAAGAATTAAACACATTAATTAAATTAAATAATGATCCTGTTTAATCATAAATACCTTACTATTATTTTTCACGCAAAATATTCCAAGAATATTAATTATACAAAAATAATAACTTTGCCTGATATGATACTCAAAACGAAAAAGAAATTACACAAATATTATAAGAAAAAATAATTAAAAATTCCCTTGGTCTTCATGCACCTGCCACACTAGATAAAAGCCCTTGAACTACCTGTGAACCCACGACCCGAGACCCGCGTACCCACCTGCGACCTAGACTTACCTTGTGACTCGGTCAAAACGTGACCGGGCTGTGAGAGGCACAATTTTTGCCTATCGCGGCTGGGTGCAAAATTTTGCACCGAGCCACTGAAGGTGTGGAAAACGGGAAACACGGAGCACGCAGCGGAAGCGAACATAAAAAACTGGAAAAACAATAATAGGGATTCTAGGGCAAAGCTGGTGCCGGCTCCGGCTACCATAGCCGGTGCCGGTTGCGCCATGTCCCAATCCCGAGGTTTTAAAAATTTTACCTCTCCTTCTAGTTCTCAAAGGTGGCTAGATTGGAATGTGCACAACTGGGGTAGGTGTACTGGCGGAAGCCTCTGGTGCTATTCCTGCAAGCCTCTTACTCCGCCTTTGCATGTATGTGAATGCCTAACTACTGTTTGGTGAACAACTAATAGTCTATGGAATTTTTTTGGAGAGAGAGAGAGAGAGAGAGAGAGACGCCTGGCTATTCCATAGAGAAGAAGCTGTCTCTCTTGTGTGTCTGATTTATCACAATATTATTTCTAATCCTCTTGTTTAACCTAAATAAAAAAATTTAGGTTAAACTGGAATGGCCCATTGGACTCTTGGTTTAACCTATTGGGCTTAATTAATTGTTCTAGTTAGAACCAACTCAATGGCTCAACAAATAATTAATTTTTCAGCACAAATAAACCAGTCCAATTAAATAAGGCTAAATCAGTTTAGTCCTAAGTTAATCCCTAATTATTCAAACTAGGCCAACGCTCTGAATAATTAATTAACCCACTAAACTAATTTAATTAATTCTCTCTCCATGAAACTTTATTTTATTATAGCCCAATAATTAAATCAGGCTATTTAACTAAAATAAATTTAATTTAATTCATTAGTCCGTATTTAATTAGGACTCATGGTCTTTACTGGGGACCAAAAGACATACCGCATTGACTACTAAAATGACCAAAATACTCTTGCCATATAAATAGCTGTGTTTTACATTTTAAATATTTTCTAATATCACCATAATGAAATATTGACCCTAAGGACAGTGCTGCGTTAGCAAAGTCTCCGACCTACAAGTGTAATGACTAAAATACCTCTCTATACATCGCCGTACAGTCAGAGAGGAAGAAGTATACTAACATCTCTCTAAATTACATCTACCATCCTTAGACCTCTAGTCCAATAATCCATGACTTCCTGGATTGTTTCCACTTTCCAAGGGAGCTACTCTAAAGCAAACATCCAAGTCATGTTTCCTAGGGCTTTGGATATTTAGATCATTCAGACAACCACAAGGGGCGATATAATATAGAAACTATCTTGTACAAGTCTATTTTAACTAACTAGTCACACATATTCAACATGCAAGTATATTGGCCCTACGATAGAACCTCAACTATAGCATATCAAAGTATATGCTTCCAGCTTCGTCAAACCACCAACTCATACTCAAGTCGTAGAGTACTAGTCCACGTTATAGCGGTAGTAGTCTAGGTTTCTACCATATAGTACTTTTAGAAACCAGTACTACAGGTCCTATTCTACGTATTCAAAATACGCTTATGTCATGAAGTGAGTGGATTACTCACTGGCTAAAGGTAAGCCATTCCCCATTTAGAACTCACAATATAATAACCTAGACATGATGAGATTCCCATTCTCATCAATCGGTTAAGAACAAATGTTTATGTGTTAAGTAACCCGTGATCTATACCTTACTGTGAAAGACTTCCATTCACATGGACCACTTACTTAAACACAATGGGTCTTTTCCAAACGTAATTGTGCACACATAAAATTGTAAATTCACAAACAATTTCTGAGAATAAATTCTTTTATTAAAACATTCGATTTTTACATTAGAAACCTAGTCTAAGAGGGCAAACATCCCAACAGCCGCAAGAGGCACAGGCTATGCCGTGGCTGGCCGTGGTGCACCAAGCCTATGCCTGGTGGCTCCTGACCCAGAAAAATGGCAGCTAGGCTTGCAGGTTCTGAGCCGCAACTATACATGTTCTTTGTTTTTCCTTCTGTTTTTCATTCGCGATATTACAGGCAACTTTTTTTTATTACAGATTTCAACCAAAATGAAGGTCCTAAACCTCAACCATGAGGCTCGCAGTGAACTATTCCATATCAGTAAAAACGAAGGATCACAGGCATGATATCAAACAATCATCTGGCCATTTTTAATTAACCTAAACATGCTTCCTATGCTTTCCATACAACCTACATGTTCTAATATCAATTGAAGGCATAAAATGGCAAACATGTATGTTGCAAGTAATAAAAAAACGCAGAAAATAGGCATAGCGGAAAAATATTTATACCTTTGCACTTGACAAATCTCTTAGGCACTGAAGGAGACGTCTGGACAATAGGGACTACTTCTTTGTGACTTGTTGAAATCTTTGGATCAAAACCCGCTAGCCATCTGCTTCTTCTTGGCATGAACACACGCGAGCCTTTGATCTTCTAGAACATGACCACCGCCTAATAATGCCGGTGAAAGCACTGGGTATAGAAGAATAATATGGTCACATTTTTTGACTGTCTACTAATAAGCAATAATTAGAAGAGCAAATGTCTTTGAACCAGTTTTCTCTAATTATAGAGAATACCTAGAGACCATAACAAGAGAGATCATTTTTTGTATTCATGTGTTAGAAAAAAAAAAAAATACATCGATGGCTTAGAGGAAAAATTGATGATACAGTCTAAGACCTACTCAATTTCCTTAAACCATTAGAACTCCGAATAAGAGCCTCTAGACGTAGGGATTCAAAAATTGAATCCTCCGACCTCATCTTTTATATCCGGGTCACCCTTAACCTTAACAAGCTTTAGCTATACCCAGTGGACCCTGATCTAAACTATTGGGTCAACCTTAATTATTAATTTAAGCCAAGACCAATAAAGGCTTAATAAATAATTAATTAACCAACCTAAATAAACTGGTCCATCCTCTAGTCTCTTCCTAGTTTAGAGCAGACCAAATCCAATTATTCAGTCTGGACTTAAGTCCTGAATAATTAACTAATCAAGTAAATCAGGCCAACAAATAATTCTATCTTTTGGATTTTTTATTTTATTTTATTCTTACCCAATAAATTAACCAGGCTACTTAAACAAAATGAAATCCATTTAATTCAAGACCCATTCCCTAACCTAAAAATATCAAGACTTATGGGCTATTTCGGGGACTAAAAGACATATCCCCTTGACTACTAAAACAATCAAAATACCCCTATGACAAAAATAATTGTATTTTGTATTTTAAATATTTTCTAATATCACCATAAGAATATATTTACCCTAAAGATAATGCTGCATTAGCAATGTCTCCAACTTACAGGTGTTTTGACTAAAATAACCCTTTACGCACCACCGTACATTTAGAGAGGAAGAAGTATACTAACACCTTTCTAAATGACATCTACCATCCTTAGACCTCTACTCTAATGATCCACGACTTTCTGGAATATTTCCGTTTTCCAAGAGAACTACTCTAAAGCAAACTTCTAAGCTATATTCTCTACGGCCTTGGATATTTAGATCATTCGAACTGTTACAAAGGGCGATATAGCATAGAAGCTATCTTGTATAAGTCTGTCTTAACTGACTTGTCACACATACTCAATGTACAAGTATATTGGTCCTATAGTAGAACTTCATTTATAATACATCAAAACATATACTTCCATCTTTGTCAGACCACCAACTCATACCCAAGCCGTAGAGTATAAGTACATACTGTAGCAGTAGTAGTCTAGGTTTCTACTATATAGCACTTTTAGAAACCACTACTATAGGTTCAGTTCTACGTATTTGAAATACGCTTATGTTATAAAGTGAGAGGACCACTCACTAGCTAAAGGTAAGTCATTTCCCATTTGAAATTTATAACACAATAGCCTTACCATGATGAGATTCATATTCTCATCAATCGGTGAAAAATAATAGTTTATGTGTTAAGTAACTCGTAATCTATACCTTACTATAAAAGACCTATATTCATATGGACTATTTACTTAAACACAATAAGTCTTTTCCAACGAAATCATGCACAAAAATAATCTAAATTCATAAATAAAATTTTGAGAATAAATCTTTTATTAATATTAATCAAAACTACATCAAAAATCTAGTCTAAGAGGGTATACATTCCAACACTTACTGCAAAAAATGTTTCCTTGGGTTTTTAGATAAAATCCAAAGTCCAAGAACAAGATTTTTAGGCTATATATATAGCATTTTGCTGGTGAAATTCTTTAAAAAGTCAAAACAAGAAATTTTGTGAACCTAGGCACCTCAGCAACCCTGGGCTTAGGAGGTTTTTAGCCTAGCAGGGACCAAACAGCCCATGGTGGCTTGGACCACTTCGGGCTACTAAAGTTGGTCCCAACCACCATGGACTACCTTGTTTTTGGTTACTTCATTTTTCTCCATTTTTTTGCCAACCCAGGGTGGTTAACATCCTAGGCTGCCTAAATTTTGAAAAATTTCGTCTTTTTGCTCTACTTTTTATCATTTTCACCCTTATTCATCCTTAAATGATCTTTTGCATTCTTTAAATAAAAATAAGGAAAAAATGGTGTAGTACGTAGTGATTTAAACAAGATTTTATCACAAGTAAAACACAAATGCTATTGAAAATGTGTATATGATGAGCACTTATCATTTTGTCCCTAAAAATAGACGTTGATTTTGTATTGACCATCACATAGTGGATGAAAGGATCAAATATTTTATCTAAAAGAAGAACAAGGACAAAAAAAATAGAAATAAAGATTAGGAAACGAACTTGTCAATTGAAAAAAGTTTAGATACTAAATCTACCAATTTACAAAGTATGTTGGGATATTCTCATATCTATGAACAAAAGAAATAGATAAACTCAAATAGAATGAAAAAGCAAAAATGTCCTCTTCTGTGAAGGAGGCTCAAGCCTTAAAACAATATGGAACTCACCATCTAAAAACTAATTACCTGAAGTCGTGACGTACAATAAGGTTCAAGACTTCAATAACTACTAAAACCAGCCACTTATGAAGCATGATTTAACAAATTAAATAAAAATAGTAAATTTCAGTTATAAAATGATAAGAGCAATTTGATAAAAATTTATCATTTAATCAAATTCAAATTTACTACTTTGACATTTCATTATTAAAACTAATTGTTTTGATCTTATTAATTACCATCAAATTAACAAAGTTGATTTTTGGAGAGTGTACTTATTCTACAACATAGGATTCTCCTATAGTGAGTTAAAGTTGAACACGACTAACATAATAGTCAATTAACTTCCTTTTTTTCTATCAACCTCTTCCAAGCTAAACACCCCCCCCCCAAAAAAAAAGAATAAATAAAATGAAAAGAAATTGCCTTCAAAATGTTTCATGGGATTTGAAATGTATTATATTTGTGTGGTTTGAAATGTTAGCTTCCTATAGTTTTTTAAACTTTCCCTATTAAAGTAATGTTTGTTCGATATATAGTAATAAAAAGTTTAACAGACATGATAACTTGTTAATGCAGTTTAGCTATAAACAAGTTTACGTTTGTGAGTTCTAAACTAGTAAAAAGATCCACTAAACTCTAACAACAAATACAAGGAATACACCTATTTCAATTCACTAAATGATCTCTAGTGGATTCTAACAAAACACCAAACTAGAGTTCTTTTGTCAAACTCCCAAAAGGCTTTTGTTGAATCTTATTACCTCGATTGAATTCCCTTCAACCTTCATTGCTACAACAAAGTAATACTTCATTTGACTTCACAAAACCTTCCCACCAGAAAGGTTTAAGCTTTGAAGAAGAATTATTCATGCCCTCCAAGAAAATTATAATTGTTAAATCAATTTACTTGAATCACTAAATCATAGTTTAACAAGTATTAGAAAGCTTCATCGATAGTGTATGTTTTAGAATCACCTAATAATTTTGCATGAAATCCTTACTCTAAAAACTCAACCAACTCTTTAAAGGATACTCCACTAGAATCATTCACAATCACTAACTTCTTGGTCGGCTTTTATGCTTGTAAATGGAGTTATAATCTCTTTGTTAAATTAGGAGACTAGTTAAAAGATTTGTCCACAAAGTTCCTAAATTATTGCAATTCCAATTGTACTTGGATTCCTACTTCCATGTATAAAATCTCATTATAACTTCACTCAAAAATTCAGATAAGATTCTCTGCAATCTCTTTCCTAATCCAACAAAAATAATATAGTGTAGAACATTGCCAATTTATTAACTTCTTAAAACAACATCTTTAGTATGTCAAGCAAGTTGCTTGACAGACAGTATTCTTGACAAGCAATCCTAAAATTCTCCCCTTTGGCATTATTTGATCCAAAATAAGAATATGTTAAGACTTCAAACTAACTAAAAACTTTAAAAATAACATTTTTAGCAAAATATACTCATTGGAAAACAAAAGAAACAACCAAACATAGCAGCAGGAATAGAGTCAACAAGCACTCCTAATTATTATTTCAAAACACACATAAAATTGTTCAGTAATTGTTTCTAGTAACTATTTCCAGCTATTCAAGGGCAAATAAAAGCTACCAGTGTTAACAAAGTAGTAGTAGCAGCAGTAACAAAATACTCTCCACTCCCCGTAGTAACAAACCAAACAAACCACACCATCCTCCCCCTTTTTGGAGAAAATAGATGCCAAAGCAATGATACAGAGGGCTCCCTTGTGAATGGGTCATTACAGTGTACAAAGTTATCTTATCCACCTAAATCTACTTCTGATTCTGTAAGCAAGTGTCAAGTTTAGTATGCAATAGAGCAACAGAGGAAGTCAATAAGGCAAGCTACTCAGTACAAGTGGTTAACTTCAGATGAGCATTATCAGTAAGAGATGTAAGTTGAGATGTAATAGAGCAGATGTAACACCCAATGTTTCCTAATCATAGTGGGCCTTGTATTGTGGGATGTTGCCCCGTTTGAACTCCCACATAAGATGTCTTTATAATGTTTCTAGCTTAATAAAAACTATGTGCTCTTATATTAAAACACAAGAAGTACATAAGGTCTAACCTCTAATAACATATGTCCAAAAGAAAATAAGATTACTACACATATACAAACTCTATTCAAGGCCTTATGTACACTAAAAGAGTAGCGTGAACCTTCGAGAATCTACTAGTATGAGCCGAACTCTAAAATTTTAAGAGATGAAATAATACAAGCGTGAGCATAAAACTTAGCGAGTCTCGTATATGCTAGTGTTTTTC
Source organism: Voacanga thouarsii (assembly GCA_026120185.1). Lineage (NCBI taxonomy): Eukaryota > Viridiplantae > Streptophyta > Magnoliopsida > Gentianales > Apocynaceae > Voacanga > Voacanga thouarsii. The sequence goes on from JANUWF010000953.1 coordinate 3,749,880, forward strand.
CATAGAAAATAACTTATATTAAGTAATGTTCAAAATGTAAGTAAGATAGTATATTTGAACTCTTTGTAAGAGGTATAGTTAAGTAATAAGGATTCAACCTTATAAAAAAATTATGGAGTAAATCTCATGTACCATTTTTGAAAAATGTTAAAAATCTCATGAGAAAAGTTACGTGAATTCTTTGTGTGAGAGGAACTCAATGAATTCCACTCAATAATATGTAGGTAAAACAATTAGAGCTTACACCAGCATTAGTGCTTATATCAGGAGTTAGTACTTTTGCCAACAAGATAAGATAATACTTACAGTGCAAAAAAAATAGTCTTCTATGACAAAATATTTTCCTAGCTAAAGGCTTTTGTTTCATCACTGAAGCCATTCCACGAGGAAAAAAAATTTGTTGTCGCTTCATTGCTGAAGCACCGTCGCCAAAGCATTTGGTCAATAAAACATAATGTTTTTGTCTCCAATGTGAGCCTTTTAGTGAGGAAAATTATTTTCTTGCTAAAGCTCCAACTTTTCGCAAGGAAAAGTTGTCAAAAAAACTACAAAAGTTTTGTCACCAAAAGTGTGATTTTGTTGCTGATGATTATATTTTAATGATAAAAAATTTTGTCACTAAAGCTTTGTCACTAAAAAGCCAATTTTATTTCACAAAGTAAATAGGTTCGTAAATTTTTTTTTTTTTTTTTTGCGAGGACAACTTTGTCACCAAAAAACCATCAATGGCTAAAAATTTTTTGTCATTGGCGAGGAAAACTTTAATGGTCATTACGAATTTAAAAAATAAAAATTTTTAAAATTTCCCAGAACCCGTGCACAAACCGCACCATACTGCTTCTTACTACATTGTCCACACGCACCCGCCATCCTAGATTGCACTAGTACTCCACTACAATTCTACGCCTTGTGAGACACGAACCTTGGTCCAGTATGAGTGCAATGCTCACACTTAATCGCAGGGCCAAACTTCATGTTTGGATAAATATATATATATATATATATATATATATGATGTTAATTGTGTCATGATTTTTAATAAATTATGTTATCAATTTTATTAACTAATTTTATTCATATAGATCAATTAGGAAAAAAGATTCATACAATATATTTTCTAAAAATATTGTCTACAACACACACATACACACACACACACACACATAAATACACACATAGATATATACATATTTATATACACACACACACACACACACACATATATACATATACACACACACACACTCACATAGGCACACATATATAAATACATCCCACACACACACACACACACACACACACACATAACACATATATAAATATATTAATATATATATTACATATATATATATATATCAAACATAAATAATCATATAAATTTACTATCAATACATATTATTCAATAATATGCGATAATTTTGACATGTATGTACTTTTGGAAAATTTTAAATGGTAATTAATTTATTCATTAACTATTACATATATATATATATATATATATGTGTGTGTGTGTGTGTGTGTGTGTATGTTCATATATACTTATATATACACATAATAATTGCAAAAAATTAAAAATACTATAAATACTAAAAATTTAGGGACCAACATATATACAAATATTCATATATTAACATATTTAAATATAAAAAATATATATACATATATATATATATATAAAATATTTACATGTTAATGTATACAAATATATATACACTCAAAAATTCATATATATATATATATATATATATATATTCATAATCACAGACACACATATATATACACATATTCATACAAATATATATATATATATATATATATATATATATATATATATATACACACATACACACACACACACGAACACATATTTATATATATTTATATTTGTGTATGTCTAAATATATTAATATACACATATATATTCATCTATCTTTTCACACACACACACACACACACACATATACACATATTAATATATATTAATAGATGTTAATATATATATATATATATATATATTAATATATGTATATATATGTATACTAATACATATATATATATATTAATATATATGAATATGTGTATATATATTTATATATTCATATAAATATATTTGCATATATTTATATATACACACACACAAACACACCCACACAAAAACAAAGGCATTATCAAATTCACGATCTAACTGTTACATGTGCAAAAAAATTTTAAAAAGTAATTTAGCCAAATTTGACAGTATTTGGAAATGTTTTGCCACGAACTCAAGTACAATATTTATAAAAATACTCAAAATCTAAAATATTTTCAAAAATAGGCATATCAAATTAACGATCCAGCTGTCAGATTTGATAAAATCACTAAAAAAACACATTATAACCAAATTTTAAGATAATTGAGTATGTTTTTTCACAAAATCTAGCATAATCTCTATAAAAATACAGAAAATTTAACACATTTAGAAAGATAGGCAGATCAAATTAATGATCCAGTCGTCAGATTTGATAAAATCACTAAGAAAAAGTATTATGACCAAATTTAAAGGTGATAGAATATGTTTTGCCACTTAATCTAGCATAATCTCTATAAAAATGCTCAAAATGTAACACATTTACAAAGATAGGTATATCAAATTATCGATTCTACTATTAGATTTCACAAAATTACTAAAAAAATATATTATGACTAAATTCGAAGGTAATCGAATATATTTTACCACATAATCTTGCACAATTTCTATTAAAATTCCCAAAACCTAATACATTTACAAAGATAGGCATATCAAATTAATGATCCAACCATTATAATTGATAAAATCACTAAAAAAAATTTTATGACCAAATTTTAAGGTAATCGAATATGTTTTGGCAGAGAATCTAGTATAATCTCTATAAAAATACAGAAAACCTAACACATGTAGAAAGATAGGCCTATAGAATTAATGACCCAATTGCTAGATTTGATAAAATCTCTAAAAAAATGTATTATGACCAATTTTAAAGGTAATCAGATATGTTTTGGCACTTAATCTAATATAATCTTTATAAAAATGCTCGAAATCTAATACATTTATGAAGATAGGTATATCAAATGAATGATCCAACTGTTAGATTTGTTAAAATTACTAAAAAAATATAGTATGACCAAATTTGAAGGTCATTAGATATATTTTACCATCTAATCTTGCACAATTTCTATTAAAATACCCAAAACCTAATACATTTACAAAGAAAGGCATATCAAATTAATAATCCAACCATTAAATTTGATAAAAAAAATGAAAAAAAAAAAGTTTTATGAGCAAATTTTAAGGAAATCAAAATGTTTTGATGCAGATTCTACCATAATCTCTATAAAAATACAGAAATCCTAACACATTTAGAAGGATAAGTATATCAAATTAATGATACAACTATTATATTTGATAAAAATCACTACAAAAAATATTATGACCAAATTTAAAGATAATCGGATATATTTTGCCACTTAATCTTGCATAATATTTATAAAAATGCTTGAAACCTAACCCATTTACAAAGATAGGAATATCAAATTAATGATCCAACTATTAGATTTGTTAAAATTACTAACAAAATATATTATGACCAAATTTAAAAGTAGTCGATATATTTTACAGTTAATCGTGCACAATTTCTATTAAAATGCCCAAAACCTAATACATTTACAAAGATGTGCATATCAAATTTGAAAAATATTAGAGGGAGTTATTAAGGTTTATGGCAAACATATGCAAATTAAAAGTTTGATGACTTTTGAGAAATGCGAACTGAATGGCAGAGTATCTTCGAGAAAGTAGGAACCTTTTAAATTAGTACAAAATGGAGAGAGACTAGTATAAAATAAAGATGGGTAGTTGGGCGAACAAAAACAAATTTGCTACTGAATGCAAGAGTGTTAAATGAACTACTGATTTTGGTGAAAATGGTATAGCATTTAAGATTTGAAACACAAAGAAAAAGCGGTGAAGAAATTTATGCAATCAACACAAGAAAAGACTCAAGGATTTATAGTGGTTCGATCTTTCAATGATCTATATCCACTACCTTAAGTTCTCACTTAAGGATTTCAACACTACTCACTAAAATCTTTTCCCAAATCCATGGTGGTAGGTAACACCAATCTTACATAAGAGAATTACTACATTTGGTTTTACACCCAACTTCTTCAAACTCAAGAATCAAGGATCACCCCAATTAGGTTTTACTTCCTTAACCTTAATGCAAAACGAATTTAAAAAGAGAGTATAGAGATAACTCACAGATTGAGTACATTTGAATAACTAAGCACCATAATCTTTTATCTTTGGAACAATTTTATTTCACTTTGAAGCATAAATGAAAAGGAAGATTTTTGTATTTTAAAGTGTAAGAATGTTTCTAAGATAGATAGCACAAAAGTCAGCTTCAAAATTGAGTTTTAAATTCTTTTATTGAAGCCAAACCCGAAGTCCCAACGGCTAGTTACTTTCTGTTAGGATTTTTAGGATTTTGGATTCACAAGTGGAAGGATGTCCGTCTAAATTGTAAGTCCAAAACATAGTCTTATAAACATGGCTTAGTGAGCTTATGGCCTAACCAATCTCTATATCTTTCTTCTCTACATAAAAAGGACTATTTCTCAAGGAAATAGCCAAATAGTAGTCACAAAAAATATGTATAGTTATGTACATGAGGAGGTATAGAGGATAGATCACAAAAAGCAATACCCCCTATGTATATGCATATATAAACAATAATTAGAAATATGATAGCTATGAAGTGCGTTTGAAAATAGGACTGGATTTCAAGATTTTAGACTTTCCAAAACGTGCGTCCAAAATGGGTTAAAATGAGGTAGAAGATAGCCTTTTAAAAAGTCATTTTTGGATTGATATTTTAGATTGAAGAAATGCGAGTCCAAAACTCTTCCTGTGCATGTGCAGGGTAAAAAAAATTCCCGTGTAATGATCAATGATTTTCTTGGAATTGACCGAACTTATTTTTCTCGAGAAAATTCAACACAAGGATTTTACTGTACAACCAAAAAGAAACAATAAAGTTTTCATAAGTGTCCACTTAGGTATCCTTATCATCCAGATATTTAGCAAAATGTGCATCACATCCGTGTATCCTCTATATTTCGATTTCATAAGTTTCCACTTAGGTTTACAACCAGTAATGTATTTTGCTTCGATTGTTAAGAGAGATACACAAGGTTGCTTCTTACTATACCATAAGATAAGAGAGTGACCAAAAAACTGACAATGTCCACTAGTGCTTTTTCTCTCAACTTTTCACCCAACATAGTCAGCATCCGTGTATCCTCGATATTTCAATTTATCTACCTTTTTACCTTTTCATCTTTATCAAGCTTTAACAATGTGCTCATAGGTGTACCTATTTCTTTTGCATCATTCAAGAAGATTCTATATTTGGTTTGCTTGATTTGAAAACCGAGAAAGAAATTAAGTTCTCCATCATGCTTATTTCAAACTCTTGTTGCATTGTCTTGGTAAATTTCTTACACAAAGAATCATTAATTGCTCCAAAAATAATATCATTAATATATATTTGCACAATTAAGATATCATCAGAATTTTTAGATTTGATAAATAATGTTGTGTCAACTAAGCCTCTTGAAAAATATTTTGATAGAAGATAACTACTAAGCGTTTTATACTATGCTCATAGAGCTTGTTTTAAACCATAGAGGGCATTGGAGAGTTTATAAACATGGTTTGGAAAAAGTTCATGAGTAAAATCGGGAGATTGTTCTACGTATACTTCTTATTCAATGAAACCATTTAAGAAAGTACTTTTGACATCATTTTGGTAGAGCATAAAATCTTTGAAAGATTCAAATGCAAGTAACATTCTTATAGACTCCAACTGAGTAACGGGAGAAAAAGTTTCATCATAATCAATGCTTTCTTCTTGATTGAATCCTTTGGCAACTAATTTTTCTTTATTTCTAATAATAATAACATGCTATCAAGTTTGTTTCTAAAAACCTACTTGGTACCAATTACGGGATAGTCAAGTGGTCTAGGGACAAGCTTCCAAACTTGATTATTTTCAAATTGGTTAAGCTCTTCTTGCATGGCCATAATCTAAAATTCATCATGTAAGGCAATGATCTATTCTTTTGGATGGATAGTTTTGTACTTTCAATCTTTTGGAAAATCTTGTTTGATGGGCTCTTCAGTCATTTGTTTTCTCTTCTTCAGCTTCTTGTTCTTCTAATTCCCCTTCTTTGGCATGAATATCAAGTGGAGAAGCCATATGCTGCTCACTGCTCTTTTCTTTTGAGATAGCTATATCATCATCATCATCATCATCATCATCATCATCATCATTTCTAGAAGAATATATATTTGATTCATCAAGCACAATATATACGGATTCTTCTACACATAAAGTTCTTTTATTGTATACTTTATATACCTTTCTATTGGAACAATATCTAAGAAATATAGCCTCATCAGATCTGCTATCAAATTTTCCAAGTTTGTCACTAGTATTGAGGACAAAACATTTGTATCCAAAAACCTTAAAATATGAAATGGATGGAACTTTGTCAAATATAAGTTCAAAAGGATTTTTTCTTAGGAAAGGTCTTAGCATAACATGATTAACAATATAGTAGGTTGCATGTCACAGCCTCGGCCCAAAATATTTTGGATGGGAGTTTCCACACAACATTGATCTTGTCATTTCTTGTAAGGTTCTATTTTTCCTCCCAACCACACCATTTTTTTGAGGAGTTTTGGTTGCTAAAAAGTTGTGTGAAATACCACATTCATCATAGAATTTTGAAAAGTTATGATTGCGAAATTCTCTACCATTGTCACTTCTTATTGAAATCAATTTCCAGCCAAGGAAGTTTTGGACTCATTTGAGCAATTTTGAAAATTCAGAGAAGGCTTCATCTTTTTAAGCAAAAAATAAGGTCCAAGTGAATCTTGAAAAGTCATCTACAATTACATAGGCATACCTCTTACTACCAAGACTAGTGGTCTTCATTGGTCCAAATAAATCTGTGTATGAGTTCAAGAGGTTTTGATGTAGAAATCATTTTCTTGAGTTTGAAAGAGGTTTTGGTTTGTGTTTCAAATTGGCAAGCATCACAAACTTAGTCTTTATCAAATCTCATTTTGGGTAGTCCTCTAATAAGGTCCTTTGAGGATAATTTGTTTAGAAAATTGATAGATAAATATCCTAACCTTTTATGCCAAAGGTAGCTATCAACACCATTGACGGAGATGCATCTAATATCATGTGCCACAAGATCATCAAGATAAAGTACATACATATTTCTAACACGATTAGCAACAAAAATAGTCTTATTACTGAAATTATCCATAATACAAGAGCCTTTTTCAAACACAACTTTGCAACCATTATCACATAGTTGGTTGATGCTAAGTAAGGTTGTACTTTAACTCATCAATTAATAGCACTTATTTAATGATAGTAGAAGATCCCTTACCCATATTACTTATACTAAGGATCATTCCTTTGTTTTTGTCGCCAAAAGTGAAAAATTCATCATTTTGTAATTAGAATATCTTCTACAGTCTTGCATTTTCAATCATGTGCCTCAAATATCCACTGTCTAAAAATCATTTTGTGGAGCTTATCTTATCTAATAAATATTCCTATACATAAGATAGAAGAGTGATTTTTTATACTCATACCTTCTTAGGCCTAGGGGGTTAGTAATAGTACCTTCGACTTTCCAAATCGTTGTTATACCAGATTCTACTTTCTTCCTAATATGACACTTAGATGCATTGCATCTAGATTTTTCAGAATATGTGCAATAATTGTGTGTCAAATATAAAGTGCTAGTTTTAACAAAGTATGGTCTATGATTTTCAACTTTCATTTTGTGCCTATACCCAATACCATTTCGGTTTCCTGCTATGTGTTGTGCATCAAGTAATTTTTCCAAGTTATTTTTGCTATTTATGAATTTTTCAATGCATGTGGTGAGGTCATCAACTCTATTTTTTATATCATTAAAATTACTGACCATAATTTCAAGAGAAAGCAATTTGTCACACAAGTATTTATTTTCCAGCAACATACAATGTAAAGTGTTTAGGACAACATCCTTTTCAATATTTGAGCACATAACGGAATCAAGTAAAGTATTATTTTCATTTAACATCTTTCCATTTTCTTCTAACAAGGAATTAATTTTCACTTCTATTTCCTTGTTTCTACTAGATAGCTTTTTAAGCTCATGAAACATGTAACACCCCACTACCTAGGCCCAATAGGGCCGGGAATGTTGCCCATCAAAAGGACAAGGGATCTTTATAACTAGGTCACACAAAAGAAAATAAAAACAATACTTTAAATTGAACTTATTACAATCCAAAAATATATGAACAAATCCAAAATAAATTGTTTGCTACCATCTCTCAAAACAACACCTAAGAAAAATAACATCAAGTCTTCAAAGCATAGGCAACAAATCTAGCTATTCATCTCCATAGCAGGATCGACCTAAAAACATGGTATAAAAGGTAATGAGATAAAAATTTCAGTAAGCCTGTGTGTGCTTTGAGTGTTTTAAGTAAAACAGTTCATGTATACAAGTTGTAAAAATTGCATAAGAGAAAGTGCTGGCAAGCATTAAATAATGTTAAAAATAAAGAGTGACATTTTGCTTTTCAAACTATACATGTGCACAATAAACACAAGCACTCAAAGGGGTAGCCATGGGTTACCATACGTTAGGCCCCATGACGATATAATAGTAGAATGCCACATTTTGTGCAAATTGACAAAATGTAAGTGTACAGCCTACTAGGTGAGATACTCCTCCATCTCTATACTCAAACTTATCGGTTGTGCACTTCGGAAACACACAGTCCACTTGAATGAAACTTGCTAGCTCGAACGACTTGACTAAGTAGTACTGTTACTTCTCCAAGTTGAGTTCAACTACTGGAGGTGGCCTCTTGCCAGAAGACTCACTCTTGCTCTTCAAAACTAGTACTACTAGTCTATCCTTATTGAGTACTCAACGTTGATTGTCCCACTTGGAAAAAATTGATCACACAATGATTTTCTTTGAAATAGCAATTAAGGTTTTCTAAAATTCTTGTCAAAGTTGGGTTTTAGAAAGAATTTAGCATTTTGTGTAAAACTGCTTGTTTAATTTTCAAATGATTTGCATGACTGGAATAAAAAGGAAAAATAGTCCTTAATTACCTTTACAAAATGAATGTCCATACACATCACATTTGGTTTGCCATAGTAATTTTTTGTCTTCAAATAAGTTCATGCAGGAGCTTACCAGATCTTTTACTTGCTTGAATTAAAAAATCTTCCAAGGCTGACCTAACCCCACTTGGGATAAACATAAGACATAAGATTATACTCGAGCTATATTCGCTTACACAAATAATCCTAGTTCAACTAATTATAATCATGACCTTAATGTCCTAAGCTATAAGGTTAGATAATAAAGGATTTTATAAAATAAGCCTAGCTTGATAAGTTAAAATAACTACGGGTTGTAAAATAATTACTAAGGTTTGAACATTGAATAATACTAAGCCCTTAAATAATATTAATAAATGATAATTTTTAAATAGTATTATTATAAATAAATAATAAATTACAATTAAATTTTAATTAATAGATAGTAAATAATTAGTAATAAATAAAATTAATAATAAATAAAATCTATTAAAATTTTTTATTAATAGATAACAAATAAATTTTAATATAAATAATATTTATAACTATATAGGCCTACAAGGTCATTAATATTTTATTTATTATTATTATTTATATAAAAGATCTTATTTACTATTATACATATACATATATTATTTTTAATGAAATATATTATTTATTTGACTAGTAAAAATATCAATATTTCATTTAATATTCCATTTCCAAAACTTCCTAGGAATTTCGAAATCTTTAGAGAAAAATATAGTAATAATTTTAATTAAGATAATAAAATTTGCTAATTAAAATAACCTATGATCAACAAGATCATGATCATAATTTTCCTATTGCTAACAAGAATCATGAACATATACTCCAACATCAAACAACAAACTATTCTATTTATGAACATAAGCTTAAATCCATACATACTATCACATGACCAAATCTCTACTAAGCATAATCATACTCATGGCTTCAATGAAAATAAGAACATAAAAATCATATTCACCAAAGGTGTCATAACATCTAGAATGCTTAAACATTCTTAATTCTCTTAAGATATGATGATCATTCATTGATTCTCAAGGAGCTCCTATATAGCTTTATCATGATCATCCATTCTCATGCCCTAATCTCCACCCTATTCATTCATATGCATATACTCAATCCTCCACTCATATTCTATTTTCCCTATTAATATCTAAGAGATATGAATTCAGAATTAAAAGAAAGGTTTAAGGAGAAATACTTGATTGATGTTTACTTCGATAAAGATTTAAGAAGGTCCACACGATTGAGGGTCTTGTATTGTTCGTGAGAGAAGGAAAAACAGCCATGGTTGTAACCACCATTTTAGTCGAGAGAGAGAGAGAGAGAGAGAGAGAGAGCGAGCATTAGCATGATATGTTAAAGGTTGAATGGAAGAAGATGAACAAAAGAGTTGTTCTTGGTTACCTTGATGATGTTCTTGAGACTTCAAGGGAAAAAAACTGGTTTTGATTTGAATGCCAATTTTTGTTTTCAAGATTTGATGTTATAAATTCCAGAAATGAACTCTAGGGAGTATGTTGAAGTATTCTGGAGTTTTTGAGAGGGATTGGAGGTGTTTAGAGTGCTCTTTGGCTTGAAGAAAGGTAGTGTGTTCTTGGTGAAAATGGAGAGAATTTGAGAAAAGATATACACGAATTTCTGGAGAGTGTTGGATGAATGGTTTAGGGAATTCAGGGGTTTCGATTTTCAGTTCAGAGAGGGAGAAAAAAATCTGATTGTTTGAAATTCAAATAGAGAGATTTGAGGAGTGGTTTTGTAACACTCCACGACTACGTACCCTAAAAGGGCGGGGATGTCGCCCCGTCCCGTAGGACAAGGGGTCTTTAGAATGAGGTATAAAATATAAAGGCAATCTCCAAAAGGATCAACTTAGATAAATAAAAAAATATTCTTATTACATCAGGCTTGACTTGGAGCAAAACGGAATGAAACAAAATATTGTTTAGAAGCATAAGTAATAAATGTCTCCTAGAACGGATAGAGAAAATAGCAAAAGCTCCAACTATTACATGCCCCGCTGACTCAGCACAATCTATCCCCGAAAACATTGTGTAAAATGGTGTGAGAATAAATCTCAGTAAGTCCTGTGTGTGCACATGGTGTTTTGAATAGTACGTGTATGCAAAGTGTAAAACATTTGTAAAAATAATTTGGCAAGTCATAAACAATCTCTTTTCGCAAGGAGTGGGTTTTTCTCATTGTCACACTTTGTACAAAATAAATCCTCCACTCGGATAAAAGTCATGTCACCACACGTTGGGCTCCATGAGAACAAATTGGCCAAGGCACCACACTCTGTACACCTTGTCCGGACCAGATTACCACACGTTGGGCGTTCTGATCAAGGTGAGTGTACAGCCCACCGGGTGAGATACTCCTCCATCTCTATACCCAACAAAACCATCTGGGTGTCCATGCCGGGAATATAAATAATACCTTTCAGGCATAATGCTAGCTCGGACCGGCCTGACCAACCAACACTGTCGCCTTTTCAAGCAAAGTTCATCTTCTGGAGGTGGCCTCCTGCCAGAAGACTTATGCTAGCCCTCCAAGACTAGTATTGTTAGCCTATCCTTATTGAGTACTCAACGAACATATCCGTCAATTCCTGATTCAAAATATTTCCAAACATTGGCTTTGTAAAATGTGGTTTTCTTTAAAAGAGATTTCTAAAAATTTTAAGGCAAAGAATAGTTTTCTTGCTAAAAATCGTTAGTTTGACAAAACCGTTTAAAGAATAAATATCCACGTTTACAACCCAAGCAAACATAGTTTATCAATAGCTTTACAAAGCTTCACAACATTGACTTACCATCACAACCTTTAACAAAACAGTTTGTAAAAGAACTTACCATCACAACATTTAATAAAAGAGTTTATGCAAGGACTTACTTGATATGCCTCAGATAAATGCGATAAATTCACAGCTGGCTTTCCTCAATTATCCTCCTGATCTAAACCATATAATATCATGATCAGGGTCTCAATTAATTCAAACATGCTCTAATCTCATTTATTTTCATAACAATTCGCAATCTCCTATTTAATTCCAAGTAAACTATTCAATCCCTAAAGATCAAATACTACGACCACATGTTTATCTCGCTAATAAACACCATTACACTTTACTTTCGACATCAAGGGAGGGTATTCCCTTACCTTGCAACTACCGGGTAATGAGGTTTCGATGCTCCTATGGTGATTGTCCCGAGTTCGCTTGAGAAGAAGAGAGAAGCTACCTCATTTGCTTCACTTGATCGAAAATTAATGAAGAAGAGGAAATCAGCCTCTATAGGGCGTGATTTAAGGGTAGAAGAAAGAGAGAAGAATCATTAGAGAAAACGGCATCAAGAGGTTGAAAGGATTTGTGCTTACCTTAAGGTGTGTTTGATTTTTGCTTGGAACAACTCTTGTATTTTCGAAAATTTGCAGAGAGAAGTTGCTGAAATTTTCGTGTAGAATGGAGAAGGTAGACGGTGGTCATGGTTTAAAGTTGGAGAAGATTAGTTTAGGGTTAGATGGTGATGTTTAGATAGACTCGTAATGGCTTTAGGTTTCTTGGACAGCAAAGGCGGAATTTCCAGCTTGCGCGCGCCTCCTTACTGCCGATTTTAGGGGAGTTTTATGGAGGAAAAGATTTTGCAATTTGCTCCTCTAAGCTGGCCGAAACACTGCTCAAAGGAAGGACTGTATGTGTTCAGAATTTTGGGCCAAACAAGGAAGAGTTTGAGTGGATGTTGATGACTGAAAAATCCTGTGCAAGCTGTGCGAAATCGCTGAACAAAAGGAGAAGAAATTCTGGATTGTTCAGGCTGTAATTCTGCCGAAATTTCCAGGGAAAAGGTGAGGGTTTTGGGCGCTGAAATTGGCTTAATCAACAAGGAGTTTTGGTAGCTTTTGGAGTGCATAATTTCGTGTGTTTTGGAGTGCACAGCTGGACGAAAATTCTGTGCAAGCTGACTGATTTTTTCTGGTTTCCAAGCTGCCGAAAATCAGTAATTTTTTGTGATAGAAATTCTGGTTTTGTGCAGCTAAGGTAGTTGAATTATTAAGGAGTGTTCTAGGTGTTTTGAGCTAGGATTTTCAGAGTTGGATTGTAGCTAAAGATGGCTGGAATTTCGGACAGCTTATGTAGATTCAAAGCTGCCGAAATTCAGCTAGGAAAAGGAAGAAATCCTAGTTGAATTTAGATTGAAATAAAATCTGGTTTTATCAAGGATTTGGATAAGATTTCCTCTAGTCCTAGAAGAGTTTGGATTGAGCTAAAGGTGCTTCAAGGTGGCGGTCAAAATCTGGAAAAATTTCCAGAATATTTCCAGCTTATGGTTTCCGAAAATTCAAGGGAACAAAAGCTGAAAATAAAACAAATTTCATCCTTAGCTAAAATCCTTGAACTTAGGAGTTAAATATAGAGTCTTACTCCTATGGAAGTGGCGTTTAATCCCAAAGAAAATATCTAAGACTCTAGTTAAAATATTTCTCTAAAACAATTAAATAAATAAAAGGATTATGGCTAGAATTCTTGAAGAGGTAAAATAAGGTTTTTCCCTAATATATTCCCTAACTCTAATATTCATCAAGAAGAGATTTATACTACTTGAAATTCTTCAAAGTGGCTCCTAGCTAGGGGTTCTTTCGAAAATCCTAAGGAACACAAGTTGAAAATTAAAGGTGAACTTTATCCACATCAAAGTCCTTGAATTTAGGAAATAAATATGGAGACTTATTTCCTTGGAGTAAAAATACTAAAATTTCTCTAGGATAGCTAGATTCTTTTTCGGCCAAGATAAGAAAGGGTCTAAAGAAGAGAATTTCAAGAAGAGAAACTTACTTCACAAAAGGTAGGATTCGAACTCGGGTCACCAAAGGAAATCACCAACCTCCCCGCTATTCCAGAACAACTCCAATGCTAATTTTTCTACAAGAAGTTCTTACCACCCCAATACTCATCCTTCCAAGTCTTCGACCACACCTCCCTTAAACAAGTATTTAACAACACAACTATTTCACATCAATTAATTCAAATGCAAGAGCAACTGAAAAATTTACATGCATCATTCAAATAAAATTATTCTAGCTACCACATAAAATGCAAGATGCTATGCAATGCAGGACTTTTTCCCCATAGTCAAAGGTGGTTTTGGGCAGGGTATTACAGGTTTGAGGTAGAAGATATGTTAATGGTGTTTGATTGTTGGAGGTTTCTTGGTGTTGCAATGGAGCCGGCTGGACTGCTATGTTTGGCTAAAATGAATGAAGATTGATGGAGCTTTAAGGCTGGCCGAAATTCTGAGCTCAATAGCAGAGAAATTTTTGGTTATAAAGCCTAGTCCAAGGGTGTTTTCATGGAGCAAATGCTGGAAATTTTGAAGTTCAAATGGAAGTTTGAATGGAGTGATCTTAGGAGATATTTGAGGTGTGGTTATGGAGTCCAATTGTGCAAGGTAAGTCGAGAGGGTAATGGTGTTCAGTTCATAGCTGAACAAAGGTTAATTTACAGAGGTTTAAAGGTGGTTTTTGGCCAAGGCTTGAAAGAAACAAAGCTGAAAATTTTCTGGTTTCATGATGTTCATGGTTCGAAGGTTGATGAATTTTCTATGTAGTTTTTCTTCAACATTCTAGCCCGATTTGTAGAGCATTTTTAGAGGTATTTGAGGGTCCTTTAAGACTGGTTTCTAGCTTTCTTTATGGAGGAAAAGCGAAGGCATTTTTCTGAGTTGATGACAGAAGAAAACAGCTCCAATTCTAGATTGCTATGCAGCGAAAACTGCCCAGATTTTTTTTTCTGGTTTGCACAGTTTTTGTGCAATCTAATTTTGCACAGGAATTTCAATCTTCAAGCTGAATAAATTGGCCATTTTTCTGACAGAAAATGAGTAGGAAACATGGATGAGTTTTTTGAAAGCTAGGCTGCCCAAAATTTGGAAAATTTCCAAATTTCTTCCATGAAGAATATGAACACTATGGAGTTGAGGTTGAAGGTTCAACCATGGTGATTAATTTCTCTTGGGAACCTCCCCTAACTCCTCTCCTATTTTCAGTCAATTCTCCAACCTCCAAGATTTATTGTCGAAATTCAAAGTCCAAGAATCCTTGCTAAATTTTTTGGAATTAAAAACATGAATTTGGATAAATTTTGAACAAATTTAATTGGTGAAGAGGTTAGGACAAGCTAGAGGTAATAAAAGGACAAGAATTCCTCTAGAATTCTTTTTAGGACATGATGATTGGATTAGGACATTCTTTTCATGTCTCCCCTAGGATAACATTCCTATTTTTATGGAATTGAAGAAAACAAAAATTCAAACTTAACTAAAGATAATCATGATAAAAACTTAAATGGTAGGATTTGAACTCATGACCTTAGAGAATAATTCCAAATCTCTAACCACTAAACCACAATAACTCGTGTTCTTATTTTCTCACCCAAATACTCTTCTTATTTAATCCTCAAGCTATCTTCTTATTTTGACCTCAAGCAAAATTATCATTTTACACTTCCTACTCAATAAGCATAACTAAGCCTTTTAATCTATAAATTATAATTTTAAAGCACATAAAATCATTCAAAAATATATATATTCATGCAAAATGATATGATATATATCACAACCCCTTTATTCTAGGGTTGACTTTAGGTGGGGTTTCACAAAGCATGTTAAAAAGGAACTCATTTGGGTCATCAAGTTTTTCACAATCAAAATCACACAATTCAGATATCAGATTTGCAGAAGTAGGATTTACATTGTCCTCCATGGCCATAAAGCAAATGTTTGCTTTTTTCATTTTTAAAATTTACTGCTTTCTTTAGTTTCAGATTCAGCTTGGTCCCAAGTCCCAATCAACCCTTTTCCTTTCTTCATCTTTGTGTCTTTCTTTTTCTTTTTGAATTGCTTAGCTTCATTTTATTTTGCTATTGGATAGTCAGCGATAAAGTGCTTCATACTTTTGCATTCAAAATATTGAGGCTTAAAAGAAGAAGTTTGTCCCTTCTTTTTGATAAACTTCTTACCCTTTTCGAAGTGGCCTTTTCTGAACATTTTTCTAAACTTTTTGGTAACCATAGCTAGTTTCTCTGTATCCAAATTAGTACCATCATCACCATTAATCAGATCACTGTTGACTTCCTCATCAGTTGCTTTTAAGGCCATTCCTCGTTCTCCCTTGTCATCATCATCATGCTCTTGAAACCTTTTGAGTTTCATTTCATGGGTCAATAGAGAGTCAATTAGCTATTCAGTTGGTAAGCTATTCAAGTTTTTAGATTCCTCTATAGCCAAGATCTTTGGCTGCCAACTTTTTGCCAAAGCATCAAGCAGTTTTCTATTTTATTCACCGAGGGAATAAATTTTTCCATAAGCCTTTAGTCTATTCATGATATTTGTTAATCGAGTGAACATATCAATTATGTTCTCACTTTGGTTTTATAGTGAATAGTTTATAGTCTCAGACTAATAGTCCTAACTTCGATTCCTTCACTTGATTAGTCCCCTCATGGATGACCTCAAGTAGTCTCTATATATCATGAGTTGAATCACAACAACTTTCACAGTTGTATTTGTTTGCATCGAGAGCACATAGAATGTTCATTGGTTGATAATTTAAAGTCATTTTATCATTGTCATCATTGTTGCATTCATCACTTTCTTTAGGCATTATTTTGCCTTCAACAACTTTGGTTGGGATAAATGGTCCATTTTCAATTAGATTCCACAGCTCAAAGTTTAATGAGCAAATATATATTTTCATCCTATTTTTTCAGAATGTGTAGTCTCTTCCATTGAACAAAGGTGGTCTATTTGTGGAAGACCTTTCAATGTAAGGCAAAGCAAATGTGTTTGCCATATGAATCTTTCGTACACGGCTGTTAAACCAAAGCTTGAGTAGACTAATGCTTTGATACCAATTGATAAACCTTAGAGGGGATGAATAAGGTTTATGTCAAACATATGCAAATTAAAATTTTAATGACTTTTGAGAAATAAGAACTGAATACCAGAGTAGACTTGAGAAAGAAGGAACCTTTTAAATCAATACAAAATAGAGAGAGACTGGTATAAAATAAAGATGGGTAGTTGGGCAAATAAAAATAGATTTACTACTGAATGCAACAGTATTAAATAAGCTACTGATTTTAGTGAAAAGGACATAACATTTAATATTTGAAAACCAGAGAAAAAGCGATGAAGAAATTTATGCAAGTAGCACAAGAAAAGACTTAAATATTTATAACGGTTCGATCCTTAAATGATCTATATCTACTACCTTAAGTTCTCACTTAAGGATTTCAACACTACTCACTAAAACCTTTTCCCAAATCAGTGATGGTAAGTGACACCAATCTTACATAAGAGGATCACCACACTTGGTTTTACACCTAACCTCTTAAAACTCAATAATCAAGGCTCATCCCAATTGGATTTTACTTCATTAACCTTGATGTAAAACAAATTTAAAAAGAGAGTACAAAGATAGCTCACAGATTGAGTAGATTTGAACAACTAAGCACCACAACCTTTTACCATTGGAATAATTTTATTTCAATTTGAAGCACAAATTAAAAGAGATATTTTTATATTCTAAAGTGTAATAATGTTTCTAAGAAAGATAACATAAAAATCTGCTTCAAAATTGAGTTCTAAAGGCCTTTATTGGAGTCAAACCCTAAGTCCCAACGACTACTTTATTTCTATCAGGATTTCTAGGATTTTGGATTCACAAAATGGAAGAATATTCGTTCAAAATATGAGTCCAAAATGACACTTTTTTAAATAGAAACAGGTTTGAAAAAATTCCACTGATCATTAGATGGAGTTTTAAATTCAGAGGTCCATCCAAACTACTCAATCCAAACATCTGAAGATCTACTCTTTGAAATCTTTTTATTTGTGTGCTTGAAGGTAAAAACATACTGATCTTAAGGTAAAAAGACATAAGAATTTATAAATAGTACCTTAACAATGATTCTTAGTCTATAGTTCTTTCATAAAGACTTTACGATTTGTAAGCTCTTAATTTGAAGTTATACTTGATCAATTACTCTTTTGGGTTCAATTTGCTAGATTTGATAAAATCGGGAAAAAATATTTTATGACTAAATTTTAAGGTAATCAAATATGTTTTAGCACAGAATTTAGCATAATATCTATAAAAATACAAAAAACCTAACATATTTAGAAAGATAGGCATATCAAATTAACGATACAACTATTAGATTCGATAAAATCACTACAAATAGTGTTAAGACCAAATTTAAAGGTAATTAGATATATTTTACTACTTAATCTAGCATAATTTTGTAAAAATACTCAAAACCTAACCCATTTACAAAGATATGCATATTAAATTAACGATGCAACTGCTAGATTTGGTAAAATTACTTGTAAACATATTATGACCAAATTTGAATGTAATGGGATATATTTTACCACATAATCTTAAAAAATTTCTATTAAAATGCCCAAAACCTAATACATTTACAAAGATAGGCATGTCGAATTAATGATCTAGTTGTTTGTTTTGATAAAATCGCCACCAAAAAAAAAAAAGGACCAAATTTTAAGGTAATGGAATATATTTTAGCATAGAATCTAGTATAATCTCTATAAAAATACAGAAAACCTAACAGATTTAGAAAGATAAATATATCAAATTAACAATTCAACTGTTAGATTTGATAAAATCAATACAAAAAGTATTATGACCGAATTTAAAGATAATCGGATATGTTTTGCCACATAATCTTGCATAATCTCTATAAAAATACTCAAAACCTAACCCATTTACAAAGATAGGCATATCAAATTAACGATCCAACTGTTAGATTTGTTAAAATTACTTAAAATATATTATGACTAAATTTGAAGGTAATCGAATATATTTTACCGCCGAATCTTACATAATCATTATAAAAATATGCAAAACCTGACGTGTTTACAAGGATAGATATATTAAAGATTTATTATATTTACTAAAAAATGTATTATGACCAATTTTAAAGGTAATCGGACATGTTTTGCGGCATAATCTATCTTAATTTCTATAAATCAAACCAAAATATAATGCATTTATAAATATTTAAAAAATTATGGACTAATTTGTAAAATATTTTGAGATTATATTTTTAATATTCTAAAATTTAATGACCAATTTATAAATTTTTGGTTGTCATTTTATAATTTTACAAAATTTAAGGAGCAAATTGTAGAATTTGGGGTCATGCTTTACATATTTAAAAATTGAGGGACCAATTTATAAAATTTTTAAGGTCATAATAAATATTTTAAAATTTAGGGATCAATTTACAAAATTTTGAGGTCATTCTGTAATTATACAAATTTAAAGACCAATTTACAAAATTTTTGGAGACATGTTGTAAATATTTAAAAATTTAAAGGTGGGTATTAACTAAGAAATATGAATTTTGTCACTAAAAGTATAGTTAATAGTGATAAAAGTTAATATTTTTTGTTAGGAAATGAATTTTCATCATTAATGATGCACTATTACCTAGAAAAATTTAGTTAAGAAATGAATTTTTGTCACTGATGCTGCATCATCAGTAAGGAAACTTAAATTTTCCTCGCTAATACACTTATTTCCTAGCTAAAGCTATCACTTTTAGCTAGGAAATCAAAACTTTGTCGCCAAATGTCTTAATATGCAGTGCTAAAAAGTTTTTTATCGCTAAAGAAAAAATTTTCTCGCTAAAGGGTACTTTTAGCGACAAAACTTTAGTTAGGAAAACAATTTTGTCGCCAATGTATCATTTTTTTTGTAGTGTTACACCAAAAATGTAAGATAATGCTTATGCTAGAAATTAGCTAATCCCAATGTCCCATCACCCCATTCAGAGTAAGTTGAATCTTAGAACTAATCACGTTACTTATAGTCATCTATCTCTAATACAAGCTAGTACAAGGAAAAAAGATCCCGCTAAGTGCTTAACATTTACTCGATACACATGTTCTTGTCCAAATGATAGAAAATGTTTAATATCTTTTTTATAACTTTGCCATATTGTGCAATGCAAGAAGAAAAATTTCATGAAATATGAACTCAACTAGTAGTGGAAACATGCTCAAGCTATTAATAAGAAAAGAATTCAAATGATTCACATTGTCCAGAAATTGATGTGTGAAATGGAGTATGCTTGCGTTCAAACATGATAGGGCATCCCTTTAGTATTAGATATATTTCTAAAGTAAATTTTAGAAAATAAAGGGTTTCACTAAAACTTGTAAAAGTCTTTACTGCAATAGGGTAATGGGCTCATGTCCAAGTATAACGGAAAAGTACTTAACTAAAACGGAATTTGAAAACCAATGGGTTCACAATATCCTTTATTCATAAAACTATTGAATAAAAATACTCATATTCAAATATTTTTAGAAAACCACCAGCTAAAACGGGAATTATAAAATAAAGGGACTGACTTTGACTATTTTTCGTTCACTTGTTCATCTTCGCTAGTTTAGGTATTTCCTTAGGTTGGATTCACCTACAACGAGAAAATATTCTTAGTCTTATTTAATGTGATATATATAACCTCATAAGTATGATATGTACTTTTAAGATTTGTTACCATATGAAGTCATTTCATCCTCATGTCCAAATCATGTCAAAACAATTAGCATTCTTCATGAAACAAAATTCCAACGTGGCAACCTCCCATGTTTACATCATAACTTTTGATCCACATGTCCAAATAAAGTCAAACTTATCCCAAAATATTTCTAAGATGTTTAACTATGAATCCCAATTCATAAGGTCCTAGAAGTACTTGCCATTTTACACAGTTAATTCAGTAAATAGATATTATTCACAAACTGCAGTATTTAGTTTTAGCACCATTTTGCTTAGGAAATTTCTATGAACTTCTATGCACATGAATCTCTAGAAAACCAACTCTTCTTTCTTTCTAACACTTCATAGCATAGTCAAGTGCAATTAGTTCAACTTCGTACCTTGTAAACACATCAAATGACTGACTCCAAATTAGAAAACAAAATCACTCCAGCTTTCCTTCTTCACATATAATTCAAGGTTTATTTTTGTATTTTTACCTCAACATAACACAACCTATCCTAGCCTTTTTCCTGCATTTTCTTTACTCTAACACATACTAAATAGAAGCCAATACTATAGAAAATACGTCCCTGCATAGTCGGTACTCAAAGCAACAACAACAGCTTGAATAGAAAAATAATCCATAAAGTTCACCCATTATTTTCACCAACAAAGTTCATACTAAATGAAAACTCTTGATACTCTCAACACTTTTTGTTCTAAGAGGAAAAGGTCTTACGTAATCAAAAGGTTGAAATCAAGGTTCGATGGTGGCTAAAGAGCTTTCTTTTCGCAATTCTCTCTCCCTCTCTCTCTCTCTCTCTCTCTCTCTCGCTTGAGAGGCTGCTTTCTCTTCTTGTTTGTTTCTCTTCTTCTTCCCTTCTCTCCTTACCATCCCTCTTCTTCTCTTATCTCTTTTATCCTTTTCCTAGCTTTTTATATGATTTAGCAAGCTCAAGAAGTATGTAGAACTTTTAAGAAGTTGATGGAAGGGAGTAGAATGTGGAAGAAAATAATGGAAGGAAGTAGAACATGTAGGGGGTTTCTTGAATTTATATATCATAATGGGCATTTCCTTGTCATAGGGTCCAAGTATCTAAAGTAAATTACTAAGTGGGCCCCAATTTTCTTTTTTTATTTCATTCTCTTCCTGACTTAGCAATTTCTAGAAGGCAGTAGAAATTCGTGGAAAGTGTAAGAAAGTTGTGGAAGGTTACGAAAATTATGGAATGTGCAAGAAGCGTTAACTAATCAAATATGGTCAAATAACTTTTTCTAAAGTCAAAGCATGGTCAATACTTTCTAATCTCTATTAAATATTATAGGGCACCTCTAATTAATATCTTGAGCCCTATAGGCAATCCATGTAATAGCTTTTCTCTCTCCCTTTTTAATGGATCCACCTAGTGGACTTTTGTTCTATTATCTTAGCAACCATCTATATTTCTATATATAGTTATTTCTCTGAAATAATTCTTGTATTCAATATTTACTTAGGGAGAGATATTACAGAAGAATAGTCCTTGCCAAGATGTGCAGACTTCCTAGTAGAAGGAGTTGGCATAGATACAATACGACTTGTTAAAAGTGGTTTATTCTGTAGTGGCCACAATGACTCCAACTCACAAACTATCTCATCTATCTTGACTTCCATGTAGCTTGGACATGTGATAGGGGCTAAAATCACCATTATTTTTTTAGTTATTTGAGGTTATTTTGAGATACATTTATTGTAATAACTAGACATATTTCTTCATATTTGACATTTTGCTTGTAAAAAGGGATTTTTGAAAAATTTGTGCAGATTTGAGTTAAAATCGAGTAGGAAGTGAATAATTCCAAAATGTACCAGTGCCAGGCCCAGCTAAGGGACCAGGCACTGGGTCCATTCTGGTTTAGTAGAGGAATTCGAGTAACTTTCAGTAAAAAAGCAAAACAGACCTGGCGCCAGATCTGGCAAGTGTAACTGGCGCCGAGTCCATTCTGTTTGATAATGAGAACAAATAAACAATAGAGTAAAAATAGGGAAAGAATAGAGAGCATTTGGTGCTAGGTGGGTCGAAAGTACCCGGCGCCAGGTACACTCTAGAAGGCAAAAATCTTGTGTGCGAATTTGGTATTTTTCAAAGGATTTTGGTATTTTCTAAATTCTACTCGGACTAGACTTGTCAATTAACCAATTTTAGTATCAATGAGGTTTATAAATACAAGAAAAACACAAGAGAAATGT
This sequence comes from Voacanga thouarsii, assembly GCA_026120185.1. Lineage (NCBI taxonomy): Eukaryota > Viridiplantae > Streptophyta > Magnoliopsida > Gentianales > Apocynaceae > Voacanga > Voacanga thouarsii. Next base: position 3,772,920 of record JANUWF010000953.1, read on the forward strand.
GTGATTTGAAGGTTCTAAGATAGCTACTCAATCACCACTTAAAGGAGCATTGTTCAAATGAGGTTTATAGGAGAAGAAGAAGAATGACTTGTCTATGAGTTTTATCTTTTATCCTTTGTTTAATTTTCTTTAATAATGATGTATTCAATGTTTTGATTGTAATTGGATATTATTTTGAAGATTATGATTTTGAGTTAGTTAGAATTTTTTATCAATCTACTGTTATCTTTGATATTTGATTACTTGTTATCATTGGTTATTGATGCGGTTCTTCTAATTGACTTGGGAAACAATGTTAGAAGATCATTGCATTGATTTCGTATTTGTCAAATCTTAATACACTTAGGAAACGAAGTTAAAATTAAAGAACTAAAGTGATTAAAGATTAGTTGATTTCACCTCGAGCAAAGGGTTATTAGCTAATTTCATGTTTATGAGGTATGAGTATAATGCATCTTTTGGTTGCTTAGTTTGTTTGGAAAATCTGCTAATTAATTAAAGGATAGTGATTTCATGAATTGGAAAAGAAGTGGAATCTACATAAGTAAGTTCATGACTTGGGAAACGATTGAATTTTACTTAAGTTTCTTCATGATGCGAAGATGACAATTAATTGTGATGAATGCTAATTGATTCAATATTGTGTTTTTAAGATAATTTTCTAGTTACATGAAATTGCATCCTTGAGTTATATCTATTTTTATCTTTATTTTTTTTATTCCCTTCTATTTTATTGGCTAAATAATAAAGATTTGGGTAAAGTAAGATGGGAGCCTAAGTTCTCATAGATTCGATACTTGCTATGCCCTATACTATACAATGGGTATACTTGCCCGTATGTGTGGTTTTAGTGGTTGGCATTTTAATTAAAACTTGTTTGATTGTGTAATTTATTAGTAATATTTTCTACACTAAAAAACATGCATCAAAGTTTTGACACCGTTGCCAGGGATGGGCACTATCGAAAACACTCGAATCTTATTGATTTAGTCTTTGTTGTATTTGTAAATATCACTAACTATTGTGTTTGGGTAATTTGTGGATATTTCTAATTTGTGTATTTTTATTTTCTTTATTTTTCTATTATTTTTATTTTTATTTATTTTTCTTTTCGATTTGATCTTTGTTTTTCTTTGAGTACGGGGTTAAAATCATCATTATGGACAACCAACAATAGGGACATATATGGCCATGGACATATATTCAAAGGAGTAACAATGATGATAGATTAGCAATGTTACAAGCTTGGATTAATGCTTTTAGTGAGACATCATTAGAAGCATCAATAAATTCTTTTATTGCCAATTCAAATTTATCCATTAAGTGGCATAAAGAAGCTTCTCAACGATTGAGCAACTAAAGAACACAACTAGCAAAGTTAATTGAGGATGGCATAAAGGCCAATACACTTGAACAAGAGGACTCCCAAATAAAAGAAAGAGGATCCGAGGGACAATCGCGCAATATGACAAAAAAGGTATTTGATTCTACTCTATGTGCTAATAATTCTAATTTCTCTTTGTCACATGATTTCTTAAGCTCCTCTCACCTCTTGGAAAATAATGGTCCCAATAATAATGTGTTGAGTTTGCCACACCTCAAGGAGTTGGATCTTTCAACGCTACTTTATAAGAACTCCTTGGAGGATGGTGGTAATCTCTACCATTTATCCCAATTTCAAGGAGGTAACTTGGTACTCATAGATGCATTGAAAAGCAAGAATTTCTTAATCCTATCTTTGAAAACTCAAATACTAAGTTTTACGAAGAATTTCAATTGTGATAAATCTTTTGAAGGGTTAAGTGGTTATTCTCATCTTTACACACTTTTTAGACATAATTTACACATTTGTGTTGGAAACTTGATTTGTATGTCTAAAAGAGTGTTATGGAAGAGGGGTCATGCATGTATATTCATTGCAACTAATATTTTTCATGAACTTTTTATTTTTTAAAAATCTCTCTTATATCTACTTTCATCATGCCTATCTTTTTCAATGATCTTTAATTTATTTTACAAAGATTTGATGAGGAAGCATAATGAGTGGAAAGAGTTTGTATCTTTCTTTTAGGTTTGGTTTTGTTTAAGTGGTTAAGTATCTTTTATCCCGTAGTAATAACGAAAATATATTCCAGTTTAAGTGTGGGAGAATTAGTCATTGTGGTTCTTCTTAGGAGTTTTATTAATCTTTCTTGTGTTTTATTTTGATTATTCTTGTCTTTATTCTTTTAGGAGTGTTTTATTTTGCTAGGCTGAATAAATGTTTCTTGGACAAGCCATTCTCTCTATTCTATGTTTTGATATCCATTGGAGCTTTATTACACTTGGGAAGTATTACTTAAACTTTCTACCTCTTTTATCATTTTTAGTCCCTTTGGAGATACTTACTTTTGTTTATTTTTTGCCAATAAGAACATTTTTCAGTTTAAGTGTGGGGGAGTGGTTTAGTAATATTCTGTGTTTAAGTTTTTATCAATGATCTTGGTGCTTTCTTGGTATCAAATAATTTTGTTAAAAAAATTAAAAATTTTAGATATTTGAAAGTGTGGAGATTTTAGAGCTAAATTGAGTTTAATTGTTAATAATGAAGTTATGATTTTCTTTTTAACTTTGGATGTAGATTTGTCATTTATTATGGTTTGATTTTTATTAGAAAGGTAAACTCGTGTATTAAGTTAGATTTTTGCTAAATCTTGAAAATTTAAGTTAACCTTGATTATATTTGGTTTTTGAGTTTTGTTTTATTCTTTGAGTGTGAAAATAGATGATGTGATGAAGTATGGGAACAGTTGTTGATTAATTTGTGGATTATAGATTTAAAGTTTGCTTGACTTTGAGTTGTGAATAAAGAATATGAGGAATAAAAAAAATGAGTGAAAAGGAAAGAATATGAGCTGAAAAAATATTTTTTCTTTCATCTCTTGAGAAAAAAAAGAGAGACATTTTGTCGAAAAATGGGCCAATACAGTGAATGGAAAAGAAAATAAAAACAAGCATCATACTCTCTTGAGACTATCCCGAAAGCAAGTATGTAAGGAAAGAAAAAAGAAAGAAAAAGAAAATTGCTAAAAAAAAAATGATGATGACTATAAGGGGGCCAATACGGTGTGTGAATAGAAATCCATGCACTTGAGGTTATCAATTTTCAAAGTCATAGAAAAAAAGAAGAAGAAGAAGAAGAAGAATGGAGTGTTTTCCTTGTTTCACTTACTTGAGTTGTGTGAATTTGAGTTTATAATACTGGAATTGGTTAAATGGCTTGACTTATATAATTAATGTTATCTATGTTTTTTCTTGAGGAGTAGGATTATTTTCTTGTACTGGATATAAGCTTGTTTAACTTAACTTTGATGGCATTGGGATTGTTTAATTTAATACGTGAGTTTACAAGGTTTTAAAAAGGTTGAGTGAATGATGAATTTATATTTAAGGTTGGAAAAAGGTTATGTCTTTATTATGGATGAATTTTCTAAGAAAAAATTTACTAAATTATTTTATTTTGTTCTAAATGCTTTGTCTAATTCTTGTTTGTTTGAGGACATGCAAATGTTCAAGTGTGGGAGTATGTGATAGGAACTAAAATTACCATTATTTTTCTAGTTATTTGAGATTGTTTTGATATACATTTGTTGTAATAACTAGGCATATTCCTTCCTATTTGATATTTTTCTTGTAAAAATAATTTTTGGTAAATTTGTGCAGATTTGAGTTATTGAGCAGAAAGCAAATAAATCCAGAATATACCTAGTGTTAAGCCCAGCCAAAGAACCAGGCGTTGGGTCCATTCTAGTCCAGTAGAGGACTTCGAGCAACTTTCAGTACAAAAGCATAACAGACCTGGCGCCTGGTCCATTCTGTCTGCCGATGAGTACAAACAAAAAACAGAGCAAAAATAGGGGAAAAACAAAGTGCACTTGGTGCCAGGTGGATCAAAGGTAGCCGGTGCCAAGTACACTCTGGAAGGCAAAAATCCTGTGCACGAATTTAGTATTTTCTAAAAGATATTTGTATTTTTTGAGTTCTACTCTGACTACACTTGTCAAGTAATGAATTTTGGTATCAAGGAGGCTTATAAATACAAGAAAAACATAATAGAAATGTGTGATTTGAAGGATCTAAGCTAGCTAGTCAATTACTACTCAAATGAGCATTGTTCAAAGGAAGTTTACAAGAGAAGAAGAAGGGCTTGTCTATGAGTTTTATCTATTATTCTTTGTTTACTTTTCTTTAACAATGATGTGCTTAATATTTTGATTGTAATTGGATATTATTTTGGAGATTATAATTTTGAGTCAATTGGAATTTTTTATTCATCTATTGTTATCTTTGGTATTTGATTACTTGTTATAATTGATTATTGATGTAGATTTTTCTAATTGACTTAGGAAACGATGTTAGGAGTTCATTGTATTGATTTCGTATTTGTCAAATCTTAATGGACTTGGGAAATGAAATTAAGATTAAATGACTAAAGTGATCAAAGAGTAGGAAGATTAGTTGATTTCATCTCGACCAAAGGGTCATTGGCTAATTTGATGTTTATGACGTATGAGTTTAATGAATCTTTTGGTTGCCTTGGTTTGATTGAAAAATCTGCTTTATTAATCAAAGGATAGTAATTTCATAGATTGGGAAAGAAGTAGAATCTACATAATTATGTTCATGACTTGGGAAATGATTGAATTTTACTTAAGTTCTTTCATAATGCTAAGACAACAATTGATTGTGATGAATGCTAATTGCCTAGTTAATATTGACTTGGGAAACAATTGAATTTTAATTGATTTCAATATTTTGTTTTTAAGATAATTGCCTAGTTACATGAACTTGCATTCTTGAGTTATATCTATTTTTATTTTTATTTATTTTCTTTTTTATTCTCTTCTTATTTTATTGGCTAAACAAAAAAGATTTAGATAAAGTAATGTGGAAGTCTAAATTCTCACGGATTCGATACTTGCTATGCCCTATACCATACGATAGGTATATTTGCCCTTATGTGTAGTTTTAATAGTTAGCATTTTAATTGAAGTTTGATTGATTGTGTAATTTGTTGGTAATATTTTTTATACTAAAAAACATGCATCAACATGCATGAAGATACTTAGAAATGAGACAAGAATAGGGTAGTAGGAGGTATTCTGAGGTATGATCTCAACATGGCATGCAACATAACTAAACATCAGATGCCCAAGATTAAATAGTAAGCCTCCCTCTCTTTTGAAGAGTAAAGTAGCCCTGTCTTTGTGTACAATAGAAATATTGTTAGTTAGTGTCCAATTATATTAAGATATTTTATATAATATAAAATATAATCTGGTGAGGATTGTAGATTTAATATATCTATCAACTAGCCATTCTATTATCACCCCATCTATCTAGGTTGTACATGCCCCTTTTATATTAACTTCTGCACCTAAACCTTCAATGGCACAACTATGAGACATACAAAGTGCTTCTACAATTATCTTAGGACTAAAAGTAGTGATAATGCCTCTAACAAACACATATTTATAGTAAAAGCCACATTTCTAAGCAATTGTGGTATTTAAATTTGTGTAGAATTCTCGAACTAACGTTTCATTATAACTACCAATAATGCCCACATAGTTAAGCAACCCTATTTTTTGAAGAGTTCCTTCCAGTTCATATCCCTTAAACTTGGCCACATCCACTTTCCTTTCTGCTATCATTGTAATACCTACCTAGAACTGTCCATAGGATTGGAAGGGAACATGTATTGCATAAAATTTCTGTTAGCCTTAAGGGCTTTCCTCTATATTTTGATTTATGACAACCGTTGATATGGACTAACTTGTTAATCTATTATGATAGGACATGTTTGACCTTTATTTTTCACAAGTCTTCAGATAAGATTTCTTGGCAACTTCTTCATCGTTGAAATCAAGAATAGAAGATCAAATGAGAAGATTAAAGTATGTGGAGTTACATATCAAGGAAGTTTTTTTATGAAGAATGATAGACTAGGAAGTATTATTAAGGTATATCTATTAATTCCTATGTTTTCTTATCTTTTGATTCATTTGACTTTACCTTGAACCTTCAAATGAGATGTTTTCAATGTTTTTGAAATTCATAGAATTTTGGATGGAATAGTTTGAATCTAAATGGTTCGTCCAAAATCCTGTAAACTGGGTTGAAAAAGTTTTTGTCTGGTTAGTGCCATTTTGAACTTACCTTTTGGATGCATCTTCGTCCAAAACCCGAGTCCAAAATACGGATGAGTTTAAATAGAAAAATTTATAGCCGTTTATTTATGACCGTTGGCACTTCACTTTTTGACTCTATAAATAGACCTTAAAGCAAGATTAGATGTAAGATTTTTGAAACATTCATCTTAGAAACATTATTGCTCAATATTTTCAAAAATCTCTTTTTATCTAGATTCAAAGTGAGTTCATTGTATATCAAAGATAAAAGTATTTGTGCCTTGTATCAAACATTATTGTTCAATATTTTCAAAAATCTCTTTTTATCTAGCTTTAAAGTGAGTTCATTGTGTATCAAAGATAAAAGTATTTGTGCATTGTATTCGAGTGAACATCTACTCAAGTAAGTGAGCTTATCTCTTTTCTATTGATATTCAAATCTCTGTTGTAGTGTAAGGTTGTGGTGTAAAACCCATAGGGGTGAGCCTTATGTTGATTTATGTTCAAGGTTGTATGGTAAAACCCATTGGGGTAATCCTTGTTCTGTGTTTGTATCAAGGTTGTGGTGTAAAACCCATAGGGGTGAGCCTTGTGTTGATTTTTGTTCAAGGTTGTATGGTAAAACCCATTGGGGTGATCCTTGTTCTGTGTTTGTATAAAGGTTGTGGAGTAAAACCTAGTAAGGTGATTCTTGATATGTTTGCGTGACTGAGAGGTTGTGGAAAACCTAATGTGGTGATCCTCTCTTGTATGAGAAACAGTTTCATTAAGTGAGGTTAATGAAATAGGGTTGAAAATCCTTAAGTGTGAGCTTAAGGTAGTGGACATTGATCATTGTTGATCGAACCACTATACATCTTTTTTATCATTTTATTCAGTTGTTCATGTACTGCTTTTGATGTTCTTTTGTTGTCTAAATCTGGATATATATCTACGAGTGATTGGATAACTTTCTATGAATCTATAAAGTCAGTCCAAGCATCTTAGTGATCATCATTATTCAGCGTTTTAAACAAACTGAAAAAATTATTTTTGCTTGCCAAAAACCTTATTCACCCCCCCTCTAAGGTTTTTCAATTTCATATATGCATATGAAATTTTGAATGCATCTATATCTACTTTGTTTAACATGTGTTTGGGGCTTAATAGATGTAGATGGATAAGTGAAGGAATTATTTTGATTATGTACTTAGACTGTTATATGTGATAGTATTAGTTGAGATGATGAGTTAATTATGAATAATGGTGAAAAGATTTTATGAGGATAAAGTGAACATAAGGATTAATATGGTGAGATAGTTAGAACTTTGAGGTTCTAATCAAGCAACCTGAGTTCAAATCCCAACTTATACAAAACTTCTTTGTTTTCTTTTCTTTTCATCTTTGATTGACAATATCTCTTGTCCTAACTGCCACTTTGATATATTTTTGAACTCCTAAGACTTAGGAGTTGTGCAATAGGAACATTTGAATAAAAACTTGAATTCTTATTTTTACTATTTTTATATTTAACCTCTTTAATTTCTTTTCATAATAAAATTATTCATGTCTTGTTGTCTTGGTTAGTTGAGCAGTAAGAAGAAGGTTCACTCTTTTGGAATTTGGATTTTTGAATAGAGAAAGTTTAGGAGTTCAAATTCGAACTTCCTAAAGACCTTTCTAATATTCTTCTTAAAGTTCTTTATTACGTCTTTTGAAATGAGTTAAACTTAACTATTTTGGTTAGAACTTGTAAGGATTGGCTTTTATCTTTCTTTTCTACAAATAACTAGCCATCTTCCTTTTATTACACCGTACTCTTCTTTCGTTGGAGATCCTAGCTAAGAGCTAGGAGGAGAATTAAAAAGAAGATGAAGCTTCCAAAATTTTAAATGCGAGCATTTGAATTTGTAATAATTTCTTGAATTTCAAATCTCCTAATCATTCTCCTAGAAATCATTCATTCAAATGATTTTTGAGCTATAATCGGCCCTTTTTTTAACATATGCTATTTTCCACTTTTCTTAACAAGTTTGGCTGGAAACTAGGGAAGACCAAGCAACGAGGCATTTTTCAAACTTGAAATACAAACATTTGAATTCAAAATGTTTTCTTTGAAAATCAAGCCTCTTACAAATCTTCCTATTATTTGGCTCACATACTAGCCTTTTTTTCCTCTTTCTTTCGGCTTCTCTCCATATGTACCCAGCCGAGCATACTCCACTCTCCTCTTCTCTCGAACTTACCCATAATCTTTTTCATCCAAACTTCTTTAAAATTTAAATGCCAAGCATTAATCCTAAGAACTCTATAGAGATCAACCTAACTAGCACACATGCACAAAGGAATTCGATCTCGCTCAACTGAAGCCAAGGCTGCCTAAGATCTTCTTAAAGCTATCATGTACTTTTGAAAATCAAATCTCATAAAAGCTTTCATATAATAGCTCTTAGGATTACTCTTCAAGTAAAACTCTCCCATCATTTAGATAAATGCCAGCCTACATCATTTCTCCTTCAAAGCGACCGAAATACAAACATACCATTCTTTTTCTACTTAGTTTCTCTTTTCTTGTGCACAACAGAGGTACTTCTCCAACCAAGGCTAAAAGTTCTCAATATTAGGTGGTTTTTTTTTAATTCAAATTCCTCGCAAATTTTCCTAAATTACCGCCAAGAAACACTCTATCTATTAGTCCCTCTTTAGCGTGAAAATATCATATTTTCATAGCATTTTTTCTCAGTTTTTATGCAGTCTTTTGTCTAAATATGTGTTGCTTTTACTCAAGTAGTGTTTTAATGAATTTTAAGTAAAAATGAGCAAAAAATGCTTTAAAGGGTGAGTTTCACATAAAGATAATTGCCTAACAAATTATTACCTTGGAATATGTACTTAACAGAGCTTTTTAAGTGTTTGAACAAGGGCACGAACTAATGCACGGCCATACATTATGGTTGTGCACAATAGAAGAGTTCTAGGAGACATGCACAGTCATGCACTGGCTGTGCATATGTCCACGCAGAACAAAAGAAGATTTTAGCTCCTCAAAGTTTGCAGTTTGTGAAGGAAAAAAAAAAATATCTACTAAACGTATGGCCAGAGGCATGCTCATGTATGGTGACTGTGCTGGCGTTAAGGAGATTTTGGAAGTTAGCATGCATGACCAAGGTGCATGCCTCTACATGGTGGCTATGCCACACTCCTGAAGAGCTTTAGAATGTCCTAAATTGGTCCAAAATTCAATCTAGAATGGTTTAGGAGGGTTTTATATAGCCAAGGTCATCCAAATTCACATATACCTAAATATACTTCACCAAAATTACAATTCTCTTGGAGAAAAGCATCAAAAGAGGCTAGGAGGAGGAGAAGAAGGAAAGAAGGTAAGAAGACTTGAGATTGTAGGCTTCCTAAGTGTTTATCTTTCAATCTATCTGTCGTTATTCTTGTTTCCAAGTTATCTATTTTTAGTTTCCTTTATATTCAAATAATTGAGAATTTTATCTATATTCAAAGGCTATATTTTGTTATTAATTTTGATACATTGATATTAATGTATTAAAGATTATATCTTTAATCATATTGAGATTGCCTTTTGAGTATTTATACAATTTTGGTAATCTTCTCTATCAATTGTATTAAGTTCTCTATGTATGCGCAACATATTTAACTTGTATGATTGAAAATCTAAGTTAGTTAATCTGTTGGTTAATTTAACTAAGTAGCATCCACTAATTTTGATTAGGTTCCATCTTTTTGGACTTGGTTAGGATTGATAAGAAATTGAATGGTTCAAATCGTGTATATTTGCATCTTTTTGGAGTATATGCTAATTTGATGTTGATGATACCTTGATGGAAGTACCAATCTTGTTTTCATTCTATAACAATTGATTAGTTGAAGTATTAATTCTTTAAGAAAAAGTTAATCAACTTGGATATATTAAGAATAAGGTTAGGGATTAATCATGTTTACAAGGATAGGAATTCTAGACTTTTTTGCATGAATTCTAAAATCAACAACTCAGAGTAATTATATTAATGATAAGTGTCCTAATTGATTTCTTGACATATGCCTAAGAACTTGGCAATTTCTTAATTGGTTTTGAAGTTGCCTATTTTTATTCTTTGTTTCTTAGTATGTTTCGGAGTAGTTCTAGGTAGTTTTCTTATTTGATTTTCCCCCATCTGCTTGTAAATACTTGTAGACCTAATTAGGTTAGTGTTATAAGATGATTTCATATGATTGAAGTTGATTATTTTTCTTAGACAACATACTTCTTTTGTTCCTTGAGGGATTAATACCTTACTTGCTATTACACTATGTTATATTTTGAGGATTAAGGTTTAAAATTTGTTGATGCGTAATGACTGCATTTTTTTTTTCTAAGAAACCCTATTTTTATGCCATGATTCTCTTTATAATAAATTTTTGGCGCATTGTGGTGGAACAAAATAAAATTTTGATCATCTTCATTCTTTGATTGATTCTTGTAATACTTGATTTTGATTAGTTCTTTTAGTGATAATACTTTACTCTTTACCCTTTAACTTTTTTTTTTCCTTTTTGTAGGGTTGTGCATCTCGTTAATGAATCTTAGAAGTGGCAAGAATATTGATCAAGGCGACAACACCAAGGCGCTAAAATCAAATCTTAAGAAAACTAGGATTTGTGATGAAGAAACTCATTCGGAGGAGCCTTCTTCACCTAAATCTGAATTTTTTGCAATTGGTGAACAAATTGAAAAACATATTAGTAATATTCTTCCTAACCTGGACTTTACAATCGATGCTAACCGATCTCTTAAAGAGCTTTCTACCCTACCTTAAATGATTACCTTTTATGCATTGTTTTTCCTCAAGTCACAACTAATTTTAAGTTGTATTCGCGGTTTATCCAATTCTTGCCTTCTTTTCATGGTTTACTAGGGGAAGATCTACATAGACATTTTAAGGAATTCTATATTGTATGCTCTAATATTATATCGGATGGAATTCAAGATAAGGATTAAATTACGTGCATTCCCATTTAGTTTGCATGGTGGAGTGAAAGATTAGTTATATGACTTGCTCACTGGGTCCATTAATAGTTGGTTGAATATATAAAGGCTTTTTCTTGAAAAATAATTTCCAACACCTAAAGCTATATTTATTAGGAAATAGATATGTAGTATAAGGCAATTGCATGGTGAGTCTTTATATAATTATTCAAAAAGATTCAAAAGATTTTGTACTAGTTGTCTACATAATCAAATTAGGAAATAATTACTCATTTAATACTTTTATGAAGGATTGTTTCCTAATGATAGATCAATGATTGATGCGACTAGTGGTGGTGTTCATGTGGGCGAAACCTCACAAGCCACTAGGGATTTAATTTCTAACATGATAGCTAACACACAATCTTTTAGTACAAGAAATGACTCAATTAGAAAGGTAGGGGAAGTAAGCACAAACTCTTTGGAAGACAGGGTCGATAAGTTAACCAATTTGGTCGGAAAGATGCTAAGCAATAACTCGTTCGCTAGGGCATATAATATGTGCAATTATCTTGATCACTCTGGTGAAGCATGCTATAATCTTGGTGCTAATGAACAAGTTAATGCTTTAGAGTTCCCAAATCAGTCCCCTAGAAGGTACAATTCCTATTCAAACACTTACAATGAGGAATTGAGTATCATCCAAACTTGAAATGGGGAAATCAAGGAGGGAGGCCACTAAACTTTGCAAATAACTCTTCAAATGTGCCACCTCCACAAGACCAAACCAATGGTATGACTTTAGAAGACACGGTTAAGTATTTTGTATCTAGTTCTTTAACTTTCCAAAAAGAGACTAAATATAGCATCTAAAGCCTAAAAAATAAAGTTGGACAATTGGCCATGGATATTAGTCAAATTAAGGCACAACTATCTAACAAGCTTTCTTCTTATCCTTTTAATCCAAAGGATCCTTCTAATGCTTAAATGTTTTTAAAGGTAGGAGGTTTTTAGGAAATTATGTCATAAGAAAGGTTTCAATGGCTTGCATGATTACGAAAATTCATTACATGATCTCTTTATTTCTTTTCTCTCCACAGCTCACCTTGTATCTTTCTTATCTAGATTTCATGAAAGAGATGCAACTAGGTCAAGAAAACGACGTAAAACAAAAGCACTTGTTGGGAGGCAACCTAATACTTTTTGCTTTTTATTTAACGTTTCTTATTTTAGTTTAAAGGAAAACACGAAATTATTTTCCTACTTATTTTTATCTTCTTACATCATCTTTTTCTCATTTTTCTTATCTTTTTATTTGTTTCTTTTTTCATTAAAAATATTTTTTTTGAAAAATGCATGACTTAAGGCCTATTCGTGCCTATGGCCGTGTAAAAAAAAAAAAAATCTAGAAAATGCACGTGCAGAGGCACAGTGCATCTGTTGCTTTCTTCATAAAAATTCTAAATTTGCACGGTCTTTCCAGATTTCTTTCCCTATTTCTTGCACCAAACATCTAATTTTGCACTCTTCTAAGTTTTTCCTCAAACAACACTATATTGCCTGCCATATTTTCCTTCAAAATCATCAATTTGGCATCATAATCTCAAGTTTCAACTTTTCTTGAATTTTTATTTTATAAATTACAACTTTTGGAAAGATGATTGAAAAGTAAATTCTCCACAAATTCATAGTGTTTTGGTAAGAAATCTTGGCACAACTGTTCTTTGATATATAAGTGAAAGATTGTACGAATCAAGATTTTATCTTTTTAAGTTTTTGTTGGAGAAAATTGATGCTTTTGGGGTCTAAAGATCCTGCAATTTTCTGCATTCTTTTAAGTTCTTGAAGCTGTATGTTGTTTGGAGATGGGGAATTGATGGGAAAATGAATTGTTCATTACTAGGAAGTTTGAGGCATTGTTTTGGTAGATTATTATGGCTACTTGTGGACATTATTATAGTTGCAAATATTCTGCATTTTTTGTGCTATAAATGGACGTATATTACTACATATTTAGTATTATGATCGTTTGGATTGCTTGAAGGAATTCATTGGTTGAGTTTGAGGAGAATGAGCATAGTTTTGGTTAAATATTGGATGATTCTTGTAGCTGAATTTTTATGCTCTATATTGCTGAAATTTGGTTGGATAAATTGCTGCAATTTAATGTATTAAATTGTGATGTTTGTGTTGGTGAAGAAGTTGGGTGCTAATTATGGATATTGTTGTGATAACTGCTAAAAATGTTGTGGTTGATTGTGATTATCTTTTGGAGGATGTAGTGAGTGATGATCATGATTGATTGTTGAGAAGGATTTGTAGACTATTTTTATCCAATTATTATTGATTAATTGTCCTTTAATAAGCCCTTTTAGCCTTCATATTCTTTATTTTGCCTTCTTCTTCTTAAAGCTTGGCCTTGCATACCTTATCCTTCTTTATGCCACCTAAAAGGAAATATGTTGTTAGAAGGGGAAGTGGTTCGGGTTCTAGGCCAGTTGAACAAGCTAGAGAAAATGATCCCGTAAACCTCTAATTTACTGACCAAAAGACTATAGACTGATTTAAAAGGCTTAGGGGTAAAACTTTTTGGCTAAATCGATACATTAAATGTACTCCAACACTTAGGCTTAAATAATAAGGTTCAAAACTTGTTACGTAACTCGGGTTGGGAACTTCTCTTTAACAATATGGAGTCTGGATATGAGAATTTGATACTTGAGTTTCTTAGCACCTATGTGTTTAAAAGAGAATGCTTGGGGCTTGATAATGTGCATACCATAACTTTTCGTTTATGTGGCCAACATTGTAATATGTCTTTGAACTAATTTGGTGTGGCCTTAGGTTTCTATGTTATAGGAGATGAGATATCTTGTAGGTATGACTTTGATAATAACTTAGATGGGATTGCTTTCTGGCAAGCAAAGACCACGGGACTCGTTTGGAGGGCTTTATTTTCCAAGAATAGCCAATTTATCTCTCCTATTGTTAGATACCTTCATAGACTTATTGCACATACTATTAGGGGTAGGAAAGAGAGTGATAGAGTTGTTACCTGGAGAAATTTATACCATCTTTGGACCGTTATGTCTCATACTCCTACTAATATTACCATCTCTTTTGCATCCTATCCTTGATAATTTGGTTATGGCCAAGATAGGTGGTTTATGCAGGCTTTGTTATATCACACGGATGGCAAAGAATTTGGTACTTATTTGTGATAATATGGGATTAGAGGTGACTTTGGCTATAATTCCCTTGAGCTTTCAAACTCTTGCTCGGATGTATATGGTAAAAAAAGTGGGACAAAATGCTTATGGTTTGGAGGGAGCAGAAGTTGAGAAAAATGAGGAATTACCTATGGATGCATGATAGGGTTTAAAATCATCATTATTTTTCTAGTCATTTAAGGTTATTTTCAGATACATTTATTGTAATAACTAGGCATATTCTTTTCTATTTGATATTTTACTTGTAAAAAGTATTGCTGACAAATTTGTACAGATTTGAGTTGATTTCGAGCAAAAATGTGAAATTTCAATAACAGACCTGGCGTCAGGGCCAACCAAGGGACCAAGTATCGAGTCCATTCTGGTTAAACAGCAAAAAATAGAGAAAAACAAAACTGACCTGGCGCCAGGTGGGTCGAACGGACTAGCGCCAGGTCTACTCTGCCTAGAGGCGGTTATGTATGAATTTGGTATTTTTCAAAAGGATTTTGAATTTTTTTGAATTCTACTCGGATTAAAGTTCTCAAGTAACGAATTTTGATATCAAGAAGGCTCATAAATACAAGAAAAATACAAGAGAAATGGGTGATTTCATGAATCCAAGCTAGCTACTTAATCACAACTCAAATGAGCATTATTCAAATGAGATTTTTAAGAGAAGAAGAATGGCTTGTCTATGAGTTTTATCTTTTATCCTTTGTTTACGTTTCTAGAACAATAATGTGCTTAATGTTTTAATTGTAATTGGATAATATTTTAGAGATTATAATTTTGAGTTAATAGGAATTTTTAATCAATCTATTGTTATCTTTGGTGTTTAATTACTTGTTATCATTACTTATTGATATGAGTTCTTCTAATTGACTTGACAAAACGATGTTAGAAGTTCATTGCATTGATTTCGTATTTGTCAAATCTTAATGGACTTGAACGACGAAGTTAGGTTTTGATTAAAGGAATTAGTGGAATACTAAAAGAGATAAACTTGTTTAAATTAACTTCAATGGCCTTAGATATATTTCACTTAATATGTTAGTTTGCCTAAAAACTCTTTGATTGAGTAAATATTAGAATGTTTTTTATTGTGAAAAGAAAAGTTAACCTTTCCACCATGCCTATTTAAAAGTTGGAATTAATTTCTTGATTCTTTTTAAAAAAATATTTTGTTCAAGAATGTACAAAAAGTTAAGTGTAAGGATATTTGTTAAGCGTGAAAATTTTACATTTTCAAAGTACTTATCCTTAGCTTTTATGCACTGTTTTGTGTGAATATGTATTGTTTTTACTTATATTGTGTTTTAATGAGTTTTAAGTAAAAAATGAGTAAAATATACTTTAAAGGATGAGTTTTCACACAGAAGATGATTGCCCAAAAAATAGCTACCTTGGAAAATATGTTTAATAGAATATTTAAAGGTTTTAATTGGGGGCATGACTTGATGCACAACCATGCATAATCGTCATGCAAAACAAAAGAGTTGTAAGAGACATGCAAGGCTATGGCTGTGCATGTGCCCATGTAGAATAGCGAATGACTCTATCTCCCGGAAGTTTGCAATTTGTGAAGAAAAACAAGCTCTGCTAAAGGCACGATCGTGTGCCTGACCGTTCATGTGTACGGTTAGGATGTATGGCCATACGTGGTAACTGTACTGGCATTGAAGAGATTTTGGAAGTTAGCATGCATAGCTAGGGTGCATGCCCATGCATGGTAGTCGTGCCACACTCTTGAAGAGTCTTAGGATATCTTAAAGTGGCCCAATATCAGTTTAAACTTCTCAAATTCAATCAATGACGGTTTATAAAGGTTTTATATAAGCCAAGGTTGTCCAAATTCACATATACCTGAATATACTTCAACAAAACACAATTCTCTTGGAAAAAAGCATCAAAGAAGGCTAAGAGGAAGAGAAGAAGGCAATGAGGCAAAAATACTTGAGATTGTAGGCTTCTCAAGTGTTCATCTTTCAATCTTTTTTTTTTCTTTCTTGTTTCCAAGTGGTCTATTTTTAGTTTCATTTATACTCAAAAAAATCATAATTTTATCTATATTCGAAGGCTATATTTTATTATTAATTTTGATACCTTGAGATAAATGTATTAAAGATTCTATATTTAATCATATTAATGTTGTCTTTTGAGTATTTATACAATTTTGGTTATCTTCTCTATCAATTGTGTTAAGTTGTCTAGGTATGTGGAACATATTTAACTTACATGATTGAAATACTAAGTTAGTTAATTTAATTAAGTAGCATCTATTAATTTTGATTAGATTGCATCTTTTTGAACTTGGTTAGGATTGATAAGAAATTGCATGGTTCAAGTTGTGTATATTTGCATCCTTTTGGAGTATATATTAACTTGATGTTGATGATACCTTGATGTGAGTATCAATCTTGTTTTCAATCTATAACAATTGGTTAATCGAAGTTTCAATGACTTTAAGAATAGGTTAATCAACTTGGATTATATTAAGAATAAGGTTAGGAATTAATCCATTTTTGCAAGGATAGGAATTCTAGACTCTTTTGCATAAATTCTAAAATCAACAACTCAAAGTAATCTTTTCAATGATAAGTTTCCTAATTGATTTCATGACATAAGCTAAAGAACTTGGTAATTTCTTAATTGGTCTTGAGGTTTCTTATTTTTGCTTGTTTCCTATTTTTATTCTTTATTTTTTTATTTGTTTTGGAGTAGTTATAAGAAGTTTTCTTATTTGATTTTCCCCCTTCTACTTGTAAATACTTGTACATAATCCATCATTAGAACTAATTAAGTTAAGTTTTATAAGGTGATTTCATAAGAATGAAATTGATTGTTTTTCTGATAGAGTACACTTTTTCTGTTCCTTGAGAGATCGATACTCTTACTTACTACTATATTATACTATATTTTGATGAGTAGGGTTTAAAATTTGTTATTGCATAACGATTGCATTTTTTTTCTAAGAACACATATTTTTATGTCACGATTCTCCTTACAACAGCCCCTAATCACTTATAGTATACATCAACATTTCTTTCTTCCTTCTCATAAAAAACATGCACCCCCACTCTTCCACTCTTCGCTCGGTTTTCTTCTCGCTTGCACTTAACCGAGGAGTACAAACAATGCCTTTCTCCTTCAATCTCACCAAAAACCATGAGCTTATACCATATATCTCCCACTAGGTTTCCAATTTCCTTCTCCAAGAAAAATTCCACTTTTTTTGAATTTTAAAAGTCCTAAGCTACCTCGTAAAGACTTTCTAAGCATTATCCTATCTAGAACACAAAACATTCACCACTTTCTCAATTCTCTCGATCTCTCTTATCCTATATACTCTCAAACATATTTGAAGCTCACAAATAAGCACACGCGCACGCGCGCACACACACACACACACACACACACACACTCTTCTATTCTTTTCTCTCTTAGCCTTCTTACTTTCTCTCTAAAGATCAAAGCTTGTAAATACAGTTTCCTCTTTTTTCAATATTTCTCTTCAATGGCATAGGAACTCTCGACTTTTACCATTCAAATAAGATCAAGGTAAGCAAAGTCGTCTTTTCTTCCTCTCCATTTTTTCATCACTATCTTAACAAGAGAATGTTATCAATTCTTTCATATTTCATCTCTATCTCCTCTTCTTTTCTTCTCCAAACTGAAACTAATATCTTGTCTTGTTTTTCTAACATCTACATGGATCAAAAGACTAAGGACTCCACCTACTATATCAAAGAAACAACTTCAATCCCGAAAAAACAATCAAGGTTCTAGGCAAGTAAATCACACACCTTCATTTTCACCTTTTTCATGTTTATGTGATTGTAACCAAGATGAACTCATGATTAATAGGATATGCATGAGTAGATCTTGATTGTATTTCTATAATGATGGTATGATCTTTGAGTATATCTAGATTCTTTGGATTTGTTTACATTTGATGATAAAGGTTTATTGTTACATGCTTTAGAGACATGGTTAATTCTTGCAATTGGATGTATTAAATCTTTTATGCTATGAAATGATAAGGTTTGGTGATATAGTTGTACACATAAGAATAATAAAGTCCAAGATCTATTTATTTGATGAAGGTTTATTATATGTAGGATCTTTGGATATGGAGCTTTGATTCAGATATTATATGATTTGTTGGAGATCAAGGATGTAATTTTGATCCCACGTTGTAGTTGATTTAGTCTAATATCTTTGAGGCTATGTTTGATGTAAACACATGTTGTGGATATCTGAGATATTTGAAGTGCTATAGATGCTATGTTGACAAATGATACATGATTATGGGGGTAATATACATCTGAGCTTGTTTTGATATATGTTTTGCTAAATCAATAGAATAGATCATGATTGAGGTATTGTAGTCCTTGATAGACGGTGTTCATTTCCACTATTAAGAGATAACCCAGTTATTTAGATTATTGAGTGAATGAGATCAAGTAAGTCATTTACATAAATTCTTTGTCAAATGATGCTGTGATTTGCAAATTAATTACTATTTGAAATACTTTATCAATGGAAATTATACATTTTAGTATGCAAACTTGGATTATCATTTCCTTATAAACTAAATGATATTTTTGATCAAACTGAAGCACTCAAAATAAAATATTGAATTTCTATAATAAAGTTTTTAAAACAATACCTACACTAATCTATGATTCCATATTCAACCTGGCATAAAAGTGTTTGTTTGAGAATATCCTTGAGTAGGATAGCAAATGCTAAGTACTCAATGAGGATAGACTACTAGTGCTAAGTTTTTAAAGGTTAAGGGCTAGTGTTCTGGTGGGCGATTACTTCCAGGAGATGAACTCTTTCAAGATAAAATGCTAGTACTAATGAGTCGGGCCAGTTCATGCTAGCAACTCAGTCCTAGTGGGGCTGCTATCAAGAATTAGATGATCGATAAGTTTAAGCGAGAGATGGAGAAACATCTCACCTAGTAGGCTGATCATCCACTGCACTGTGATGTAGGGCTTCATAGTATACTGTTATAATGTAGGGTTTCTTGACTACCAACAGGATTGTGATGCAAAGATTTATAGTCCTCTTGTTTTAAAATAAAGAGTGGTTTTGTTTTACTGAAAATGATTCTTTGCTTTCACAACAGTGGCATGATTGATTAACTTGAGTGAAAACATGCAATTAAACCACTCAATAACTTTGAAATTCTTATATATGTGATGTTTTGCAAATATTTCTATCAATTTTTACTTAAATTTGCAACAAGAAAGTGTTTGAAAATTCCATGAGCACACACAGGATTTATTAGAAAGCAATTCTCACCTATTCTTTGTCATAGTTTTCAAGGAGTTCCCGTTTTTACAAGGTTGCCAACTTCTAGAAGCTTAAAGACTAAGATTTATGTTTTATGCATTCTTTGTTAAGGATTTTTTATTTATAGTGACTTTGTAAAAGCACTAGGATTTTTGTAATAAGTTTTAATTATTTTATTGAATTTTATTCTACTAAATTCTAAAGACCCCTGGTCCTTCAGATAAAGCCACATCCTCACCCCTTTTGGGTTACATAAGTAGTCAGGGTATTATAAGTGATATCATATCATAGGTTTAGGCTATACTTACAACTATTTGGACTTATCTCTTTAAGTCTCATGATTTTATACTAACCTAAATTGTTTATATATATAGGATGGTAAGATTATATAGAACTGCCTAGAAAACTGTAGCCCCAAGAATAGGGTGGCACATATCTATCTCGATCTGACCTGCATACTTGTCCTCTTTTGACTCGGAGCCTAAGCTAGATTTTCCTGAGGATGAAAATAGTGATAAAAAGTTGTGATAATAGAACCACCCCCAATCCTACCTGTGCAGGTGCTTAACCTAGTCTCAGATAGTGGATAACGTGGAGTTAGTAGAACCCGCCCTTATCCCATCGGTATAAGAGGTTAACATAACCCCAAATAGTGATGACCCTGGGAGATAGATTGTAACACCCTACTACCTAGGCCTGACAGAGCCGGGGATGTCGTCCCGTCTAAAGAACAATGAGTCTTTATAACTAGGTCATACAATCAAAATAATAGAATAAAAATAATACTTTAAACTTAAAATTTATTACAAACCAAGAATTTGAAATAAATCCATAAATAAAATTATGCACTCTCAACTCCCAAAAGCATTACACAAAATAAATATCAAAAAAATCTTCCAAGGTAGGCTACAACAAGCTACTCATCCCCACAGCAGGATCGACTTGAAATCATGATAAAAAGGGTGATAAGATAAAAATCTCAGTAAGTCCGTGTGTGCTTTGAGTGTTCAGTAAAAACAGTTCGTGAATGCAAAGTGTAAAACCATCGTAAAAGAAATATTGGTAAGCAATAAACAATAGTCAAAATCAAGAGCGGTGTTTTGGCTTTTCCAATCATACATGTTCAATAAAATCAACCACTAAAAAAGGTGATCATGGGTTACCACACGTTGGGCCCCATAACCAGTCAGAATGCCACACTCTATGCAGATTGACAAAAAGTAGGTGATCGGCCTACCGGGCAAGATACTCCTCATTCTCAATATCCAAACAAAACCGGTTGTCCATTCCGGCAACACACAGTCCACTTGACTGAAACTACTAGCTCGGACTGACACGACCTACTGGACTAACATCTTATCCGGGAAGGACTCACCTCTCAAAGGTGGCCACCTACTGAGAGACATATCCTAACCCTTCAGAGACTAGTCCTAACAGTCCACCCTTATTGAGTACTCAACGTAACTTATTCCACTTGGGGAAAAATGAAATAAACATAGCTCCACTTTAGAATGGCAATTAAGGATTTCCGAAGTTTGAGACAGAGTTGGTTTTAGAAAGAGTTTTGAGTTTGGGTAAAACTATTTATTGATTTTTAAATAATTTGTTTGCTTGAAATAAGAAAGGAAATAATCCTCAATTACCTTTACAGAAATGAGTGACCACGCACTCCACAATTGGCTTGCCATAGAACCATTTTGCATCAATCAGATTTTATGCAGGAGCTTACCTGATCCTTAGCTTGAGATACAATAAAGGTCTTCAACAGCTGACCCAACCCCGCCTAAGGTAAATATAAACCATAATCAAACTCAAGCCAAAATCCACTTTCACAAATAAAACTAGCTCAACTTACTACAACCATGATCCTAGTGTCCTAAGCTTTAAGGCTCGATAATAAATAAAAAGGGTTTATAAGCTAAGTCTAGCTTGATATTAAAGTAATTAGGGTTTTGGAAAATAGGTAGTATTAAGTTGAAGGTTTAAATCTTTCTAAAAATAAATTAGAGTTTATTTGATAAAGAGTCCTATGTGGTATTAGGTAAAATAATGATTTATTAATAATTAATTGTTAGAAAATAATTGATAACTAAAATTAATTGCGAGTAAATTTTAATAGGTTTTGATTAAAAGATAATAAATTTTAATGGCTTTTATGAATATGATGTAGGATTTCTATCATGCATAATCAGATTAAGCGCAGCGGAAAACAACAAGAAATCCAAGCCATGGATCACGGGTTTGCAATAGAAACGGGAAAAAGGAGAAGACTGCGTTTATTACCTCGTGAAGCTGGAATTCAAAAATTTCAGAAACAAGAACGCAGGCGCGATCCAGATTATCCAAAACCGTTCACTGCAGCTCACTGAAGTCCAAGAAAGAACTCCCTCTAATGATAATCCACACAAGGTTGAATGCTCACAATCTCACAATTCTATGCTAGTAGAATTCGGGAGGCTGGGGTTTTGATCATGAATAGAGACGGCTAGGGTTTGATCAAGAGAGAGGCAGAGAAACGGTTTCTATGTTATTGTGTGAATGGTCTGTCTATCACCCTAAGGAAATCGTTTCCTTATATTTATAGATTTATAATTACCATAAATTACAACTTAGTCATTCAACGTCTAATTATCAACAAATTGGTCCTTGAAGTTTACTTAAGTACAATTAGGTCCCATGAATTATAACAAACTTATAATTCACCTATAAATATATTCCCTTCTCTTAATTAACCCCACAATATTATCAAATAATATATTTGAGCATTCAAACCTTTATTGTGTGTGACCCATTAGGCTTCCTGGTCTTATTGGTAGCATAATATGAATTAATTTTAACAATATTAGAATTAATAATCCTTAATAAAATAAAGGATTAAATTTATTAATTCTCTAATTAATAAATTCATATTTAGCATATCAAGAGCGACATCTAGAAATGACTCTTGACCACCCAAAAGTCCAGAAAGTCAAGTGGCTTGACATGAACCTTTCAATAGCAAATTATCAGTGCAATAAACTCCTTTCAACATACAATATCTCATTCGGTCTAGAGTATGGAATTAGTGCCAACTCCCTCCAGAATATTATTAATTCTGGCCCAAATAGTTTAGTACTTGTTCAAGAAATCCATTACTCGATATGTGTATCAATTGAAACCATTTCCATCACATAGTCAAAGAACTTCATGAGTAATGATTTCTACAAGTGGCCTTGATATATACTCTCCTACTATTAGGAGTGGTGAATTCTTTATTGACCCTCTCAATTACTTTCGTTTACTTTACGTTGTACCTAATATCTATCCCATAGGCGGTCCTAGACAAGACTCCAAAGATTAGAATCAAAGTACAACGCTCGATAAACAAAGTACCTTGGAGATCTCAAGTCTAAGGATACTTGCACACTTGCTAAATGAGATTCTATCACTGGCACTAAATAGTTATCCCAGTGATTATCTCGTAGCTAGGTCATCCAATGAACTTGTTTCAAAACAAGCATCCACATGTTAATCCTGAGTATCCCAATACCCACGGATATGAGAACCACCGCTTGATCCAATCAAGAGATATAACATGTGACAGTCTTGGCGTATTAATAATGTCCAATCTTATTAATACTATGACTGGGGATTATTTAAGTACAAACATTGCATAGTGTAGTAGGAATCTCACATCGTGATCTCTATCATGATTTTCTTAACACTGTGTTGTACTAGGGACTTTATCTAATGGTTTGTACACATATTTAGATATAACAATCAAACTGAAAGATAAAGAATGCCTCTTTTTAATTTAATATGCAATATACATGGTACAAGTGATTGCCTCTAGGGCACAACACTAACATATAAGACTCACAAAATTAATATTTTACTTATTATGATTATTTATATAAAAGGTTTTATTTGATATTATTATTATATATAATATCTATATATTTTATTTTTTGTAATAAAAACTATCATTTATTTGACTAAAATATCACTATTTTATGTAAAAGACCAAATCCATATTTTCTAGGTTTCAAGATCTACTAGTAAAAATTATAATATTAATCATTTTATTGATGAAATAAAATTAGCTTAGAGACAACTAGATCATGATCATATTTCCACTTGCTAATCACAATCATGAACATACACTCCACTTCAATTCATTAAATCACCCCAATCATGAATAAATGTATAGATCTAAATTTATCAAGACATTATCCAACCTCGACTAGCATAAACATATTCATGGCTTTAACAATCATACTTGAATATAAATCCTATTTGCCAAAGGTGACATAATCTCTAACATGCTTAACACAAATACCACTCGTGACATGGACACATGCACTAAACCCTAAAAACATCATACAATCAACCAAGACAATCAACTCATGCATCAATCCAATCTCCATCATATACACACATTTATTTATGCTTCAATCTCAATTCAACACAACAATACATGCTCAAACCTCAAACATTATCCATCTCCTTTCAATATCACCCTAGAGACATAAATCTAGAATTTAAAAAGAGAGTTGAAGGGGCTTACTTGATTGATGAGTACCTTGGAGGAGTTTCGAATAGATTTCAACTCCTAGGAGACTAGATCCGTCCAAGAGAGATGAAGAAAACATGGCCATGGTTGAAGTCACCATTCGGCCAAGAGAGAGAGAGCATTCGGCAAAGAGAGAGAGAGAGAGAGAGAGAGAGAGAGAGAGAGAGAGAGAAGAAAGAAGAAGAGAGTCCATTAGTATGATTATACACATATATGTTCATTAGAGGTTGAAGATTAGTGAAGATGAAGTTGATTGAACAAGCTTACCTTGAAGGTGTTCTTGAGCCTTCACCAAAAATACTGGTTTCGATCTAAAGGAGAGAGTTGGATTTTGGAGTTTGATATTAAAAGTAGTATGAATGGATTCACGGAAGTGAGTAGGTGAAATCTGGAATTTTTTTGAAGAAGATTGAAGTGGTTTGGAGGGGTATTAGACGTATGGATGTTAGTAGGTGTTCTTGGTGTTCTATGTCTTCTTGAAGGTTGAAGAGAATGGAGAAGATTTAATTGAAGTTGCCGAAATTCTGTGGGAAGGAAGTGGCCGAATTTTTTTGAGGGGTTTTGGCAATTAAATATTCTGGTTTGATAGAAAAAGGAAAGACTGGTTGTTTAAAATCCTAAAAGAATAATTTAGTGAATCAAATCTGGAAACAAAATATGGTAAGAAGATCTTTGATCAATGGAGAGCTTTTTGGAAGCTGCAATGGCCAACGGTTGGCTAGGGATTCTGCTGGAATGAAAGCTGTTTGAAGCAGCTTAATGGTGGCTAAAAAGAGGGAGTACAATGGTGAAGGAAAGTCTGGTTGTTTAAGGGGTGTTTTATAGAAGTTTACTAAATTAAGATTGCTGGAATTTTAGTCTTCAATCAAGGTTTGATTCGGGTAATTGTTGGAGATATTTTAGGGGTAGCCATGACTGGTTTTTCGAGCAGAAGGTTGGGGAAGATAATGGAGTTCAGTTCATGGTTTTTGAAGAGAAGTTTGAACAGAAAGATGAGGAAGTTTCAGTCAGGGCTAAAAAAGGAAACAAAGCTGGAAAAATTATTGTACAGGATTTCGCAAGTTGCCGGAATTTTCTGGGCAGCTTTTGCTTCTATTTTCTAGTCAGTTTGCAGAGGGTTTGATGGGGATTTTAGAGGTTTTTCAAGGCTGGTTTCCAGCCTTCTTTATAGAGGATAAACGTGGCTAAGGTGCTGGGAGAAAACTGGAAAAAAAAAACTTGGTTTAAGCTCACCTAAGCTGCGAATTTGCCCAAAAAATTTTCTGGTTTGGACAACATTTTTCAATCCGAATTTGGCCATAAAATTTCAGATTCCAAGCTGGTTGAGAGGGC
Organism: Voacanga thouarsii; assembly: GCA_026120185.1. Taxonomy (NCBI): domain Eukaryota; kingdom Viridiplantae; phylum Streptophyta; class Magnoliopsida; order Gentianales; family Apocynaceae; genus Voacanga; species Voacanga thouarsii. The sequence goes on from JANUWF010000953.1 coordinate 3,798,444, forward strand.
TATTTTCTGGCAGCATTTGGGAGGGAATGATGGCTGAAAATTTTGACACCTTGAATGCACAAGAAGCTGGAAAAAATTCCATATTACTTCATGAAGAAAATGAACATGGCTAGAGTTGGGTTTTTAAAGTTCAACCATGGAGTTTAATCTCTTGGGAACCTTCCCCAACTCCTACCCATTTTCGGTCTATAAGATCTTACACTTAAACATTTTTTAACCTTCAAAGCCACAACACTTTACTGAAATTTTCTGGAATGAAATTGGCTGGAACAAATTGACCAACCTAATGAATTGAGAAGTAGAAAAAACTAAGGATCAAGAAGGGTATGAATTCCCTTGGGAATTTTTGTAGGGCACAAGAGTAGGATTAGGATACTCCTATCATGCCTCCCCTAGGACATCACCTCTACTATTCTCTAAAGCACACAAGGCCGAAAATTTAACCTTCCTAAACAAAAATAAAATTTAATCATGCTAAAGCTCTAATGATGGAATTTGAATCCAAGACCTCAAGAATTAATTCCAAAGCTCCAACCACTAAACCACAACAACTCTTATTCTTATTTTCTCTCTAAAATATTTTTTCTATTTAATCCTCAAGCTATCTCCCTATTTTCACCTCAAACAAAAATTACCATTTTGCCCTTCTTACTTAATAAACATAATTAAGCCCTCGAGACTATAATTCACAAATCCAAAGCACGTAGAACCATATAAAAATATATTTAAATATGCAAATAAATATGATATGTATCCTAACCCCCTTTCTCTAAGGTTAGTTTCGACTGGGGTTTCACACCCCCCTCTTTTGACGAATTTCGTCCCGAAATTCAAGCATACTTCTATTTTAGATCGGGATACTTCCGTTTAACCTACTCTTACAATTCCCATGTGGCACCCTGCGTGCCATGATGCTCCCACTGAACCTTGACTATCGGTATCTGCTTGTTCCGAAGGTTCTTGATACTTTTGTCCAATATTCTCACGGGCCTCTCTATATAGCTCAGATCGGGTTACAACACCAACGGCTCGTTATTCAGAACATGATCGGGATCAGTATTGTACTTCTTCAGTTGTGACACATGGAACACATCATGAATTCCCATCAACCCATCTGGTAGGTCCAATCGGTATGCTACCGGTCCAATCCTTTCTTTAATCGGGAACGGCCCCAAATACCTCGAATTCAGCTTTCCATCCTTCGGATGCTTCAAGATTCCCCTATTCGGTATCAATGTCGGAAATACGTTGTCCCTGACTTGAAACTCCAATTCTCTCTGCTGGTTGTCCGTATAGCTCTTCTATCGACTTTGAGCCGCCTTTAACCTTTCCCTAATCACTTTTACTTTATTCAACATTTCTTGGACACAAACTTCTTTGGTTCTGCTTATGTGACCCTCTTCTGACCAACTCCAATACAGCGGTACCTGACACTTGTGCCCATACAAAGCCTCATAGAGTGCCATCCTAATTGAAGCTTGGTAGCTATTATTATACGACAGTTCCGCGTACGATACGAACTCTATCCATTTGTCCCCGAAATCCAGAACATAAACTCTCAGCATATCTTCCAATATCTGTATAACCCTTTCTGACTGCCCATCGGTCTGCGGATATGCTATCGTACTGAATTTCAGACTCGACCCCATTGCTTCCTAAAACTTTCTCCAAAATTAAGATGTAAATCTCGGGTCTCGGTTAGACACTATATTTGAAGGCACTCCGTGCAATCAGACTATCTCTCAAACATAAGTCTGAGCCAGCTTCTCCATAGAGTCTCTTACATTTATCAGTATGAAATGGGCCAACTTGGTCAATCGATCCACCACTACCCATATGGTATCCTTCTGGCTCTTTGACATGGGAAGTCCGGTGATAAAATCCATAGTCACCTCCTCCCACTTCCATTCCGATACTGGCAATGGCTACAATAGTCCCGCTGACTTCTTGTGCTCTGCTTTGACTTTTTGGCAGGTGAGACAGGTTGAGACATACTTGACCACATCCCACTTCAGTTCGGGCCACCAATAGGCTCTCTTCAAGTCCTGATACATCTTGACTTCCCCCCGATGAATGACGTACTTGCTCTTGTGCACCTCTTCCAAAATTCTGTCCTTTAATTGCTACTCTCCGGGTACACACAACTGATCCCTGAAATGCAAAACTCCCGCCTCGTCTTGACGAAATTCACTGCCTGGCCGCTTGAGCTCCTTGTCCTTGAAAAGTTAAAACTCGGCGTTGCTTTGTTAAGCTTCCACGATTACCCGTCTTAAATCCGGTACCAACTTTAAATTACTAATAACAATCCTCCTCTCCTGCACTTCCACCCTTCTGTCTATCACATCCTGAACCACTTGAATTTCCTGCACTCTTAGTCTGGCCATTCGAACTTTTCTGCTCAAGGTGTCAGCTACAACATTGGCCTTCTCGGGATGGTAATTGATCGGATAACGGTATTATTCCAAGAATTCCATCCATCTTCGTTGCCTCAAATTTAGATCATTCTGAGTGAAGATATACTTCAGACTCTTATGGTTGGTGAACACCTCATATTCGGCTCCGTACAAATAGTGTCGCCATTTCTTTAGGGCGAACACGATAGCTACCAGCTCTAGATCATGAGTAGGATAGTTGACTTCATGAGGTCTCAGCTTCCGAGAGGTATAAGCAATCGCCTTCCGGTCTTGCATCAACACTGCTCCCAATCCTTTTTTCGAGGCGTCGGTATATAGTGCATATGGTTTATTTTCCTTTAGCAGACTCAATACTGGTGCTGTCATCAGTCTTCGCTTCAGCTCTTGAAAAATTTCTCGCATTTCTCGTTCCACACAAATGGAACATCCTTTCTCAGCAGTTGTGTCATTGGCGATACGAGCGTCGAAAACCCTTTGATAAATCTCCGGTAGTAACCAGCCAATCCCAAGAAACTTCGGATCTCGGTGATGTTCTCCAGTTACTTCTAGTCTGACATTGCTTTAACCTTTACCGGATTTACCTTGATTCCCTCCTTGGTCACCACATGGCCAAGGAATGCTACACTGTCCAATCAAAATTCACACTTGCTAAACTTGGCGTATAGCTTGTGTTCCCGCAGCTTTTCCAATACGAGTTTTAGATGCTCTGCATGCTCCTCTGGACTCTTGGAGTAAATCAAAATGCCATCGATGAAAACCACCATGAACTTGTCTAGATAGGGTCGGAACACTCGGTGCATCAGGTCCATGAATATTACTGGAGTATTCGTCACCCTGAATGGCATTACCACGAACTCGTAATGCCCATATCTGGTGTTGAAGGCCGTCTTGGGGATATCATCCTCTTTTATCTACACTTGGTAGTATCCTTGCCTCAGGTCCAATTTGGAGTAGCAATTGGATCCTTGCAACTAATCGAATAGCTCGTCAATCAGCGGTAGAGGATACTTGTTCTTGATCGTCAAGTTGTTCAAACCTCGATAGTCGATGCATAGCCTCAGAGTTCCGTCCTTCTTCTTCACAAATAGCATAAGCGCTCCCCAGGGCGACGTGCTAGATCTGATGTAGCCTTGATTCACTAACTCCTCCAAATGTTCCTTCAGCTCTTTCAACTCTGCCAGTGCTATCTGGTACGGGGTCCGCGATACTGGTTCCGCTCCCGGAACTAAGTCAATGGTGAATTCCACTTCTCGGCTGGGAGGTAAAGAAGCAAGTTCTGCCGGGAACACATCGGGAAAATCCTTCGCTACTTCGATGTCCTCCAGAGTGCACTGGTCCTTCAGCTTGTTTATCACATAAGCTAGGTACCCTTGACACCTTTGCTTCAGTAATTTCTGGGCTTTAGCCCCCACGATCAAATACTTTAATTCTTTCACCCTCTTGCCATCAAATTCTAATACATCACAACCCGGTCTAACGAACTAGACCGACTTATTCTTACAGTCTACCCTAGCCCCATGCTTGGCTAACCAATCCATCCCCAAAATCAAATCATAATCTTCAATATCCAATACTATCAAATCTTCCTCCAGACTTTTTCTCCCCACATCAATTTTACAATTTTTCACATACCGATCCACTTGCACCATTTTCCCCAAAAGTGTGCTTTCCACTAAAGTATAAGGTAGCTCTACTCCATCCCAACCCAAATGACATGCACAAATCTTGTTTAAATAGGAATGAGTTAGGATCTATCAATGCATTAACGGAGCGTCCTTGGATAGCAAACGTACCTTCTACTACTGCTGCATCGGTCCCAACCTCTTCTATGTTGAGAGCGAATACCTTGGCCTTCACTTGTGGCTTCGGTGCTCCACTCCCGGATGCTCCCACAGTGTTGGCTCTATTGGGCCTCGGGTTCTGTGCCGGGTTTCCTTGCTCGACTCGGTGAAACTTAGGGTAAGTGTTTCGCAGGTGGTTCGAGTCGCCGCAGTGATATAACATTTCCTTTCGCCACCCTTGGACCAACAGTTCTTTTCTGTGTGGCCCTTTTTTCCACACTGCCGGCATGATGAAAGGTTTTGAGCAGGACCCACTGGTGCTGTCCGGGCTTGCTTCCTCGGTTCTGCCACTACTAGTTGGTAGAGTGCTTGTTAGATTACTGCCATTGGAAGTGTCCTTGCGGCTGCCTTGGCAGCTGGAAAGGCCTCGTAGCCATCCTACTGCGGTCCTCGTTTTCAGTTCGGGTAGCCGTGTCCACTGCCCCCGAATATGTCGTTAGTAGAGAAGGTGCCAACGCCCTCCTTAATTCCGGCCCTAGCCCCTTAATGAACTGCCTCGTTCTATTCTGCTCGGTATCCACTAATCTCTGGTAGTACTTCGACAGCTGGATGAACTGTGATGCGTATTGGGCCACTGACATGCTTCCCTGCCTCAAATTCTGAAATTCGTTCTCCCACTTTTCTACGATCCACTAAGGGATGTACTCAGCTCTAAAGACTTCAACAAAGTTGGACCACGTCCATTCCTGCTCGACCATTTCCCAATCGTCTTGAATCCGCTGCCACCATGCTCGGGCTGGGCCTCTCAACCGGAATGCCGCGAATTTAACCATCCGCTCCTCGGTGTACTGGAGCATTGCAAATATGTCGTCCATTTGCTCGATCTACTGTTCTGCCTTTTGATCTTGTTCAGCTTCGCCCAGGATGACGGGCAGTTGAAACTTCAGAAACCGCTCTAACGCCTCATCTTCCTCCTTAGGGTTCCTTCGCTCAGTCAGAGTCTGCAGAATTTCGGCCATCTTGCTGAATGCCTAGCCCATTGACACATCAATCGGAACTTCCGACCCCGTTCCCATATCCGGACCACTCCCATCACCCCGGTTGGGTGATTACATCTGAGCTGTCTCGACTTCCGGTGCCACATGATTAGCTTTCGGAACCCTTCTGCCTGATGAAGCTGCACGGAGCTTAGGTGCCATTCTAAACCATACCCCAAATGTTAAGTGTATACATTCAAGGGTTAAATCATTTTAGTTGAGCATGCATTCACAGTCAAATATAAGTAAAAGAAATCAGATGCAAATTTTGTCTAAAGAATTGCTCATAAATTCTTTTCCAAAGATTGATTTGCATAAATTCAAAATTTTGACAGAAAACTGAATTAAAAATCCTTGACATTAAAGTTCTCAAAAAGTAATAAATAAATAAACATCCGACTCAAAATAACTCCTAGTCCTATAATCTTCATCAGAATCCTCATCATCAGCCTTATACAATCAACCCCCAGAGTTCTTAAAAAAATCTACCCCAACTCCACTGGAAAACCCCTCAATCGGCTCCTTTCCAAGGCACCTAGAACTTTCCCCAGGCTTAACTCGGCAGAAAGAAGGCCTAGGTGGAGACTTATACTCTATCTCCCTCGGGTCATCACTATCTGCTGCTAAGTCCACTACGGGACTAAGAGGGTGGGGTACATGCTCCACTGCTATCACCTCTTCTTCACTGTCAGAACTTATATCTATCACCGGGATTGGGGGTGGCTTAAGGATCTGGACCTCATCATCACTGCTATCCTCCATAGGGATAACCGGCTGAGGGGCAGGCTTAGGAACTGGAAGGTCTTCCTGGTATATAGGGATAGGCAAGTGCCATTGTGGCCCTTTCCTCGCGATTCTAAGCATTCTAACCATCCTACAGCATAAACAAGATAGATTAGATAAATATTTAATCTTAAATAAATAGAACATATATCGTCAATATTTGCCTATAACCTAGTCTCTGATACCACTTGTAACACTCCACTACATAGGCCCGACAGGGTCGGGATGTCGCCCTGTCCAAAGGACAAGGGGCCTTTATAACTAGGTCACACAATCAAAATAATAGAATAAAAATAATACTTTAAACTTAAAATTTATTACAAACCAAGAATTCGAAATAAATCCATAAATAAAATTATCCACTCTCAACTCCCAAAGCATTACACAAAATAAATATCAGAAAAATCTTCTAAGGTAGGCTACAACTAGCTACTCATCCCCACAGCAGGATTGACTTGAAATCATGATAAAAAGGGTGATGAGATAAAAATCTCAATAAGTCTCTGTGTGCTTTGAGTGTTCAGTGAAAACAGTTCGTGAATGCAAAGTGTAAAACCTTCGTAAGAGAAATATTGGCAAGCAATAAACAATAATAAAAAACAAGAGCGGTGTTTTGGCTTTTCCAACCATACATGTTCAATAAAATCAACCACTAAAAAAGGAAATCATGGGTTACAACACGCTGGGCCCCATAACCAGTCAGAATGCCACACTCTGTGCAGACTGACAAAAAGTAGGTGATCGGCCTACCGGGCAAGATACTCCTCATTCTCAATATCCAAACAAAACCGGTTGTCCATTCCGGCAACACACAGTCCACTTGACTGAAACTGCTAGCTCGGACTGACACGACCTACTGGACTGACATCTTATCCGGGAAGGACTCATCCATCAAAGGTGGCCACCTACTGAGAGACATACCATAACTCTTCAGAGACTAGTCCTAACAGTCCACCCTTATTGCGTACTCAACATAACTTATCCCACTTGGGAAAAAATGAAATAAACATAGCTCCACTTTAGAATGGCAATTAAGGATTTCCAAAGTTTGAGACAGAGTTGGTTTTAGAAAGAGTTTTGAGTTTGGGTAAAACTGTTTATTGATTTTTAAATAATTTGTTTGCTTGAAATAAGAAAGGAAATAATCCTCAATTGCCTTTACAGAAATGAGTGACCACACACTCCACAATTGGCTTGCCATAGAACCATTTTGCATCAATTAGGTTTTATGCAGGAGCTTACCTGATCCTTAGCTTGAGATACAATAAAGGTCTTCAACAGCTGACCCAACCCCGCCTGAGGTAAATATAAACCATAATCAAACTCAAGCCAAAATCAACTTTCACAAATAAAACTAGCTCAACTTACTACAACCATGATCCTAGTGTCCCAAGCTTTAAGGCCTGATAATAAATAAATAGGGTTTATAAGCTAAGTCTAGCTTGATATTAAAGTGATTAGGGTTTTGGGAAATATGTAGTATTAAGTTGAAGGTTTAAATCTTACTAAAAATAAATTAGAGTTTATTTGATGAAGAGTCCTAGGTGGTATTAGGTAAAATAATGATTTATTAATAATTAATTGTTAGAAAATAATTGATAACTAAAATTAATTGTAAGTAAATTTTAATAGGTTTTGATTAAAAGATAATAAATTTTAATGGTATTTATGAATATAAGACTCACAAAATTGATATTTTACTTATAATGATTATTTATATAAAAGGTTTTATTTGATATTATTATTATTATATATAATATTTATATATTTTATTTCTGTAATAAAAACTATCATTTATTTGACTAAAATATCACTATTTTATGAAAAAGACCAAATCCATATTTTCTAGGGTTTTCGAGATCTACTAACACAAAAATTATAATATTAATCATTTTATTGATGAAATAAAATTAATTTAGAGACAACTAGATCATGATCATATTTCCACATGCTAATCACAATCATGAACATACACTCCACTTCATTTCATTAAATCATCCCAATCATGAATAAAGGCATAGATCTAAATTTATCAAGACATGATCCAACCTCTGCTAGCATAAACATATTCATGGCTTTAACAATCATACTTGAATATAAATCCTATTCACCAAAGGTGACATAATATCTAACATGCTTGAACACAAATACTACTCACGACATGGAGACATGCACTAAACCCTAAAAACATCATACAATCAACCAAGACAATCAACTCATGCATCAATCCCATCTCCATCATATACACATATTTATTTATGCTTCAATCTCAACTCATCACAACAATATATGCTCAATCCTCAAACATAATCCATCTCCTTTCAATATCACCCTAGAGACATGAATCTAGAATTTAAAAAGAGAGTTGAAGGGGCTTACTTGATTGATGAGTACCTTGGAGGAGCTTCGAATGGATCTCAACTCCTAGGAGACTATATCCGTCCAAGAGAAATGAAGAAAACATGGCCATAGTTGAAGTCACCATTCCGCCAAGAGAGAGAGAGAGAGAGAGAAAAAAAAAAGAGAAGAAGAGAGTCCATTAGTATGATTATACACATATATGTTCATTAGAGGTTGAAGATTAGTGAAGATGAAGTTGATTGAACAAGCTTACCTTGAAGGTGTTCTTGAGCTTTCGGTAAAAATATTGGTTTCGATCCAAATGAGAGAGTTAGATTTTGGAGTTTGATGTTAAAAGTGGTATGAATGGATTCACGGAAGTAAGTAGGTGAAATCTAGAATTTTTTTGAAGAAGATTGAAGTAGTTTGGAGGGATATTAGGCGTATGGATGCTAGTAGGTGTTCTTGGTGTTCTATATGTTCTTGAAGGTTGAAGAGAATGGAGAGGATTTGATTGAAGCTGCCAAAATTCTGTGGGAAGGAAGTGGTCGAATTGTTTGAGGGATTTTGGCAATTGAATTTTCTGGTTTGATAGAAAAAGGAAAGGCTGGTTGTTTAAAATCCTAAAAGAATAATTTAGTGAATCAAATTTGGAAACAAAATATGGTAAGAAGATCTTTGATCAATGGAGAGCTTTTTGGAAGCTGCAATGGCTGACTGTTGGCTAGGGATTCTGCTGGAATGAAAGCTGTTTGAAGCAGCTTAGTGGTGGCCGAAAAGAGGGAGTACTATGCTGAAGGAAGGTCTAGTTGTTTAAGGGATGTTTTATGGAAATTTACTAAATTAGGATTGCTGGAATTTTGATCTTCAATCAAGGTTTGATTCGAGTAATTGTTGGAGATATTTTAGAGGCAGCCATGACTGGTTTTTCGAGTAGAAGGTTGGGGAAGACAATGGAGTTTAGTTCATGGCTATTCAAGAGAAGTTTGAACAGAAAGATGAGGAAGTTTCTGTCAGGGCTGAGAAAGGAAACAAAGCTGGAAAAATTTCTGTACAGGATTTTGCAAGTTGCTGGAATTTTCTGGGCAGCTTTTGCTTCTATTTTCCAGTCAGTTTGTAGAGGGTTTGAAGGGAATTTCAGAGGTCTTTCAATGCTGGTTTTCGGCCTTTTTTATGGAGGAAAAACGTGGTTAAGGTACTGGGAGAAAACTGGAAGAAAACAGCTTGGTTTAAGCTCACCTAAGCTGCGAATTTGCCCAGAAAATTTTCTAGTTTGGACAGCATATGTGCAGTCTGAATTTGGCCATAAAATTTCAGATTCCAAGATGGTCGAGAGGATCTATTTTCTGGTAGCATTTGGGAGGGAATGATGGCTGAAAATTTTGACACCTTGAATGCACAAGAAGCTGGAAAAAATTCTAGATTACTTCATGAAGAAAATGAACATGGCTAGAGTGGGGTTTTGAAGGTTCAACCACGGAGTTTAATCTCTTGGGAACCTTCCCCAACTCCTACCCATTTTCAGTCTATAAGATCTTACACTTAGACATTTTTTAACCTTCAAAGCCATAGCACTTTATTGAAATTTTCTGGAATGAAATTGGCTAGAACAAATTGACCAACCTAATGAATTGAGAAGTAGGAAAAACTAAGGATCAAGAAGGGTATGAATTCCCTTAGGAATTTTTGTAGGGCACAAGAGTAGGATTAGGATACTCCTATCATGTCTCCCCTAGGACATCACCTCTACTCTTCTCTAAAGCACACAAGGCCGAAAATTCAACCTTCCCAAACAAAAATAAAATTTAATCATACTAAAGCTCTAATGATGAAATTTGAACCCAAGACCTCAAGAATTAATTCCAAAGCTCTAACCACCAAACCACAACAACTCTTATTCTTATTTTCACTCTAAAATATTTTTCCTATTTAATCCTCAAGCTATCTCCCTATTTTCACCTCAAGCAAAAACTACCATTTTGCCCTTCTTACCCAATAAACATAATTAAGCCCTCAAGACTATAATACACAAATCCAAACCACATAAAATCATATAAAAATATATTTAAACATGCAAATAAATATGATATGCATCCCAACCCCCTTACTTTAAGGTTGGTTTCGACTGGGGTTTCACGTAGATTATGTATCCCCTCTGAGACGACAAGAAGCTAGTAGTTTTTTATGATAGAACCTTGAGGACTCTCTTTAGTTGTCATAGGTGGACCTGATAAGCTTAGCATATGGATTATTTTCTTAATGTTTTTTTATTTTATTTTCTATGAACTATGTTTTTTGAAATAAGGGTATCTATGGGATAATCTCTTTTCTTTTGTAAAAGTAATTTTCTTTTATGCATAAAGTATTTATCTTCTGTATTTAAATTACTTTTAAGAGCTTCTCTTACTCTTTTATTATACATTAACTGCATAAGTTTGAAATGATACATTATTTGCATAGAATAATATTATAGCAGTTGTTTGATATAATCGCATAAGTACTAGATAATTAAATGAATACTCATTTATATTAGTGGCTTATTAGAAAATGGCACTAAGATAACACATAGTAAGAAATAATAGGAGAATCCCAGAGTATGAGTCTACCTAGCTATCCAACCCAAAGTAGGAAGGGGGATATGAACAAAAACATAACACAAAATCTAAGGGACCTAAAGAGGTGAACATTGGTCAAGCTTTCAACTGAATGATAGAGCTCTTGCACACTTTGTCAGAAAGAAGGACTTCAAGATGAGAAATGAAGCATTGAAGAGGTTTATGAAGTTTCAACCTCCTACATTCTTCGATGAAACCAAACAGGATCATAAAGCGAAGTAATGGATGGAGCAAATGAAAGACATATTTTCCACCCTACAATACTTGAAAGAAGGATGATTGAATTTGTATCTTTCATTTTAAGAGAACTAGCACATAATTGGTGGCAATAAGTGTAAGAAGAATAGGAAAGGTCAGATCAGGAGTTGACTTGGAACAAGTTCATGAAGGTATTCAAAGCAGAGTTCATCTCGCAATGAATTGTAGAAAAAAAAGGATGAATTCTAGAATTTAAAATAAGAAATCACGTCGGTAGCTTAACATGCAGCACGATTCAATAAGCTTTCCATATACTATAAATGATTGGTCGATATAGAGTAGAATCAGACCCGCCAGTGTATAATAGAACTAAGGAAGAAATTAAGGAGAGATTTAGCACCTTTCTCACTTTCTACCTACTCAGTAGTGGTGGACATAGCTACTCGGATAGAGAATAATGATAAAAAAAAGTGGCTCACAAAGCCTCGGTTCCACTAAGGCAATAACCCAGCAAACGACTAGCTAGGTAGTAACGGAGAAACAGGGGGAAATAGACTCGACCCACTTCAGCAAGCCCCGCTCTGAACTTACCTACATGTAGCTATTATGGAAAGCGAGTTCATATGGAGAAGGATTGCTAGTCTAAAGGATCAGCAAGGAAGGGCTATAACTATAGGGATACGATGCATTTGAAGAATAATTGCCCTAAACCATTTGAAGGATCAAAACAGAATATATTAAAGAAAGCACACCAAAACTTTTTTCAGTTTTTCGAGCCACATCTAAGAGAGACTACTTACTTTTCTTTATTGGTCGCTGATTAACCAACGAGGGGCTCGGTTGCACTAGAACTTGCGTTGGAAGGTGAGAAGAAGGAGTCTGCGGTTCGATCGATATTCCCACCAGTTTTCTACTCCTACGTATCAATCATCTCTAAGCTTTCTCTCTTCGTCTTCTGGAGTATGACTCTACCTTACTCTTAGGCTAACTTGGTGAAAGCTCCTATGGATAATTAAGATACTCTCCAAGAGAGAAAGAACCGAAGAATGCAGAACAGAGAGAGAGGAAGAGATGGCGCACCAGAAAGAGAAGGAAAATTAACGTCACTTTTTCTTATTTTTTTTCCCTCTTATTTTCAGATAGCATTAAGGCTTCCTTAGGCCCTAATAGCTTGAATCATCAAGCCCTAATGGGCTTGGTGCTGTGCTTATAAATCAGCCCAAGACTGGCCCAATTTTTTTAATTAATTAATTATCTTTTTTGGACTTTATTAAATACCCAAGACTAATTAATTAATTCTAATTTGACTCTTAATATATGTCAACATATATCAGCCTAATTAATTAATTTATTCCAACCCAATCTTCTTAATTAATTAATTAATTATCTTTTATAGGCCTTATTAAAACCCAAGACTAATTAATCAATTCTAATCAGACTCTTACAATAAATTTTATTTCTCATCTAAATAATTATCCATCAAGCCCAAATTGTGTCTAAACAAAACCAAGGTAACTTGAGCTACTCAGAGGACCAAGAGACATGTTGTTCATGGCTATTAAAATGACTAAAATGTCCTTATTATTAAATAGTTGTATTTTATCATTTTAAATATTTGTATTTATTACCATATAGAAATATTGACCCCAAGAAAATAATTGCTATAACAATATCTCCGATCTACTGGTGTAATGACGCAAATACCCCTCTATGTAATACCGATCAATGAGATAGGATAAATGTACTAACACCGATCTCAAAGACATTTACTATTCTTAAATCTCTAAATTGATAATCCATTATTTACTTGAATGTACTTGATTATCATTGGAAGCTACGCAAAAGCACACATTCTAGAGTCACTGTCCTAGGGCCCTGGATCATTATATTATCCTAGATAATCACAAGAGGTTGATTTAACTTTACTAAGTGAAGCATAGAAACTTTGTTGCATAAGTCCGTCTTAACTAACTAGAGTAATACGCTCAACATACAAGAATATTGATCTCACAAAAGAAATCTCATCTAATATACATTAAAGTATAAAATCCTGGCTTCGCCAGACTACCAACTCACACTCAAGTATAAAAGTATCCGTCCATACTATAGCAGTAATAGTCTGGTCTCTATAATTGTAGTATTTTGAGAGAGACCACTACTACAGGTCCAGTTCTACATATTCAAAATACTTTATGCTTACAATGTGAGTGAACTACTCACTAATTTAAGATACACTATTCCTCATTGGAATTCATGGCATAATAGTCTTACTTTGATGAAATGCCCAGTTCCATCAAACGACTAAGAACTTAATTTTATTTGTATGATAAATACCCATAGTCTATACTTTAGTATGAAGAACGACCCAACACATACACCATTATTTGTCATACTTAGACCTTAAATGTGCAATAATATAATAAACAAACTAAATTGAATGAATAAATATTTTATTATAATATGTTTACACAGAATACATAGTCTTTAAGGGTATACTTTTCAACAATCTCCCACCTGTACTATATAGACTAAGAAAGTCCATAAGTGCTTACCTTTATAACATTTAAGTGTCTACGAAATACCTTTTCTATCAAAGGCATGGCAAAGGGATTCACCAGATTGTCGATAGAGGAAATCTGATCAACTGCAATCTCCTGTTGCTGGATGAACTCCCATATGAGGTGATACTTCCTCTCTATGTGCTTGCCCTTCTTATAATTTCGAGGTTCCTTGCATCGTGACACCGCTCCAATATTATCACAATAAATAGTGACAGGCCTGTCTGTGGTACTACTCCAAGTTCTGTAAGAAACTTCTGGAGCCACACAGCTTCTTTAGAAGCTTCTAAAGCAGCAATATACTCAACTTCCATGGTAGAATCAACAATGCAGGATTACTTGATACTTCTCCATAAGATAACTCTTCCAGACAAAGTGAAGACATATCCACTAGTGGATTTTCTTTCATCTTTATCCCCCTCAGCCATCATAGTGTTCATGATTACCCTAAGAGCTTCTTGCCTTGAGGTCCAGCTCTTTTCAGCAAACATGGTACCTAATGACAAATCCATGTCGTACGTAGTGATCATGTGCTCATGCTTAGATTGGAGTACACTAGACATGGAAGCAATATATAGCACTTAGCCATCTTATCGGCTTTCTTCCATGCCTTCTTCACCTCTCGCTCCTAATCAGTGGTTTCTTCCATAATCTCAGGACAAGGATCCATAAGAACATACTTGTGCTCCTCGGCAGTGAGTACTATGTTCAAGTTCCTCTTCCAACCTACATAATTTGGGCCTGACAACTTATTCTCTTTGAGAATGATTGACAATGGACTGAAACTAGACATTTATGAAAGATTGTGAAACAACATTCATTTAGTTTGCAAGAAATAAAAATGAACATTCTTTATATTATTTTTTTGATAATAGATAACTCTTAAAACCATTATCAATAATATAAATAGTTTGGCTCTTAGAAAAACTAACAGAGCTTTGTAGGAAGATTAATACATTCTATGTTAAGTGTATAACCATCACGAATTAAAATTCACCGATAGGATGGCCTATGATTCATACCACTTACGGGCAATCTAGTGCTCAAAACCTCCAATGTAGGTTGGTGGATTCTAGAAAATGCCCTAGGTTTTTAATTTTACTCTTCCATTAGTTATAAATACTTGTGAAAATCTGTCCTATAAGGGGTCATGCTCAGAATGACACGAGAAAATCCACTATCTCTAATGAGAATTGTGATGGAAGTTACGGAATCGTTGGAATTCCTCTCCCACTTAATCTTTTATTGAAAATAGAATTTTAGGCCCAAAAATGTTTTCTATAATCTTATAGTTTCATTAACTTTAGTAAAAAACTAAAATTCAATATTATTCTCTATGTTAAGGATTAAATCCTTTGAGAGAATAAAATATGAATTTATTTTACTATTCTAAATTAATAACCAAGTAAAACTTTATTAAATAACCTTAAATTCAACAGTATTCTCTATGTCAAAGATTAAACACTCTTAGAGAATAAACCACGAACTCTTTTATTTTTAAAATTTCTTAGATTAAAACATTTTTATCAAAAACCATTCTATCTAATGAGACTTTGGTCTCACAAGAACTTGCGCATTTGATCATAAAAATGAAATATTCATGATAACAAAAGTAAACTTTTTCATGCCCAAACTATTCATTTATTCCTAAGTGACCAAATAATAGATTAAACATCATGAATTGAAAATTAATAATCTTGTTTAATCCTAAGGTAGTTCCATCCTTTACTACTCATTTTCATTGAAATTATTCATCCATAGATAAATAAAACTATTTCAGAAAATCAACATCATATAATGGTTTCAAAACATGATTACATCAAGGAAAAATTGAGGTACAGAACTTCAGCAGTGATCTCTCTTTTCTTGGACAAAATTGCCTGCATAAGCCTCTGGGCAAAGTGGACCTGGCGCCTGGTCCATTGGGCCCTCT
This sequence comes from Voacanga thouarsii, assembly GCA_026120185.1. Taxonomy (NCBI): domain Eukaryota; kingdom Viridiplantae; phylum Streptophyta; class Magnoliopsida; order Gentianales; family Apocynaceae; genus Voacanga; species Voacanga thouarsii. The sequence goes on from JANUWF010000953.1 coordinate 3,814,103, forward strand.
TGGCACCGGATCTGCTCTATTTCTCAAAAACCTTCGGCTGGGCAGAATGTACCTAGTGCTTGGTCCGATCGGTCCACCTAGCGCCGGGTCCATTCTGGAGTTCATCGATTTCTAAAAAAATTCTGCTTTTCATCCATTTTTTGCCTATTAACAATTTCAATAATCATGTTCTTCAGTCTCCAAAATGTACAGATTAAAAGAAGCGTAAAACTAGGCATAAAAACATGCATTTACAAGCGCCTATACCTCTAACCACAAGGCATACGATGAATCTACTCATAACTAGAAAAAAATGATGGGAAAACTATTAAAATACATTATCCTATGCCTCTAACTGCGAGGCGTACATGAACTCTAGAAACCAATATATGAGGAATCACATGAAATTACAAAAGATTCATTTTTAATAGCAAAGGAACCACCTTTTTCAGTTTTTAACCCTAGTACATATCCTAGATGAAAATTGTGGCTCTAATACCACTGGAAGGATCGAAATAGAAAACATCAAAGAAAGTGTAGCAAAATTATTTTTTTAATTTTTCGAGCCACATCTAAGAGAGAATACTTAATTTTCTTTATTGGTCACAGATTAACCAATGAGGGGTTAGGTTACACTGGAACTTGCATTGGAAGGGAAGAAGAAGGTGTTTGCGGTTTGATTGGTATTCCCATCAATCGTCTACTCCTACGCATCAAGCGTCTCTAAGCTTTCTTTCTTCACCTTTCGGAGTATGACTCTACCTTACTCTTGGGTTAACTTGGTAAAAACTCCTTCTTTAGATAATCAAGATACTCTCCAAGAGAGAAACAAGAGAAGAATATGAAATAGAGAGAGAGGGAAAGACGGCACACCAAAGAGAAGGAAAATTAACGTTGTTTTTCTTTTCTTATTTTTCCCTCTTATTTTTGGCCAGCTTTAAGGCTTTATCAAGCCCTAATGGCTGAAATCATCAATCCCTAATGGGCTTGGTACTGTGCTCATAAATCAGTCCAAGGCGGGCCCAATCTTCTTAATTAATTAATTATATTTTCTAAACTTCATTAAATACCCAAGGCAAATTAATTAATTCTAATTAGACACTTAATATATGTCAACATATATCAACCTATTTAATTAATTTATTCCAGCCTAATCTTCTTAATTAATTAATTATCTTTTCTGGGCCTTATTAAAACCCAAGACTAATTAATCAATTCTGATTGGTGTCTTAAAATAAATTTTATTTCTCTTCCAAATAATTATCCATCATGCCTAGATTGTGACTAAACAACACTATGGTAACTTGAACTACTCCGGGGACCAAGAGACATATTCTTCATGACTACTAAAATAACCAAAATACCCTCACTACTAAATAACTGTATTTTATCATTTTAAATATTTTCATTTATCACCGTATGAAAATATTGACCCCAAGAATAATATTACTAAAGTAATGTCTTTGACCTACAGGTGAAATAACAGAAATATCCCTATATGTAACACCTATCAATGAGACAAGATAAATGTACTAATACCAATCTCAAAGACATCTATAATCCTGTGATTTCTAGTTTGATAATTCATGACTCACTTGAATGTACTTGCCTATCATTAAAAGCTACCCAAAAGTACATATTCTTGAGTCACTTTCCCAGTGCCCTAGATCATTATATTATCTCGAACAATCATAAGGGGTGATTTAATTTTACTAAATGAAGTATAGAAACTCTATTGCATGAGTCCGTCTTAACTAACTAGAGTAATATGCCAAATGTACAAGGATATTGATCTCACAAAAGAAATCTCATCCAACATACATCAAAGTATAAAACCCTGGCTATACTAAACTACCGACTCACACTCAAGTACAAAGGTATCCATCCACATTGTAGCAGTAATAGTCTAGTCGCAATAATTATAATACTTTGAGAGAGACCACTACTACAGGTCCAATTCTACATATACGAAATACGCTTATGCCTATAATGTGAGTGAACTACTCACTGATTCAAAGTAAACCATTCCTCATTGAAATTCATGGCATAATAGTCTTACCTTGATAAAATGCTCAGTTCCATCAAATGACTAAAAACTCAATTTTACTTATACGACAACTATCAATAGTTTATACCTTTCTGTGAAGAACGACCCAACACATAGATCATTACTTGTCATACTTGGACCTTAAATGTGCAATAATATAAGAAATAAACTAATTTGAATGAATAAATATTTTATTGCAATATATTTACATAGAATATATAGTCTTTGAGGGTATACTTTCCAACACCATTAAGGCTTGGATAGGGAAGCTCGGCTCGAATTGCAAAAATTAACAAAGGAAACACTGATGGAGCTTCAGGAAATAGTAGAAAAAAGCCTCAAATGAAGGCTAAGGTCATTGCATTGATCAGAAAAAAAGTTGTAACTGATACAATCGTGGAAGAAAGTATGCTTATTATTTAAGGTTGTCGTATAAATGTGTAGAATATTTTAATAGATTCTGATTCTACACATTCATATGTGAATGAGATTTGTGCATGTCATTCGGGTTGGTACGGAACAGAATTACCCTATATCTAATTAGTAAGTTGATAGGGCTTAAATGGATAAATATTTTCCTAGTTAAGAAAGCTTATGCAAATCTTGCTAAATAAGCTTAGGAAAATACTTATAAATTTTTATCTCAACCAATCAAATAAAAATACTTGGCCTCATTAACCAATCATTAAACGACACTTATTTTTATCCACCAATCATATTATGCTGTTTGTTTCAATTTTGACTGCACTTTAGAATTTTCTCAGGAAATAACTAAAATTCAAATAAATATTCATTTCAATTGGAAAAACTTTTATTTCACCAATGGAATCTACATATTTTACTGACTTTAATGGTGGGAATCACAATTTCCAATTCTTTATCAATCATCTTCAATTTGCAGTCACAATCCCATTCGTGGTCAAAATTATGATAATACCTTTGAAAGCTCAAATTGTACCAAAATGTTCGTTTCATTGCACTGATTAACTTTTGTTCTGAACTTATACCCAAATTATCATTCTATACGAAGTAGTCATTAATTGAAATATAAAAGTATGAGTAGAACAATCTCAAAATTTCATTTGAGTCCCTGCAATTTTAAAATTCTAATAATGCGCCTAAATATTTCTATCGCACCATAACGTTCATCTCATTATACTGATCAGTTCTTATTTTGGTTACTTCTACAAATTTTATTCTATACAAAGTAGTAGCTAATTAAAATATAAAAGTGAGGGTTATTACTGCCCTACTTTGGAAAAATCGAGGAAAAGGGTAGAAAATTGTGGATTTCCAGAGTTGATCTAGGGCCAGCCCAAATTGGGTGAGAAAGCACTGGTTCTAGTCGGCACAGAGGCAGTTTAATTCTTTTTTTATGCGGAATTGGAAAGTACCAAAGAGATCTTTTGGTATTCAACTTGTACTTGGCCTAGAACTTCTCTAGAGCATTTTTTAGCAACTAAGAGGCATGTATAAACAAGAGAAGTTGATAGCGAACATATGAATTCAATAAAATCAAGAAGTTCGAGGGAAAAAAAAAAGCTGAAACCACTCTTTAGAAGAAGAATTCATCATTCAAGGAGCATTATTTCAAAAGAGGTTTCAAGAGAGAAAAAAGATGGCTTATCTATGAGTTCTTTCTAAAACTTTTGTCTTCTTTTTCTTTGAACAATGATGAGATCAATGTTTTTGTTATATTTGGATATTAGTTTTGGATTTTTGATATTGAATTAATTTAGTCTTTTGTTCAGTTGATTGATATTCTTAGTATTTGATTACCTGCTTTTAGTAATGAATTGATGAGATTGGACTATTCTTATAATTAAATTGAGAAAGAGCTTATGAGATAGTTTTAATTACTTAATTCAAATTTAATTTACTTGACAAACTTGAAAGAGAGTTTAAGTTAAGATTTTAGTAATCAAATGTTGTTGATTTCACCTAGAGATAGAGGAATTAATGAATTTTATGTCTTTATTACCTAGAGATTGGGATAATTATCAAGGATTGTATTCTACGCATTTTTTAATTGTGTTAGTGAGATTGAGATGTCTATTAAATTAACTAAGAGATAGGGAAACCATAACTCGAAAGGGAGTGGATTGATGTGTTGAATTTGGATATATAAAAGCCAAGCAATTTTGTAACCATTTCCAATCAAATTTAAATTAAAACAATAATTCTAAATTACATACATGAGTAAATGTACTCATCATTAGGCATAGTATAGGGAATTAACGAGTATCGATCCTCAAAGGACAAGTACACACTAAAAACTTCTCATTCATTGTTTAACCCACCAACTAGATTGATAAAGAATAAAAATAAAGATAAAGATAAAAATAAAATATATACACAACTCTCGGAGAGAAAAATATGTAATTAAATTATCTATTCTCAAGAACACGACATGAACTATCTAATATTTATCACAATTAAGTATTGTCTTAGCATTATGAAAGAATAAATATAGAAATCACTTCTTTTTCAATCTATGAAATCACTATTTCCTTATTAAATTAACAGATTTTCCAATCAAACCAACATAACCAAAGAAATGCATTAAACTGATTCCTCATAAATATCCCTATACTCTAAGTAATATAAATATGAAATTAGCCAATGACCCTATACTCTAGGCAAAATTAACTAACATTTGATTATTTAGGTTCAATTCTCAACCTTCTTTCCTAATCCAATTAAGAAAATAATTATATCAAATTAATTAAATTGAACTCAATCTATCTTCGTTTCCCAAATCCATTAAACATAAATTCAACTACATCAATCTATCAAATAAAGCAAGTAATCAAATATCAAGAACAAAAATCAATTGAGAAAAGATTAAATAAATTACAATATCATAAATCTGAAAATAAAATTCAACTGCAATTAAAACATTAATCTCATCATTATTCAAAGAAAAACAAAACAAAGGTCTTAGAAAGAACTCATAGACAAGCCCTCTTCTTCCTCCTTTGGGAATCTTCTTAAATTAATGCTCATTTGAGTGACAAATTCTTCTTCAATGAATGAATGAATCTTTAATTCCTTGGATTCATATATTATTCTTCACTTGTTCTTGGTTAAATAGGACTCTTGGTTGCTAAAATTCATCATTCAAAAGCCCTAGGCTTAGTACAAGTTGGAAGTAAGTTAATCTCCTTAACAATTTTCAATTTGACTTGAAAAAGGATACTAAACCGCCACAACAGAGTAGGGTCGACGCTAGGTCACATTGTCTCCACCGGCGCCGGTCCAGCTCTAAAATTCTTCCAGTTTGAGTTCTGTTTCCTCTGTTTTTTCAGAACCAAGCCACGGCCGGTCAACCATTTTGAGCAAGTGCCGGGTCAAATCTACAAATCTTCAATTTCACTTTAAATCGTCCAATTCTTGTACAAATTTATCAAGAACACTTTCCACAAGCAAAATATCAAATAGGAAAGAAAATGACTAGTTATTAAACTAAAAGTACCACAAAATATCCTCAAATAACTGAGAAAATATATGCATAATTAGGCCCTATCACATTCTCCCACACTTAAGCTTTGTTTATTCTCAAGCAAACAAGAGTTAATCACTAAGAAAATAGCTTATTAAGACAAAATAATTCTTCAAAATTATCCTCAATCAAATTCTTCCATAATAAAGTAATAATCTTCTTCCACTATTAAATACAAAATTGTCATCCATTCAACCATTTCAAAACCTTGCAAACTCATGTATTAAACTAAATAATCCTTAGGCCATCAAAGTCAAGTTAAACAAGCTTATATTAAGTAGAAGAAAATTATTCCATCCCCTAAGCAAAAACATAGATAACCCTGAATCATATAAGCCAAGCTATTTAACCAACTCAAACATTATAAACTCAAATTTACACCACTCAAGTAGTAGAATAAAGAAACACTCCATTTTTTCAATGACTTAGGGAATTGATAGCCTTAAGTAAATAGATTTTCCTTCACACACCGTAGTGGCCCTCTAATAGTCATTATCATTCTTTTTCAGCATTATCTTTTCTTTCTTGACTTTTTCTTACTTTCTTGCCTTCGGGATAAATTCAAGAGAGTACACTGAACAATACTTGCTACTTCTCTCCATATTAACTCCCTTTTCAGCAAAATAGTCTTCAAAATTTCAAATAAGTATATGCATTTTTCCTCACCAATTTTTTTCAATGTCTCAAAACAATGAATTTTTCTACTCATTTTTTCTCTATTTTTTTCACTATTTTCTCATATTCCTTATTCTCAACTCAAAGTCAAACAAATTATAAATCAATGAAACAAGAATTAGTGAACAAATTTTCACATACTTCATCATATTATCCATATTCAAACTCAAAGAATAAAATAAAACTCAAATACCAAATATAACCAATGTTAACTTAAATTCTAAAAAATTGGCAAAATCTAACTTAATACACAAGTTTATATTTTTAACACAAATACAACCATAATGAATGATAGCTCTATATCCAAAGTTAAAAAGAAAATCATAACTCCATCATAGACAAATTGGAAAAATCTACAACCAAACATGAAGAATTTCTTGTACACAAAAACCAAATTAAGAGAGTTATACCAAAATAGCCACATAAAAGTAAATCATGAATTTTTATCAACAAAACGACAATACCAAACATAAACCCATGCTACTCTAGTAACAATGAATGTAACAACTTGATGAAATCAAATCAAATAAGGGGAAATTTTTGGAATTTTTGCCCAAAAATATTCCTAAAATATACCAATACATGCATATGGAAAATTGAACCATAGAAAGTCTAGAAAATTTATGCCACAATGTTCTATGATGTATGGGCAAGCATCCAATATCAAGAGATTGAAGAAATCTTGCACACAGTAGATGGGTTGAAATCTCAAAATTTCAAGAAAAATGTGATTTTTCTTTTTTTTTTTATCTAAATCTTGACGGGAAAATCAAGAATTTTTTGTTTTAAATGTATTTTAGAGGTGTTTAGAATGATCCAATGGTGTTTGGAAGTAGAAACCGGCGATAGGTTGAAAGAAAAATATAGGGGAGTTGAGAATGAAAAAAATGGCCAAAAATCGGCCACTGAACAGCTATATCTGACATGACCCGGCATCAGATCTGAGCACCTAGATCGGTGCTAGGTTTAGTTTATTTTCTGGCAATTTTAAAGCCAGAGATAGCCCCGTGCTTGGTCAAACTTTTTGAGCCAGCACCTAGTCAGCTTTGTTCAAGAATTTTATTTTTTAAAAAAATAAAAAGAAAAACATTCCAATTTTGAAAATTATAAATCCATGAACATGTTAAGTAAGAAGATGAAAAATGAAAATACCAATTGTCCAATATTGAAAGAAAGCAAACTTTAACGTTTTCCATGATCTTGGTCTCGTGGATTGTTCTCTATATTCCCAGGCAGAGATCCAATTTGACGATCCCCAAGAAGTTTAGCCAATAATTTGATTCTCCAAGTTATGCATTGAAGCCTTCAAATTTTTGGTCATTGCTTCCACTCCTTGGAAACGTGTTTTAGTAGAACTTACTATACGGTTAACCAACTCTTCTAATGATAGCTTTCACGGTAGTGAATTGTAGGCAAGGGAGGTGGAGTCCTTTGGTTTCCAAAGAAATTCGAGGGGTTTTTCTTTGGTTAGTTTTGATTTTTCCAAGAAAAGTTAGGATAATTTTTCCAATTAGGATTATAAGTAGCACTATATGGATTGTTACCTTGTCACCCATTCCTTATAAAAGCAACTTGCTCTAAGGACTCTAAAGACAATACCATGTTTTGGCATTCATAATTGGGGAACCCTTTTCTAGAAAAATAATACTTACCATTCATTACCTATAAAGGACCTGCCATTTATTCTATCTTTTGAGCCAATGCCTCAACTTTTGCTTCCGAAGCAGCCATAACATCCACTTTGTGAACTCCTTAAACACGAGCCTTAGATTTTGAATGCCCCAAAAGTAATTGTTTATAGTAATATCCTCAATCAACTCATACATCTCTTCAGAGGTCTTAGAGTTTACTGTTCCTCCCGTGGATGCATCAATCAATTGCTTTGAAGAAAAATTTAATCCACTTGTAAAAATTTGTATTTGCATGCCTAGTTCAAACCAATGATGTGGACACTTTCTAAGCATTTTCTTCCACCTTTCCTAACATTCATATAGACTTTCAGACTCTAATTATTGGGAGGCAAAGATATCGATCCTAAGCTTGGCAGTCCTAGTTGGGGAAAAATATTTGGCTAAGAACTTTTCAGCTAACCTATTCCAACTAGTGATTGACCTTACGGGTAAGTACTTTAACTAAGATTTGACTCTATTCTTAAGAGAGAAACGAATAGCATTTTCTGACACACCGTTCATTTTGAATGTGTCACAAATTTCCAGAAAACTAGTAAGGTGGGAGTTAAGATCTCCATCAGGTAATCCATTAAATTAGACCATGTTTTGAATCATTTAGATTATGTTGGGTTTTATTTCGAAGTTGTTAGCTTCTATCTTTGGTCTAGTTATAGTCGAGTTTGTACCTGAAATCGCAAGCTTAGCAAAATCTTCCATAGTTCTTCTAATATTTTCACTATTACCACAATTATTATTTTGATTAACTTCCATCTCTTCTGTGGAACTAAATTAGTCAACCCAATATTTATATGCTCGTCGAATCCTCTTTAATGTTCTTTCGATTTCCGGATCAAAGTCTACGAGGTCTCCTACAGTTTTTTGGGTCTATATGCCCTTGGAATTTGTGTATATTAAAATCATGCAATTTTGTATCCATTCTCAATCAAGTTTAAATTAAAACATTAATTCCAAATTACACATATGAGTAAGTGCACTCATCATTAAGCACAGTATATGGAATTAACGAGTATCGATCCTCAAGGAACAAGTACACACTAATAACTTCTCATTCATTGTTTAACTCACCAATTAGATTGATAAAGAATAAAAATAAAATATATACACAACTCTTGAAGAGAAAATTATGTAATTAATAAGCCATTCTCAAGAACATGACATGAACTATATAATACATATCACAATCAATCATTGTCATAGCATCAAGAAGGAATAAAGATAAAAATCACTTCTTTCCCAATCTATGAAACCACTATTTTCTGATTAAATTAGCAGATTTTCCAATATAACCAAAGAAATGGATTAAACTCATTGTCCATGAATATCCCTATACTATAGGCAATATAAATATGAAATTGGCCAATGACCTTATACTCTAGGCGAAATTAACTAACCTTTGATTTCTTTAGTTCAATTCTAAACCTTCTTTCCCTATCTATTTAAGATAACAATTATATAGAATTGATTAAATTGAAATCAATCTAACTTTGTTTCCCAAGTTCATTAAACATAAATTCAACTTCATCAATCTATCAAATAAAAATAAGTAATTAAATATCAAGAATAACAATCAATTGAGAATTGATCAAAGATTAAATAAATAATAATATCATGAATTTGAAAGTAATATTAAATTACAATTAACACATTAATCTCATCACTGTTCAAAGAAAAAGAAAACAAAAGTCTTGGAAAGAACTCATAGACAAGTCCTCTTCTTCCTTCTTTGAGAACCTTCTTAAATTAATACACTTTTGAGTGATGAATTCCTCTTCAATGAGTGAATGTTTCTCCAATTCCTTGGATTTATATGTTATTCTTCACTTGTTCTTGGTTAAATAGGCCTCTTAGCTATTAAAATTCATCTTTCAAAAGCCCTGGGCTGAGTACAAGTTGGAAGCAAGTTAATCTCTTTGGTAATTTACAATATAACTTGAAAAAGGACACTGAACCACCACAACAGAATAGGACCGGTGCCGGAACACTTCGTCTAGACCGGCACTGGTCCAGCTCTGGAATTCTCCCAGTTTGAGCCCTGTTTAATCTATTTTCCAGAACTGAGCCATGACTAGTTCAACTATTTTAAGCAGGCACTGAGTCAAGTTTGAAAATCTTTAATTTCACTTTAAATCACCCAATTCCTGTATAAATTTACCAAGAACACTTTTCATAATAAAAACATCAAATAGAAAGGGAAATGACTATTTATTAAACTAAAAGTACCACAAAACATCCTTAAATAACTACATATATATATATATATATATATATATATAATTAGGCCCTATCATGGATTCTACACAGTTCCTTTATAATGCCAAGATAATAATTAATTATGATAATTACTAAATGATTTGTTGTTATATCTTCAAGAGTGTCTATCTAATTATATGTTTTACTCTTCTAAAGTTGTGTATATTTTTATCTTTTATTTTTATCTTTATTCTTTATCACTTTATTTAGTAAGTTAAACAATGAATAAAATTCCCTTAAAACATGATACTTTAACATCATGAAGGTACTACATGCATTTGAAAGACCAAATGGCCTCACAAGCCATTCATACAAGCCCTGTTTTGTTTTGAAAGCAGATTTCTATTCATCTCCGTCCCTAATCCTAATTTGATGATAGCTAGATTTCATATCAATTTTTGAAAATTCACAATATCAATGCAATTCATAACAAATCATCAAGACTAGGAATGAGATATTGACATTTTACTTATGTTTTTGATTGGAGGCAATCAACATATATTCTTCATGAGCCGTCATTCTTGGGTACTAATAGAATGGGAACTGCACATAGACTTGGGTATTCACAAAGTTAGCCTTTCTTGAGTAGCTCTTTCACTTATCTTTGCAATTCTTCAGCTTCTTTTGGATTACACCTTTACACTAGTCGGTTTGGAATGACGGCATCTGGCACAAAATTGATTTGATACTCTATTCCTCAAATTACTAGCAAATCACAAGGCACCTCTTTTGGGAACACGTCTTAGGAGTCTTCAATGATACTTGCAATTCCACAAAGCAAAGAAAAATTAGTATCATTAGAAGTCATATACGCACCTTTGCAAATGAGAAGTTATTATAGGTTCCTTTGCTTTAATTGCCTCTATTACCTCACTTTTCTTAACAAAGAAATTCACTCTTTTCTTATCTCTTCTCTCTTGTTTTTGCCTTCTTTTTTCTTTTGCACTTACTTGTTTCTATTCTTCAACTTTCTCTTTCTTTTTCTTTCTTTCTTCTTACTCTTCTCACTCTCTTGTTTTTTGGTACTCTCTTGTATATGCTTTTTCTTTTCCCTCTTTCTCATAATCTTTTGATCTACACTCACTTCACTTAGAGTCATTGGTAAAAGAATATACTTCTTTCCCTCCTTACATATGGAATAAGTATTTTTCTTCCTATTGTACACAACTTCTCTATCATATTGCCATAGCCTATTAAGATTCATCAACAAGCATAGTGCCACAATGGAAGCAACAAAGGAAGGACGAAACAGAATTCCAAATAAGAGAATCACTCATATGCAAATAAAATACATCAAAGAAGGGAGGGATTGAATACCTTTCAATTTTATAGCTTCTTAATGAAAGGAACACCATAATCTACAATAGAACTCACACCACGGATCAGCCTTTTTTGATATTTCATTGATTTCACAAAACCACAAACATGTGATAAACTTGAAGCCACAAATTAAACTCTAATTGCATTATTGATAATCAATCATCATATCCCAAGTGCAGGAACATCTCTAGTAGTATTTTTATTAGTACAACACTCAAGTAGCAACACTGTTAGCCAACACTACCAGGCTTGGCGGTAGCTGAGGTAATTCCGAAAGAAACAGTGGACGACTAAAAATTAAGGTTTTGTGTAAATAGTCTTATAAAACTTCTCCACTGGCGACCAACCCCTTTAAGTGAGCTATTTATAGGCACTTATGGGGCTTAGGGATACGTAAGTAATTACACTTAAACCCTCAAATTATAAACACTTTATAATTTGCCCATAAGACTATTACTAAGTTATAATCGCCTACAAAATTAACCACGATTAACCTTAAATTAATCACGAATAACCTTATTAATCATTCCCATCTTAAAAATTTTTTATTCCAAATATATGATCTATGAATTAAAAAGGGTAATCCTGTGTTGCTGGCCTTGAGCTTAACTTTTCCAGATTTTCCACAAATTGAGGTTAAAGCCTCCTTTTATTCTTCTTCAAAATTTTATTGCACAAAACCTTCTTCTCATTAAACCGGACATTTTCTGTTCTAGGTCCTCGTGCTTAACTCTTTTCTATAATGAAGATATTAATTCTCAAAGGTCTAATACCTTAGTTCTCAAGATTTTCTTTTCTCTTATCCTTTCTTGGGGCTTTTCACAGGAGATTGCTATACGCTTACCTTCAATCAATCAACATGTAAAGTTTTAAGTTTAGGCATACCTTTAATATTTAACATACCAGTTCCAACAACTTTATTCTTAGGGACATCACCAAACATAACAGATCTACTCTTTTTGCATTCATAGTTCCCAAGAAATTCCTTCTTGCCAGTCATATATTTTGGGGAACCACTGTCAAGATACTATACATCCTCTATGAACCACATGTACTTTGATGTCAACTTTTCTTATCCATATGCATTTCATCTTTGGAGATTTTCTTCCTTTATCAAATTCAGATTTAAAAGACTTCTGACCATGTTGAAGATCTTTAATTCTTTTTAGACAATTCTTCGATCTATGACTTGCAAGAGAATAATAATCATAGTAAACAAGTGGTCTTTTAGGCTTTAGTATGTACTTTCTTAGTTGTCCTTTCTTTTCAACAATTGTCAAAATCTGATGTGCAACAATAGGTTTGTTGGAATCATCATAGTCCAGTCCTATTTTCTTAAATGAGCATCTTTCAAAAGAAAAAACTTCATCCAATTTTACTTTTCCAAAACTCAACCTCTTGATAAATTATTCAGTATCTTCCAACTTTTGGTTACCAACCTTCAAATTTTCTTTACTCTATTGAAGTTGATATTAAAGTTTGGCAATCTCTTGTTGTGAGCTATTGAGTTGTTAAAGTCTTTAAACTTCCTTTTTCAGTGTTATAATTTGATCAACACCTTCAAGCCATTTTGTGTAATTAACTCACATTCCTATAGGGATGTTTTAGGTGTTATATTCTCATTATTGTCAGATTCAACAATATGATTTTCTCCAAGATCTTTCTCAATAATAGTATTAAATGCAACATTGCCTGCTTGTCGAAACTTATAATCTCCATCAGGACTATATTCGACAGAATAATCTGGATTGTTATCACAATCACTTAAGGTTGTATTGTAGGATTTATTCTTCAACTCTTTCTTCAGATTCACACAGTTAATTTGAATATGATCAATTCTACTGTATTCTAGGTATTTGGGTCCTTTTGTGCATTCTTGTTGTCTATGAACTTTTCCTCAACATTCACCTTTTGTTGAGAGTTAGGTTTTCGTTGAATAGATTGCCAAAAGGTTTATTCATTTGCTTTCGCTTCCTCAGAATTTTGTTAAATTTTTATTCTTATGAGAATCCTCTTTGAGTTTTAAAACAACTCTTTTCTCTTTGGACTTTGATTGTGATTGAAGACTCATCTCATAGATTGGCAAAGAACCCATTAATTTATCTAATGGCATCTTAGAGACATTTCTGCATTCTTCAATAGCAGCAACTTTAGCATGGAATCTTGGTGGTATAGATCTTAATTTCTTACAAATCAACTTTTCTTCAAAATATTATTCTTTAATTTACAAAGCTTGATTGGCAATGTCTCTTAGCTTTTTACTAAAAATATCAACAGATTTATGTTCACCCATCATTAGTTTCTCTAATTGTACCGTTAGCATAGGTAACTTTGACATCCCGACAGTACTTATTTGTATTTTTTTCCATGCATCTTTAGTAGCTTGGCATAATGAAATTAACTTGAATTTCCCTAGTCTAACTATAGCAAAAATTGTATTCAATGCTTTAACATTCATATTGTCAAGATGACACTCTTCATCTATCCAATCATTAATTGATTTCAATTCTATTTCTCTGGAACTGGTGCTTGCATTTATCAAAGATTTTCATTCTTTTTGAATAGCTTTACAAGCAGTAGTATCAAGAGGTTTGATAAAGATTTCTATTCTAGTTTTCCAATAGGCATAATTTGTACCTTTCAACAACAGGAGTCAAGTGATAGAGGCTCCTTCTTTTACTAGCCCACACATAACACATAATTTTCCAAATCAACTTCCAAGATATCACTTGCTAACTTAGTAGCTTCTCTAATACAGTAAACTACTTTAATACCAATTGTGTGATTTGAATTATCAACTTTCTATGGTTTTGTTAAACTTTCTCTGTTAAGGTTACATTATTTTGGCAAATAGCAATAAAAAGTTTAACAGACATAGCAAATTATTAACATAGTACAAGCCTATGTTTGTGAGTCCTAAACTGGTAAAAAGATCCACTAAACTTTAGTAAAATATAGGGAATATTGTTTTCTCAATTCATCAAGTAATCCATAGAGGATTCTAACAAAATATCAAACCAGTGTTCATTTGTTTAACTCCCTGAAGACCTATGTTAGACCCCTTGAACTTCTTTCAACCTTCGTTGCTACAGCACAATAGTACTTCATTTGACTTCAAGAAACCTTCCCATCAGAAAGATTTAAGCTTTGAAGAAGAACGATTCAAATCTTCTAAGAAAATAATAATTGTTGAATCAGTTTACTTGAATTGCTACAACATAATTATATAATAAGTATCAAAAAGCTTCATCAATATTATATGCTTTAGACCTACTCAATATTTTTGCATGAAATCCTTACTCTAAATACACGACTAACTCTCTAAAGGATATTCCACTAGAATCATTCACAATCACTAGCTTCTTGGTCAAGTTTTATTCTTGTACACAGAGTTATAGTTTCATTGTTAAATTAGGAGAAGGCTTAAAAGATTTGTCCACAAAGTTCCCAAATCGTTACAATTCAAATTGTACTTGGATTCCCATTTCTATGTACGAAGTCTTCATTAAAACTTCACCAAGATTCGACCAATATAATCTCGAATCCCTTTCCTATTCCAATTGAAATAATACATAGTCAAACATTGCCAATTTAGTAGCTTCCTAAAATAACATCTTTAGTATGTTAAGGAGTCTTGTTGAAGTTAGTTGACAGACAATATTCTTAACAAGTAATCCTAACAATATTTCCTCAAGATATTTTACTCTTTGATTAACTTGTGTAAGTATAGTGATAGTTGGTGATAATTGTTGATAAAGCCTTTGCTTCAAAACGATTTTTTATTGTGTAATAGATTTTGAATTTAATTTTCATCCATATTTCCCTAACGTTTACTAAGAGAAAGATCAAGAGGAAGATAAAAGAAAGTAGACAAATCAGCAATGAGAAGGAGCGGCTAAGATTAGCAACACAAACATCTTAACCTTTGATTGGTCCAAACATAGCAAAATAAAGGAAAAAAATACTGTGTTAATGAATTTTGGTATTGTCAAGAATACAATTTACCCCCTTATTCAAAATTGAATATATTATTTTAAGTTGATATATTGATTTAGAAGAGTATTTTGACAATTGAGAAGTTACCTGCTTACCCCTATTAATTTAAAAGATTAATGATAGAACTCATGGGTTACTAGAACTTGTATCTCTTGAATAAAAGATGTTACTTGTAAATGTTTAAATAAAAATATATTTACTTTAAGAGAGTATATGTTTATTTTTAAAACCTTTTATTCCAAATTAAATTAGTATTTTTAAAACTAAATTATACAGAATATGTAGCACATGATGTGCAATTAAAGGTTAGGTTGGATTTAAATCTATGGCTTTTCCTATTAGGTAGGCTTTATATTCCCGGTGCAATTCAAGCTTGGACCTTCAAAAGTACAACTTGGAGTGACTTACCAATCCAGCTACCATGTTAGTAGTGATTGATGGATAAGTTGACAAACAAAACATTATAAACAATAATTATATATATCTTAGCTCACGTTACATCTCAATAAATTACCAAATCTTTTAATTTTATTTATTTATTTATTTATTTTAAAATTCTGAATTGTTTTTAATTAAAAATAATAGCTCGATTAACTTTTAAACAATATCGCGTGCTTGCTTTTTAATTACTTATAGAGCTTATATAGTTTTCTTTATATTCAGTCCAAGTGTGTATGTCGAAGTATGCTTAATAAATTGTGTCTCTTTCAATTGTTATAATTTTTGAGTTAATTAATCTTTGTGTTTGCTTATGAAGAATCATGACAGTGTTTTGAATATTTTAGCATTGATAGAATGGAAATGTTATAAATATTTAGTTTTTACTAATGGGGAAATTTAGATAATAATTTAATAGATATTCAAATTTCTTCATGAATAAATGGATAAAGATAAATTGAAATTAAGTTTCTGGACTTAAATGGATATCTATTTAAATCTAACAAATTTCAATATATATAATTTAAAAGTAGAAAATAATTTAAATTCCATAATTTGAATGGTGAGCTCAATTAATATATGTGTCCCATTATTCATCTTTTTGATTATCATGGAATAGGGTGGTTAAAAAAAAAAAGTCTATTTATTTGATTTAAGTGATGAGTTTTATTGTTATGTAACTTTAACGGCTAAAATCTTCAATGAACAAAAGTAAAGTGGTAGAAGAGAATGTTTATATATATATATATATATATATATATATATATATATGTATGTATGTATGTATGTATGTATGTACATATATATTTGTATATATATATATGTGTGTGTGTGTGTGTGTGTGTGTGTAATATTGGCAATACTGCTAGAACTATTCTCCTCTTGCCCGAGCAAATTTCTCTTAAATAACAAAACTGTCCTTATGATCGAACGAAGAAACTTTGTTAATATTTATTTCTTCTTTTTTCTAAATTTTCCCCCATGTTTCACTCTCGGCACCCAACTTTCTTAAAAACACATATCAAGACCTGCACAGTTTCTTCTCTCATCCCTGCTGCTTGTTTTTGCACCTCTCTCTCTCTCTCTCTCTCTCTCTCTCTCTCTCTCTCTCTCTCTCTCTCTCTCTGATTTTGAGCTTGAACAAGGCACTGGAATGGAAGAAACCCTGAAATCCAAATTTTAAATTGCATTTCTCTTAAGAATATACTTCATTTCTAATGGTTTTCACACCAAATATAAGTATTAGATCCATAAAATTCCTTCAATTCAACAAATAACAATTAAAAAAGGCTTTTGTGTTCTAAATATAGTGTAAAGAACATGATTGTAGCGATGTGTAAAAGTTAAATTGGAAAAGTGATTTTTGAAGATCTATATGCCAAATAGAAAGAAATAATAGGAACAAAAACTTTATCAAATCAATTCCTTGGTCGAACAGATACATCCTTTGTTTGGAAGGAAAGCTACATCAACTTAAAGTTATGTTTGTTTGAATTATTTTGTAAAAGTAAATGAGAAAAAGAAGTAAATGTTGAGGTAAATGGTATATTTACTTCATTTGGTTGAATATAGAAATGGAGGGAAAGTAAATCTGGAGGGGGTACTTCTTCCTCTCCACTTCAGCATTTTCATTAGGAGAGGAAAAATAAAGTAGAAGTAATTACTAACAATATTGACTATATTTTTAACATTAAAAACTTTATCAAAATAGATAGTGAGAGATAATTAAAATAGTAAATTAAAATAATTATTATCTCTTTTCTTCTCTTTCCTTCCACCTCTTCTTCCCTTTATACCAAACAAAATAAAAGTAAATGCTATTACTTGCTTTAGTGGAAGTATAGGTGCGTCTCCCCTTCTCTATTCCTCTCCCCATCCCTCTGTGAACCAAACATAAGCTAAAATTAAAATAACCGGAAAGAAGTAAGCCTTTCCTTAGCCACGACAAAAAGTAGAAAGTTTGAAACTAAGGTATGAAATAAAGAAGCATCAATTTGACCGGAACAATTCCTTCCTCATTGCATTAGTTGAATGATGAGGAAGTCAAGGGCAATAGGAACGACAGAGCTGCTAGAGAGCAACAGGGATGAAGAAAGAGTAGGGTAAAAGAAAGAGAAAACAGTATAGCTTGTGTGAACCTGTCAGCAATTATTGACAACACTAGTAAATATTTTATTTGAAAATTCATTTGGTTTAACAATAGGGTTTGTTCAGTCATTTAAAAAAAAAATCTATGAGAATTGCCAAGATAATATCTATCACTAGCCTTTATTTAAATTTATTTATCAAATAAATTTGACTTAAATAGATTAAACTTTATTCAATTCTATAAATGAATATTTATTTTTGGGACGGACTAAATCCACAGTCGTAGAACCTAAATCTACACCCTTAAATTATAATTCCATTGCATGATAATTACTATGCTTGATTTTTCCAACTTCAAACCATTAGTTCTTTTTAATTCCTAATTAGCAACTTTCTAACCTAAATCCATACTACTATCTATTAATATTTATTAATTAGACAAAAGTATCATTCTCCTCTTTTAATTCTAAAATCTTGTTTTAATTTTCTTTTATTTTCAACTTTAAAAAAAATTACATCTCTTGAGTTAAACATTAGACTAATCGAAGTACATGAACCATGTACAAATTAAATTGTTAAAAAAAAATACTGACTTATACAAAAATTGAAATTCATGTATTTATCAGATATTAAAGTTTTATTTTTTTCTCATTTGTCTTTCATACTTTATAAAACTTGTGAAATCATATATAGTAAGCATAATGTAGGATTCCATTTGATTAAAAATCCATTGATTTATTTATTCCTAAAAGTTTGTACTTTATTAATAGATTAAAACATTGATAAAATAGAGGATTTATCTAAGATTAAAAAAATAGTTACTATTGAGAAGACACATCAAGATAAAAATATAATTAATAACAATTTAACTTTCATTAATTATTTCTTATTAAAAAATTAATCTACAATATATATATATATATATATATATATATATATATAGTGGCATAGTTGATTGGAAGTAAGAATAGAGAAGGCCACATTTATCTAATTGATAAATATTAATAGATGGATATGTGAAATTAAAATGGAGGGGTGTAGATTTAGTCCTTCCCTAATAAAATACATAGTTTTAAAAATAAATAAATCAATATATTTTTATCAAATAGAACTCTTTGTTATGCTTACTATATGCTTTCACAAGTTACACAAGATATGAAAGATAAACGATGAAAAATATATTTATGATACTTTCAATATATGACAAGCATATGAATTTCAATTCTTGAACAAGTCATTATTTTTTTTAACAATTTAATTCATACATAGTTTCAATATTTCGATTAGTTTGATGTTACTCAAAAAATATAATTTTATTTAAAAGTTAAAAATAAAAATAATAAGATTTCACAAAGAAAATTATATTTAGGGGTGTGGATTAATAGATAGGGGTGTGGATTAAGAATTAAAAAGAATTAATAGTTTAAAGTTAGAAGAGTTAAGGGTAGTAATGACAATACAAGATAATTATAGTTTAGCAGTGTAAATTTAGATTTTAGGGGTGTGGATTTGGTCCCTCCCTTTATCTTATCACCTCTAGTTTTAGTATTAAATATAGTTCAATGCATGCCTTTTCTTATTAGTACTGGTTGCCTGGTGAAAGCAAGAATTTAGTGGTTCATGAGCGTGTATATTTGCCTCCTAGATTTTAGTGCTCTCTCTCTCTCTCTCTCTCTCTCTCTCTCTCTCTCTATCTATCTATCTATGTATAGAAAGTCATTACATTTCATTAAGAATATATCACACTATATTCAACCTCCAGTTTATACATTAATTAGGGTATGATAATACTAGTGCTCAATCACTTAACAAATTACTGTTAGTCTTTAAACCTTTTCTTGTTGTAGTAGTGTTACAATAGAGGTAGGGTTCCCACTGTTAGTCATTTTAGACTAATAGTTTCAATGCCATTCCAGATGATGTTAAATTCATTAAGTTCCTTGGTAATGGCTTAATCAACTGATTCGCTAAATTATTATATATTCGAACGAATACAACAACCACGACAACATCTTGCAACATTTGTTTAAGATACTCATGTCTTAAACTTATATGTCTAGATTTACCACTATATACCCTATTTAAGGCCCTAGACATGGTTGCTTTACCATCACAATATAAAGAGATTGAAGGCATAGGTGGTGACCACAATTTGATATCCCTAAACTACTCCGCCTTTTTACATATAGCTGCTAAAGCTATAAATTTCTCTTGATAGTCATTCCAACTAGGGATTCATTTTGCTATAATTGCCCCCACTCTTACTGACTCATAAATATTTACACCAAGATCCATAAGTATGGAAACTAGAATGTGAAAATCATGTACTTAATCAAGGAGAGAAGAACCAATACCAAAAGTAAATTTGAAATATTTTTTAATTCGACATCTGCTCCTTATTTTGAGTATTTTATTATACTCAAGAGCATCCTATATCTTTTTTTAATGTTTTCAAGGATTTTAGACATCATATATGTTGGATTTTGACCACGCAAACTAATTTACATGTAGCGAAAAAATAAAAACGAAATCTACTCAAAGGAACACTCGTGTATAATTAAATTAGTCAAGAGAAGGGAAGAAAAATTTGTTACCTAAAAAATTTAGCTTTTAAAATTCTTTTGGACGCGAATCCCCTTCGTAAGTTGATCAAATTGAAACATCAAAATTCCAAGCATAGGAATTTCTCTAACAGTATCCACATGAGGAATCACACTTTATCAGCACCAAGAAATAATGCTAGTGGGTTTTATTTTTCCGGCTTTAGGGATTAATTTTGAGAAGAAAATAGAAAAGGCTACAGAGGATTTTTTTTTTTTTCCTTTATAGAGAATACGATGGGTTTTGTTTCGTGAATTGCTTAACTAAGAGCAACTTCTCAAATTCACTATATTTATAAACCACTGCCTCTGTCCATGTATAAGGAAAACACGCCTTTTCCTTTTTGACTTCTATATTAATAGAAGACATCCACCGCAATTTCCAAAAGGAAACGTATAGAGCTTCAAGTTTTGTTTCCTAACTCTTTTAGGTAACAACAATTTAGCCCTTTTTAATTATGGGTTTTGAGACTTTAAAATTGCAACTTGGCCCATGAATTATAACAAACTTATAATTCTTATTTCTTCTCATAAATAGATCCCATAATATTATCATATAATATTTTGAGTGCCAATTCTTCTATTGTGTGTAACCGATTAAATTTTTTTATATATTAGTAGCAAAATATGAATTAATTCTAATTGTTATAGAATTAATAAACCTTAATAATTAGAATTAACTTATTAATTCTGATTAGGAATAATTTACTAGTTTTTAATTAATAAATTCATATTTAACAGATCATGAGCGGCATCTAATAATACATCATGACTATCCAAAAGTCCAGAAAGTCAAGTAGCTCGACATGAATCTTTCAATAACAAAAAATATCAGTGGAATAAATTTCTTTTACCATACAATAACTCATTCGGTTTAAAGTATGAAACTAGTGCCAACTCTCTCCAGAATATTAATTAATTCTGGCCCAAATATTCTAGTACTTTTCCTGAATCTATTACTTAACATGTGTATTAATTGGAACTATTTTCAACACATAGTTGTCTTGGCCAAGGACTTCTTGAGTAATAACTCCTACAAGCGGCCTTGAGATATTCACTCCTGCTATTAGGAGTGGTGAATCATTTATTGAACCTTTCAATTACTTTTATTTACTCTATGTCGTACCCAATATCCATCCCATTGATGGTCTTGTAGGGACTCCAGAAATTAGAATCAAAGTACAATACTCAGTAAATAAAGTATCTTAGAGATCTTAAGTCTAAGGATACTTGCATATTTGCTCTAATGAGATTCTATTACTGGCACTAAATAGTTATCCATATGATTATCTCATAGTTAGGTTATCCAATAATCTTGTTCAAGTAACAAGCATCCACGTGTTAACTTTGAGTATCACAGTATTCACGGATGTGAGAACTACCACTTGATCAAATAAAAAAGTATAACGCATGCTAGTCTTTGCACATTAATGATGTCCTATCTCACTAATATTATGACTAGGAATAATTTAAGCATAAGAACAATATGGTGTAGGAAGAACTTACATTATGATCTCTATCATGATTTTCTTAATATTATACTATGTGCTTGGGACTCTATCTAACAGTTTTATACAGATTACATGGAATAATTAATTAAACTGAAAGATAAAGAATGCATTTTATTAATAAATATGCCATATACAATTTACAAATGATTGCCTCTAAGGTACAACACTAACAAACTCCCATTGGCACTAGAGCTAATCACTCATGTATCAGTTAGCAAATGATTCAACATGCCTATCATGTTTCTTTTGGGGTAGTTCTTTAGTTAATAGGTCCGCTATGTTCTCATCTGTGAGAACTCTTTCTATCTTTTACATATTTCCTATAAATGATTTCATAAATCAAATGATAGCGTTCAAATTGAACACATAGCCTGATTGTGACTGACATCATTATACCCTTTTAACTTATGATAAAACTTTTAGCACTTTGTCTATGTAGACTGTGAAAGACTTGGCAACATCTTTTAATCTATCTCTACATATTCTTATTTTAAGAATATAGGTTGCTTCTTCAAGTTCTTTCATGGAGAATTTCTTGGATAACTAAACTTTTACTGATTGAAGAACAAGGACAACATTTCTTACTATTAGTAATATGTCATCTATATAAAGTAATAGGAAAACGACTGCACTCTCACTAACTTTCTTGATACATAAGGTTCATCAATATTTTAAATGAAATTAAATTCTTTAATTATCTAATAAAAATAGATGTTCCAACTCCTACAAGCTTACTTAAATCCATAAATGGACCTTTATAGCTTGTATACTTTTGTGCTATCATTGGATATGAAACCCTCAGATTGTGTCATATACATTTCCTCAGCCAAGTTTCCATTTAAGAAAGCTATTTTCACATCCATTTGCCTGAACTTATAATCATAATAGGGGATAAATGCTAGGAATATCCTTATGGATTTCAGCATAGAAATTGGTGAGAAGGTTTAATCATAGTCAATACCATATTATTGACGAAAGCCTTTAACAACTAGTCGTGCTTTATAGGTAACTACGTTATCATCCATGTTGGTTTTCCTTTTGAAAACCCATTTGCACCTAATAGGTTTGATTCCCTTAGGTAGATCAACCAAAGTCTATACTTGGTTATTATACATGGAATTAATCTCTGCCTTTATAGCCTCAAACCATTTTTCAGATTATGAACTATTCAGAACATCCTTGTAACTAGTAGGCTCATCCTCATCTATGAGTAATACGTCATTATGGTTATTTATAAGAATCCATATCTCTTAGGTGCCAAATGTATCCTACTCGACCTATGAGATTATTGTGTAGAGGAAGGTTCATCTATTTTCTCAATAGATGTGGGATCAGATGGTTGATCAATGTTTGTTTTTTTCTTCTTGAACTTCACTAAACTCAATTTTACTCTTACTATGCCCTTTGAACATGTGCTCCTTCTCTAAAAAGATATCATACTTCGAAATAAACACTTAATTTTCATAAGGGAAATAGAAGTAATATCCGAAAGATTCTTTCAGATTTCTAACAAACAAACACTTGTCCATGAGCTTCTTCTTCTCCTTCCTATCCTTTACGGTCTCTAGGTAGGCTTTGCAATTGCGTCTCCAATGGCACATCTTGCCACAATGATGACATGGACCTTTGGCGACTGCCCTCTTCTTCTGTATGCCATATTTGGGCTTAATGGGAGCCTTCTCCTTCTTCTTGGGAACTTTATTCTTAAAAGAGGAAGATTCTACAATCATGACTACATTGAATTCCTTCTTCATGAAGGATTTCACAGTCTTGAGAAGATTGATTAACTCAGATATTGTGGTCTCAACCTTGTTCATTTGGTAGTTATGAATGGTAAAAAACTACTTTGCAAAGATTATAGAATTAAGTCAACACTTAATTCATGATCCATTACAAACTCAAGTGACCCAAGCTTTTCAATCAAACCTAGCATTTTCAGCCCATAAGTGGCCATAAAAGTACCCTCAACCATCTTATATCGGAACAACTATTTAAAGATCTCGTATCTCTTTGTTCTAGCTTACTAATCAAATAGCTCCCTAAGATGGAAAATGATAGAATAAGCATCTATATGCTCATGCTGTTTTGAAGCTCAGGGGTCATAGACACCAGAGATGTTGTGTCAGTGTCCTTTTGATGCATTAAACGGACAACATGCTCATCAACATGAGCATCTTGGGCTGGTGGTGGCAGAATAAAAGCATCTAGCACGTAAATCAATATTTTTTTACTTGAGAATTTTTGTACTAGTCCAGAAAATTTGATTCAGTAAGTTTATTAGTTTCCAAGATGATACGTAAGTTTAGGTTGATCGACATAGTGCAAATGACCTAAATGTAAAGATAGAGAAATTAGCAAAATGTATATGCACATGATATAAAAATAATTAGGTTTTTAACTAAATGCATAATTATTCCACTATTTTACTCAAACTAATAGCTCCCACTATTTATTCAGGAAAGCCCGTTGGAAGCTTTCCTGGTGGACCAGTATCCAAATCCCTTAAGAATGACCTTGGTTTTGTCTAACAAACCACTCTTAAGTTTAATAGTAGGTATCCAATACCAATTACATCAAATGTAATTTGCCAAATCATTTGGTGATTAATATCTTTTAATCTTAAAACATTTAAGCTAGCCCAATTTTGCCTCTAACTTTCTTTATACTTGAGTTAGCCCAACCGGGGTAAAAAAATTAGTTAAACTTAACCCATTAATTAGGAATTTAAATTTTATATAATCTAATTACATAAATTTCTAATAAAAAACCTCGAGTTACATTCGAGAGGATTTAGATGAGAAGAGAAATTATAAGAAGATTATAGAGAAAGACGGGACTCGCAGGTCCTATTTATTCAAACAAAACAATAAATACATGCCACAACAATAATTAATCAAAATTAATTGGTATAAGTCCATAACCACACCAACATGCCAAAATCATGCTTAAAATAAAATAAGAAAATTAAATATAAATTTCAAATTCACTATTTAGAAAAAAATATTGTTAGTCCTAAAATCAAATTTTAGGAAATATAGTAGGCTCAAAACCAATATTTGAAAACTTGTGGGTCCTTAAAGGAAAAGGAAAAAAATAATAAATAATGAAAATAAAAAAAATAAAATTTTAATAAAATATGCAAGCCGTACATGAGCTTGTAAAAGCCCTAGCACATATCCCGCACAGGATTGGGAAACAAAATTGCAATTGCAATTGCTATAATAATAAATTTTTTTACCCTTTTCCACCGAACTATTTAGCTTTCAAAAAAAAAAATTCTTTTCCCTTTCGGAAACAATTTCTTGCGGAAAACTAAAACCATCAATTTCCTTATTCGCAAATTGAAAATAGCAAGGCCATCAAATTTAGTTTCCATTTAGGATTAGGAAACAATTTCGCAATACAGAAACAATCTGTTTTTTTCTTTTTTCAACAGAACAAACAATTAGAAACAATTTCTGATTTTTTTTTCCAGAACAATCAATTTATTCATAACCCACTAAAACAAAATTCCAAAAACAAAATTTTACATCAAACAATTTTTATAAATCTGAGTATAATTTTGAAATAATTTCAAAATTTTAGAATATTTATGAAACAATTTCATAATCTCGATTTTATTTTGAAACAATTTCAAAATAACCATAAAACCCGTAAAACACATATGGAAAAGTTTTGATACTAGTATTGGATTTCAATCATACAAACAATTTACACGCAGTGAAAAAATAAAAATGAAATCCACTCAAAAAATCATTTGTATGCAATTAAATAAGTCAAGAGAAGGGAAGAAAAATTCTTTATCTCGAAAACGTAACTTTTAAAATTTTTCTACGCGTGAATCCCTTTCGTAAGTTGATCAAATCAAACCACTAAAATTCCAAGCATAAGAATTTCTCTAACAGTATTCACACGAGAAATCACACCATACAAGCGCCAAGAATTAATGCTAGTGGGTTTATTTTGACGGCGTTAGTGATTAATTTTGAGAAGAAAATAGAAAAGGCTGCAGAGGATTTTTTTCTTTTTTTTCCCACAGAAAACACAACGGGTTTTGTATAGTGAATTGATTAACTGAGAACAACTTCTCAAATCTATTCACTATATTTATAACTGCTGCCTCTGTCCATGTATAAGGAAAACACGATTTTCCCTTTTCCAGTTTGACTTCTATATTAACAAAAGACATCTACCGCAATTTCCAAAAGAATACGTACAGAGCTTCAAGTTTTGTTTCCTAACTCTTTTAGGTAATAATAATTTAGTCCTTTTTAATTATGGGCTTTGAGACTTTAAAATTGGAACTTAAATTATAACAAGTTTATAATTCTTATTTCTTTTCACAAATTAATCCCATAATATTATCATATAATATTTTGAGTATCAATTTTTTTTTTATTGTGTGTAACCTATTAGATTTTTCAATATATTGGTAGCAAAATATGAATTAATTCTAATTGCAATAGAATTAATAATATTTAATAATTAGAATTAACTTATTAATTCTAATTAGGATTAATTTATCAATTTTTTAATTAATAAATTCATATTCAGGAGATTATAAGCAGCATCTAGTAATCTATCATGACCACCCAAAAGTCTAGAAAGTGAAGTAGCTTGATATAAATATTTCAATAGCAAAATATCAGTGCAATAAACTCCATTCACCATACAATATCTCATTCAATTTAAAGTATGAAATTAGTGCCAACTCTTTTCAGAATATTAATTAATTCTGGCCCAAATATTATAGTACTTGTTTCCGGAATCTATTACTTAAAATGGGTATCAATTGAAACTATTTCCAACACATAAGCGCTAATGTGTGTTTTTTAGTGTAGAAAATGTTATCAATAGAATTCACAATTAATCAAACTTTAATTAAAATGTTAATCACTAAAGCCACACGTATAGTAAGTATACCTATCATATAGTATAGAGAATAGTAAGTATCGAATCTACAAGAATTTAGGCACCTACCGTACTTTACCCAAATCTTTATTGTTTAACTAACAAAATAAGAAGATAGAATAAATAACCAACTAACCTAATACACTAGAGAATAAATCATGTTCACACAAGAAAAGTCACAAGGATAATCAAGAAGTGAGAATAAAGTAGTGAAGAAAATATCTTTCAACCAATTGATTCCCAATCCCTAAATACCAATATGAGTTTCAAAAGCAAATTTCAATCGTTTCTCAAGTCATGAAATTCCTATTCTTAGTCTAATTAAAGGATATACTCTATCTCCCTAATTAAAACTAAGAAGTATTAAGAACAACTCAATTAAACAATTAATGTCCCTTTACTCTAGGCAACAATAATGTCTTTTGGAAGAAATAATACCTCTATACTCTAGGCGATATCAATCTCTCTTTGATTACCAAGTTTTTTCCTTAACTTCATTTCCCAAATCCATTAAGAGATCACAAGATAGGAAATTAACTAGTCCGAAATAAGTAATTCAACTCATAAAATCAAGTAATCAAATACTTAGAATTAGAATTCAACAAGTGTAGAATTAATTCAACACCAATTCATAATGTAAAAATATCCTCAGCTACAATTAAAAAAAATAAATCAAACTTCAACAAAATAGAATTACAAAGAAAGAAAGAAGAAAAACTCATAGACAAGTGTAATCCCCTTCTTCTTTTCTTAATAAAGCTCATATTCTTCTCCAAGATTTCCTTGATCCTCCTTGTTCTTGGTGTTTCTTTAGGAGTTCTATAAAATGTTACAATGAAAACTCAAGAACTAGAACTCTCTTGTACAATGTTATTCTCTTGTATTTATAGGAGTTTTGGTTGCCAAAAAGTACCTACAATAGTCATTTTCTATGGTTGAAAGAATTTCCAAAAGAATTCAACTGATATTACCAAATTCTACTTGAAAAGGAAAATTTGCCACCTTTATGAATAGTAAAAATTGGTGTCAGTTTAGGCAAAACAGCCGGCATCGTGTACTTCCTTTTATGCCTCTTGATGAACAGTAACAACCGACGCTAGTTTAGGCAGACAAGGCAGCGTCAAGTCCTTCCTGTTTTGCTTTCAAAACTCCTTTATTCTGCAATGTTCTTCTAGAAGTGACCCCCGGCCGGCTCACCTATGTTGGCCGGCACTGGTTCAACACTCTTTGGTCCGATTTTGGGCATTTTTTACTATCTATTCAATATTTTTCCCATTTAATAACTTCTACATAAAAGATAGCAATTTAGTAGGAATCAATAATTATTGAACATAAAAACACACACAAATGTACCTCAAAATATAAGTACATTTAGCTCCTACTAGGCACCTTGGCTAAGGACTTCTTGAGTAATGACTCCGATAAGTGGCCTTAAGATATTCGCTCCTACTATTAGGAGTGATGAATTCTTTATTGACCATTTCAACTATTTTTGTTTACTCTACATTGTACCCAATATTCATCTCATAAGCGGTCTTGCAGGGACTCTAGAGATTGAAATCAAAGTACAACGCTCAGCAAATAAAGTACCTTGGAGATCTCAAGTCTAAGGGTACTTGCACATTTGCTATAATGAGATTCTATCACTGGCACTAAATAGTTATCCATGTGATTATTTCATAGTTAGGTCGTCCAATGAACTTGTTCAAGTAACAAATATCTACGTGTTGACTTTGAGTATCACAATACTCACGGATGT
Source organism: Voacanga thouarsii (assembly GCA_026120185.1). Taxonomy (NCBI): domain Eukaryota; kingdom Viridiplantae; phylum Streptophyta; class Magnoliopsida; order Gentianales; family Apocynaceae; genus Voacanga; species Voacanga thouarsii. The sequence goes on from JANUWF010000953.1 coordinate 3,842,870, forward strand.
GAGAACTATTGCTTGATTAAATCAAAAAGTATAACATGAAGTCATCTTTGTACATTACTGATGTTCTATCTCACTAATACTAGGACTAGGGATAATTTAAGTACAATTGCTATATGGTGTAGTAAAAATCTCACATTATGATCTCTATCATAATTTTCTTAACACTATACTATGTGCTTGGGACTTTATCTAACGGTTTTATACATATATGCACAAAATGAATAATTAACCTGAAAGATAAAGAGTTCCTTTTACTAATAAATATGTCATATGCAATTTACAAGCGATTACTTATATGGCATAACACTAACAATATACTTGAGTTGATAGTGTATCCAAGATATGACAACAACACAACATCTCATCTTCTTTCTCTTTCGTGACTTTTTTTTCTCGAAATCATTTTCTATTGGCGCAAAAACATTGAGCCTATTGTGTGCATTATCTCTTGAAACCTCCATGGTTCTCAATAGCAAAATAACACCTTTAGACTATTGGTATATAGGGATAGATGAATGGTTCAACAGACTATAAAAGAGAAGAGAGAGAGAAGAATTCTTGAGTTGTATGTAACATTGTCCTTAAGATGTTATTTGCCCCTACTACACGAAATATTTGCTAAGAGTTATGGCAAATTACCTATAGGAGACAACAAGAATGTTTGAGAAATGAGACAATAAACATTCTGATTTCTCCCCAAGAATGATCAATAAAAATATATATAAAATCTCTAAGTAACCTTTAGAGAAGAGACCAAATAGGATACTTCTTTTAAGAGAAGAATAAAGACAATCTATTTATAAGGCAACACTACTCGTGTAAAACTCCACCAAAGCCTACCCTAAGGTTAGAGGGAAGAATTGAATTTCATAGCATATTGCATGAGCATATATTTTCTAGAAGAAGTTATGAGTTTTAAAATTATTTGTAAGTGTTTTATATGAATTATATGTGATTCATGTGTGTTTATGGTAGTAGGGACTTTATTTAAAGTTAAGAGATTTTAGGAATACTATGCTTAAAAAAAAAAAAGGGAAAGAGATGAGAGAAGCTTAGGATTTAAGAGGGAAGAGAAATATTTTGGGAAAACAGGAAATAAGAATTAATGTGGTTAGAGCTTGGCGACTAAATCCTAAGTACTTAAGTTCAAATCCTATCAAAACAAATAATTGTTTGATTTTTAAATTCTCTTAGCTAATATTTGAATTATTCTATTACATTTCATGAATCTAGGAATGATGTCTTGAGAGATTACTATGGTAATCTTCTAGCCATTTGATCTTATCTTAAAGTAAAACTAGGGGAATTTTAGCTTCCCATTATCTTGTAATTTATGCCTTAAGAAGTTCAAATTTGAAATTCATTTATTTTGGAATTAATTTATTTTCTTATGTTTTATCTTGAACTCCTAGAGCTTTGTTTTTCGAAAACTTCAGCACACCTAGAGCAAGCTTGGCCAAATTCTAGGAAAGAATTTGGGAGAGAAGTTTCAAAACATTTCCAAGATAATGAATTTAGAAAATTCATGATTTTTCAAAACTAAACTTTCTACTTCAAATCCTATAAAAACTTAGAGTAATCAATTCTTGGTTTACAGGAAAAGCTAGAAATTTTCCTAGTTCATTTCCTTATAGTTTCGGCCATGCATCTTGTCAAGTGACAAAAAATTCCAGCTAGCTTTAGGAGCCTTCAAGCAAGTTAGTTTCCTTCGATGTGTGAAAAATTTGGAAAATATCTTCACCATTTTAGCTATCATATCAACAGATCAAAGTAGCAAGAACAAATGTCAGCTTTATTCAAAAAAACAATCCTCAATGGTAGCATAGCATTCCTCGTCATTTAGTTGTGAAACTCTTGAGCATTCAATACCAAGAATCATCTTCATCACTAGCTCTAGTTTTTCACCTTCATAGCTGGCTGAAAAACATCATAGAAGGACCTAAAAATACTCCTACAATGTAGCTACAAGATCCATTCAAAAAAGTTTGAATTCATGCTCAACAACCTCTCAAAATTTCTCTATTCATTTAAGCTTGGCAACTTGAATTTTTCCAGCCTTGATAGTAATGTGCAATGAGTTTTTTTTTTTCTTTTCTCTTTTACCTTTATATTTTTTGGCCCCTTCATTAGCAAAATTGAACACTTCTTCTTCTTCCTTTAGCCACAGCAGCCAAAACACCATTAGAGCACCTCAAAGCACTCCTAGCTTTCCTCCATTCAAATTGATTTAAATTTGAAAATTAAAACCTTGATATACTCCATCAAACACTCAATAACAAGAATTTTTAGCTGACTACTCTAGATGTTTTGGCCAGCTATAACTTGGAGCATTCTTCATTTTTCTTCTACATTTTTGGCAGCAGAAAGTACCACCATTGAAGAGCTGAAAAACCTTCACCATTCGGTCACCATTGGCAAACATTTTACCTTAAAAATCTCCACTATTCACTCAACTATTCTTCAAAATTTGAAACTCAAAGCAACTCTTACAAACTTTTCTCACCTAGCTAAACCGAAACACTACTTCATACTAGAAGCATTTCGGCCACTTCAACCCAAGAGAACTCACACACTTCTCTAATTTACTTCCTTGTTCCTCCAAGAACACTAAGAACACACACAATGTCTCTCCAACTTTCAATCACTTCTAAACATGCCACTTCACCCTACAATCTCCAAATTATCTAGGATATACTCTAGCCTCTTCTATAGCATACTTATAACCTCAAATCAACCAAAGATCTTTCTCTCCAAAGATCAAACCAAGCATCTCTTCTTACTATTTAGGAAGAACAAAAAGGTAATCTAAATTTAATTCTTCATTTTATTTTCTCTCTTTCTTCTCCTATTCTGTTTCTTATCTTTCTCCTCAATCTTCTCTTGACCGAATCCATAGTGGTCCTGATTGAATTTTTCTCAAACCGGTGGCATCTCAAAGGTGGTCCATTAAAGCAGTCAAGGTATCTTGGTCATTAAAATATTTCCTTCAAATCGAACCAATCTTCAAACAAGTAAACCTTATATAACCCCTTGTTCTTTTTGAACTCAAGTTATGTAGAATGATATTAAGATGAAGTGTTGAGATGATCTATGACGATTTGTTGTGGTGATCTTTGGGGAGGAAAATGTTGGAATATATGGTTTTTATGGTTGGAGGATGGGAGATATTATATTACTATATGTGTTACTCATATCTTAAAATATAGTAATTGTTATGGGCAAGGCATGATAAAATTGTGGATTTGTTGTGGTATATTTGTTTTGTTCGATGAGAGATATGAGATGAAATTATATGTGTATGTTGTTAATTCCAGGAAGGATGTAGTTTGAGATTGTTACTATTATTGTGGTTTAAAATGCTATTAATATTATTATCATTGCTTGTTATCACTTTTGGGGATATTATTATTATTATTATTATTATTATTATTATTATTATTATTGATATTAATTGGTATTATTATCCTTGTTATTGCTTTTAATTATTATTACTATCAAACTTATTACTAATAATATTATCACTACTTACGTTATTAAATTATTATTGTCAAATTATTCTTCTATAAACTTTGGTACTAAAACTCTAGAATATTCATTAATATTAGAACTATTATTTAAAAACTACTATTTTGTAGTTAATAATTGGTCATTATTTTTGGAAGAAATTTATACATATAGTTTGATAAATTTTCATATGAGGTATAAAGTAATATCTATGCAATTATTTTTATTATATATTACAAACCATTATTTTCATTTGTTAGATTTTAAGGAGAGCATTGATTAACTTTAATGGCCATTGCTTGTTGTTACTGTTTGGATGTTCTATCAATAGGAGTTGTTGACACTATTAGTTGGTATTTAGTTGAATTCATCGCTGTGAATATTTGGAATTCAGAGTTAATTAAATTTATGCAGCCTTGCTATGTAATTATTCATCAATAGTGACATGTACTTTGTGTTTACCCCAAACGAGGCTAAGTTATTTTGAGCAAGACTATGGAAGATTTTTATCTGTGAGATCAAGAATCAAGTAAGACCTTACATAAATCCATTTGCTGAATTGAAGTGCTTCTGCAAGTTAATCATGATAATCAAAGAAAGTGACTTTTTGGGGTTGCATTTATGAATATTTTGTACCGTCTATTAAAACAAAATAATTTTAAACAAGTAAAGGTTTTCCAAAGCAAAATGTTAATTTTTTCTTAATTTTAATCTAGACTATTTGAAACCATAATTGCAACTTTAAGGTAACCACTTTGTTGAGTTTGTTTTCTCAAGTGGGACTAATGTAACATTTAGTATTTAATAATGGTAAACTGTTTGGACTAGTTTTTGACGGGCCAGGATGAGACTCTCAGTATGTGGCCACTTTTGAGGGATGAACTTTGCCTGGATAAGGCATCAGTTCTAGTTGGTCAGGCCACTCTGTGCTAGCAACTCAGTCCATGTGGACTAATAATCTCTGAAATGGTAAACTGGTAAATTTGGGTGTAAAGATGGAGGAGTATCTTACCTTCTGGGCTAATCACCTACTAGTATTGTTATGCATGATTGCACAATACACGGTCATGATGTAGGGTTTCATGGCCATGACCATAATGCAGGGTTTCATGGTCGATTTTGTTTGAGTGGTTTATTTCTTTTTAAGTTGTATACTTTTAGTTTGCAAAGCTGATAAAAATACCACTCAATGTTTAATAATAATTTTTTGGACTTGTAGGCTTTTCAATATATCTTGTTTAAAATTTTCATATATGAAACACTTCTTAAATTAACATGAGCATACACATGGCTTGCTAAGTAATTTTCTCATCACCTTTTATGCCACGTTTTCAGGACAATCTTGTATTATCGTTTGATTTGTTTGTGTTTATTTCTTGAGAGATTTTGTTTATCATTTAATCATTTTGGGACTTTTGAAAGTATTGCCTTTGGGTTGTAATAAGTTTGTACTTAGTATCTTTCTAATTATCCCCATTTGATCTAGTTTTAAAGATTCCTTGTCCTAAGGATGGGGTGACATCTCAACCATTTTAGGGTATGTAGGTAGTGTGTTACAAGTGGCATTAAAGCATAGGTTTAGGCTATTATTGTCAATATTTAGTTTTATTTCATTAAGTATTATATCTTTTAACTAACCTAAGCTGTATATGTAGTAGGATGGTTAGGATGTATAGAACTACAAGGAAGACCATGAACTGACAACTATGGTACCCATCAATTTCCATCCAACTAAAAGATTTTCTAGAACCTCAACTTGCACCAAAACTTGAACCACCATTGGAGGAAAGTAGTGGTAATGAGATTTAATTTATTGAGCCACCACTAGTACCCATAATAGATCTGATTACTGAGAGTGAGGATGAAGGTGACGCTATAAAGTATGTCCCAAACCCCAATTCCAGTAATTGACATGATAGCAAATAGTGATGACTCAAGAGAAATAGATTATGAATATCCACCAAGATATCCTGATGTATCATGATAGGGCCTAAATTAATCATATATTTTCTAGTTATTTGAGGCTATTTTGTGATACATTTTGTTCAATAACTAGTCATATTCCTTCATATTTGAGATTTTACCCTTGGAAAGGTATTTTATGCATTATTTCAAATTTTAAGGGTAAAATAAGACAAAAATGTCGCAAAACAGAATAGAGGCGGTGCTGACTAGAATAGGGGAATCGGTGCTGGCCACGTGCTGTTGGCATAAATTTCAAGGCGACAAAAAATCAGTGAAGCAGAGTTGAGCAGAACTAAACTGACGCTGACTAGGAGGCTAGAGGCGGCGCCAGCTGCACTCTGGAAAGGTTGGCGTGAAAATCAAGAAAAATCGATGAACGATTGGAGAGATAGAACACAGGCGGCGCCGGCTGCGCCCTAATGCTGAGGCAGTGCCTCGATTTTTGCATGTAATTTTTGATAATTTGTAGAGTTTTAGTATTTTTCTACTTCTAGTTGGTTAGAAACCCTAGAGGAACGAAATTAAGCACTTCTAAAACCTATAAATAAAGGGAAAACACAAGAAAAAAGGGAGGATTCGGATATCATAACAGAAAATCACTCAAATTGAGGAGGAATTCTTCAGTTCAAGGAGGATTGTGCAAGAGTGTCTATAAATGAAAAAGAAAGAGACTTGTCTATGAGTGCTTTCTTTTACTTTTGTTTTCTTTTTCTTGGACAATAATGTGTTAATTATCTTATTGTAATTTAACATTGTTTAGGTATTCATGATTTTTAGAGTTACTTTGATCTTTTGATTAATTGATTGTTATTCTTGGTATTTAATTACTTATGCTAATTACAAGATTAGTTAGTTGTTTCTTTTCATTAACTTGCTTGGACAAAGGAGTTGATGGTGGTCTCAATTCATTAATTTCATATTTGTTATATATTAATTTGCTTGGAAAAGGGGATTAATTACTAAGAACTGGGTAATAAAAGGTTAATTGATGTCTATCAGGATATAGATTCATTGGTTAATTTCATATTTTAAGTTTGCTAAGATATGGAAGATTGTGTTTAATGCATCTTTTGGATGAATTAGTTGAGACAAGATATGTGATGCTAATTTGTCTAGAAGATAGTGATTTCATGGATTGGAAAAGAAGTGAATCTATCCTAATCCTTCATAATGCCAAGAGAATAATTCATTATGATAATGATTGAATACTTTATGGTCGTGTTTGTCAAAATAATGGTTTGAGTTACATAATTCTCCACCCTTGATATGTATATATTCCTTTATTTTATTTTATTTTTATTTTTATTTCTTTTTCACTTTATTGAGTCGGTTAAACAATGAAAGAAAAGTGATTAATGCATACTTATTCATGGAGGATCGACACTCATTTGAACCCTATACTATACTTAATGATGAGTATGCTTGCTCATATATGTAATTTGGGATTAACATTTTAATTTAAACTTGATTGGAAATGTGTTTAATTTTATATGATTTTTATACCCAAATCTATACAAAACATATCACAACTAAATCATTTTGAGGTTGGAGAGACCAAGAAAGGAACCTATGATCTTTGGTTCTATAGATGGTACATGAATAGATTTCCCTAGGAACACTGGGGGATGGTTATGTGATACTAATTTTGAAGATTCCGATGAGGAGTAGAGATCCAAGGTTTTAGCATGGTTTGAAGACTAGTTGCCTTCTGTTTTACATTAAGTTTATGTACTAGAAATTCATTCATGTTTTATTACTTTACTTTAGAAGTTTTTTGCAAATAAGGGCATCTTGGTGTACTTCACCTTTCAAAATATGTTATATTTTATGCAAAGCCGACATATATTTCATTTGTTTACGACACTTTAAATGGTCCATACATTTTGATATGCTTTTCAACAGTAATTGTTTGAAACTTTGTTGCATAACTTATTATTTGAGCATGTTATTAATAGAATGGCCCCAAAGCGATGAGTTACCACAACCAGTAAAAGAGTCTCGGAGCTAAAACCTATGGCTCCTGAATATGATGCCACCCAGCTATCAACATCAAATGAGGGAGGTGAATATGAGCCTAATCAAGAGGTAGAATCTGAGGTATCCACTAAGGCAATAATAGGGTAAGCATTCAATAAGATGACTGAGGTTCTGCAAACCTTAGTGGAACGAAGAAATCCACGAGAAGAGAATGGAGCTTTGGAAAGGCTTTTGAAATTTTAACCTTCTATTTTTCTGGGTGAAGCGGAGCATGATCAAAAGGCAAAACAATGGGTGGAGTAAATGTAGGACATTTTTGCTACGCTACAATACATAGAAAAAGGATGGTCAAATTTGCAACTTTTAGGTTAAGAGGACTGACTCATGCATGGTGGCAACATGGATAGGAAAATTGGGAGATGACAGATTAGGATTGGACATGGGCTAAATTCATAAAGGCTTTTAAGGCTAAATACATACCACAATGGATTGTTGAAAAAAATAGAAGATGAGTTTCAAAACCTACGACAAGTAAGTATGTCTGTGGCATAGTATAATGCTTGATTTAATTAGTTGTCCAAGTACTACAAAATGTTGGTTGATACTAAACATAATAGAACAAGGCAATTTGTTAAAGGGTTAAAATAGGAGCAAACAAAGGCGTTGGCACTTTTTTCGCTAACCACATATTCAACAGCCATAAATGCAGCTACCTGAACCAAAAATAAGGACAAGAACATGATGGCCCATAGAACCTTCCCAGAGGCAAACACCAAACAATTTCTAAGGTAGTAGTCTAACAAGTGACCTGCTAACTAGCAATGGTAGATCAAGGGAAAACAAGCACACATTGCACCGCCTGGCCCTTTCCAGAACTTGCTGACATTTCAATATTGTAGCAAGCAATGCTATGTGGAGAATGACTATTGGTCTAAAAGAGCTGCGAGGAAATGTTACAACTGCAGGGATCCGACACATCTCCATAACAATTGTCCGAAACCCTTAAGAATTAGACAAATAGCCCCAGTACAGTCCATTATAGCCAACAAAGCAAATAACTCGAGAGCCTTGGGAAGTAGAGCACAGAAACCACAGGTAAAAGCATAGGTTTTTGCACTAAATCGAGAAGAGGTTGGAGTGGATGTGGCAGTGATGGAACGTACGTTCACTATTTAAGAACACTTTGTTAATCCTTTAATAGATCCCAGATCCACACATTCTTATCTAAGCAAGATATGTGCATATCATATGGGTTAGGATGGAATTGAACTACCTTACACTCTGTTGGTGAGTACCCTTTTTGGGGAAAATGATGCAAATAGATAAGTATATGAAATGTGAAATTGGAGTTGGGAAGGAGAATTTAGAAAGAAACTTATACTTTTAACTATCGATGATTATCATGTAATTTTAGGTATGGATTGGCAAGCGAAGTCGGGGAAAAAGTGGATTGTAAAGATAAGACTGTCCAATTTATCAAACCTAGATGTGATGTGCTAGAATTCAATGGTACATGATTATAGGAATTAGGATTTCTGATAGCTAGAGCTAAGGCCTCTAAGTTGTTAAATCAGGGATGTCATGGATATCTGGTGATAGGGCCTAAATTAGTTATATATTTTTTAGTTATTTGAGGCTATTTTGCAATATGTTTTGTTCAATAACTGGTCATATTCCTTCATATTTGAGATTTTACCATTGAAAAGGTATTTTGTATATTACTTCAGATTTTAGGGATAAAATAAGGCAAAAATATCGCTAAACAGAATAGAGACGGCACCGGCCAGGACAGGAGAATTGGCACTGGCCACGTGCTACTGGCACGTACTTTGAGACGATAAAAAATCGATGAAACAGAACTAAACAAAATATAGCCGGCATCGGTTGGAAGCTCAGAGGCGGTGCCAGCTGCAGTCTGGAAGAGTTGGTGCAAAAATCAAGAAAAATCGGTGAATGGGCGGAGAAGCAGAACACAACCGGCACCAGCTGTGCACTGGTACTGGGGCGGTGGCTCGATTTTCGTACGCATTTTTTGGCATTTTACAGAGTTTTAGTATTTTCCTACTTCTATTCGACCAGAAACCCTAGAATGACGAATTTAGGACTTCTAAAGCCTATAAATAGGGGAAAAACACCAAGTCAAAAGGGAGAATTCACAGATCAAAACACAAATCACTCAAAATTAAGGAGGAATTCATCAGATCAAGGAGGATTGTACAAGAGGGTCTACGAAGGAAGAAGAATGAGGCTTGTTTAAGAGTGCTTTCTTTTAATTTTGTTTTATTTTATTGAACAATGATGTATTAATTATTTTATTGAATTTAACATTGTTTTAGGTATTCATGATTTTTAGAGTTACTTTGGTCTTTTGCTTAATTGATTATTATTCTTGGTATTTAATTACTTATGCTAATTACGAGATTAATTTGTTATTTCTTCTATTAACATACTTGAAAATGGAGTTGATGGTGATTTCAATTCATTAATTTTATATTTGTGGTTTCTTATAAATTAACTTTCTTGAAAAATGGGTTAATTGCTAAGAAATGGGTAATTAAAGGTTAACTGATGTCTGCTAGAATATAGATTCATTGGTTAATTTCATATTTTAAGTTTGCCAGGATATGGAGATTTAATCAAGGATTGTGTTTAATGTATCTTTTGGGTAAATTAGTTGAGACATAATATGTTATGCTAATTTGTCTAAAAGATAGTGATTTCATGGATTAAAAAAGAAGTGAATCTATCTTAATCCTTTATGATGCCAAGAGAATGATTAGTTATGATAATGGTTAGGTACTGTAAGGTCATGTTTGTCAAAATAATGGTTTGAGTTACATAATTCTCCATCCTTGACATGTATATATTCTTTTATTTTATTTTATTTTTCTTTTTAATTCTTTTTCACTTTATTGAATTGGTTAAACAATGAAAGAAAAGTGATTAAGGCATACTTGTTCCTTGAGAATCGACACTCATTTTAAACCCTATGCATATGCTTAATGATGAGTACGCTTGCTCATATGTGTAATTTGGGGTTAACGATTTAATTTAACTTGATTGAGAATGTGCTTATTTTTATATGATTTTTATACTCAAATTCAAACACATCATCTGGCTTACTTAATAAATAAGCTAATGGATCAATGCACTTTGGAGAGCACCGAAGTAGTGAAGGAATTTCTAGATGTATTTCTTATAGAACTCACTTCTCTTCCTCCATCTCGAGAAGTAGAGTTCATTATAGACTTGATTCCAGGAGCAGAACCTGTATCAAGGACCCTATACAGAATGGCCCTAAAAGAATTGAAGGAACTAAAGGAACAACTAAAAGAATTACTGAAGCAGTGGTATATAAGGCCTAGTACTTCACCGTGGGGAGCCCCTGTGCAGTTTGTGAAGAAAAAAGATGGGACGTTAAGGCTATGCATCGATTATCGGGGGCTAAATAATTTAACCATTAAGAATAAGTAATTTAATTCATGAACTATTTGGTCAGTTGCATGGATCTAGTTGCTATTCAAAGCTGGACTTGAATTAAAGTTACTACTAGGTACGAATTAAAGAGGAGGATATTCCCAAGATGAACTTTAATATCATATATGGCCATTATGAGTTCGTAATAATGCCTTTTGGGGTAACTAATACACCGGTAGTATTCATGGATCTCATGCATCGGGTTTTCCCTCCCTATCTGGACAATTTTGTAGTAGTGTTCATTAATGACATACTCATCTATTCCAAAAACCTAGAAGATCATGCTGAACATTTGAGGATGGTATTATAAAAACAGAGGGAAAACAAGCTCTGCGGAAAATTTAGCAAATATGAATTTTGGTTAAATGCAATATCATTTCTTGGACATATGGTGCCGAAAGATGGTACTAAGGTGGATCTAACTAAGGTTGAAGCAGTCTTAAATTGGAAGCAACCAAAGAGCATAAATAAGATCAGAAGTTTCTTACGGTTGGTCGGATACTATTGCCAATTCATCAAAGGATTCTCAACCTTAGCATCACCTATGACTCGATTACTAAGGAAGGATGTACCTTTTGTTTAGAGTGAAAAATACGAGATAAGTTTTTAGGAACTTAAGTGAAGGTTGATGACGGCTCCGGTGTTAAGCTTACTAGAGGGAGATAAACCTTATGCCTTGTATGTAGACGCATCTAAGGAGGGATTGGGAGTGGTGTTAATGCAAGATAGAAAGGTCATAGTTTATTCTTCATGGAAATTGAAGCCACATGAAGTTAATTATCCAACTCATGACTTGGATTTGGCTACTATTATATTTGCCTTAAAGAAGCGGCGACATTATTTGTATGGAGCTGAGTACGAGGTTTTATAGACTACAAATGCCTGAAATATATTTTTACATAGAAGGACTTGAACGTAAGGCAGCGAAGATGGATGGAATTTCTGAAAGAATATTAGTGTCCTATCAGAGAAAGCCAATATAGTTGCCGATACTTTGAGTTGAAAATTAAAGATGGTAAGGTTACGAACACATGAAGTTCAAGTAGTTCAGGAAGTATTGGATATGATGACACACGTATTAGATGGAAGGATCTACATTAGTTATTTAAGGTTAATTCTTGATCTAAAGCAAATGATTATCAAAGCATAGTGAGATAACTCAGAATTTCAGCTTTTCAATGATACAGACCTTAACTGAGAAGGCAATAACTTTTGACAAAATTAGTTAGGAGCAATGTATTTTTGGGATTGTATGTGTGTGCCTAATGAACAAAAATTGAAGAAAAAAATTTTGGATAAAGAACATCAGAGTAAGTATGTCATTCATTTGAGAGAGGTAAAGATGTATCAAGATCTAAAGAAAGCCTTTTGGTAGCCCGGAATAAAGAAAGACATTGTACAGTATGTTTCTACATGCTCGACCTGTCAAAAAGTCAAGGCAAAACATAAGAAGTTAGCTAGATTACTACAACCATTGCCGCTACTAGAATGGAAATTGGAGGAGGTGACCGTAGATTTCGTCACTGGATTACCCATGTTAAAAACACAAAAGGATGCCATTTGGGTAGTGGTTGATAGATTAACAAAGACGGTGCATTTTATTTCGATAAATGTAAAGGACTCCATGGAAAAGTTAGCACAGACGTATGTACAAAAAATAGTAAGATTGCATGGAGTACTTTTAAGTATTATTTCTTATCGAGATTCAAGGTTTACATCCCGATTTTGGGCTAAGTTTCAAGAATCTATGGGTTCTAATTTGAAGTTTAGCACCACAGCCCACCCACAAACTGATGGATAGTCTAAAAGAGTTATTCAGATATTAGAAGATATGCTAAGAGCTACGTGCTGGATTTCAGAGATAAATTGATTGATTGCGTACCCTATGCTGAGTTGGCTTATAATCATAATTACCAATCTTCAATTAGAGTAGCCTCGTACGAAGCACTATATGGACACAAATGTTAAGTACTATTATATTGGGGTTGGACAGAGAATTGTCATATTAGCAGGACTGGTGATATGTGTATTCAAGAAATGGCCGATAAGGTGAAAGTAATAAGAGAGAGACTGAAGGCAGCTCAGAGTCGACAAAAGAGCTATATGGACCATAGGCAGAGAGAGTTGGAATTCCAAGTGGGAGATTACACATTTTTAAAGTTGACTCCTAGTAGAGGGATTTTGAAATATCTAAAAAAAGATAAGTTGGGTCCAAGATATTTGGGACTATTCCCAATCATTGAGAGAATTGGATCGGTTGCCTATAAACTGGATCTACCACATGGTCCGACAGGGATACATGATGTATTTCATGTGTCTCAATTGAAAAAGTACAATCCTGACCCGAAACATTTGTTAAACGACGAACTATTAATTTTGCAACTTCATTTGAGTTATGTGGAGAAATCGGTTAGGATTTCATATCGAAACATTATGACTCTTTGGAATAAGCAGATACTAATGGTAAAGGTGTTATGAGAGCATCACGACACACAAGATGCTACATGGGAAATGGAGGAATGGATGAAGCAAAAATTTCCCGACTTGATTTGAAGGTACACACTGAATTTTAGGACAAAATTTTTCTAAGGAGAGGAGATGTAAAACCCTACCTAATCCTGCCATTACATGTGCATATGTTTTTTGGAAGAGGTTATGAATTTTAAAATTATTTGCAAGTGTTTTATATGAATTATATGTGCTTGATGAGTTTTTATGGTAGTAGGGATTTTATGAGAGATTTTAGGAATACTGTGTAAAAAAAAAAATAGAGAGAAGAGAGAAGTTTAGGATTTAGAAGGAAAAAGAATTATTTTGGAAAAAAAAGGGAAAAAGAATTAATGTGTTTATGTGGTTAGAAATTGGTGATTAATTCCTAAGTGCTTGAGTTCAAATCTCATCAAAACCAATAATTACTTGATTTTTAAATTCTCCTAGCTAATATTTGATTATTCTCTTACATTCCAAGAATCTAGAAATGATGTCTTGAGAGATCACTATGGTAATCTTCTAGCCATGTGGTCTTGTCTAAAAGTAAAACTTTGGAAATTTTAACTTCCCATTATCTTGTAATGTATGCCTTAACAAGTTCAAATTTGAAATTCATTTATGTTGGAATTCATTTATTTTTTTTTTATGTTTTATCTTGAACTCCTAGAGCAAGCTTTGCTGGATTCTAGGAAAGAATTAGGGAGAGAAGTTTCAAAACATTTCCAATATAATGAATTTAGAAAATTTCTAGATTTTTTCAAGATTAAACTTTCTACTTCAAATCCTATAAAAACTTAGAACAATCAATTCTTGGTCTAGAGGAAAAGTTGGAAATTTTTCTGGTTCATTTCCTTAAAGTTTCGGCCAAGCATCTTGTTAAGTGACCAAAAATTCCAACTAGCTTTAGGAGCCTTCAAGAAAGTTAATTTCCTATGATGAGTGCAAAAGCTGGAAAATATCTTCACCATTTCAACTATCATATCAAATTATCAAAGTAGCAAAAGCAAACGTCCAGCTTTATTCAGAAAACAATCCTCAATTATAGCACAATATTTCTCTTCATTTAGCTATGAAACTCTTGAGCATTCAACACTAAGAATCATCTTCATCATTAGCTCCTTTTTTCACCTTTATAGCCGGCTGAAAAAAACCATGGAAGGATTGCAAAATACTCCAACATTATAGTTACAAGATCCATTCAAAAAAGTTTGAATTATTGCTCAACAACCTCTCAAAATTTCTCTATTCATTTAAGCTTGGTAACCAGAAATTTTCCAGCCTTGATACCAATGTGCAATCAGTTTTTTTTTTCTTTTCTCCTTTACCTTCATATTTTCAGCCCCTACATTAGCAAAGCTGAACACCTCTTCCTTTTCCTTCAGCTATAACAACCGAAACACCATTAGAGAACCTCAAAACACACCTAGCTTTCCTTTATTCAAATTGATTTGAATTTGAAAACTAAAAACCTTGATTTACTCCTTCAAACATTCAACAATTTAGCTAACAATCCTTTCAAAACAGCCAGAATTTTCAGCTTACTACTCTAGATGTTTCGGCCAGCTCTAGCTTAGGACATTCTTTATTTCTCTTCTACATCTTTGGCAGCTGAAAGTACCACCATTGAAGAGTTAAAAAACCTTCACCATTCGGTCACCATTGGCAAACGTTTTACCACAAAAATCTCTACTATTAAATCAACCATTCTTCAAAATTCAAAACCCAAAACAACTCCTAGAAACTCTTCTCACCTAGCTAAACTGAAACACTACTCCATACTAGAACCATTTTGGCTACTTCAATCCAAGAGAACTTACACCCTTCTCTAATTTACTCCCTTGATCCACCAAGAACACACACCATCTCTCTTCAACTTTCAATCACTTCTAAACATACCACTTCACCCTACAATCTCCAAATTATTTGGGATATACTCTACACTCTCCTATAACATACTCTATAACATCAAATCAACCAAATATCTATCTCTCCAAAAATCAAAGTAAGCTTCTCTTCTCACAGTTTAGGAAGAACAAAAAGGTATTCTAAATTTAATGCTTCATTTTATTTTCTCTCTTTCTTCTCCTATTCTTTTTCTTATCTTTCTTCTCAATCTTCTCTTGACCGAATCCATGGTGTTCCTGATTAAATCTTCCTCAAACTGGTGGCATCTCAAAGGTAATACATTGAAGTAGTCAAGGTCTCTTGGTCATCAAAATATTTCCTTCAAATCGAACCAATCTTCAAACAAGCATACCTTATCTAACCCTTTGTTCTTTTTGAACTCAAGTTATGTAGAATGATATTAGGATGAAGTGTTGAGATAATCTTAAGATAATTTGTTGTGGTGATCTTTGGGGAGGAAACTGTTGGAATATGTGGTTTCTCTAGTTTGAGGATGGGAGATATTATATTATTATATGTGTTACTCATATCTTAAGATATAATAATCGTTGTGGTTATGACATGATAAAATTATTATTTTTTTTTTGTGGTATCTTTGTTTTGTTGGATGAGAGATATGAGATGAAATGATGTGTATGAAGTTAATGCCAGGAAGGATGTAGTTTGAGATTGTTACTATTATTATTGTGTTAAAATAATAATAATAATAATAATAATAATAATAATAATATTATTATTATTATTATTATTATTATTAGTTGTTATCACTTTTGGGGATATCGTTGTTGTTATTATTATTATTACCTTTGTTATTATATATGGTATTTCTTTTTATTATTATTATTATTACTATTAATATTATTGCTATCACTATTAATACTATTTTGCTACTACTACTACTACTACTGTTGTTGTTGTTGTTGCTGTTGTTGTTGTTGTTACTTTTATTATTGATATTAATTATTGTTATTATTCTTGTTATTGCTTTTAATTATTATTACTGCTAAACTTATTACTAATAATATTATCATTAGTTTCATTATTAAATTATTATTGTCAAATGATTCTTATATAAACTTTGGTACTAAAACTCTAGAATATTCATTAATATTAGAACTATTATTTATAAATTGTTATTTTGTAATTAATAATTGGTCATTATTTTTGGAAGAAATTTATACATATAGTTTGATAAATTTTCATATGAGGTATAAAGTAATATCTATGAGATTATTATTATATATTACAAACCATTATTTTCATTTGTAAGCTTTTAAGGAGAGCATTGATTAACTTTCATGGGCATTGCTCGTGGTTACTATTTGGATGTTCTATCAATAGGAGTTTTTGATACTATTAGTTGGTATTGAGTTGAATTTATGGTTGTGAATATTAGGAATTCAAAGCTAATTAAATCTATACAGTTTTGATATGTAATTATTAGTTAATAGTGACATGTACTTTATGCTTACCCTAGACGAGGCTAACTTACCTTGAGCAAGACTGTGGAAGATTTTTATCTGTGAGATCAAGAATCAAGCAAGTCTTGCATAATTCCTTGCATAAAGACGTTTGTTGAACTAAAGTGCTTCTGCAAGCTAATCATGATAATCAAAGGAAGTTACTTTTCGGGGTTGCATTTATTAATATTTGTACCATCTATTAAAGCAAAACAATTTTAAGCAAGCAAAGGTTTTTCAAAGCAAAATATTAAAATTTTCTTAATCTAAATTTTAATCTAGACTATTTGAAACCATAATTGCAACTTCAGGGTAACCACTTTGATGAATTTGTTTTCTCAAGTGGGACTACTGTAACATTAAGTACTTAGTAAGGATAGACTACTAGAACTAGTCTTTGATGAATCAGGGTGAGACTCTCAGAAATGTCTTCAGAAACGGATTGGACATCGAGCCGAAAAATTTACTGGTTCACAGTTAATGGTCTAACCGTAATTGAACCAGTAATATTATCATTTAAAAATTAAAAATATATTTATTTTTAAAAATAAAATTGATTAATAATATGATGTAATTTAAATCCATAAAGATATAAACATTCAAATCTATGATTAAAAATAGTCATTCTTAGTTGAGAACTAACAATCTAACACACAACAAAATTTAAAGTAGTTTATTGAATTATATAATTTAATTTACCTCCAAAAATTATAAAATTTGCCTATATATATATATATATATATATATATATATATTTAAAAAACAATGACTGGTTCAATGTTGGACCAACCAATCCACCGATTTACCGGTTGGACTGGCCAGTCCAACACGGCTTGCTGAAAAGTAAGGGTGTAAACGAATCGAGGTTTTATCGAACATGTTTAGGCTCAGCTCGATAAGGAGTTGGCTCGAATTCGAAATATCGAGCTTGAGCTTGAATATAAACCTTATATTTAGGATCGAATTTTAAACGAGCCGAATTCAAATATCTAAGTATTAGGCTGGAAGGCTCGCGAATATGTTAGATTAATTAATTAATTAACATATAATTTATAATATATTATATTATAAATTACTTATTTAAATTCGAGTTCGTGCTTGAACTCGAATTCGAGCTTTCGAACTTATTATAATCGTACTTCGAATCGTGCTCGAGCCAATATTTGATATTCGAATCGAACTTGAGCTCGAATTCGAGCTCTGTGTGAAAATAATAAAGTTCGTCTCAATTATCTTAAAATTCGGCTTGCTTGATTCAAGTACACTCTTGCTCAAAAGGCTATGATTTTTTAGAAAACTGGCCAGAATGCTAGGACTAGACCAATAGTAGCACCGGGCCATGATCGGACCGACCAGTCCGGTCCCAAAAATGTTGCTCTCAGTATATGGCCATCTCAGAAGGGCAAGCTCAGCCTGGATGAGGCATTCGTTCTAGTTGGTCAGGCCACACCGTGCTAGTGACTCAGTCCATTTGGACTGATTATTTCCGAAATGGATAACCGGTAAATTTAGCTGTGGAGATGGAGGAGTGATAGGGGCTAAATTCATCAATAATTTTCCAGTTATTTTGAGGATGTTTTGTGATACATTTGGTGTAATCACGAATCATATTCTTTCATATTTGATATTTTACCCTTGAAAAGGTGTTTTGACTTTTTATTACAGAAAAAGAGGAAAACAATGAAAAAACCCCTTACCATGCAGTGCCTGGTCGGCCATGAGAAGCATTGCCGGCACCGGCCCAAGTTTGGAATAGGAGAATTTGCTGAAGAAAAAAATAGAGCACGTTGGGCATCAGTGCACGGTTGGCCCAGCAAAGCCGACACCTGTTCTCCTCTACTCCAAGGCGGTGAATTTCTTGTTTTACGTAGAATTGGAAATTTCCTAAGAGTTTTAGTATTTTTCAACTTCTACTCAGCCTTGAATTTTAGCATCTTAGGCGCTTATAGGAAAACATATGAATCCAAGGATCAAAGCTGCCGATTAATCACAAAAAGAGGAGATTCATTAATCAATGGACATTATTCAAGGAGGTTTTCAAAGAAAAGAATGAGGGCGTGTCTACAAGTTCTTTTTTTTACCTTTGTTTCCTTTTTTAGAATAATGGTGTAATTAATATTTTTATTGTAATTTGATATTATTTTAGGATTCATGGTTTTTGGATTAATTTAGTTACTTGATCAATTTTCTACCATTCTTGGTGTGTGATTACTTGTGATTATAGAAAAATTGATAGATTTAGATTTGTTTCTAATTAACTTGGGAAACAATATTAGGAGTTGATTTAATTTCATTGTTGTTATCTCTTGACAGACTTGGGAAGTGAAGTTAAGATAAAGAATCAAGGTAATCAAAGATTAGTTGATTTCACCTAGAGTATGGGGTTATTAGCTAATTTCATGTTCATTATCACCTAAAGTATAGGGATAATTGTTGAATGATGAGTTTAATGCATCTTTTTGGTTATGTTGGTTTGATTGGGAAGTCTACTAATTTAATTATACGATAGTAACTCTATAATTTGGGAAACGATTAGATTCTATTATAATTCTTTTATGTTACTAAGATGATAATTAATTGTGATATTTACTAGGTAATCCATTATCACATCTTCCAGGATATTTGTCTAAATTGCATATTCTTACATCCTTAAGTTGTATATATATTTTTTCTTTATTTTTCTTTTTATTCTCTTATCACTTTATTTGGTTGGTTAAATAATGAATGAATGGTTACTAATGGTAGTTGTTTCTTGAGGATCAATATTAGTTAATTCCCTAGACTATGCTTGTGATGAGTATACTTTCTTATATGCGCAATTTGGGCATTAACGTTTTAATTAAAACTTGCATA
This sequence comes from Voacanga thouarsii, assembly GCA_026120185.1. Taxonomy (NCBI): domain Eukaryota; kingdom Viridiplantae; phylum Streptophyta; class Magnoliopsida; order Gentianales; family Apocynaceae; genus Voacanga; species Voacanga thouarsii. The sequence continues at coordinate 3,862,501 of JANUWF010000953.1, forward strand.
GGGATGGATTTAAATTTGAAGAATTTTTTTACACTCAAATCTTACACATCAAGTTTTTGGTACCATTGTTGGGAAACAATATCATGAAAGTTAGGATTTCATTGATTTAACTATATATATATATATATATATATATATATATGTGTAACTAAGTGCCATACCTTATGTAATGTATAAATATACTTTAATTAACTAACATAATTTAATATTGTACTATGCCTATATGATACTAACAAGTTACCGCATGCAAGTACATGGCCAATTGAAACATATGGTAGTACCCTGACACTTCGCAAGAGATGATACCTTGGTCATCAGACTCAACTACCCTAGAAGGGGTATTGGAAAAATTTCCACATATGTGACCAAAAGATTTCACAAAATAGATGACACGCTAGCTAAATTTTGAGATAATGATTCAAATTATGAAGAGGCAAATTTGGTTTTTAATAGATCTAGTATTAAAATCACAAGAAATGTCGTTATTGGGGTTGGGAATGCAAGATGATTTAGTTTCTATTACATTGCGAAGCGGTAAGGAACTACCTGATTCTAGCAAGGAACTGGTGCTAACCCAAAAAACTAAGTTGGCGACGGCCCCTCTTCGTGCACCACTTGAAAAGGAAGCTAAAGATCCAGGTTTTTAACCACTGGTTCCTTACCCCACTCGAACATAAAAAACGAGAAACGATGCACAATTTTATATGTTTTTAGAAGTTTTCAAACAGTTGCACATAAACATCCCACTCAGTGAGGCATTGATACATATGCCCAAATATGCAAAGTTCCTCAAAAGCATGCTTGTTAATAAAAAGAGGTTGGAAGAATTGTCCACAGTGGTTTTAAATAAAGAATTCCCTACCATCTTGCAAGACCAACAGAAGTTTCCACGCAAAGAAATTATTCAAGGAGTTTTTCTATTTCATGTCTTGTTGGTACTCTTATATTTTGTAATGCATTAGCAGACTTAGGTACTAGTATTAATCTTTTGCCATACAAAACTTTCAAAAAGCTAGGCCTAGGTGAGCCCAAGCCCACTAGGAATAGTATTCAACTTGCAGATAGATCTATTAAATACCTTAGGGGAGTAGTCGAAGATGTATTAATTAAAATGGATAGATTCATATTTTATGAGGATTTTGTTATTCTTGATATGGATGAAAATTCTAAAGTTCCCTTAATCCTAGCTAACCATTTCTAGCTACTGCCAAAGATTTAATTGATGTTTATAGCAGAAAGTTAACACTTAGAATTGGGAATGAAGAAGTTATTATTAAAATCTACAAAAGCATGCAACATCCTATAGCTTCTGATGATTTTTGTTTAATGATTGATATTCTTGATGAGTTTATCTTTGATTTTGTGCAGAAATCGTTGGCTAATTTCTCTATAGAATTGATAGAGCAATCAATTGCATATTTGGAGGAGTCAAATAAAGCCTTTGAGGTGGGAGAGTTCGAAGAAATCGAAAAAAGCAATTTGGGAAGAATGGAGTCATCCATTGAGGAACAATTGGAATTGGACCTAAAAGACCTCCGCAAGCACTTGGAATACACATGCTTGGCTAACTGAAGAAAACTGTCACTGATCATAGCAAAAGACCTTACTTGGGAATAAAAGACCAAATTGGTAAGCTTATTGGAAAGATATAAGGGAGTCATAGAATGGAAGATTACGGATATTAAGGGAATTAGCTCTTCCTTTTACACTCACAAAATATTGTTAGAAGAGGGAGCAAAGCCTATAATGTAGCCCCAACGTAAGTTGAACCCAAATATGAGCGATGTGGTAAAAGGTGAGGTAACTAAACTCTTAAATTTAGGCATTATTTACCCCATTTCTGATAACATTTAGGTAAGTCCAACATAAGTGATACCAAAGAAAAGAGGAATGACAGTGAGCCCAAATGAGAAAAATGAGTTGATCCCAATGAGATTAGTAACCTTTTGGAGTGTTTGCATCGATTATAGGAAATTGAATGAGGCAACTAGGAATGACTATTTTCCTCTTCCTTTCATTGATCAAATGTTAGAAAGATTAGCCGGACATGAGTTTTATTATTTCTTAGATCATTTTTTCAATTACTTTCAAATTTCCATAGTACTAGAGGATCAAAAGAAGACTACCTTTACATGCCCTTTTGGTACTTTTGCATATTGTCGTATGCCCTTTGGTCTTTGCAATAGTCCAGGAACTTTCCAAATATATATGATAGCTATCTTCGAAGGACTTGTAGGAGACATCATGGAGGTATTTAAGGATAACTTCTCTATTTTTTGTGACTCTTTTGACTTGTGTTTGGCCAATTTAGAAAAGGTTCTTAAAAGGTGTGAAGAGACCAACCACATACTTAATTGAAAAAAATGTCACTTTATGGTACAAGAAGGTATTGTATTGGGATACAAGATTTCATGAAAAAGTATTAAGGTTGATAGAACAAAAATTGAGACAATTGAGATACTTTCTCATCCCACTTCAGTGAAAGCTATCCGAAGTTTTCTTGATCATGAAGGTTTTTATAGGAGGTTTATCTTAGATTTCTAAAAATTTCTAAACCTCTTACTTCTCTGCTTGAAAAAGATACTTTTTTTTTTATTTTAATGATAAATGTCTCAATACTTTTAATATGCTTAAAAAGAAATTGACCAACTCTTATATTTTAATTGTGCCAGATTAGTCTTTACCTTTTGAATTAATATGTGATTCAAGTGATTCTGCAGTAGACACGGTGCTTGGACAAAGGTGGAATAAGCATTTTCAACCAAACTACTATGCAAGCAAAACTCTTACGGCAGCACAAGAGAACTACACCACAACGAAAAAAGAATTGCTTGCAATAGTATTTTCTTTTGATAAATTCCATTCTTATCTTCTTTTATCCAAAGTCATTGTGTATACAGACCATTTTACCCTTAAATACCTATTAACCAAGAACGATTCCAAACTAAGATTGATATGGGTTTTATTACTGCAAGAATTTGACTTAAAGATTAGGGATAAAAAGAGAGCAGAAAATTTGATTGCGGATCACTTATCTAGGTTAGAAAATCCTAACTTGGAACCATTGGACGAAGAGGACATCAATGACCCTTCCCGAATGAACAACTTCTACTAGTTGATGGTGAGATTTTTCAAACTCCTTGGTTTAGGGATTTTGCTAATTACTTGGTTGCAGGAATTATTTCTGAGGATTTTACAGTGCAACAAAAAAATAAATTCCTCTCTAAAGTGAATCATTACTTTTGGGAAGATCCTTACTTGTTTAAGTGTTGTGCGGATCAAATCATTCGAAGATGTGTGGATTTTGCGGAAAGTGCGAGCATCTTAAAACATTATCATGAAGGACCCACGAGAGGCTACTACAAAGCTAACAACACTGCAAGAAAGGCTCTTGAGTTTGGATTCTATTGGCAAGCACCCTTTAAGGACTCTCACAAGTTTGTTCAAAATTGTGATAGGTGTCAACGTATAGGTAACATTTCTAGATCTAATGAGATACTATTAAAAAAATTTCAAGTTTGTGAAATTTTTTATTGATGAGGGATATATTTCATAGACCCTTTTCCTAATTCTTTGGGTAGCAAATACATCTTGGTTGTAGTTAATTATGTGTCTAAGTGGATTAAGGTGCAAGCTTTGCCCACTAATGATGCACGGGTTGTAGTTAAATTTCTTAAAAAGCTTTTCACCCATTTTTGTATGCCTAAATACTCATTAGTGATAGGGGAACACACTTTTGCAATACATAATTCGACAAAATTCTCAAACATTTAGGTGTTAGCTATAAGTTTACTAATCTCTATCATTCCCAAATAACTGGCTAAATTGAGGTGGTAAATAGAGAGTTAAAAAGAATTTTGGAAAAAATGGTTAATCATACAAGAAAAGATTGGTGTTTGAAATTAGATAATATGCTTTGGGTTTGTAGGACTATTTTCAAAACTCATATCGGTACGACCCCTTATAGATTGGTATATGGGAAGTCTTATCATTTGCCTGTGGAAGTCAAACATAGGGCTCATTGAGCAATTAAACTTGTCAATTTTGATCTCCAGCTTGCAGGACAATGGAGATTGCTTCAAGTAAATGAGCTGGAGGAGTAGTGTAATGATGCTTACCATAATTCTCAAATTTACAAGGATAAGACGAAATGTTGGCATGATAGACACATTACACATTTGTTCCCCCTAAGAGTTCAAATAAGGGGACAAAATGTTATTATTTAATTCTCAGCTAAGACTTTTTCCGAATAAGTTAAAATCAAGGTGATCAGGGCCATATGAGATACATCCAGTTTTCTCGTTTAGGGTTATTGAGGTTTCTCACCCAACTAAGGGGATCTTTAAGGTGAATAGAAGTCGAGTAAAGTCATACCTGGGTAAAGAACTTTCCACTTTGGAGCATCTCGATGTTACCCTCTATGATTCGTGATTTTTTTTCTTTGGTCCGTTTCCATTCTTTTTCTTTGACCTGTTTTGTTTGTATTTGATTTTATTTTCCTTTTCTAGATTTATGTTTTCTGTTTTTGTTTATTTTGTGTTCTTATTTCGGTACATTTCTCCAATGACTCCTTGTGATGAATTCACATGTGTTGAAACTACTCCGTTATGGAAGTATTTTCTTTCCTGTCTTCTTCCACTTTATTTATTTTGGTCCATTGGCTTTGCTTTCATTGTTAAATTTTTTTCCATTGAGGACAATGTCCAATTTAAGTGTAGGGGAAGAGTTTAGTATTGAAGATACTTTTTATTTATAATGAGGTTGTAGTTATCTTTCTTACTTGGGATATGCTTTTTGTCATTCACTTTGTTGGATTTTTATTAATAGTGAATTAGTTTATTGGATAGATATGTTAAGACTTGAGAATTTGGGTTAATCTTATTTATGCATTAGTGTTTGAATATTATTTTATTTATCTAGTTTGAAGGTGGATAATGTGATGAATATAGGAAAAGTTGTTGACTCACTCTTGTGGTATAGTTTTAAAATTTGCTTGACATTCAGTTGTGAATAAGGAATGTGAGGAAATAAAAAAAAAATTGAGTGGAAAGAACTGATTGTGAGTTGGAAAAATAATTATGCTATCTTTGAAAGACATAAAATACTTTTTACTTGATTATGGGGGGCCAATACGGATAGTAAAGAGAACTCCACTTTCTGAGGCTATTAATTCCTAAAAGCAAAAGAAGGAAAGAGAATTTTTGAAGAAAAAAAAACGATGAATGATGACTATAAGGGAGCCAATACGATACGTGAAGAGAAATCTATTCGCTTGAGAATATGAATTCCCTAAGTCATCGGGAAAAAAAAATTGAGAGAAAAAAGAATGGAGTGTTTTCCTTAAACCATTACTCGAGTTATGTAATTTTATAATATTCGAATTGGTAGATAGTTTGACTTGTATGATTCATTGTTAGCCCTAACGGCATTCTCCTGTGTTTTAACTTATGACAAACATTGATGGGGATTAACTTGTGTGACTTATATGTGATAGGACATGTTTGACCCCAATTCTTTCAAGGCGTGCAAATATAACTGCCAAGCAACTCTTAAGAAAATAGAATCCAAAGAGGTAATTGATCAAAGTACAACTTCAACCTAAGAGCTTGCAATATCATGAAGTCCTTATGAAAAAACTCTAGACTAGAAATCATTGTTAAGGTATTTCTTGTAAAATTTCTATGTCTCTTTACCTTATGATTTAATTTATTTTTACCTTGAAGTACACAAATAAAATGATTTCAAAAGAATAAGCTTTCAGATATTTAGATTAAGTAGTTTGGATGGACTCTACATCCAAAATCTTCGTCCAAAATTCTAGAACAGTGTCAAATGTTTCAGTCTTAAAAAGTGCCATTTTAGACTCACTATTTGGATGCACCATCATCTGATCTTTGCATCTAAAACTCTAGAAAATCTGGTAATGAGAAACTAGCCGTTACTTGTGGTTGCTGTCTTACTTTTTGCTTCTATAAAAGCCTTCAAAACTTAATTTTGAAGAAAAGTTTTGTGCTATCTTTCTCAGAAACAGTCTTACAATTTAGAATACAAAAATCTCCCTTTTCATTGTACTTCAAAGTGAAATCAAATTGCTACAAAGGTAAAAAAGTTACAAGTGTGGTGAGCCTTGATTTATTGTGTATCAAGGTTAGGGAAGTAAAACCTAGTTGGGATGAGCCTTGATTATTGTCATTAAAGAGGTTAGGTGTAAAACCAAGTGTGGTGATCCTCATGTGTAAGATTGGTATTGCCTACCACCATTCATTTGGGAAATAGATTTTAGTGATTGTGTTGAAGTCCTTAAGCAGGTGCTTAAGGTAGTGGATGTAGATCTTTGAGGATCGAATCACTATAAATCTCTTGTTCATCTTTCTTACATTTATTTCTAAAATTTTGTGAACTTCTTTACACAAAGTTTTCAATAATTCGAAAAGACCTTTATGATTCTCACCAACCCATCTTTACTATGGTTTTGATTGCGTATCACTTGACTCATATCATTGAGATCCTAGATGTCTCATTAAAGTTGCACAAAATTCAACTCTGCATAACCTTCATACATCACGATCTGTAAAACAATAGGATGATTTCAAAAATTAGATCTTTTTGAAAAAGTGTTTAAATTTGCTAGAACCTTATTCAACCCCCTAAGTTTTTTCAATTGGTATCAGAGTATTGGTCTACACTTCTAAGTTTTTTTAATTGGTATTAGAGCGTTGGTCTACAATTCTTCGGCTAAACAACTTTGTAGAAAAGATCTTTATGGCAAATATCTCCTCTCTTCCCTATATCAAGAGATCCTCGACAAAAAGTCCTCCCTTGATCATTGGGAGCAATTACATATTCTAAAAAAATTGCATGAAGATCTATGTATACTCAATTAATTTTGAGTTGTGGAATATGATTGGAAAAGAAGCCTATGTTTCTTCTAAAAGTGTTGAAGATCGAATGGTTCCTAAATAGAGTAACGAATATGATGCTGAAGATAATATCAAAATGACATTGAATTTTCAAACTATGAACATTCTATGTTGTGCACTTGATGCCACTGAATATAACCGAGTAAGTAGTTGTAACTCGGCTCACGAAATATGAAGACTACTTGAGGTCACTCATGAAGAGACAAATCAAGTAAAAGAATCAAAGCTAGGAATATTGGCCGGAGACTATGAATTGTTCAATATGAAACCAAGTAAGAAAATTACTTATATGTTCACTCATTTCACAGTCATTATGAATGGTCTAAAGGCCTATGGAAGAATTTACTCTCTCGGAGAGCAAAATAGAAAATTGTTTGATGCTTTATCAAAAAGTTGGTAGCCAAAAACCTTGGCCATAGAAGAATCAAAAGATCTAAATAGCTTACCTACTGAAGAGCTAATTGGCTCTCTCTTGACTCATAAAATGAAACTTAAAAGGTTTCAAGAATATGATGATGATAGGAAAGGCAAACGGGAAATTGCCTTAAAAGCAGTTGATGAAGAGACTAATAGTGATCAAGTCTGAATGTGATTATGGCACTGATCTAGACACAGAGGAATTAGCCATGGTAGCCAAAAAGTTTAGAAAAATGTTTAGAAAGGGACATTTCAAAACAGGTAAAAAGTTTGTGAAAAAGAAAGGATAGATTTCCTCTTTCAAACCTAAATGTTTTGAATGCAAAAATATGAAACATTTCATTGTTGATTGTCTAGTGGCGAAAGAGAAGGAGACCAAGCAGTTTAGAAAGAAAAGAAGGATACAAAGTTGAAGAAAGGAAAATGACTAATTAGAAGAACGCTACGATTTAAAAAATGATAAGGCAAACATATGCTTCATGGCTATGGAAGCTACGGTAAATCCTACATCTCCAAACATAATTACTGATCTGCATGATTTTGATTATGAAAACATGATGATCCCAATAAATTACTTTTTGACATGTTTCATGAACTAAAAAAATTGTCTAGAAGAAATAAAGAAATGAAGATGAAAATTGATTCCTTATTAAATGAAAATCCAAAATTTTTAAATGAAAAAGAAGTCTCACTTAAGTCGCATATGCGCTCGGACATTGAACAAAATGCTATCATCACCTCATTGCATCATATGTCCTTAGAAAATAAATACTTATGTGATAAAATTTGCTCTCTTGAAACTATGGTCAGTAATTTTGATAATATGAAAAGTAGAGTCGATGATCTTACCATATGCATTGAAAAGTTTACTAACGGCAAAAATAATTTGAAAAAATTGCTTGGGGCAGAACACATTGCTGGAAATCGAAATGGTCTAGGATATAGATATAATATCAAAACAGAAAATCATAAACTTCAATTTGTAAAAGCTACTTCATCACATGTGATACATAGTTACTGCACATATTGTGAAAAGTTGGGACACAATGCATCTATGTGTCATATTAGGAAAAGTATTGGATTATGAATGAACACTGATTGGAGAATTAAAAGAATCATCACTAACCTCTATGGACCCAAGAAGATATGGGTATAAAAAATCACTCTCCTATCTCATGTATAGGTACATTCATCGGATAAAATGAGCTTCATAAAGTGGTTCTTAGATAGTGGATGCTCAAAACACATGACTGGAAATGCAGTCTTATTAGAAGATGTTCAAGCTACAAATAATGGGTTCGTTATCTTCAGAGACAAAAAGAAAGAAGAAATACTTTCAAATAAAAATCCAACTTAATACATCAGTTAACTTTTTAATAAAAATCAAGCTATAATAAATGACAAATCTATATCTCAAGTTAAAAAGAAAATCACAACTCTATTATAGATAAATAAGCTCAATTTAGCTCCAAAATCTCCACACTTTCAAATTTTCAATTTTTCAACAAAATAGCTTGATACCAAGAAAACAGCAAGATCATACCAAGAAAACACCAAGATAATTGATAAAAAAAATTTGGACAAAGAATATTACTAAACCAATCCCCTACAATTAAGCTGGACAGTATCCTCATTGGCAAAAATAAACACAAGAAAGCATCTCCAAATGGATCAACAATAATAAAGGAGGTAGAAAGTTGAGCAATACTCCCTAAGTGCAATAGAGCTCCAATAAATATCAAAACTAGAAATAGAGAGAAGGGCTTGGTCAAAAAGACTTTATTCAAACCAATAAAAGAAAACACAAATAAAAGCATAAAAAATAATAATAAAAGAAAGACACACCTAAATAAAAGAAAACAAACTAAACAAAAATTCTAATAACAATCCTAACAAAGCAAATAAAGACACAGCTTACTCCACCACACTTAAAATGGAAAATATTTTCCTTGTTTGTGGAGGGAAAAGACACTTAACTAACTAAAGAAAACCCAATCTAAGACAAAGAGACAAACTCTTTCCACTCATCATGCTTTCTCATCAAACATTTGTAAAAGAAATTAAAGTTCATTGAAAAATGTAGGTATGATGAATGTAGAAAGAAGGGAGGTTTTAGAAAAAGGTCATGTTCATAAAAATAATTTTTCTCAATAAAACAAAACACATTATCCTCATTCTATAACATTCCTTTAGATACACAAATATATTTTTTCAACATATGAGTGCTTATGGCATCTAAAGAATGCATTAATCTTCAAATAAAAAATTTTTCCTTCAAAAAGTGTGTCACAATTAAAAGTCCCCTTTAAACTTAGCAATTGAGTTCTCAATTATGAGATCAAGAAATTCTTACTTTTCAATACATCTACAAATACCAAGTTACCTTCCTTTTAATAGGGTCAAGGGTAGAATTGGAGAGCATACTCTAAGGGCTTCTTACGATGTATCAGTGAAAGATCAAACTCCTTGAGGCATGTTAAGCTTAACACATCGTCATTTGGACTATTATCCTCCAAGAATGGAGAGGAACCTAAGAAATCATTTGACAAAGATAGATTAGAATTATTAGCACATAGAGTAGAATCGAATACGTCCCTTTCCATATTGGGCAATTATTCCTCATATCCTTTCTCCTTTCCTTGGGGATTTTCTTGTTCGAGTGTATGGGTATTTATGGCATCTTCAACCAACTAGGCTAGTTGTATTCTTGTAGAGCTCATTCGTTAGGATACTTCTTCATGCCAACTAAAGGACATGGTTGTGTTGTCAACAAAGGATTGGATTGAAGCTTCAAGTGACGTCTTACAAAAAGTGTTAATCCGAGCTTGTAACTTTGCCAATCTATCATCATTGTAGCTCCTTTGATATTGTGCCCATGAATAATTGTTCATGATGATGGTTTGAACCTCACACTCAAAGAAAAATAAAAAATAAAAAATAATAAATAAAAGAAAAATACATAAATTAGAAATATTCACAAACTACCTAAATACAAAAGTTAATGGCATTTACAAATACCACAAAGGCTAAATCAACAAGACCCAAGCGTTTTCGATAGTGCTCATCCCTGGCAACAGCGCTAAAAACTTGTTGCGTGTTTTTTACTGTAGAAAATATTACTAACAAATTACACAATTAATCAAGCTTTAATTAAAATGTCAATCACTAAAACCACACATACGAGCAAGTATACCCATCATATAGCATAGGGAATAGCAAGTATCGAATTGACAAGAATATAGGCGCCCACCTTACTTTATCTAAATCTTTATTGTTTATCCAATAAAACAAGAAGTGACTAACAAGGAAAATAAATAAAGATAAAAAATAGATATACCTCAAGGATGTAACTTCATGTAACTAGACAATTATCTTAAAAATACAAGATTGAATCAATTAGCATTCATCACAATCAATTGTCGTCTTGGCATCATGAAGAAATATAAAGATAAATTACACTTCGTTTGTCAATCCATGGAATCGCTACATTTTGATTCATATTAATAGATTTGTCAATCAAGTTAATATAACCAAAACATGCATTAAGCTTATCATTATATTTTGATTCAATTAGTAGATTTGCACTACAAGAAATCTACCAATTTGCCATGGACAAATTGCGGCTAAACCAGATTTTGCCACGGATTTGCAACGGAAAAGGTCCGTGGCAAATACCTTCGTCGCTAAGCATTTTTTGTGAGGGAAAATATTTTTTCCGTGGCAATTTGACATGGATTGTTCAAGTTGGTATCACATTTAGGGGGAAAAATATTGCGAGGGAACCATGACAAATCCATGACAATCTACAACGGATTTGCCACGGAAATAATATGGAACGTTTCTCAAGCAGGTGTCGTCTGTGGCAAATCCCTAACAATCTACCACGGATTTGCCATGGAAATAATATGGAATTTAGGCTGTCCGTGGGAAATCTGTGGCAGATTGCCATGGATTTGCCACGAACATTTTTCAAGTAGGTACAAACCGTGGCAAATCCTTGGCAATCTGCCATGAATTTACAACTGAAATAATATGAAACATGTGTTATCTGTGGCAAATCCGTGGCAAATTACCACAAATTTGCCACGGACGGTTCTCAAGTAGGTACGTTTGTCTCAAATTCATGGCAATTTGCTATTGACGGTTCTAAAGTAGGTATCGCCCGTAGCAAATCCGTGGCAATCTGCCATGGAATTAAAAATCTATGGCAAACTACTCTCTGCAATTTCAGTTTTCAAAACCTATTACATTTTCAAGTTCACAATTCTATAGCAACCAGTATGCACAACACATATGCACAATCCCTGTCACACTCCCTGCCTACAATGTTTCCAATCATATTTCCCAGACATATACACAACAAACAAGCTATAAAATTTATAATCCATACACACATATGCACTATACACACCTTACAACGTTGCAGGGAATATCATACTCTCTACACACATGCACAACACATCGCCTACCACGTCCGAAATCATATTCTCAGTACACAATGCACAACTGCAAAACACATTCACCACATATTTTTTTAGCGAACCATAAAATTCCATAACTTGTTTAGAGTCCAAATATACAAATAATCATATATCATCAAAATATCTAAAAATAGCAAATACAAATGATAGTGATAATACTAATTCCATAATCAAAGCGATCCAAACTTAACATTCACATGAAAATAAAACTAATCTAACTATCATCAACTGCTGAAGGGCCAGAGTTATATCCTCGTCAGAATCATCAGAGTTAGAAGAAGGAATGGAGGGCACTTGTAAGTTAATATGCTGCATCACCATGCGATTTATCTCAATCAATACAGATATCTTTTTATCTTTTTTCTCCAAAGTCATCTTTATCCTTTTCCTCTCTTTCTCTATGTCTTTGTTCTTCTTGTCCAATTGTTCCTGAAGTTGTTGTTGAAGGGTCTTTCTCAAGCTCGCCACGAAGCTTCTCTATATACACTGATGATCTCGAATACGAGGCCCCAGTCTGACGGTACTGAAGTCGAAATCGTGAGGCCTCATATCCCATGCCATAGACCTTTCCCTTTTTCAATCTGCCTGCAGCTGACAAAATCATAGCTTTCTTATCTGGCACAGAACCTGGTGTGGATGCTGAATCAGTAGACTTCACGGCAGAGTACTGCGACTTCATCGTATAGACATCTTCCTGAATAATTCGAAGGTGAAAATATAAACAAGATTAAAGTGTTATGCAATTTTTTTAAAAAAATTAATATGAAACATACAATGATTATGCGGGATCTCTCATCTACAAATTCGCCCTTATTGGGGCCATCTTGAAACTAGTGTAATTTTTCAAATAATACAAGATAGTCAAAGTCATCTCATTGCTTCACACGTTGAAGAAGTATTAAAGTGAAAATTAAGTACAGAATTTGATTGAACATGTACAAATTTAAGAGCAATTATTAAAGTGAAAATTTAACTATAGATCATATAACAGAAAATACCGTTCTCGACTCATGTTCCATGAAGCTGATGGAACCTCCGGTGTGTTTGGTAGAGCTAGCCCTTCTATTTTCTTTGGCCATATTTGATTTTTTTTTGCCAATCCTTGGACTGCTAATGTCTGCACAATTGGTCATATATATTTTGTGACATCCAAGCTGGGCTCTTCTTGTGTACATTCTTGATTTTTGCAAGGGTATTATTCATTCTTGCCTGACACCTGTTGTAACACCCCGCTACCTAGGCCTGCCAGGGCCGGGGATGTCGCCCCGTCCAAAGGACAAGGGGTCTTTATAACTAGGTCACACAAATAAAATAGCAGAATAAAAATAATAATTTAACTTAAAATGTATTACAACCCCAGAATAAATCCAAGATTAAATCCAAGAATTCCCAAAAGAAAAACAAATTCATAAATAAAATAATCCACTCTCAACTCCCCCAAAGCAATACATAAAAATAAAAGATAACATTCTCTTCCAAGGCAGATAACACTAGCTACTCATCCCCACAGTAGGATCGACTTGAAATCATGGTAAAAAGGTGATGAGACAGAAATATCAGTAAGTCCGTGTGTGCTTAAGTGTCGGGAGAAAACAGTTCGTGAATGTAAAGTATAAAATTCTTTATAAGAGATCACTAGCAAGCAATAAACATTAGTCAAAATCAAGAGTGGTGTTTTGGCTTTTTCAACCATAAATAATCAATTAAATCAACCACTCAAAAGAAATGATCATGGGTTACCACACGTTGGGCCCCATAACTGCATGGTCAGCATGCCACACTTTGTGCATATCGCCGGTCAAAATGCCACACTTTATGCAGACTGACAAAAGTAGGCGATCGCCTACTAGGCAAGATACTCCTCATTCTCTATACCCAAACAATAACCGAGTGTCCATTCCGGCAAAACACAGTCACTTGACTGAAAGAGAACACTGCTAGCTCGGACCGGCACGACCTACTGGACTGATGTCCTATCCGAGACGGACTCACCCCTCAGAGGTGGCCACCTATTGAGAGACTTACCATAACCCCTCAAAGACTAGCTCTAGTAGTCCACCCTTATTAAGTATTCAATGACATTTCCCATTTGGGATAAAATGAACAAAACACTGTTCCACATGAAAATGGCAATTAAGGGTTCCTAAAATTTTTATCAAAATTAGTTTTGGAAAGAATTTTGAGATTGAGTAAATCTGCTTATTAATTTTCAAATAAATTGTTTGTCTGAAATAGGTAAGAAGTTAATCCTCAATTACCCTTGCAAAATTGAGTGTCCATGCACTCTACATTTAGCTTTCCATAATAAACATGTTTCAACAATTAGGTTTTATGCAGGAGCTTACCTGATTCTTGCTCACAATAAAGGTCTCCAACAGTTGACCTAACCCCGCATGGAGTAAATACAAACCACAGTCAAACTCAAGCCAAAATCTGCTTCCTCAATTTAAAACTGACCTAAATTACTACTACCATAATCCTAGTGTTCCAAGCTTTAAGTCCAAATAATAAATGAAAAGGTTTATAAGCTAAGGCTAATTTAATATTTAAAATAATTAGTGTTTTGGGAAATAAGTACTGATAAGTTGAAGGTTTAAATCTTGCTAAGAAAAAATTAGAGTTTATCTGATGGAGAGTCCTAGGTGGTATTAGGTAAAATAATGATTTATTAATAATTTAGTTGTTAGAAATTAATTGATAACTAAAATTAGTTGGAAACAAATTTATGAATCTTGTTTGAAAAATAATAAATAATTCTTTAATGGGTTTTGATTAAAAGATAATAATTAAATTTTTAGTAATAAATATTTTACTAACTATAATTATTCCCAAAAAAGGCTTTAATTGATTTCATTATTTTAAATAATATATATATATTATTTTCCTAGCAAAATTATTTATTTGACTAAAATATCTTTATTATATATAATAATCCAAATTTATCCCTCCTAGGGTTTTTGGAAATTACTAGCAAAATCATATTATGAAATATTTTATTCATGAAATAAAAATAGGCTTAGGGACAACTAGATCATAATCATACTTCTATGGCTAACCACAATCATGGACATATACAATCCTTCAATTCATCAAATCATCCAAATCATGCATATAAACATAGATCTAAATTTATCAAGACATGATCTAACCTTTTCTAGCATAAATATAACCATGGCTTTAATAATCACACAAGAAAATAAATCCTATTAACCAAAGGTGACATAATCTCTAGCATACTTGATCATGGAGACATGCATCAAACCCTAAAACATCATAATATCATCAAAGATAAATCATCGCATGCATCAACCCCAACTCCACCATATATACATATTCATTCATGCTTCAAACTCAATTCATCACAACAACACATGCTTAAACCACACTCATAGCCCATCTCCTTCCAATATCATCCTAGAGACATGAATCTAGAGCCTAAAAAGAGGGTTGAAGGGACTTACTTAATTGATGAATACCTTGAAGGAGTTTCGAATGAATCTCAACTCCTAGATGACTAGATCCGTCTAAGAAAGATGGAGAAAGTATGGCCATGGAGAAGAAGCCATTCGGCCAAGAGAGAGAGAGAGAGAGAGAGAGAGAGAGAGAGAGAAAGAGACCATTAGCATGTTTATTCATATATATACTCATTAGAGATCAAGATTAGAGAAGATGAAGTTGTTAGAACAATCCTACCTTGAAGGTGTTCTTGAACCTTCTCAAAAATTTCTGATTTTTTATCCAAACTAGCAAGTTGAATTTTGGAGTTTGATGTTAAGAATGGTGTTGATGGACTCATGGCAGTGAGTAGATGAATTTTGGAGTTTTTAGCAGTGGTTTGAAGTGATTTGGAGAGGTATTAGGTGAAAGGAAGGAGTAGGTGTTCTTGGTGTGCTATGTGTTCTTGAATGTTGAAAGGAATTGAGAGGTTTTGATTTGCAGCTGCCGAAATTTTGGAGGATTAGGGCTGGCCAAATTGGTTGTAGGGTGTAGGAAGATGATTCTCTGGTTTAGAAGGGAAAGGGATAGGCTAGTTGTTGAAATCTTTGAAGAATATTTTTAGGAAGCAAATTTGGAAACTAAATATTTAACAATATCTTTGATTATTGGAGAGTTTTTGGAAGTCTGCCATGGCCGAATTGTTGGGCAGTGTTTCGGCTAGAGGAATGCTGGTTGAGAGAGGCTAAGGGTGGCGAAAAAGAAGGAGTGTAATGGTGAAGGGAAGGTTTGGCTGTTTGAGGTATATTTTATAGAAAGTTGTTAAATCATGGTGGCTGGAATTTTGGTATCCAAATTAAGGCATGATTGCAGAATTTTTTTAGAAATCTTTTAGGCAGCCATGACTGGATTTTCATGCAGAAGCTTGGGGAGGATAATGGAGTTCAATTATTGGAGTTTTAAGGGTGGTTTGTGCAGAAGAAGGATGGAGTTTCGGCTATGGTAGAATTAGGAAACAAAGCTGGAAAATTACAGTACAGAATTTTCGCAAGGCTAGAATTTCTGGGCAGTTTTCGGCTGCCATTTTCCAGCCAGCTTGTAGAGAGTTTGAAGGGGATTTCAGGGGCCTTTCAAGGCTGGTTTCTAGCCTTCTTTAGGGAGGAAAACACGGCTAAGGTGCTGAGCAAAAACTGAAAGAAAACAGCTTGGTTTTGGACCTCCAAAGCTGCGAATTTGCCTAGGAATTTTCCTGGTTTCGCACCATCTTTGTGCAGTCCGAAAATGGCCAGAAAAATTCAGGTTGCAAGCTGATCCACAAGGCCATTTTCTGGCAGCATTTGGGAGGGAATAATGGCTAAGAATTTTGACACCTTGAAGGCACAAGAAGTTGAAAATTTTCAGTTCATTCCAAGAAGGAAGATGAACCTAGCTAGAGGGAATTTTTAGAAAGTTCACTAGAGGAATTTAATTTACTTGAAATCCTTCCCCCTCTTCCATTGCTTCAATCCATAAGATGTCTTTTACTAAGACATTTTGAACCTTCAAAGCCACAGCACCTTGCTGGAATTTTTTGGAAAGAAAATGGCTAGAACAATTTGATCAAACTAATGAGTTGAGAAATAGAAAAAATTAAGGATCAAGAGGAAATGAATTCCCCTTAGGGATTTTGTGTAGAGCAAATGAGTAGGATTTGGATATTCCTATCATTTCTCTCTTAGGACAACATCTCTACCCTACTCCCAACACATAAGGCCGAAAATGATACTTCTCAAGCAAAAATAAAATTTAACCAAGCCAAAGCTCCTATAATGGAATTTGAACCCAAGACCTCAAGAAGTAATACTAAGGCTCTAACCATTAAACTACAATAACTCTTATTCTTATTTTCCCCCTAAAAATATTTTCCTATTCAATCCTCAAGCTATCTCCCTTTTTCCACCTCAAGCAAAAATTATCATTTTGCCATTCTCACTCAATAATCATAATCAAGCCCCCTAGACTAGAAAACACAAATTCAATGCACATAAAATCATATACAAATATATTTAAACATGCAATAAAATATGATATGCATCCCAACCCCCTTACTCTAAGGTTGGTTTTGACTGGGGTTTCATACCTGTCCTCCCACGCTAAACGTATCCGTGACAAATGATCCATGTGCCATGTTCATTGTTTCTACAATAATGAACATGTTAGTACATTGTAAAAAGATAACTCATTCTGAGATGAAGGTAGATAATAGGTATTTAGACTGATAGTAAAATATGAACATACAGCAAAAAAGAGTTATAGACAAATACTTACAGCAAACTCCCCAAACCAAACATCCCTAACATTAGCAGGGACATTGCTGAATCAGGGCCAGCATCTCGTAAATTGCTGCTTCATTATTGCGGTGATAGTTTTTGCACACTTAGACTGGCATATGAAACTACAATAATTAGACAAATGTTAATAACCTAAGCAATTAAGGCTAGATTTGAATGGAAAACAATTAAGGGAAAAAGACCACAAAATGGGTCGAGCAACCTAGATAGCAACACAGAACAAGGAATTGAAGTAAAATATAAGAACAACATTATGTGCTACTTACGTATCACCATATGGCTCGATTGTGTTATTATTCACGTGCTGTAATGTAACACTAGGTACTGAAGGGTGCACTGATGAACTAGGAGACTTAACACCCTACTGATATTGCCCAGGATCGGTATGCTCAATAGATGGACATGAAGTAGATCATACACCTCCAACCACAAGAGGACGAGAAGTCTCTAGTATATATAGGGAAAACTCCAACTACTCACCAGCTCTATTACTATCCAATGGTATTTGACTGGGAGCAGAAATGGATATTAGCTGGTGAATAGAAAAAGTGGCAACTGGAGTGCTAACTTCTGGGGCATGAGATGAAGCTTGCCCCACCTTTGGAGTAGATATAAATGAACCAAGGCTCGAGCGCTTCTTTCTTCCCCCTTTAGGGTAATAAGTTGGAAAAGTTCCAAACAAGAGACTATTGCCGACTCTACGGCAGAAGCTGAGTACATAGCAGTTTTAGAAGTAGTTAAGGAGGCTGTTTGGATCAAGAAGTTCGTGACAGAATTGGGTGTGGTTCCTAGTGTTGTTGGTCCTAGAATTTTGTATTGTGAAAACAATGGAGCCATTGTACTAGCAAATGAGCCACGATCTCACCAACAATCCAAACACGTACTATGACGCTATCATCTGATACGAGAGATCATAGATAGAAATGATGTAAAGATAGATAGAATTCCCACGGATGAGAACATAGTTGACCCGCATATAAAAGCACTATCTCAAAAGAAACATGATAGTCATGTTGAGTCATTCGGTATTAGATACATGAATGATTGGCTTTAGTGCAAGTGAGAGTTTGTTAGTGTTATGCTCTAGAGGCAATCATTTGTACGTTGTATATGACACATTTTAATAAAATGCATTATTTATCTTGCAGTTTCTTTTATTTACTTTTATGTAATATAACTGTTAGATAAAGTCCCTAGTACAATATTGTTTTAAGGAAATCATGATAGAGATCATGATATGAGATTCTCACTACAGTATGTAGTGTTACTACTTAAATAGTCCCTAGTCATAGTATTAATGAGACAATGCATCATTAATGCATTAAGACTAGCATGTATTAGACTTCCTGATTTGATCAAGCAGTGATTCTTATATCCGTGAGTATTGAGATACTCAAAGTTAACACATGGATGCTTGTTCATGGAACAAATTCATTGGATGATCTAACTATGAGATAATACATGGATAACTATTTAGTGCCAGTGATATAATCTCAATATAGCAAATATGCAAGTATATCCTTAGACTTGAGATCTCCAAGGTACTTTGTTTGCTGAGCATTGTACATCGATTTCAATCTCTGGAGCCAGATCGAGGGCCGCCTATGGGATAGATATTAGGTACATTGTGAGGTAAACGAAAGTAGTTGAGAGGGTCAATAAAAGATTCACCAATCCTAATAGTAGGGGCGAATATCTCATAGTCACTTGTAGGAATTACTACTCAAGAAGTCCCTGGCTAAGGCGACTGTGTATTGGAAACAGATCCAATTGATACACATCTAGAGTAGTGGGTTCCTGGTACAAGTACTATTATATTCGGGTCAAAATTAATATATATTCTGGAGGGAGTTGGCACTAATTCCGTACTCCAAACCGAATGAGCTATTGTATGGTGAAAGGAGTTAATTGTACTATATTTTATTATTGAAGGATTCATGTCAAGCCACTTGACTTCCTCGACTCTTAGGTGGTCATAATGTGTTGCTAGTACCCCTCATGATCTGGGAATATGGGTTTATTAATTGATGAATTAATAAACCAATCCTTATTAGAATCAATATGATTAATTCTAATTAATTATGGTTTATTAATCTCAAAGACGTTTGGATTAATTCATGTTCGCTACCAATTAATCGGAAAACCAAATAGGTCACACACAATAGAGGATTGTATACTCAAGATGTTATTTGATAACATAGTGGGGTTAATTGTGAGAAAGAGAAGTTATTGTGGCTAAATTATAATTAGTTATAATTTATGGTCCAAGTCGTATTTGTGAGAACTTGATATTTCCAATTACAGTTAGGGAATTCGAATTGTTTTAGAATCCTGAGATAGAGTAATTTCAACAGGTTTTTCGTGATATGTGTGAGACACACACGAAACCCTAGCTTGAGAGAAATTGACACCAAAAACAACATCTCCAAACCTTTTTTTCTCTCACTTTCATGGTTCTTGAGCAACCAAGAAAAACCCTAGCTGTCATTTTGTTTATGCTAGCACATAAACATTTTGGTGCTTGAGTGTGATCCTCCGTGTAAATTTCTGTTAGAGATAATCACACACTGTGATTATAGTGGTTGGATATTCAACTCTCATGGTGTTTAATAAAGAGGATTGATGGATCGAGCCTCGACTTGAAGATGGAAAAATTTTATTTTTCAGACGCTCAAAGAAAGGTAAAGCTATTACCTTTGTTCTCTTTATGTCTTGTTTTCCACATATATGCGGATCCTGGGTTGGTATCTAGTTCTTATTTTTCTACTGCATCATATATGATATGCGTGAGATATCCAACAACTGTAACCACTACTGGCGCCTCCAAACTTCCCACCCGCATGCAGCACCTGCACCAAGCAAAAATTAGTTTGATATATCTTAAAGAGTATTTCCTTTCTTTTCTTTTCTTTTAATTGAATCAAACTATATTACTTGTAAGTTATAGCCCAATACCTGTAACCACTTCTCTTAATTTCATTAAATCTAAATGAACAAAACATATTATCATTTGCTCAACAAGTTATGCATTTTTATTTTGTGACATCCTTTGATATACTTTTTTTTTTTTTTTGTATAACTTTTGATTCACAAGTTTAAATGATCTCAAATTTGTGCCAAACTACTCTTTAGACCTTTAGCTACAAAACTATTAGTCCTTATAGCTAGATTTGCCTTTGTTGCAGATTTACTACATGTAAAATCTTGTTGTTTTCCAGCATATATGTATTTTTCTTGCAAAATATTATCTTTTCTTGTTCCATTCTTCTCTTAGTACTTAATTATCAATCCATTTACTTAATCCTTCATCATAACATTATCAAAGTAGCACGCCTTCAGCCATGGAAGAAATAAAACTAGCATGGTTTGTATGCAACAAAAAATTACAGTCATGAATAAAACATGTTAATTCTTTAGTTCTCTATAATTCTAACTTGTTTCTTCTGTTTCTGCTCTTATTCATTTTTCTCACACAATTACAGCCATGATCAACATTTCATGACTCCTCAAAAGCATCATCAAACACCATACAAATCATACCAAATCACACCCCTATTCCACCTATTGGGTATTTTACATGCATATCATATATGGCGCAGCGGAAAAATAAGAACGAGATACCAACCCAGGATCCGCATACGTGTGGAAAACAAGACATATAGAAAGCAAATGTAACAACTTTTTACCTTTCTTTGATCGTTTGAAGAACAAAAAATTTTCTTCTTCAAGTCGAGGCGTAATCTAGCAATCCTCTTAATCAACCACCACGAGAGTTGAACGCTCAACCACTATAATCACAGTGTGTGATTATCTTTAACAGAAATCCACATGGAGGATCACACTCAAGCACAAAGATGTTTATGTGCTAGCATAAACCAAAAGGGCAGCTAGGGTTCTTCTTGTTTTTCAGGAAAAAGCGAGAGAGAGAGAGAGAGAGAGAGAGAGAGAAGAAAAGGTTGGAAGATGTTGTTTCGTGAATCACTCTTACCATTAGGGTTTCATGTATTTCATCATGTAACACGAAAAACCCGACCAAAATTGAGAATTCTAAAACAATTAGAATTTCCTAATTGTAATTGGAAATATAAAGTTCTCACAAGTATAATTTGGGTCATATATTATAACTAATTATAATTTAGCCACAATAACTTCTCTTTCTCACAGTTAACTCCACTATGTTATCAAATAACATTTTGAGTATATAATCCTCTATTGTGTATGACCTATTAGGTATCCCAATCAATTGGTAGCGAACATGAATTAATCCAAACGTCTTTGAGATTAATAATTCATAATTAATTAGAATTAATCTTATAAATTCTAATCAGGATTGGTTTATTAATTCATCAATTAATAAACCCATATTCTCATATCATGAGCGGTATCTAGCAACACACCATGACTACCCAAGAGTCCAAGAAGTCAAGTGGCTTGACATGAACCCTTCAATAACAAACTACAATACAATATCTCATTCGATTTAGAGTATGGAATTAGTGTCAACTCCCTCCAGAATATATTAATTCTAGCCCGAAATAATAGTATTTGTATCAGGAACCCACTACTCTAGATGTGTATCAATTGGAACTGTTTCCAATACACAATCGCCTTGGCCAAGGACTTCTCGAGTAGTAATTCCTACAAGTGGCCGTGAGATATTCGCCCCTACTATTAGGAGTGGTGAATCCTTTATTGACCATCTCAACTACTTTCATTTACCTCACAATATACCCAATATCTATCCCATCGACGGCCCTTGATCTGGCTCCAGAGATTGAAATCAAAGAACAATGCTCAGCAAACAAAGTACCTTGGAAATCTCAAGTCTAAGGATACTTACACGTTTACTATACTTAGATTATATCACTGGTACTAAATAATTATCTATATGATTATCTCATAGCTAGGTCATCCAATGAACTTGTTCCATTAACAAGCATTCAAGTGTTAACTTTGAGTATCTCAACACTCACTGATATGAGAACCACCACCTGATCAAATCAGGAAGTCTAACACATGCTAGTCTTAATGCATTAATGATGTTCAGTCTCATTAATATTACGATTAGGGACTATTTAAGTACTAACATTATACAGTGTAGTAGGAATCTCATATCATGATTTCCTTAACATAGTGTTGTACTAGGGACTTTATCTAACAGTTATATTACATAAAAGTAAACAAAAGAAACTGTAAGATAAATAATGCCTTTTATTAAAATAAAATGTGTCATATACAATATACAAGTGATTGCTTCTAAGGCATGACACTAACACCACCGCCACACAATTCGAGCAAAACAACATCACAACAACCACTTATTCACCAAGCATATTTTATAAATCATGCTATTTTTCATGAAAAATATACATCAAAATAATCTCCATGAGCTATAGAACATCTTTAATTCATGGAGGAAATCCTTTTACCTTGTGTAGAACAATTTCTAGGCTAGCAATGGTCCAAGATTTACTTTTTCTTCCTTTCTCCCTTTTCCTCCCAGTTTCTCTTTCTATTTCTCCCTTAATGGAGCACTAAAAAATAGAGTACAAAAACTAGCATGCTAAATAGGGAGCAATAGCATACATTAAGATATTGTATTCATTTGCATCCCAAATTTCAAAAATCAAACTCCCCTACTGTCCTAACATATTAAGACATGCCTAGGAACATATACACTAATACATAGTCATGTCCTTACATCAAATAGGCACCTACATTTGTGATAGAAAAACTGCACAAATAAAATTCTGGTTATAACCGACAACATAGCTAATTTTAATTTCCAATTTCTTCTTCAATTGACCACAAATCATTTACATAATTTCTCCACCTTTTTCCTCACAAACATTCCTCACCAAGTGAAGGCTTACAGTTGTGGACCAAAATCATCCCTTCAACATAAGAATTTTCATAGCTACAAACTCAACAACAAAATTTTTCTCACAAGTATTTAATCAAATTTCCAGCTTTCCTTCTACAATTTCAAACCACATATCAATCCATACTTCCTCAACTCTTTTTCCTATATTTTCTTCACACAAAAACACATTAAATGAACTAAAAATCATACTTAGAAACTCTTCAAACAAACTAATATATATATCCCTCACAAACAGAATTCAAACAAAAATTTCCATTATAAAATCACAACCTTTTTTTTTTTTAAAGCTTTTCCCAACAAGATTGTTATCAAAATGAAGTTCGGCAACCCTGAATTCTTTTTACTCTAAGAGGAGTAGGTTTTACCTTTGAAAAACTTTAGAGGAAGGGGGGTGAATAAGGCTTTTGGCAAACTAAAATTTTTCGAATTGTCTGATATGTAGAACAACAATGATCATCAAGATTCTTGAATCAACTTTATGGTAACAAAGAAAACTATCCAAGAACTCTTTGATATATGTATATATATATATATATATATATATATATATATTCAGACTTAGACTAGAAATGGAAATGCAATTCAGTAAGAAAAGTGATTAGACAAGATATGTATAGTGGTTCGATCTTCCAAGATCTACGTCCACTGCCTTAAACTTACACTTAAGGATTTTCAATCAGATTTCATTTACTCCACTTAATGAAATCAAACAATACCACATATAAGAGAGGATCACTATACTAGGTTTTCAAAAACCTCTCAAACAAACAATCACAACAAGGTTCACCCCAACTGGGTTTTACACCACAACCTTGTACTACAATAGAGATTGAATATCAATAGAACAGTAAAGGGCTCACTTATTTGAGTAGATGTTTACTAAAACACAAAGCACAAGTACTTTTACCTTTGACACAATATGAATTCACTTTGAAGCTTTTTTATAAAAGGAGATTTTTGAAAACGTTGAGCAATAGTGTTTCTAAGAAAAATGTTTCAAAAATCTTATGTCTAGTCTTGCTTAGAGGCTATTTATAGAGTCAAAAAGTGAAGTGCCAATAGTAAAAAAAAAAAAAACCTCTATAATTTTTCTGTTAAAATTATCCGTATTTTGGACTCAGGTTTCAGACGATGATGCATCCAAAAGGTAAGTCCAAAATGGCACTAAATTAGGCAATCTATTTCAACATAATTTACAGGATTTTGGATGAGTTTTTTAGATTCAAGCTACTCAATCCAAAATTCTAAAATTTTCAAAACTTTGAAATATTCTCCTTTGTGTGCTTCAAGATAAGATCAATTGCATCAAAAGGTAAAGAAACATAGGAATTTATAGGAATATCTTAATAATGCTTCCTAGTCTAAATTTCTTCTTATAATGACTTCTTGGTATGCAACTCCATATACTTTGATCTTCTTTTTTATCTTTCTTACATGAATTCAATTACTAAAGAGTTGCCAAAAAAAATCATATCTAAATGCTTTAGAAGAATAGAGATCAAACATATCCTATCACAATAGATTACACAAGTTAGTTTATATAAACGTTTATCATAAGTCAAAATATAGGAGAAAGCCCTTATGGCTAACAATCTCCCCTTGTTTGAGTGATGACAAACATAAAAAGTACTATGTATTGAGTGAACATGTTGATCAAGAGAGATGCTAATTTTTATTTTTTTTTAAATGCAATCTCTCATTATAGGTCTCAAAGAGAGCTTATGAGATGGATGATTTTGAAGCATTAGCTTGTAAGCATAACTCAATGAGCCTAAAGCCTTTCCTATCTCCATATGAATATTCAAGAAAAGATAGAAGGCAAGTCATATGATAAGATGCTCCCCCTTAATATTTGCTTATATAAACATTTCAAAATAAGAGGGAAAAATAGAAATCAAAATTTGTACGTCCAAGACGTATGTCCAATACAGTTTTGCAAGTATGTCTAAAACGATTCTTTTTTAGAAATATATTTTAGATACAAGTTTTGGGTATCCAAAAGGTATGTTCTCAATTCAGTATGACTTTTTAGACAAAGAATTATTTGGATCAAGAAAAACATGAGTCCAAAACTCCCCCTGATACAATGCACTTAAATAATGGATTTTCCAATCTTTCAAAGAATGTTTAAACAATCCATTTGACTGAATTTTTGATTTTGTCACAGAATCATAACCATATTTAGTCTCAAAGATACGTTCGGATTTTTGAGTGACCATAAACTGATTATCAAACAGTTCATCAAATCAACCTTATAGTCAGAATTTATCCCAATAATCCAAGCATAAAATTTTCAATCATTTGTCAATAATTATATCCAGTAAATCAAACAGTTTCTAGAATAGTATTATGTCATCAATTCAATATCATAACCTGCAGTTCAGATCAAATCATATCAGTTCTCCTTATAATAGTTCATATAAGATATATCCTCATATAATAGTTTATATAGGTTGGTCTTAACCCATATCCTAGTCATTTCCATATAATATCAGTCATTCATAACATTATATCCCAGTCATTTCCATATAGCATCAGTCATTCATACAGTCTATAACCTAATCTTTTCTCCCCCTTTGTCATCAATAAAAAAATAAGAATATCAGAAAGAGAGCAAAAAATAATATGCAAAACATAGACAAATAGATAGGAAATAGGCATAATGTAAGGAATATGCAGAAAATAAACAATTATCCTTAAGCATCAACAATTATCCCAGAGCATAATCTAAAAACAGAAAGGTAAATTGTTCAATTTTCAGAAAGTAAATTGTTTGAGAGAAGTCATCTGAATATCATTCTGCCCATCAAATCTGCTTAGGAGATGTTAATAGTTTTATCTTTCGAACTAGCACCTTTCTTAGAGTGTTGACCCGCAATTCTGTTAGATTTTATCTTTACCACAACGTACTTTTGTCGCTTTCCAGATGATTTTGGTTTAAGGGAAGCTAAAGCTGCTACAGTTTCCTTGATTGGAGATGGTTTTTGAGTAGGCTCAGGAGCATGTTCTTTCTCTGCAACAGGCATATCAGATTCTTTCTCCAAGACAGGTTCTTCCTTGTCTTGAGCAGATAAGGTTGGGGAAGATACTTGTGCAGTAGTTTTTGCAGACATTTCAACTGCAGATATTCTGTTTCCAAGATTATGAAGTTCAGAGCTGAGAATATCCAATTTCACAGCTAGAGAGTTAATGACATCCAGTGTACTGTCGGATGAGCTTGCATCTTTTTCTTTCCCTTTAGCAGAAGATTCTGCCTGAGAATTATCATCAAATTTTCTTTTTGTTCCTGCACTCTTTAATTTTCATCAAAATTTCTCTTTCCTTTCCTACAGTGTCTCTCAGTAGTTTCCATTCATTATTTACCCTCACATAACCCATCCTTTCAAAGGAATCAAAGCTGTAAACATTTATCTTAGATGGATCACTAGGAACAGAATTTAAATCAACTTGAAAATAACTAAACACTTTCGACAACAAATTTCCATAAGGTAGAGCTTTACTTGAAGTGTTCCTTGATTGCAACATCAATTTTGTAGCTAAAAACCCGAAGTTTATCTGCCTACTCTCTGCTAGGGCCAACATGATTACCATTTGCAGAGTGCTTATGGAGATCTTATGTCCATAGCTTGGTACCAACATGGTAGACACCATATGGTATAGAATTCTTCCAACCCCATTAAACCACTTCTTGCTTCTATTATCAGAGTTTCCAAGGTTCTTCCCTCCAGTGAAGATTTCCTCAAAATTTTTCAAAACAAAAATATCATTTCCTTCAGGAAATTTATTCAACTCAAAGTACTGAATTCCAGCATCCCTCGCATCACATATCCTATTTAATAGTCAATGATCAAACTTAATGTCTTTACTTTTCACACTTGACACATACCAATGAATCATGAATCCACCCTCAGTTTCTTCAAGTCGACCTTTTCTTAAATTTGCATAAAATTCCCAGACAAGAGAAGTGAATAATTTCTCATCAACAGATAGTAAACTACCCCATCCTATGTATTCAAACATGTCCAGAACATTTGAAAGATTTAGAAAAGTCGAAGGATTAGCACGGTAACCAAAGATAACTATCCTGTTCCTTGACACCTAGTCATCATAATTAGTTTCGCATTTAGAGTTAATGAAGCGGGGTACCTGATTTTCAGAACTCATTCGTTCTGGATAAGACTCTGTTGAATCATAGTAAGATGCCAAGAAGTCTGGTTGAGGAGAAACTTCTTTCCCTTTTTCCTTGCTTGAAACCGAACTCTTTTTCT
Organism: Voacanga thouarsii; assembly: GCA_026120185.1. NCBI lineage: Eukaryota > Viridiplantae > Streptophyta > Magnoliopsida > Gentianales > Apocynaceae > Voacanga > Voacanga thouarsii. Next base: position 3,890,236 of record JANUWF010000953.1, read on the forward strand.
TCATCTTCGGAGATGTTTTGTGCCCATTCTTTGGGTTCAGAGCAGAAGATTTTGTCTTTGCCATCAGTAAGATTAGGGCTTTTCTCTTTTTGGACTATCGATTTTTGAAGAAGAAGAACACAGATAATTTTTGGAAGAATCGGTTACAAGGGTTTTGAGAGAAAAATCCGAGTGCTTTGAATGTCTTGGGTAATGGGATATAAAATGCATTGAAAAAATAAGTTTTTCAAAGAAGTTTAGAAAGACGCACAAACCAATTTTTTGAAATTCAAAATTCGGAATAAGAAAAAATATTAATGAATGTTTTGGAACTTGACCGAATCCGAAATTATCATCCAAAAGAGTGTTTTCCTGAGATGCATTTTGGATGTGGGATATAGATTCAAATATTGCATCCAAATCAAATGTTAGTGCATTTTGGATACAAACACTGTTTCCAAAACCTTTTTCTTCACAGGTCCTGCATAAAGAAGACTTATGCCACATAGTTAGTTATCAGATTTTTGTAATTCCCAAACCTCTTCTCAAATTATTGAATCTTTCTTTAGCTAGAGGTTTAGTGAAGATATCTGTAAGTTGTTCATCCGTTGAAATATATTCAACACACACATTGCCTTGGAGCACATGATCTCGGATGAAATGATGTTTAATTTTTATATGCTTTGTCCTAGAATGTTGAACATGATTTTTTGTTAGATTGATAGCACTTGTATTATCACACAATATAGGTACGCAATTAAAATTAAGACTAAAATCTAGTAATGTATTCTTCATCCATAAAATTTGAGCACAACAACTTCTAACTGCAATGTATTCAGTCTCAATGGTGGATAAGGATACACACGCCTTCTTTTTACTATGCAATTACACAAGAGAGTGTCCAAGAAATTGACAATGGCCACTAGTACTTTTTCTTTCAACTTTATAGCCTGCATAATCTGCATCAGTGTATCCTATAAGATTAAATGTGTTAATATGAGGATACCATAAGCCATAATCATATGTGCCAATTAGGTATCGGAGTATGCGTTTTACTGCACATAAATGTGATTCATTTGGACAAGATTGAAAGCGAGCACAAAGACATATCGAAAACATAATGTCCGATCGGCTAGCAGTAAGATAGAGTAGACTTCGAATCATACCTCTATACTTATGTTCATCTACTTTCTTACCCTTATCATCTTGATCAAGTTTTATAGAAGTACTTATAGGGGTGCTAATTTCTTTTGCTTCATTCATTCCAAACCTTTTGAGCAACTCCTTAGCATACTTAGCTTGATTTATGAAGATCCCAACCTTAGTTTGCTTAATTTGCAATCCGAGGAAGAAGTTTAGTTCTCACATCATACTCATTTCGAATTCTTGCTGCATAGTCTTAGCAAACATCTTGCACAAAGAGTCGTTAGTAGCACCAAAAATGATTATCATCAACATAGATTTAAACAATTAGTAAATCACAAGAATTATTAGATTTGATGAACAAGGTGTTATCAATCAAGCCTCTAGAAAAACCTTTTGAAATCAAGAATCCATTAAGTCTTTCATACCAAGCTCTTGAAATCAGATTCAGACTAGAAATGGAAATGCAATTTAGTAAGAAAAGAGATTAGACAAGGTATGTACAGTGGTTCGATTTTCCAAGATCTACATCTACTACCTTTAACTCACACTTAAGGATTTTCAATCAGATTTTATTTACTCCACTTAATGAAATCAAACAATACCACATACAAGAGAAGATCACCACACTAGATTTTCAAAAACCTCCCAAACAAACAATCACAACATGGTTCACCCCAACTGGGTTTTACACCACAACCTTGTACTACAATAGAGATTGAATATCAATAGAACAGTAAATGGCTCACTTATTTAAGCAAATGTTCACTAAGATACAAAGCACAAATACTTCCACCTTTGACACAATATGAATTCACTTTGAAGTTTTTTTATAAAAGGAGATTTTTGAAAACGTTGAGCAATAGTGTTTCTAAGAAGAATGTTTCAAAAATCTTATGTCTAATCTTGCTTAGAGGCTATTTATAGAGCTAAAAAGTGAAGTGCCCACGACTATAAAAATGGCTATAATTTTTTTGTTAAAATTATCTGTATTTTGGACTCAGGTTTTGAACAACGATGCATCCAAAAGGTAAGTCCAAAGTGGCACTAAATCAGGCAGAAACATTTTAACATAGTTTACAGGATTTTGGACAAATTTTTTGGATCCAAACTACTCAATCCAAAATTCTGAGATTTTCAAAACTTTGAAATCTTCTCCTTTGTGTGCTTTAAGGTAAAATCAATTGAATCAAAAGGTAAATAGACATAGTAATTAATATGAATACCTTAATAACACTTCATAGTCTAAATTTCTTCTTATAAGGACTTCTTGGTATGTAACTCCATATACTTTGGTCTTCTTTTTTATCCTCCTTACTTGAATTCAATTACTGAAGAGTTGCCAAAACAATCATATCTGAATGCCTTAAAAGAATAGAGGTGAAACATGTCCTATCACAATAGATTACACAAGTTAGTTTATATCAATGTTTGTCATAAATCAAAACATAGAAGAAAGCCCTTAGGTCTAACGACCTTAACAATGAATGAAAGACATTTGCAGCTTGCATGCAGTTGAAGAAGCTGTTTTGGTAGCCTCTCTCTCTCATAGTAGAAATGAAAAATCTGGTGACCAAAATTTGTGTTATTGTTCTTTATAGGGCATATGTAATGCTATATCTCATGAACTTGGATGTTGAAAAACAAATCATAAAATCTAACAAATCATCTAATTCAATTTCATGATTCTATTTTCTCAATATACAAATTTTTTTTTGGTTAAAAAATTGAATATTGAGAAAACAGAATCATGAAATTGGATGATTCTTGTTCATCCCTAAATGTAAAAATGGCCATCTTTATCTTCTCCTAATTGCTCATATTTATAGCATGCTGTACTTGATTAATGACAAGTAATATTATGAAATGGAAACCTATATTTGACTAGATATTTCAAGAAAAATCATCCACCCGCTAAAAGGGACTTTGCGTAAAATACAGAGAGTATTTATGTAGAATTATCACGAAGAAACCCCCATCATTATGTCTTGTTGTCTTGTTGGAGTACTTATGCTCCTGATTTACTTTTAGCTATCACTGCTTAACAATCTAAAGTTGTGAACCTCATGAGGAAAACTGGTCCTAGTTATCTTCTATCCCAACCCCACAAATAATCCAACTAAACCAGCAAAATTTTTTCCATGTCCCTGTCTTCATGATTTCAAGTACATTGCAATTTTGTATTCTAATGTCAAGCATAAATTTTTAATCTTCCGCTAGTACATGTAACAAAAACATCAAAGGCATACTATATCCTATGTTATCTAAGCCACTAAGAAACCCCCAAGAATATCTTAAAAGAATGATGCCCTTGCTGCTTCAACCATACCACATTACCTGTTTTTGCACTAGATTACAACATTGCTAATTTGAATTGACTGTTGACTGCTCATTCTAAACTTCCTTCCAACTCTATGCTATGTTCTAAGTAAAGCACTCCTCTGACAAACAGGTGTTGATGATCACCTAGTTGACAAGATACTAGATCCATCATATCTCGCTGGGAATTACAGTCCTCTTCATCAACCTTCATTTACTAATAGTACTGTGCAAGTTGATCTTTCAGTTGCAAAGCTCAAACAAACAACATATCAATGCTGCACTCTTCGCAGCATAGGGAAGGAAAGTTTTCAATGTTCAACATGGTCTCTAATGTTTCAATGTTCAACATGAGCACTGTAATTGTATCCAATACAACATGGGCTCTAACTAACGAAGATAAAAAAGAAAAACCCTTTTCTTACAACCATGAGATTCAAATTCAAATTCCACAAATAAAGAACAAATGAACCAAATCCAGAATAAATAAAGACAAAGAAAAATAGAAAAATGCTTTAGTTAACGACAAATTTCCAGGAAAAGCAGATAAAAATTGTGACTTCTGAAGACTTACAGTTGCAGTAGCAACTAGGCAAGGACGGTGAATAGTCAAATATTGAAGCAAAAGATAGTGATGCTTGTAGCTTTATGCAAAATGGGAGTGGCAAATAGGGATCAAGGTAGGAATTCTAGCCGGGGATGCCAACAATTGCAGCTTGCAGCTTTAAGTTTTAAGCTCTATTTGGGAGATTAACCAGAGAAGATGCCAATAGCACCGGCGAGGTCAGGAGTTCAAAGGGAATGTAGAGAAATTGATGCTACCAGAGAAGTCCTCAGGATCATGGTATCATTTTTACTTCAGAGAACTAAAAATGGAGTGTGAAATGAGAAGGAACTGCAAAATCATCCGTGGGAAGATGATTTTTGCCTGAGTCTGGAATGGACAAGACAGATTCTTGCAAAGAACATCAAAATGACGTTGTTTTAGTTTATTCTGTATCAAAACGATGTCTTTTTAGTTTATTCTGTGTCAAAACGATGTCATTTTAGTTATTGAGTAATTTATTGTTCCGTGGCAAATTGCCACGGAATAGGTGGTAATTTTGTAATTCCGTGGTAAATTCGTGGTAGATTGCCATGGATTTGTCACGGAACACATAACAAAAATTTAATCCTTTTTTTTATCACTACATTGCGTAACATAATTTTCTAGATACTATCAATGATAATATAGTTCTTCACAACAATTTTCAATGGCTTTAGTAATCGAAATAAAAAAAATTATTTCGTTTCTTTAAAATTTTTAATTGAATACAAATGTATATTTCGATACTCAAAAATAATACATCTTATTAATATATTACATTTCAAGAATAAACATATCAGAAAATAAATAAATCAAGATACTTACAAAACATTTCGTCGTTGTTATTGAAAATGTATGGAACAAAAATTATTACAAACCAATATGATTAATAAATTAGAACAAAAAGAAAAAAGGGGATAATTAGTGGCAATTTTGTGATTCTATGGCAAATCTGTGACAGATTGCCACGGATTTACCACGGAACACATCAAAAGTTTAACTCTTTTTTTTTTCCTCCGCACTTACGTAACATACTTTTCTAAATATTCTCAATGATAATAAAATTCTTCACAACAATTTTCAATGACTTTTCCTATAAAATAAAATTATATCCTTTCTTAAAAAAATTTAATTTAATACAAACGTATATTTTGATACTAAAAAATAATACATCTTATTTTCAATTTCATTTCAAGAATATATGCATTAGAAAATAAAAAAATCAAGATACATATAAAACATTTCGTCATTGTTATTTAAAAGGTATGGAACAAAAATTATTACAAACCAATATAATTAATAAATTAGAGCAAAAAAAAAGGAAAAATGTCTGTGGCAAATCCGTGGCAGTTTTTACCACGGTTTTACCACGGAATTACATAACAAAAATTTAACCTTTTTTTTTTATCAGTACTTTACGTAACATACTTTTCTAGATACTCTCAATGATAATATAGTTCTTCACAATCATTTTCAATGGCTTTTATAGTCGAAATAAAAAAAGTTATATCATTTATTTAAAATTTTTTAATTTGATACAAACATATATTTCGATACTAAAAAATAATACATCTTAATTTCAAATCCATATCAAGAATGAACGCATCAGAAAGTAAATAAATTAAGATATGTACAAAACATTTCGTTGTTGTTAATTAAAAGGTATGGAACAAAAATTATTACAAACCAATATAATTAATAAATTAGAACAAAAAAAGAGGAAAAATTCCATGGTAAATCCGTGGCAATTTGCCATGGAAAGTGGTAATTTTGTGATTCCGTGGCAAATCCGTGGCATTAACCTTTTTTTTTATCACTACTTTGTGTAACATACTTTTCTAGATCTTTCAATGATAATATAGTTCTTCACAACAATTTTCAATGGCTTTTTTAGTCGAAAAAAATTATATCAGTTAACTAAAATTTTTTAATTTAATACAAACATATATTTCGATACCAAAAATAATACATCTTAATTTCAATTCAATTTCAAGAATGAAAGCATTAGGTAATAAATAAGTTAAGATACTTAAAAAATATTACGTTGTTGTTATTGAAAATGTATGGAACAAAAATTATTACAAACCAATATAATTAATAAATTTTAAAAAAAGAAAAAAATCTGTGGCAATCTGCCACGGAATTGCCATAGAATGAATGGTCATTTTGTGATTCCGTGGCAAATTCGTGACAGATTGCCACGGATTTGCCATGGAACACATAAAAAAAATTTAACCCCTTCTTTTTTATCATTACTTTGCGTAACATATTTTTCTAGATACTTTCAATGATAATATAGTTCTTCACAATCATTTTCAATGGCATTTATAGTCGAAATAAAAAAATATATCATTTATTTAAAATTTTTTAATTTAATACAAACATATATTTTGATACTAAAAAATAATACATCATATTTTCAATTCCATTTCAACAATGAAAGCATTAGAAAAATAAATAAATCAAGATACTTACAAAACATTTTGTCGTTATTATTTAAAAGGTATGGATAAAAATTATTACAAACCAATATAATTAATAAATTAGAACCAAAAAAAAAAAAAAAATTCCTTGACAGAATTGCCACGGAATAAGTGACAATTTTTTGATTCTGTGACAAATCTGTGGCTAATGTTTGGTATAAATTTGCCATGGAAATTGTTCCATCGCAAATCGGTGGCTAATTTTTGGCATAATTTTTTGGCGCTTTTTTTGCTACCGATTTGCGAGGGAATATTTTTTTTATTGCTACTTGCTACTATTTCCATCGCAATTCCATGGCAAATAGCCACGGATTTGCTATGGTCTTTTTTCCCTAGCAAGTTGTTTGGATTTTGCTTTTTCATGGCAAATTCCATCACTGATTGCCACGGAAAATTCATAGTTTTCTTGTAGTGTTGTCAATCAAGCAATCCTAACCAAAATATGCATGAATCTCAGTTCCTTAAAAATATGAAATTAATCTTTGATCTCAATTCCTTAGCTAATGACCCTTTATCAAGGTGAAATCAACTTAATCTTTAATTATTTAATCCTATAATCTTAACTTCGTCATTCAAATCTATTAAGATTAGACAAATATAAAATCAATGCAATGAATCTTCTAACATTGTTTTGTCTAAATCAATTAGAAGAACTCGCATCAATAACAAATAGTAAAAAGTAATCAAATACTAAAGATAACAATAGATTGAAAAAAATTTTCAATTAACTCAAAATCATAATATCCAATTACAATCAAAAAAATAAGCACATCATTGTTAAAAAAAAAAAGTAAACAAATGATGAAAGATAAAACTCATAGATAAGCCATTCTTCTACTCTTAAAAATGTCATTTGAACAATGCTCCTTTATGTGGCGATTGAGTAGCTAGCTTGGATCCTTCAAATCACACATTTCCCTTGTGTTTTTCGTGTATTTGTAAACCTCTCGGATGCTAAATTCATGACTTAGGAAGTCTTGCCCGAGTAAGATTCAAAAAATATTAAAAATCATTGGAGAATTTCCAAATTCGTGCACAGATTATTCGCCTTTCAGAGCATACCTGGCGCCGAGTACCTTCGACCCACCTAGCACCAGGTACATTCTATTTTCCCCACGTTTTTGCTCTATTTTTTGTCTGTTCTCTTCAGTAGACATAATCGACCCGGCACTAGGTACACTTGCTAGACCTAGCGCCAGGTCTATTCTGCTTTTGTACTGAAAGTTGCTCAAATTCCTCTGTTGGACCAGAATAGACCCAATACCTGGTCCCTTGGCTGGGTCTGGTGCCAGGTACATTTTAAAATTGTTCCCTTTCTGCTCGAAATCTACTCAAATCTGCACATATTTACCAAAAACACATTTTACAAGTAAAATGTTAAATAAGAAGGAATATGCCTAGTTATGACAACAAAAGTATCACAAAAAGGGCATCAAATAATTAGAAAATAATGGTGATTTTAGCCCCTATCAGACTCATGCAACAGAGTTTCTATGATGCACTTAGTGAAGTTAAATCACCCCCTGTGATTGTCCATGATAATCTAAATGATCCAGGGCCCGGGAACTTAACTCTAGAATTTGTACTTTTGGATAGCTTCCAATGATAAGCAAGTACATTCAAGTGAGTCATGTAATATCGGACTAGAGATTTAAGGATAGTAGATGTCTTTGGGATAGGTGTTAGTACATTTATCTTGTCTCATTTATCTTTATTTCACCTATAGGTCAAAGATATTGCTTTACCAATATTATTCTTGGGGTCAACATTTCTATATGGTGATAAATAAAAATATTTAAAATGATAAAACATAGCTATTTAATAGTAAGAGCCTTTTGGTTATTTTAATAGCCATGAATAATATGTCTCTTGGTCCCCGAAGTAACTCAAGTTACTTTGGTATTGTTTAGACATAATCTGGGCTTAATGGATAATTTTTTGGAAGAGAAATAAATTTTATTCTAAGAGTCCAATTCGAATTAATTAATTAGTCTTGAATTTTTTAATAAGGTCCAGAAAAATCATTAATTAATTAAGAGAATTGGGCTAGAATAAATTAATTAATTGGGATGATATATGTTGACATATATTAAGAATCTAATTAGAATTAATTAATTCATCTTGGGTATTTAATAAAGCTCAGAAAAGATAACTAATTAATTAAGAGAATTGTGCTAGTCTTGGATTGGTTTTGGAGCACAGCACCAAACCCATTAAGGCTTAAGGAAGCCCTAAGGCTAGCCAAAAATAAGAGGAGAAGAGGAGGAAAAAAGAACATGATTTTTCTAGAGTTTTTCTTTTATGGTATGCCGTCCTTTTCTAGGCTTTCTCTTCCTCTCATTTTGGTCCTTCTCTTCTTTCTCTCTTGGAGAGTATTTTGATTATCTAAAGGAGGATTTTTCTCCAAACTAACCTAAGAATAAGGTAGTGCCATATTCCAGAAGATGAAGAGAAAACACTTGATGCATGGGAGTAGAAGATTGGCGGGAGTTTCAGTTGAACAGCAGGCACCTCCTTTTCCCCATCCAACACAAGAAGTTCCAGTGCAACCCATCCCTATGTTGGTTAATCCGCAACTAATAAGTAAAAGTAAGTACTCTCTCCTAGATGTGGCTTGACAAAACTAAAAATTTTCCGCTACATTTTTCTTTGATGTTTTTTCGTCGATCCTTCAAGTGGTATTAGAGCCACGGTTTTCATCAAGTAGCATGTACTAGGGTTAAAACTGGAAAAAGGTGGATCCTTTACTATTAAAAAATGAATCTTTTGTAATTTCATGTAATCCCTCATACATTGGTTTCTAGAAATCATGTACTCTTGTGGTTGAGGCATATGATCATATATTCTAATGGTTTTCCCATTGATTTTCTAGTTTTAAGTAGATTTGATGCACGTCTCATGGTCAGAGGCATGGACACTTGTAAAGGCATGTTTTTGTACCTGGTTTTGCATTTCTTTGTATTCTTTTAATCTATAAATTTTAGGGACTGAAAAAATGTGATTGCTGGAATTGTTGAAGGGCAAAAAGTAACAGAAAAACTGGATTTTTTTTCCAGATATCTGCGAACTCCAGAGCTGACCCCGCGTCGGTCAGCCGATCGGACCAGGCGCTAAGTCCACTCTTCCTAGAGGCAGTTGTACACAATTTTGGACAAGAAGGAAGGCGACAAATTATCCAAAAAATAGGAGAGCACTGCTGAGGTTTTGTTTCTCAATTTTTCTTGATGTTTTGAAACCATTGTATGATGTTAATTTTCTGCAATAGTTTAATTTATCTATGGATGAATAATTTGCATAAAAATAAATAGTAAAGGATGGAACCACCTTAGGATTAAACAGGATCATTAATTTTTAATTCATAATGTTTAATCTATTGTTTCGTCACTTAGGAATAAATAAATAGTTTAAGCATGAAAATGTTTACTTTTGGTATCATGCTTATTTCGTTTGTGTAATCAAATGCGCACGTTCTTGTGAAACCAAAGTTTCACTAGATAGGACGGTTTTTTGATAAAATGTTTTAATCTAAGAAACTTTAAAAATAAAAGAGTTCATATTTATTCTCTTAAAGTGTATAATCCTAAACATTGAGAATAATGTTGAACTTAAGGTTATTTAACAAAGTTTTACTTGGTTATTAACTTAAATAGTAAAATAAATTCATAGTTTATTCTCTCAAAAGATTTAATCTTTGACATAGAGAATAATATTAAATTTCATATTTTTACTAAAGTTAATGAAACCACAAGATTATAGAAAACGTTTTTGGGCTGAAAACTCTATTTTCAATAAAAGAGTAAGTAGGAGAGGAGTTCTAATGACCCCATGGCTTCCATCACAACTCTCATTAGAGATAGTAGATTTTCTTGTATCATTCTGAGCATGACCCCCTATAGGATGGATTTCCACAAGTATCTAGAACTAATGGAAGAGTAAAATTAAAAGCCTAGGGTATTTGCTAGGGTTGAGCAACTTACGTTGTAGGTTTTTAGCACTAGATTGCTCGTAGGTGGTGTGAATTAATGGCCATCCTATGGGTGGAACTTTTTCTAGACCATTACCTATTTTAGGAAATTTTGATTCGTGATGATTATACATTTGATTTAGGGTGCTATAAATCTTCCTATGAAGCTCTGTTAGCTTTTCGAAGAGCCAAACTATTTATAATATTGATAATAGTTTTAAGAGTTATTTATTATCAAAGAAATAATATAAAAAATGTGCATTTTTATTCTTGCAAACTAAATGAAAGTTTTTGTAATATTTCAGAAATGTCTGGTTTCAATCCATTGTCAATCATTCTCAAGAAGAATAAGTTGACAAACCTAAATTATGTAGACTGGAAGAGGAACCTGAACATAGTACTCACTGTCGATAAGTATAAGTATGTTCGTACAAATCCCTGTCCTGAGATTGGGGAACAATCCACTAATCAAGATTGAGAGGCCGAGAAGGCATGAAAGAAAGTTGATGAGATGGCTAAATGCTACATATTGGCTTCTATGTCTAGTGTGTTCCAATCGAAGCATAAGCACATGGCCACTGCGTACAACATGGATTTGTCATTGCATACCATATTTGCTAACAAGAGTCGGCCTATAAAACAAGAAGCACTTAGGCCAATCAAGATGATTGCTTACTTCGAGGAGGCCCAGGTCCTAGGCGCTACAATAGATCCTGAGAGCCAAATTAACATGGTTCTTGAAACTCTACCTAATTCATATTCTCAATTCAAATTGAACTACAACATAACCAAGTTGGATATAAATATCACGGAGTTTATGAAAGAGTTCCAAGCAGTGGAAAAGATCATAAAGCCCGTGTCAAAGGTTTTCGTATCTTGTTCTGCTTCTTCTTGTGGAATTAAGACAAAACCTAATAAATTTAAGAAGAAGAAAGTCCAGAACAACGTAAGGGCCCAGCCCATAGTATTTGGTCAGGCCAAGCCCAATGGGAAGCCCAAAGGTAAATATTTCAAGTGTGGCAAAAAGGGGCATTGGAAGAAAGATTATCCGAACTTCTTAGCGAAGTCTACTTCAGGTATTGCTCTATACCTAGAGTCTATTTTGATGGTTGGATCAACATCCTCCTAGATAGTTGATTCTGAAGCCACTGACCATATCTGTAATTCTTTGCAAGGGTTCAGAAGGATAAGGAGACTCAGTAAGGGTGAGCATAGACTTCAAGTAGGTAATGGAGCAAGAATATGGGCTGAAGCAGTGGGAGATCTCGAGCTTAATTTTGATCATAATAGGAAGTTGATTTTAAAAGATATTTTATATGTTTTTTATTTCAAACAGAATTTGATTTCAGTTTCTAAATTGATGAATCAATGATATTCTATTTCTTTCTATTCTAGTGTTTCCATCAGTAGAGATGGTAATTTAATTTGTACAGAAAACATGTATGAAAATCTTTTTTATATACATCCTATTCGAAATCAAGTGAACAATATTCAAACTGAATCTGATAATAAAAAGAAAAATATCATATCAAATGACTCATATTTGTGGCATCTGAGAATGGGACAAATAAATCCTAATCAAATTCAGAGGCTAACCTATGATGGGCCTTTAGGTTCATTGAGATTGAAAAAATAGCCTCAGTGTGAATCTTGCCTTAAAGGTAAAATGACCAAAAGGTCCTTTACCAAAAAAGCTGATAGAGCTATGAAAATACTAGTACTAGTTCATATAGATGTTTGTAGTTCGATGACTCTTTTGATAAGTTCAAGAAATTTAAGGTTGAAGTGGAGCATCGAACAAGTAAACTAATTAAACCTTTAAGATCGGATCCTAGTAGAAAGTACCTTTTTAATGAGTTTAAGGATTACTTGGTACATCATGGTATAATATCTCAATTAACTGCGCCTGGGAATCCCCAATAGAACGGAGTTGCTGAAAGATGAAATAGAACTTTGATGAAAATGGTCAGAAGCATGATAAGTCATTCATCTCTTCTTATTTTTTTTCGGGGGTATGCTTGAGAAACAATGGCATATATTATGAACTTGGTGCCTTCCAAATTAGTATCTAGGACACCCTATGAGATGTGGACTGGACGAAAGCCCAGTCTGAACCATCTGAAGATATGGGGGTTGTCCAACTTATATGCTGACAAAAGAAAGTAGGCTAGAACTAAGATCAGAATTATGCTACTTCGTTAGATATCCAAAATGGTATCCAAAAGGAACAAAAGATGGATATTTCTATCATCTTCAAAAGCATAAAGTATTTGTTAGTACTAATGCTAGATACTTAAAAGATGAACAAGTTACATCCACCATGGGTTCAAGCAGAATACAGTTAGAAGAGAAATTGGTCACTGATTCAACTTCAGATACTTCTAACACCCTGATCATTACCAATATTCCTATACAAACTGAGCCTCGTTGTATTAGGAGGATCAAAAGAGTTCCAAAAAAGTGGACAGGATAAGTATCTGATCTAGTCTCTGATCATCAAGAATAAGATCTCACTAGATACAAGGAGGCCATTGTTGATGCTAATACAGAACAATGGCAGCTAGTCATAAATGCCGAGATTGAGTCCAGGTACCTCAATCAGGTCTAGGATTTTGTCACTGTACCTGATGGGATAAAACCCATTGGGTGTAAATAGGTATACAAGAGGAAGAGAGGTGCGGATGGAAAGGTTGAAACCTATAATGCAAAGTTAGTTTCTAAAGGTTATACTCAGAAAGAAGAGATCTATTATGAGGAAACCTTTTCATCAGTAGCCATACTTAAGTTTATCTGAATTCTCTTAGCCATCGCATGTTATTATGACTACGAGATATGATAGATGGATATCAAGACAACCTTCTTAAATGGCTATCTTAGCGAAGACATCTATATGTCCCAGTCATAAGGTTTTGTTGCTAGAGGTCAAGAACAAATGGTCTGTAACCTTAAGAAATCCATCTATGAACTTAAGCAAGCTTCATGAGCATGGAACATACGTTTTGATGAAACTGTGAAAGCTTATGATTTCATTCAAAACGTGGATGAAATATGTGTGTATAGGAAATAAGACAGTGGTAAAGTGATTTTCTTAGCACTTTTTATGGATGACATTCTACTCATTGAAAATGATGTAAGGACATTGTCATTTATTAAAGTTTGGCTATCTAGTCAATTTAGAATGAAAGACATGGGAAAAGTTAGCTACATTCTAGAAATTAAGCTTCTTAGAGATAGGAAGCAAAAAATGTTAGGCTTATCCCAGTCTACTTACATTATCAAGATATTGGTCAAGTACAGTATGGATTAATGTAAAGGGCTATTATACCCTTTAGACATGAATTATCCTTATCTTCCAAGCAGTGTCCTTAGACATAGGAAGACAAGCAGAAAATGAACTGGATCCCTTATGCTTTAGCTGTGGGAAGTCTCACGTATGTTATGCTTTGTACTTGGCCAGATACCTGCTTTGTAGTAGGCATGATTAATAGATATCACTCAAACCCAGGGAATGCTCACTAGCAAGCCGTAAAGTGTATACTCAAATATCTCAAGGAAACGAGAGATTATATACTTGTATATCGTGTTGATGATTTAGTTCCTACCAGTTACACAGACTTAGACTTCTAGGTAGATAAAGATGAAAGAAAATCTACTAGTGGATATGTCTTCACTTTATCTAAAGGAGTTATTTCATGGAGAAGTATTAAGTAATTGTGCATTGTTGATTCTACCATGGAAGTTGAGTATGTTGCTGTTTCAGAAGCTTCTAAAGAAGCTGTGTGGCTTTAGAAGTTCCTTATAGAACTTGGAGTAGTACCACACATGAATAGGCCTGTCACCATTTATTATGACAACTCTGGAACGGTGTCATAATGCAAGGAACCTCGAAACCATAGGAAGAACAAGCACATAGAGAGAAAGTATCACCCCATCTGGGAGTTCATCCAGAAACAGGAGATTATGGTCAATCAGATTTCCTCTGTCAACAATCTAATGGAAACCTTTACCAAGTCTTTGACAGAAAAAGTGTTTCGCAGATACTTAGATGTCATAGGGGTAGGCACTTATGGACTTTCTTAGTTTTTGTAGTATAAGTGGAAGATTGTAGGAAAGTATGCCCTCAAAGACTATATATTCTGTGTAAACATATTCTAATAAAATATTTATTCATTCAATTTAGTTTGTTTCTTATATTATTACACATTTAAAGGTCCAAGTATGACAAGTAATGGTTTATGTGTTGGGTCGTTCTTCAAAGTAAAGTATAGATCGTAATTACCTATCATACAAGTAAAATTGAGTTCTTAGTCATTTAATGGAACTAGGCATATCATCAAGGTAACACTATTATGCCATGATTTCCAATGAGAAATAGTTTACCTTGAATCAGTGAGTAGTTCACACACATCATAGGCATAAGAGTATTTCGAATATATAGAATTGGACATATAGTACTGGTCTCTCTTAAAGTACTATAATTATAGAGACCAGACTATTACTACTACAGTGTGGACAGATACCTTCATATTTGAGTATGAGTTGGTAGTCTGGCAAAGCTAAGGTTTTACACTTTGATGTATGTTTGGTGAGATTTCTTTTGTGAGATCAATATCCATGTATGTTGGGTGTATTACTCTAACTAATTAAGACGAACTTATGTAACAAAGTTTCTATACTTCACTTAGTGAAGTTAAATCATCCCCTTGTGACTGTCCAGGATAATCTAAATGATCAAGGGCCCGGGAACTTGACTCTAAAATGTGTGCTTTTGGGCAGCTTCCAATCATAAACAAGTACATTCAAATAAGTCATGGATTATTTGACTAGAGATCTAAGGATAGTAGATATCTTTGAGATGGGTGTTAGTGCATCTATCTTGTCTCATTGATGAGTGTTACATAGAGGGGTATTTCCGTTATTTTACCTATAAGTCGAAGACATTGCTTTAGCAATATTATTCTTAGGGTCAATATTTTCATATGGTGATAAATAAAAATATTTAAATGATAAAATGTGGCTATTTAATAGTAAGGGCATTTTGATCATTTTAGTAGCCATGAATAATAGGTCTCTTAGTCCTCAGAGTAACTCAAGTTACCTTGGTATTGTTTAGACATAATCTGGACTTAATGGATAGTTTTTTGGAAGAGAAATAAAATTTATTCTAAGAGTCTAATTAGAATTAATTAACTAATCTTAGTTTTTTAATAAGGTCTGAAAAAAATAATTAATTAATTAAGAGATATGGGCTGGAATAAATTAATTAATTAGGTCGATATATGTTAACATATATTAAGAGTCCAATTAGAATTAATTAATTAGTCTTGGGTATTTAATGAAGCCCAAAAAAGATAATTACTTAATGAAGAGGATTGGGCCAGTCTTGTATTGGTTTTGGAGCATAGCACCAAACCCATTAGGGCTTAATGTTTTTCGGCCATTAGGGTTTAAGAAAGCCCTAAGGCTGGCCAAAAATAAGAGGAGAAGAAGAGGAAAAAAGAACGTGGTTTTTCTAGAGTTTTTCTTCTTCAATGTGCCGTCCTTTTCCAAGCTCTCTATTCCTCTGGTTTTGGTCCTTCTCTTCTTTCTCTCTTGGAGAGTATTTTTATTATCTAAAGAAGGAGCTTTCACCAAGCTAATCTAAGAATAAGATAGAGTCATACTTTGGAAGACAAAGAGGAAACTCTTAATGCATACGAGTAGAAGATTGGTGTAAGTTTCAGTTGAACAGCAGGCCCCTCCTTCTCCTTTTCCATCACAAGAAGTTCCAGTGCAACCCGTCCCTAAGTTGGTTAATTCGCTACCAATAAGGAAAAGTAAGTACTCGCTCCTAGATGTGGCTCAAAAAAATTGAAAAATTTTCACTGCATTTTTCTTTGATATTTTTTCGTTGATCCTTCAAGTTCAACATTCTAGGACTAAGCACATTGAGGTTAAGCATCATTTTATTAGAGATCACGTGCTTAAAGGTGATGTTTGTGTAGAATAGATCCCCGCTAATGATTAACACGCAGATATATTCACAAAACCCCCAACTGAAGATATATTCTTCTTTTTGAGAAGAGGGTTGGGCATCACAAAACTCATGTGACTAAAGCTTTTTTTGGAAAGGAATGACTGTCTATTTTTTTTGCAGGTTTCTGAAGAAACATAATTTTAGAGGGAGACTTTGGATGCAATACTTTGAAGAGTAAATCCAAAATTCACCTTCCAAAACTCTCATTAAAAAGAATCCTTTTTTCTAAATCGGATGAAAATTTTGGATTGAGTTCAATCCAAAATGAAAACAACCTAATGTTTCGTATGAGTTTTAAAAAATAACTGCTCCCATATTAGTTTTTTTGAAATTCAAATACTAGCACTTTTTTAAGATAGCTTTTGAAATCTCTGATGAAAAGTTACTTTCTAATGTACTTAATTGTACTTATCTTCACAACTTCCTAAGAAACCACAAAAAGTTTTTCTCCCTCTTTTCTCTCGGATTCTGAAATTGACATTAAGCTCTATTTTTTCAAAATTTCCCCATCCTTTCTCTAAAAAACCAAAAGCCCAAGCTATTAGGATTCGTAGACTTCTAAACATGGAAAACATCCACAAATCCCTTCTGAGGATCCAAATAAACGATTAAGAAGATCTAAGGATTAAAGAATTACCTCTGTTTGGCGTAATCAAGATCTTTGATTCTAATTGTGCTATCATACATGCAACCCAAACGATTACCAGATGCTGCAGTGTGCGAACGCCTTCTATTAGATATACACGGTAAACTAACTCGTTACCCCGAGAGTGCTAGCGCCTAAGGTTTGAGAGGCTTGTTTTTCTGGTGAATGGAAGTACAAATATTTTTAACAAAATGGCTTCCTTGAGAAAATGGCTAGGGTTTTCTTAAAACCTATCTGAACCTCTTAGAGTCTAACTATGATAATATCTTATCATATTTTATTTTAAATTTAAATTAAATTAAAACTCATATGATAAGATTCTGTCATTATCTCGGTAATTTAACTAATTAATTTACCAAGTTAGATTCTTATAATTTGGACATCATCCCAATACATCAAATGTGGACATATTTCCAGATTCATTGTATCTGGTAAATTTTCTAGGTTCGATTAACATAGACATATTTCCAGATTCATCGACCCTGGTTACCAGAAAAATAACCTAGTAAGTTCGCTTATTGTATGACCCTATAAATTCATTTAATACCGGCAGTGTGCCCAAATCACATTTAAAAGGCCCACAAGTTATAAGCGATTTCTAACAAAACATTATAACTATTCAGGTTAAATGAATATCAGTGATCTTTTTGAACCAAACAATAATTTTATATTTAGTCCTTTTGTCACATAATATTCAGATTAGGCATAAGGTACGGAACATGTCATCCTTATTAAACTTAATCAATTATTTCTTGATCTCATAATAGACTGTTCAAACAAATGATATCAATATCTTAGATTGATATATTTGAGCATGGTCATGTATTTTAACAGTCTAACTTATCAAGGGGCCTATAGATATCTTTCCCATAATTGAGAGGGATAAATTCCATCACTATCAATCATATTCCTCTCCTTAATTTATTCTATATCCAACAGTAGTCTAATTTATTATCTGGTTAAAGATAATTTTAGACAACGTTAAAATATAGAATTTATCAAGTAGAAAACTATAATGAATTTAGGTCGAAGGACTTTTAATATTATTATAGTTAGAAAGTACTTATGACATGTTCCATGAAGTACTCTCACAGTGGGTCATGTCCAATACAATGTTCTCTAATATTTATTTATATTTTGACTTGATATCACATATATTCATGACCAGTAAAACATAACCATCAAGTCACAAACATACTAATCTTAATTTATTATTGTTCCACTAATAATAATCGATCAGGAACAGTTTAAGAATAGTCATTGTATTGATTGTAGGGTTTTACTATCAAGTCACATACTTGATAACCACAAAACTAAATGCACTATTTATGAAAAGAAATGCCTCGTATTATTACAAAATACATAACAACAATAGTATAAGTACAAATTAATTCAAGGGCATATCCCTAACACAAGCCTTTACCTTCTGATCACAATGGTTAAATCTCCAAAATCGACCAAACCAAAATCAAAGAAAGCCTCGAAAAACACAACCACAATGAAAAGGAAATCGACTGCTGAGATAAAATCAACTGCAAAAGAGAAAGGGAAAGCAGTCGTTCCTGAACTCCCTACTTCTCAAACTGAGTCTTCAGAACCAAATCTGAAAGAGGAAAGTTTCGAGACCCAGGTACTCTATTTTCTTAACTCTAAAAGTGAATCTGACTTTAATCATTGGGTTTCAAGAAACTGAACTATAATTGTTGGTTACCACATTAATCCAAAATCTTTCCTAAATTTTGCAAATATTTTGAATATGTTTGAGTCTTTCAGGTGGAGAGCCCTGTTATCTGTTGATGAAAAATTATACACAACTCTTGTATGGGAATTTTATTCAAATCTGAGAAATGGCCGATTAGAGGAGACTGGAGGGGGTTTTATGGTCCGTTGGTATACCTCGAGAGTTGGAAGAAAGAATCTTGAGTTTGATCATCGCTTATTGAATAGAATATGGGGTGTTAAAGATGGAGTCATTCAATTTTTTGAATTGAACAAGTTCCCGAAGGGAACTTGTAATAACCCGTCATTCAAAGTAAATATATATATATATATATATATATAAAAAGGAATTAATGATATATTTTCCCTTCCTTATTATTAATAGTATTACTAGGCTATAAAATAATAATATTATTCCTAATGTTATAGAATGGCCATCCCTAGTGCCATTATTATTAATAATAATATTAGTAGTATTATTACTAATATTTTTATTATTTTATTCTATTCTATTTTATTTTACTTTATTCTACTATCATTATTATTGTAGTTTAATGATAATCTATTATTCTACTATCATTATTATCCATTAGTATTATTTTTATATATCTATTATTTAATACAAATACTTCTTGGTTATATTAAATTATAGTATTATTAAATTCAATAATTATGTTGAATTATTATATTATTTTTACCATTAGTATTTATATATATATATATATATTTCAATTAATACTATAAATATCTTAGCTATATCTATTTTATGCAAAGATATTTTAAGGGGCCCACAAGAAGTAAATAAAGAGGGCCCACAAGCATAATATATTTGACCAAGATTAACCATTCTTGGACTTTTTAATTAAGCTTAATTAAGCTAAACTAGATTAGGCCAAGTTAATTATAATTATGCATGGCCATGTAAGGTTAGTGAGTGCATTAGTCTTGAGACTTCTAGGGAGTTCTACAAGTTTCTACATGGTTCCACAATTCTCTTGGAAAGCCTAAGAACTTCTAGAATAACCAACTCACCTTAATTCCTTTTGGTAAGACCAAAGTAAGATCAAGAAGAACAAGCTATATAAATAGGAGCAAGGGGGAGAATTTTTGGTCAAGAGAGAAAGCTGGGAGAAGAGGAGAAAACCAGAAAAATAAAGAGAGGAAAGGAAGAATAAGAGAGAGACTAAGGGAGAGAGAGGGAGATTTCCGGTAGCAAGGGAGCAAGGAGAAGACAACCGGCAGCAAGGAGAAAGAAAGGAGAAGGAAGGAAGGAAAGGAGTATGTAGCTTTGCCCTCATCTTGGAAAGGTAAGAGATCATTTCTCAAAAGCTAAAAGAATCATGTTAGAAGTTGGAAACTAAATGCATATGAATTTGTTGATGTTGAGCAATGAAAATATTTTGATGTTGTGATGGATGTTGAATTGACCGGTTGGTGTAGTGATGGGTTGAGTATGGTTTTCAGTTCATTTAAGGTGTATTGGAGTGATGGTATACTGAAAATTTGAAAAGAAAGTGATAAAGAAAACAAGAAAAGCCATTTGTTAATAACAACTCACTAGTTTGTGTTATTTGGAAATATTAAAGGAAATCTGAGTAGATGTGACTGGAAATTGAGCATAAATGACTCTAAACATGTCCTAGACTAGTTAGAAAGGATTTGGAACAAGTTTTGTGGAGGTTGTGAGGGTTTTGAATGGCTAAGAGATCATGAATAACAAGAATGGTGAAAACTGCCAAAATTTACTGGTTTGGTAAGTTGGGAATAATTTATTTGTTTGAACAAAAGAGAAGTGCTGGGAATGAAAAACTGTTATAAAAATGATTTTGGGATGTTAAATAAGGTATTGGAGGGTTTAAATGTGATAGGATATGTTGAAGAAACCATAGAAACAAATTAAAACAAGTTGAGCTTCTAAACAGTAATTCTGGACCTCCAGCTCAGAGCAGTAAGTTTAGCTGGAAAAATAAATGAAATGGAGAGAGTTTTGAATAATATATGACCTGAAATTGATATATAAATGTCCTAGGAGTATTTAGGAAGTGGTTTCACCTCATTTGGATCTGAATTGGAAGAGTTATGTACAAAATACTGGAAAGTGACGAAACTGGACTCCAAACTCGGAACAGTGGAATCAACTGAAAAACTGTACAAAATGGGATGGATTTTGCATGACTCATGACCTGGAATTGATAGAGGGATATCTTAGGGATATTATGGAAGTAACCTCACCTTATTTGGACCTATATTGAATAAGTTATGTGAAAAATAGTGGAGGATGGTAAAGCTGTAAAACCAGAAAACCATCCAAAGCATTAATCCATTTATTTCTTTAAGAAAATTACAGAAACCTTGTCCAAACCATTAAGCATTTAAAACCATTATGTAATAATACCGAGATATACTAATGGTGTAGGTGAATCAAGTCGAGGGAACTCCTTTTAAGACTATACACGAGTGCAACTTCGACTTAGTATACAAGGTGAGTCCTATTAATTTCTAAACTTTTTTAAAGGCTAGTGTGCTTTGATTTTCCATGAAATGCTATGTTTTATACCATTTTGGAAATCCTCGAATATGTTTAAGGTTTACATGAGCAAGATTTGCTTTTATGCTATTTTGGACTCGAATAAATTTCATATTCAGCTTGGAAACCTTACTGGATGTTTAAAACACGGATTTTGTGAATTTAGTCCTTTTGGATTAAATATTTGGGATTTCCGAAAAATGGTAAATGTCAGAATCGGGTATTTGGAGAATAATTCAAATATCCTTATTAGAATATTTTATGAAAACTATTGAAACTCGGGTATTCGGTAAATGACTGAATTATCCTTATTGGAACTCTTGTGAATATATTTCAAATCGGGTAAGGGAAAAATGACCCGGATACCCTCAAAAAGTCTTTTGGAACTTGGTATGGGTAAGATGACCTGAATGTCCTTGGAAAATGAATTTTGTGATTGAGTACGGGAAAAATAACCCGATTACTCTTGGAAACACCCTTTGATGTGTGAGTAAAACCTTTTACTGGTTTCAACATGATTTTGGAAAATATTGTTTTGGCCCCAAAATGTTTTGATTGAAGATCCTGCGGGATCAGATAACCCTTTGGTCTGATCAGTCAGATGGGGTTGGTATTGTTGCGTTGAGTACTTAGCAAGGACTTTGATCTTTGTACTAGCTCATGTTAGAGGTAGACGACCCCAAGTAACCTGGCTAGTTCTGGGGATTGTCTTACTCCAAACAGGATGATAGAACATTGAGATGAGTCGTCATGGCTAGCCATTTAGTACCTGGTAATTGCCGTGTTTGTGAATGCGTTTGTGAACGCTTGTTGTTTTTGAGTCATTCGCTGGAATAAGGATGGGATGTTTGGGGCATTTGACTCCTTGCCACCTCGATGGTGATTGACGTCAGGATTGGGATCCCTGGCTGATGGAGGCAAGTAAAAGATCCCTAAGTGCACGGTGAGATACATTTGTACGCTGCTCACCCTTCTGGCCTGACATGAGTGACGTGCTGTAAGGCATAGTCCCTGGCACCAGAAACCGTGCAGCCGAAGGCGAAGTTCCTTGAACTTTACACGCGGGTCACACTTTTAAAAGGGGAAGAACCTGCATTTATTAAAATTAGGAGCCATATGTTTGGAAATCATTATTTTTCAATTGTACATGATAACTTTATCCTAAATTTACCAATTATTGCTATTTCGTTGTTGTGAAATTTATTTCAGTAAAGAAATTGAAAAACATCTCTCTTCTGAGCAAAACACTAGCACACATGGGACTCATGAGTATACCACTCACACGTGTATTTGTCTTTACTATTTTAGGGATTGGAGCTGAAGAATAACGATGGTATTCTAGGACTTCTTCTGTAGCACTGGATAGCAAATCTTTTGGAGTGATCATTGTACATAGACTATGAAATGTTTTAGCTTATGTATTTTGGAAGCTATGACAATGTACCTATCATGACTCATATGTTTATATAAATAAAGAGCATGTTTCATATATTTACTTAAATTTTGACTTTATCGCTTGCTTTAAGTTTAAATCATTATAAAGACCCCTAGTCTGAGAAGTCGGACGAGGCGGCATCCCACCTGAGCCTAGCCCACTGCGTCAAGAAAAGAAATGTGGGGTGTTACAGAACTGATGATTTCGGAAATTTTGAAAGAACATTTACTGGCAGGAGAAGCTTTAAGAATTCAAGCGAGAGGAACACTAAGTGGTTAAATAGGTCTGGTAGAATTCTGCACCACATGGTTTCAACCATGGTGGTACTCAATTTTGGTCACAAAACTTCTGTCAACATTATGCAAATGGTAATAATGTTAGCGCTATTCGATAATAGGCCAATAAGCTTTGGATTTTTTGCTGAGAAATTGATAATGCAAACAAGGAACACCTCAAGCAAAGCCCAGCACTATGGAAATTTATTAACCAAAGTGTTCAGACATTTCAATGTTGATCTGAGTTCAATCACCCCAACTCCTACAAAGATGAATGTTTACAACTTTAAATCTTTTGAGAAAATGGGATATGTGCAAATAAATAATGAGTGAAAGCTGCTCAAATAAATTTTTGACAATGAAAAGGAAAAACTGTTAAAGGTTAAAGCCAAAGGCAAGACTGCTCAACCTGTAGGAACAAAAAGAAAAGTTGAGATGGAAGCTCAAAAGGAGTTGTCTAGCAAGGGAAAACAGAAAATTTATGACATTGGCATCAATCAGAGCATTCTGGAAGCCATAAACTTGTTGGTTGTTAAGGTAGAAAGCCTCAGCTCAAAAATCCAGAATTTTGTGAAAAAGTTAACTACTGTGGAAAAGAATGATCAAAAGGCTAAAAATATTCCCGATAAATAGCACCATCTCGAGAACAAGTAACTAAAGAACAAATTGTCCAAGAGGAAGAAAATGACAATGAACAAGATGCTGAGAAGGAAAATAAAAGGGAGGATGAAGGAATGAAAGAAACCCAGATTGAAGAGGAACTAAAAGACAAAGACCTTGATCAACAGCAGACAACTAAAGACGATAAATAAGAAAGACAGACCCCCATGCGTAAGGAAGAATCAGCACCACCTGCCCCTACTGTAGTACCTGCTCCCAAACCAGCCATAGCTAGCATCTCATTTGGTAAATGACAGAAACATGTTGGGGTAAAAAGAAAGTTCAGCTGCATTATTGGACAACATTCAAAAAGGGGTGCTAGGACTAAGTCTGCAACTATCCATATTTCCTGATTGAGCACTTCTGCATGCTGCTTACAGACTTCTTATGCTTGAACAACTTTTATTGCTTTCCTATTGACAAACAATTTTATAATCTCTACATTAGTACTTGAACAATTTATTTCTACATTTATCCCCTGCTGATATCTCTGCCAATATATATCTACTCTTGTCTATAAGTTTTTTTTTATTCCATCCTTCTTGCCTTTTATTTGATGACAAAGGGGGAGAAGCATGATGGATTGTGATTGTGATATGAATTATGGATTGGTTGTGATTATGACTGTGATCAATGGATTTTGCATTATGGATTGATTATGATCTGTGATATATGGATTATGCATTATAGATTGATTGTGATATGTGATATGTAGATTATGCATTATAGATTATGGATGAATATAAATTATTTTGAATTACTATAATGTGAGAATATATGTTATGGACCTACAGACTATTTATGGTGTGAGGATACAGACTATAAGGCATCGAGAGACTTAGTGGAATATATGTTGAGGTGTATGAGGTTTATGAAATTAGGAGTTTTGAAGAATGGGTTTGAAGAATAGGTATGAGTTCATCGTGCATTCCAACTGATTTAAACTTGGCTTGATGATTTAGTTCTTGACTATAGTTGTGGTTTACACTTTAATATTCAGATGATAAGGATATTTATACTTATGAAAATTTCTCCTATTACACAGAAATTTCCTTGTGTTTGAAATACCTTGAGAAAACTAGGCTAGGTTAAAAACCTCTTGTCCATCTTTGTGAAAAACAACTTTTTTGCACATACATAGGTTAAGTTTTGGACCTATGTCTCTTCAATCCAAAATAGCACTCCAAAAATGACCTTTTAAAATATTAAGCTTTTGTCTCATTTTATCCCATTTTGGATGCATATTTTGGAAATTCAAAACTCTGGGATCCGTCGTAATTTTAAAATGCATTTCATAGCTCTATATCTTATGATTTATATATGCACATACTAAGGGGGAGCATTACGTATTATGATTCATCTTCTATACCTCCTCATGTACATATCTATACATTATTCTTGTGACTACTATTTGTAACTATTTCCTTGTGAAATAGTCCTTTGATGGAAGGAAGGAAGATAATGAGGTAGGTTGGGCCATAAGCTCATTAAGCCATGTTTGTGAGTATATGCTTAATTTTTCTTATCTTAATCTCATAAGCACTCTTTGAGTCTTATAATGAGAGAATGCATTTTTGTTAAAAATATTATTATTTCTCTCGTTCTAACATGTACATACTGTACATATCATTATTTTTATGTCACAATCTCTTCAAGTTTGTCATCACTCAAAAAGGGGGAGATTGTTAGAACTAAGAGCATTCTCCTGTGTTTTAACTTATAACAAACATTGATGAGGACTAACTTGTGTAACTTATATGTGATAGGACATGTTTGACCCCAATTCTTTCAAGGCATACAACTCTTAAGAAAATGGAATCTAAAGAGGTGATTGATCAAAGTACAACTTCAACCTAAGAGCTTGCAAGATCATGAAGTCCTTGTGAAAGAACTTTAGATTAGGAATCATTGTTAAGGTATTTCTTGTAAAATTCTTATGTCTCTTTACCTTATGATTTAATTTATTTCTACCTTGAAGCACACAAATAAAACGATTTCAAAAGTGTAAGCTTTCAGATATTTGGATTGAGTAGTTTAGATGGACTCTGCATCGAAAATCTTCGTCCAAAACTCTAAAACAGTGTCAAAAGTTTCTACCTTAAAAAGTGTCATTTTGAACTCACTTTTTGGATGTACCCTTATCCGGTCTTTGAGTCCAAAACTCTGGAAAATCTAACAACGAGAAACTTGTCATTACTTGTTATTGCTTACTTTTTGCTTCTATAAAGCCTTCAAAACTCGATTTTGAAGCAGATTTTGGTCTATCTTTTCCAAAAACACTCTTGCACTTTAGAATACAAAAATCTCCCTTTTCATTGTGCTTCAAAGTGAAATTAAATTTCATCAAAAGTAAAAAGGGTACAGGTCCTCAGACTGTTTATATCTACTCAATCTGTGAGCTATTTCTGTATTTATTTTCTGTGATTTATTTTGTATCAAGGTTTGGGATGTAAAACCCGATTAGGATGAGCCTTGATTTATTATGTATCAAGGTTAAATAAGTAAAGCCTAGTTGGGATGAGCCTTGATTATTGTGATTAAAGAGGTTGGGTGTAAAACCAAGTGTGGTGATCCTCTTGTGTAAAATTACTATTGCCTACCACCATTCATTTGGGAAATAGGTTTTAGTACTTGTGTTGAAATCTTTAAGTGGATTCTTAAGGTAGTGGATGTAGATTTTTGAGGATCAAACCACTATAAATCTTTTGTTCATCTTCCTTGCATTTATTTCTAAAAGTTTGTAAACTTCTTTACACAAAGTTTTCAATCATTTGAAGAGAGCTTTATGATTCTCACCAACCCATCTTTACTATTATATTGATTGCGCATCACTTGAATCATATTATTAAGATCCTAGATGTCTCCTTAAAGCTGCACGAATGAATTTCTTCTTTGTGGCGACCTTGCCCAGCATAGTTGGCTTTGACTCTCCTCTATTTCAAGGTGGCGAATTTCTTGTTTTGTGCAAAATTAGAAATTTTCTAAGAGTTTTGGTATTTTTCTAACTTTTACTCGGCTCAGAACTCTTAGGGAATGAATTTTAGCATCTTAGGAGCTTATTTAAGCAAAGAAAACATATGAATCCAATGATCAAAGTTGTCAATCAATCACAAAAAGAAGAGATTAATCAATCAATGGTATTCAAGGTGGTTTTTAAAGAGAAGGATGAGGGCTCATCTATGAGTTCTTTCTTTTATCTTTGTTTTTTTTTTTAGAATAATGATGTAATTAATGTTTTTATTGTAATTTGACATTATTTTAGGATTCATGATTTTTTACGTTAATTTAGTTACTTGATCAATTTTCTAGCATTCTTGATATTTGGTTACTTGTGATTATGGAAGAATTGATGGATTTAAATTGCTTCTAATTGACTTGGGAAACGATGTTATGAGTTGATTTAATTTTGTTGATTTCATACTTGTTATTTCTTAATGGACTGGGGAAACGAAGTTAAAACAAGAACCAAGGTAATTAAAGATTAGTTAATTTCACCTAGAGTATGGTATTATTGACTAATTTCATGTTCATTATCACATAAAGTATCGGAATATTTGTTGAAGGATGGGTATAATGTATCTTTTTGGTTATGTTGATTTGATTGGAAAATCTCCTAATTTGATCATAAGATAGTGAGTCTATGACTTGGGAAACAATTGAATTCTATTCTAATTTCTTCATGATGCCAAGATGATAATTAATTGTGATATTTTCTAGGTAATCTATTGTCAAGTGTTTCAGGACATTTGTCTAAATTGTATATTTTTACATCCTTGAGTTGTATATATATTTTTTTTCTTTATTTTTCTTTTCATTCTCTTATCACTTTATTGGATCGATTAAACAACAAATGAATGGTTGCTAATGGTAGTTGTTCCTTAAGAATCAATACTCGTTAATTCCCTATATTATACGTGCGATAAGTATACTTGCTCATATGTGTAATTTGAGAATTAATATTTTAATTAAAACTTATCTAGGGATAGATTTAAATTTGAATGATTTTTAAACACCCAAATCATATGCATCAAGGGGTATCTCACTCTGTAGGGCGATCACCTACTAGTATTGTGATGTAAGATTTCACTGTACACGGTCATGATGCAAGGTTTCATGGCCATGATCATGATGCGGGGTTTCATGATCGATTTTTGTTTGAGTGGTTTATTTCTTTTCAAGTTATATACTTTTATTTTGCAAAGCTGATAAAATGCCACTCGATGTGTAATAATAATTTTCTGGACTTGCAGACTTTTCAATATGTCTTGTTTAAAATTTACATACATGAAATGCTTTTTAAATTAACACGAGCACACACAGGGCTTACTAAGAAATTTTCTCACCACCTTTTATGCTACGTGTTCTAGACAATCTTGCATTGAAAGTTGAGTTTCTTTGAGAATGGAAGATTCCGATTTGATTTATTTATGTTTATTTCTTGAGAGATTTTGTTTATTATTTAATCATTTTGAGACTTGTGAAAATATTGCCTTTAGATTGTAATAAGTCTGTACTTAGTATCTTTGTATTTATTTCCCTTTGATTTTGTTTTAAAGACCTCTTGTCTTAAGAACAAGGTGACATCCTAGTCCTTTTAAGTACGTTAGTAGTGGGGTGTTACAACTCATACTTGCATAAGTCATAACTTTTAGTCACTACCATTCACATAAGTCATCAGTTTCTATGAAGGATCATAATGATTATAACTTTTCACTATGAATAATCATGTTGTCACAAGTCACAACTTTTCAATTAAGCATTACTATAAAGTTATGACTTGTGATTGATTATTAATAGAATGTAGTAAGAAGTTGGCAAGTTTTTTCACCTCTATGATCATAAGAAATGGTGTCGTTTCTAACAAAAGGTAGGTGTACTTTTATAAATGATCATCAATCTTGGATAGAGCACATGGCCGGTAATAGTGCTAAAAGTTTCTGTGAATTGATCAATAATTTGAATATCATGGGTGTAGTATTTGTAGCCTAATTTGCAAATTATGGTTTAATGCTCTATGCCACCTTAATTTGGTTAGTCTAAGTGAAATGCTACCACTAAAAGGAAAGTTTAAATCAAACGATACTTTCTTTTAAACATGATATTGTGTGTGTTTGTTTATAATTTCATTTACAAACTAAATAGGGGATTGTTGGAGATAATTTGTTAATGAAAGGTTAAAGGAGATAATGTGCTATGTATCAAGTCATATTTTGTATAATATTCATGTTCTGCATTTTTTTTGTAACATCAAAGGTGTTTAAGCATTAGTGAAAAGTTATGACTTGTAGCTTATCATCAATGGAAAGTGATGACCTTAATTGAATGTTGTGACTTGTGACAACATGACTGTTCATAGTGAAAAATTATAATCATAAGAAGCATTATGATCATTCATGGAAAGTTCTACTTTTTAGTGTATGGAGAATGAGGAATCAACATACTAATTGTTTGGTTACTTCTAATTTTGTTTTCTTTTTTAAATTTTTTTTAATAAGAAAACCTATACCCTTTACCTAATAATTTTATTTTCTTTTTTAATACTATTTCTATTTGAATTAGAATATCTTATTTCAATTTAGTATAAATATTTTTAAAAATTTTGACTACAAATAAATTAAAGCTTTACCTTTATAAATTAGAGAAGTAAAATCCTTAGATGAACAACTATTCTATCTCCATCTTGAATTTTATATTCATATTTCTATGTTTAAATGTCCATAGATGAACAACTATTTTATTGAATTAAACATATTTTAAAAAAAAATTTACAAATAGCTTTTTCATTTTAGATATACAAGTTCAATTATAAAAACAAAATGAGAGATTCAGCTCTAAATAGAGGGAATACGCCTTTAATGGAGGAGGTTAGTTGTAAAAATTTAAAAGTAAAATATTTTATTTAAAAAATAAAAATTTAAATTAACACGAAGAGAGTAATAGTTTTCTTGAATTCTAATTCAAATCTACACATACATATGTAGTTGCGGTGCATGTCATTGGTTAATTTCCTCATGCTTTCTTAGATCAAGAAATATGATTAGCAATTAGTGACAAACTAATTTGATACTCGTGCTTGTACGAAGGGATGCAAAACAAAACACATAAAATAGATCATTTTTATTTATGATTTTACAATTTTTAAAAACAAATTAAGTACTTACAAATCACTATAATATATATTTATTATATTCATTTTAATCCAATGAATTCAAATGACCTTTCACATTTTTTTTTTAAATTAAGTTCAATGTGCCATGTGTCACAAAAAATGCTATCACATGTCACAACGGAAACGGCAAAGGCTAACAAGTGTCACAATTTGCAATATATATATATATATATATATATATATATATTATTAATATAATTAGAATTTATAATTAAAAGTTGTTAAAGTTAAAGAAATTAAAAAGGGAAGTAATTGATGTAGTCCTTTTTTAATTTCTTTCATTCTCTCCCATTTATTTATGATGCGAAATAGTATTAGAGTACTTCCTTCATTTTATATTATTTGGTCTTTTAGCTATCTACACACAGATTAAGAATGTAGAAATTAATAAATACTTTTTTTTATGTTTTCAAATTTACCTATAATAAATACAATGGTGAATAATAGTTTACAAGGTTTTTTTATCTTTTCATTAAATATAGTTTGACTAAACTTAAGCGTAATATTAAAAAATACTAATTATTGATGTATGCGAATATGTAAAGAGCCAAATATTATTAAATAAAATACAAAGATTACAAGGCCAAATAATATGAAATGAAGGGAATAATTTTTTTTCCATAGCAATAAAACTAACTTGATCCCTACAAAACCTTATAAATTACTCCCACCATCCTAAAAATTATATCAGTTTAGGACATGACACGGAGATTAAGAAATTACTAAAACTTATACACTTATAATAGAAAGGGACTATTATACCCCTAAATGACAGTAAATATTTGTTAATTATTCTTTTTTATACATTTATTAATGATTTATTGAGAATATACATATTCTTGATTGAATATGGGGTAAATTAAGAATATAAACAATTAATTTATTCTTGATTTGTAAGATTGAAAAGTATTTTGATACGATAAAAATAAAAAAATTTTATATAATTTTTAAGATGAAGGGAGTAATTTGTTCCCTTTATCTAATTAATAGCTACTCCCTCCGTCCCTATTTATCTATCACAAATGAAAAGGAATAATGTCCCTTTTTATCTGTCACATTGAAAAAATTTAGGTGTCATTAATGTTAATTTTACTACTATACCCTTGTATTAAATAGTTTTGGAAAATGAAAGTGTAATAACTTTAGAGAGAGAGTTGAGCAAACAAAGTAAGAAAATAGTTGTGGAGAATATTAAATTCAATGGTACTTTTGGAATGTAAAAACAAAATTGTATAAATTTAAAAGACTAACTAATTTTTCTTAAACTGTGTGAAATAGCTAACTGTGACAGATAAATAGGGACGGAGGGAGTACCTTCTTTTAGAAACGTAATCAATGAAGATTGAACAATTAACGTCTACTCAATTAAATGCAAATTTCTTTTCCCTCAGGCATTCCACACACGGGTTTTTTTTTTTTTTTTCCTTTGAAGACTTGGAATTAGGGATTATGGTTTTAAAGAATAAATTACATTTAAATGAATAAATTTCATTTCTTCCTACTTATGCTACTGTTATTTCATTATTTTAGATACTTTGCCAAAGTTTATTAAATAAAAGGATAATAAATACGTCAAAGGAAAATAGAATGTTAGATATAGAAAATCACAATTATTCTCTCTGTCCCAAATTATCTATATCCTTTAACCAATTAAGCGAGTATTAAATAAGTAAAATTTTTAGATAATTAAATATTTTCTTCTATTTTTACCCTTAAAACTCGTTTTACTCTACCTCTTTATTTAGTAGTACAAAAAATTTCAAAACTTTGATATACTTCAAATTGCTTCTCTTTCTTGTTACTTAAATGAGATCAACTAGTTGGGAAAGAAATTATTTATATATTTGAAAAATATAGTGTTATTAAATGAGGATAAATTTGGAATGTTAAATCTTAATTTACTAAAGAGGCAAATAATTTAAGACAAAGATTAAATTAGAAATGAGATAGATAATTTGATACGGAATGAGTAATTCTTTTGATAAATATTAATTAAGAAGAGGCTTGTTGTAAATATATTAATGAATTAGTGGAAGTTCCACTAATTCCATTAGTGGATATGGATGTCTACCATTAACATCACTAATACATATTAGTGAAGTTAGTGGAGACACCACTAATACATTAGTAGAAATAGATGATTAACTCTACTAATAAAGCTGTATAAATAGAGCTCTTCCCAAGCTTGAGAGATATACCAATTGTGAGAGAATTGTTGAAAAAAGTTGTGAGAGAAAAGAAAGAGAGAAGTTTGAAGAAATTATTGTGCAAATAATAGTTAGAGATTTATTGTTTGAAAATTTTATTCTAACACTATCAAAATTTCATAACACATTATTAGCACGAGTCTCTACTGTTTCCAAATCTAGAAGACCAATGTATGAGTTTTTGCCGTTAAAAAAGCCAGAAGACTAAAGGTATGCATTTATTGATCCCTGCGGCTAACCTTACTAAACTCGAATTTGTAACTCTTGATATTTCTAAAAAAATTATATGTCATGAGTTCTCGATGCAAAAAATGCATCTATATGCTAAAAGCCTTAGTGAAACTATTAAAGGGGAAAAAAAATAGTACATCTGCACAACAAAATGCTAAAGCTTTGATTTTTTTTTCTGTTGTCATCTCAAAGAAAATTTAAAAATGGAATATCTTATTAAAAAAGATCCATATGTCCTATGGGTAAATTTAAAAGAAAGATTTGACTACTTGAAGATGGTCGTACTATTAACTACACGGTATGAATGGTTGCACTTGAAGTTCCAAGATTTTAAAATCGTGAATGAATATAGCTCTGCTATGTATAAAATTACATCTTAGTTAAAATTAATGGAGAAAAAGTTACTGATGAAGATATGCTGAAGAAGATATTCTCCACCTTTCATGCCTCGAATATTATCCTGCAGCAACAATAGTGAGAAAAGGGGTATACAAAATTTACTGATTTAATTACTGTCCTCTTCATTGTAGAGAAAAATAATGAGTTATTATTGAGAAATATAAAGCCAGACCAACTGGCTCAACAGCACTCCCAAAAGTGAATGTTATTGGCTCCAGCAGAAGCTATAGTTGTAGTCGTAGTCGTGGCCATGGCTGTGGTCGTAGTCATGGTTATGGCCGTGGAAACGCTTGATATTTTTCTTATCACAGAAATAATTTAGTTGTGAGAAATATTGGCCACCTGAAGTGGGAAAGAAAAAATAATAAGGGAAAAGAAAAATAAATGCAAGAAAATTATAAGGATAAGTGTTATAGATATGGCATGAAAGGTTATTGGTCATGTAACTGTCATACGGCCAAGCATTTAGTGAAATTATATCAAACTTCACTGGAAAATAAAAATAAAAATGTCGATGCAAATTTTTCTCAACATCCAGTAAATGATGCTGACGATGATGATATTGATTCAGAAGATCTTAATATCAATATTACCCATATGGATGTATCTTATTTTTTTTCGAACACTCAGACAGTAGGATAGACCATTTACTCAGTGATGGAAGTGTCCAGAAGAACTAACGTCTCACCCTGATATTTTTTAAATTTTATTATATTCTAATAATATTTACATTTGCATATACATATTTTTTGTTCAGATGGCTGTTGTTAATAATGATGTATGTATTATTGATAGTGAAACTATACATACTATACTCAAAAATGAGAAATATTTTTCTTATCTCAAAATGGGAGAAATAAATATTTATATTATCAATGGTAGTACAAATTTGATTGAAGGCCCTAGAAGAGCTAGCAAATTGTTGCCTGCAGGAACAACAATTAATATTGATAAGGCACTACTTTCCTCAAAATCCAGAAGAAATTTATTGTGTTTTAAAGATATCCACAGAAATGGGTATCATGTTGAAACAAATATGAAAAATAGTATTGAACATCTTTATATTACTCAAATTAATTTGGGTAAGAAATCTGTATTAGAAAAACTACCATTTTTTTTACTAGCCTATATTTTGCAAAAAATAGTAGAATTGAAATTCATCATCTGGTAAATCAGAAGTTTATTAATCCTACTAATTTTAGCATTTGGCATGACCGGTTAGGTCATTCGAGATCTACCATGATGAGAAGAATAATTGAGAATACACATGATCATTCATTAAAAAATAAAAAAGATATTGACATTCGAAAAATTCTCATATACTACATGTTCCCTAGGAAAATTAATTATTAGACCATCACCAGTAAGAGTAGGAGTTGAAAGTCCTACATTTCTTGAACGGATTCACGGAGACATTTGTGGACCTATTCATCCACCATGTCGACCTTTCAAATATATTATGGTCTTAATTGATGCATCATCCCGATAGTCACATGTGTGTTTATTATCTACTCGCAACCTAGCAATTGTGAGATTACTTGTTTAAATAATTAAATTACGAGCACAATTTCCTGAATCAAATTAAAAAATATCTGTTTGGATAATGCTGGTGAATTTTCATTATATACTTTTAATATATATTGCATGTCAATTGGGATTAATGTTAAATATTCTGTAACTCATATTCATACACAAAATGGTCTTGCTGAATCTTTTATTAAAAGATTACAATTAATTACTAAATCATTATTAATGAAAACAAATCTCCCAACATCTACCTAGGGACATGCTATTTTACATGCTGCAGCGACTTGTACATATAAGGCCAACTAGTCATCATAAATTCTTTTCTTTGTAATTAGCTTTTGGTTCAAAACCAAATATTAGTCATTTAAGAATTTTTGGATGTGTTGTATATGTTCCAATTACACCAAATCAACGTACAAAGATGGGCCCTCAAAGAAGAAATAGGATATATGTTGAATATGATTCTCCTCTATTATCAGGTATGTTGAACCCCTGACAGGAGATGTATTCACAACAAGATTTGATGATTGTCATTTTGATAAATCATTATTCCCTAAATTAGGGGAAGAAAATAAATAGTATAAGAAAGATCTTGCTTGAACAACATCATTAAATTATCTTAATCTGCGCACAAGAGCATGTGAACTTGAAGTTCAAAAGATAATTCATTTGCAAAGTAATGCAAATCAAATGCCAGACGATTTTGTTGACTCCAAAAGAGTAACAAAATCGCATATTCTAGTTATGAATGCTTCTATTCGAATTGAAGTCCCAACAGAACAAAAGACTATCCTTATAGCTGTTGAGTCAAAAGTACGCCAGAAACGTGGCCGACCTCTTAGTTCTAAAAATAAAAATCCTCGAAAGAAATGAGAATTAAATGATCCAGATGATCATATTGAAGAAAAGAATGATAAAGACCAAAAAGGAACTGATGACAAAATAAAAGAACCAGAAATTAATGAAAGTAACACTGAAATTTCTATCAATTATACCACTTCCGGTAGAAGTTGGAATCGGATAGAAATAGTGATTGATAATATGTTTGCATACAATATATCTCTTGATGTTACATATGATAATGATGATCCTGAACCAATATCAATTGATGAATGTCGACATAGAAAAGATTAGCTACAATGGAAAGATGTGATTCAATCGGAGTTAAAAGCACTTAAAAAACGTGAAGTCTTCGAACCTACAGTTCGAACACCGGAAGGTGTAAAACCTGTTGGCTACAAATGGATATTTGTGTGAAAGCGCAATGAAAATAATGAAATCGTACAATATGGAGCACGGTTAGTAGCCTAAGGTTTTCATAAAGACCATGTATTGATTATGATGAAACTTATTCTCCTATTATTGATGCTATTATACTCCGATATCTTATCAATTTGATAATACATGAAAAGATAGATAAACACCTGTTAGATGTTATCATTCCTTACCTGTATGGAAGTTTAGAAAATGATGTTTACATAAAAATCCCCAAAGGATTTCGCATGCCCAAAGCATATAATCATTATCCTCTTGAAAATTACTCCATCAAGTTACAGAAATCATTATATGACATAAAGCAATATGGGCGCATGTGGTTCAATCGTCTTAGTGAATATTTATTGAAAGAGGGATTTAAAAATGATCAGGTATATTCATATGTTTTTATTAAGAAATATGGTTCTAAATGTGTGATATTAGCTATATTTGATGATATTAATCTTATTAGAACTCCAGAAGAGCTCCAAGAAACAATTGATTATTTAAAAAAGAGAATTTCAAATCAAAGATTTTGGTAAAACTAAATTTTGCATTGGTTTACAAATTGAACATCTGGAAAAGTGAAAAATTTATTCATCAATCAACATATACAACAAAAGTTCTAAAAAGACTTTACATGGACAAAGCACATCTATTGGGTATTCCAATGATCGTTCGGTCATTAGATGTGAATAAAGATTCTTTCCTACCTCAAGAAGATGATGAAAAACTCTTTAGTCCTGAAGCACCATGTCTCAGTGTAATTGGTGCATTGACGTATTTTGCTAATAATACACGACCTGATATTGTATTGGCTGTCAATTTATTAGCAAGATTTAGTTCTTCACCAACACGATAATATTGAAATGGAATTAAACAAGTCCTTTAATATCTCCAAGGTACAATTGATCTCGGATTATTTTATTCAAATAAAACCAGCCCAACATTGATAGGTTATGCAGATGTTGGTTATTTATCTGATTCACATAAAACACGTTCTCAAACGGGCTATCTATTTACATGTGGAAATACTGCTATATCATGGTATTCTACAAAACAATCTATAACAACTATTTCTTCAAATCATGCTGAAATTATAGCCATTTATGAAGTAAGTCGAGAATGTGTATAGTTAAGATCAGTGATTCATTATATCCGAGAAAGTAGTAGATTATTATCTATAAGAGATATTCCAACTCCTCTTTATAAAGACAATGCAGTTTGTATAACACAATTATGAGGAGGATATATTAAAGAAGATTGAACAAAATATATTTCACCAAAATTCTTCTTTACTCATGAACTCTAGAGGAAATGTGAAATTGATGTGCTACAAATTCGGTCATGTGACAACCTGACAAATATTTTCATGAAGACTTTACTGACTGCAACATTCGAGAAGTTGAGATATAAAATTGGTATGCATCGGTTCAAAGATTTAAAGGGATTATCTCATCAGGGGGAGTAATAAGTAGACATATAGAATAGTGTACTTTTTTTTCCTTCACTAGATTTTTTTTCCCATTGAGTTTTTATCTAGTAAGGTTAAAACGAGGTATATTCTTTATGTAATGGACATTCAAGGAGGAGTGTTGTGAATATATTAATGAATTAGTTGAAACTCCACTAATTCCATTAGTGGATATGGATGTCCACCATTAATATCACTAATACATATTAGTGAAGTTAGTGGAGACACCACTAATACATTAGTAGAAATAGATGATTAACTTCACTAATAAAGCTCTATAAATAGAGCTCTTCCCAAACTTGAGAGATATACCAATTGTGAGAGAATTATTGGAGAAAGTTGTGAGAGAAAAGAAATAAAGAAGTTTGAAGAAATTATTGTGCAAATAATAGTCAGAGATTTATTGTGCGAAGATTTTATTCTAACACTGTCAAAATTTTATAACAAGGCTGGTATTCAATTGTTAAAATAAAAAAGATATTTTAATTGCATTGTCAAAATGTCATGCTTTGAAACTTAGATTATACATTTTCATATTCCGGGGAGGTCATAAATGTCAGCTAACACTCCTTATTGAATCCGAGGCCGCGCAAGTTGCAGCGCGATTATTTGAACACATTCACACGATTACATGAACATTTCACACAATTACATAAACATTAAAACAACATCGTTTTGACCATTCAAAAGGATATCGTTCTACTAAAAAAAATTACACGCAGCCACCTTTTCGGACGTTGAATTTTCACCGTTTTCGATCTGGGCCGTAAAATCACCACGCAAGTTACCGTATGCAACTTGTACGGCCCCAATTTCCTCCTTATTAGAGTCCAAGATGGTCAGCTAATAAACGTTCCAAGGAGGTCATAAATGTCAACTGACACTTCTTATTAGAGTCCAAGATAGTCAACTGGTACCCACGATTTAATAATCAATTCTCAACCACCTAGACTATAGAGCTTAAGTTAATCCTGAACGTTTTAGATAAATATTCCAAAAATCTATTGCACTTGGTGATATATGCTTGGCTCTTTATATCATCTGTCATATTTTAAAAATATTAATGATATAAATTCCTGTCTAAATAGAAATGAAATAAAAAATTAGAGGACAATGAGTAAATTCATGTCATCCTTATTAAGCTTAATCAATTATTTCTTGATTTCATAGTAGACTGTTCAAACAAATGATATCAATATCTTAGATTGATATATTTGAGCACGGCCATGCATTTTTAACATCTAACTTATCAAGGGGCCCATGGATATCTCTTCCATAACTGAGAGGGACAAATTCCTTCACAATCAATCATATTCCTCTCCTTGATTTATTCTATATCCAACAGTAGTCTAATTTATTATCTGGTTAAAGACAACTTTAGACAATGTCAAAATATAGAATTTATCATGTAGGAAACTATGATGAATTTAGGTCGAAGGACTTTCAATATTATTATGGCTAGAAAGTACTTATGACATATTCCATGAAGTACTCTCACAGTGGGTCATGTCTAATACAATATTCTCTAACATTTATTTATGTCTTGACTCGATATCACAAATATCCATGGCCAGTAAAACATAGCCATCAAGTCACAAACATACTAATCTTAATTTATTATTATTCCAATAATAATAATCGATCAGGGACAGTTTTAGAATAGTCATTGTATTCATTGTAGGGTTTTACTATCAAGTCACGTACTTGATGACCAACAAAACAAAACTCACTATTCATGGAAAGGAAAGCCTCTTATTATTATATAAAACATAATGACAAATGTATAAGTACAAATTGACTCTAGGGCATATCCCCAACATATCAAAAGTGTAGTCGATACTTAGTTACATCGGCTCATTATTTTGACAGCAACACAGATT
The DNA here is from genome assembly GCA_026120185.1 of Voacanga thouarsii. Classification (NCBI taxonomy): domain Eukaryota; kingdom Viridiplantae; phylum Streptophyta; class Magnoliopsida; order Gentianales; family Apocynaceae; genus Voacanga; species Voacanga thouarsii. The sequence continues at coordinate 3,929,129 of JANUWF010000953.1, forward strand.
GGCACGCCCAGTGGGACCCAAGGTTAGTTTTCGCATACGATTGCGGTCAAGATGATTGATAGCGAACAATTCACAGCAGCCGCCTGTACCAGAGTCGTCTGAGCGACTCCCAGTCCGTGCTCTCCGGCGAGTTTTTGATCCTTTTGTTACTACTTCCAGTTATACTCAAGTTACTCCTCCAGAGCAAGGGTGTCAGTACTCATCCCCACCATAGGTGTCTCAGTCGACATCTACCTCTCTGACTGCCATCCGACATACTATGGAACAATGTACTAGTGAGCTCTTGCAAGGTCTTATCCCGCAATTTGCTACTATTTTTTTTCCTTTGCTTCAGAATGAGCTCCAACAATTTGCACAAAGGCAAAATATGCAAACTCTCACTCAGCCACCGGGTTACCCTGCACAAGGGGTAACCATAGCACCGGCGTACCCTATGCCATCGGCTGATGATACACCATCTCATGGATCAGTTCACCTTTTGCGCAAAGAAATGTTTTTCCCTGCTACGGGGGGATATCAAGTTATTCCAGGAGTGGTGGCTCGAAACACTATGCCAGCAGAAGTGTTACTAGGAAGGAATACTGGTCTGATGACGGGATTACCTACAACTTATAAAGCAGTCCCAACCTTTGTTAGGGGAAGCATGCCACCCTTCGAGGGGGCAGCCAAATTACTCTGCTCCTTATCCTCTTGCATATCCGGCAACGACAACGGCTTATCCAGGGCAGGGGGTCGAAAGTGCTGAGCCTTTCATAGGGCAAGGTTCTAGACTTGTCATGCAAAGTCCTTCACTACAGATTCAACAGCCATACCAGCCGGTTGATGTAATGATGAAAGCATTTCGTCAGCAGTCACGAGATCGGCTCATATACCAAAAATCTTATCCCGATTAGGTGGATTCCATGGCAGTACTCCCTCGAGGGTTTAAGCTACTGGAGTTTACTACGTTCTCTAGTAAAGACAATAAGTCCACCATAGAACACATCGGAAGGTTCACAACACAATGTGGTGAGTTGGGAAATAATGAATGGTATAAATTACAACTGTTTTCATTGTCTTTAACAGGGGCAGCGTTCACATGGTATGCCAATCTAGCTTCTAACTCTGTATACTCATGGGCTGACATGGAAAGAATTTTTCACCAATGGTTCTTTAAACCTGCACCGGAAGTTTCCATTGCCGATCTTTTAGAAATAAAACAGAAAAGATCAGAGGATGTTGTGGATTTTATTGAGCGTTTCCGGCAAACTAAGTCCAAGTGCATAACCCAGTTGCCAGAAACAGAATGTGCGAGAATTACTATTAGCAGAATGCATCCGCAACTCAAAGAATGACTCATTCTCCAAGATTTCTTGAATTTATCCCGTTTATTATCTCATGCTATCAGAATAGAAGAGATGACCAAGGAGTAAGAGAAAAGGCATTCTGTTAAGTTCTCCCATGGCCAGACAATGATATCAGTCATAGACGATACCAATGAGGACGATGAAGAGCAAGCTATAGAGGTAATGGTGGCAGAGTTGGTAAAGGGATCCCCCTATACGTGTCTACATTTGAAGCCCGACAAAGGGAATGAGAAAGTTGCCATGTCAGGACCATCTTACTCTTTTAATGTCTCAAAAGCTGAACAAATTTTTGACCAATTAGTGGCAGATAAACAAATTCGTCTGGCTTATGGACACAGGATCCTGAGCCAGGAAGGTTTGGAAGGAAAAAGGTACTGTAAATGGCATAATTCTTTTTCTCGAAGTACTACCAGTTGTGTTGTTTTCAGAAATACCATTCAGAAGGCTATCCAGGATGGAAGATTGAGGTTTGCAGATAAAAAGGAAGAGACTTTGGTAGACACGGATCCGTTTCCGTTAGCCAATGCACACATGCTGCAAATAGAGGTGGGTAGGAATTATGAAGAACCTATAGAAAACAACAAGCTTGAGGGGATAGGGAAAGGATTCCAAAGATTGGATGGTAAACCATATGTTTTTACTCGTTTATCTCCTTCCTCATTTGTAGCACATTTCCATGGCAAAAAAGAGAAACTAATAGTGTAGGTGCTCCAAGAGAGGCCATTTCTGCCTGGCCGATGTTCTGGACCATCAAAATCCTAAAAAGACGAGAACAGCAGAAGCGAGCGCAACAAATGTGGCTCTTTGATTCGGGGGTTGAAGAACAATTATCCCCAGATAATAGCCAAAATATGCTCAGCATCCTGCCGTCAAGTTTTCGAGCTGCTGCTTGTCAAGGGTCCGTGGAAGAAAATTTTCATACGGAAGAAAAAGTTACAGTGGAATTAATTGATGTCAAGGCCCCACCAGAAGGGATGCTCTTCCCAATTCCGACAACCCAAAGTGTTAACCACCTCAGGCCCTTATATATCAAAGCACATATCAACGGCAAGCCTTTTACTCGGATTTTTGTTAATGGTGGAGCTATCTTAAACATAATACCTTTTTTTACCTTGAAATGATTGGGAAACGATAGGACGGATTTGTCCCCTACCGATGTGCAGATGGTTAACTTCACTGGAGAAGCAGCTGCGGTAGAAGGCGTTATCACCTTTGAAGTTACAATCGGGTCCAAGACTAGTAAAATAGTCTTTTTTATAATTAATGTAAAGCCAGCTTATTCTGTTTTATTGGGCAGGGATTGGATTCACACAAACCGTTGCGTACCGTCCACTTTATATCAAATAATGCTAATCTGGGATGGAGAACGAGTAGAGCAAATCCCAATCCATTTTCATCAGAAATTCACATGAATGAAACTCTATTTTATCACCCGACCTTTAATCCGAGCCAGTATGCCAAGCTAACTATGGCTCATAACCTGATCACCACTGAGGAGCCAAGAGGAAACGGTTTACGACCTGAGGATCTAGAGGTCTGAAAAGCTCCTGGTTTTGTTGCTCAAGATCCGTTAACAGAAGTAGACATAAGAGAACCTGGGAAGAACAAAACAATCAAGGTTAGTCTATATTTGTCTATGGTGCAGAGGGATAAATTGACTTGTCTAATCCACAGGTATAAAGATTGCTTTGCATGGGACTATCATGAGATGCCAGGATTGGACAGAAGCATTGTGGAGCACCGTCTACCAGTCAAAGAAGGCTTTAAGCCTCACAAACAACCGGCAAGACATTTTAATCCCGCGTTATTACCCAGGATTAAGGAGAAGATAGAAAGGTTACTTCAGTGTGGATTCATCCGTACGTGCCGATATGCAGATTGAATATCTAACATTGTGCAGATCATCAAGAAGAATGGTCAACTACATATCTATATAGACTTCAAAAACATAAACTTGGCTACTCCGAAAGACGGGTATGCTATGCCGATGGCAGATATGTTGGTGGATTCCGCTGCAGGTAACCAGTTTTTAAATTTCATGGATGGCTATTCAGGGTATAACCAGATATTCATAATTGAGGAGGATATGCATAAAACAACGTTCCGTTGCCCAGGGTCTATCGGTTTGTTCGAGTGGGTAGTTATGCCATTTGGTTTGAAGAACATTGGGGCCACTTTTCAGCGGGCTATGAACCTCATCTTTTATGATCTTATCGACAAAACAATAGAGGTCTACATAGATGACTTGGTCATAAAGTCCTCCGATTCTTACAACATTTGGCTGACTTGGAACAGGCGTTCCTCCGAATGTGCAAGCACCATTTGAAAATCAATCTCGCTAAGTATGCATTTGGAGTTACTGTTGGGAATTTCCTTGGTTTTTTAGTACACCAGAGGGGGATTGAAATAGATCAGAACAAAGCCAGAGACATTCTACAAGCAAGACCTCCTCACACGAAGAATGCGCTTCAGAGTTTCCTGGGGAAGATAAATTTTCTACGACTTTTTTTGGCAAATTCTGTAGGTAAACAGAAGACTTTTTCCTCTTTATTACGATTAAAGTTATCTCAAGATTTTATTTGGCAACCTGAGCATCAGGTAGCATTTGATCAGATAAAGATAGCTTTATCACATCCATCGGTGTTAGCACCTCCCCACAACTGGTCTCCCATGAAGTTATACATTTCAGCTGCGCAAGAATCCATCGGCAGCTTATTAGCTCAGGATGATCAACAAGGGATTGAAATAGCAGTATACTATCTTAATCGAAATCTATCGAACACAGAGACTAGGTACACCCCTATTGAAAAATTGTTCTTGTCTCTCCACTATGCATGCACAAAGTTGGAACATTACTTGTTATTTAGGGAAGTACATGTCATGTGTAAGGTAGATTTAGTCAAATTCTTGCTGAATCGTCCTTTGTTAAATGGACAGCTTATGAAATGGGCAGTCAAATTACATGCCCTAACTCATATGCCGTTGAGGGCAGTTAAAGGACAAGCGATTATGGATTTTTTAGCCAAACACACTTCTTTAGAAGTATCACGGGAAGTACCGCAAACAGAAGGAAGTACAACACAGACGAACGTTTCTTTGAAACCTTGGGTTTTGCAGTTTAACAACTCAAGCACCCAATAAAAGGCCAGCATTGGTTTGGTTATCGAATCTCTAAATGGACATCAGGGTAAAGTCCACTTTGAGCTGAAAAAAGGAACAACTAAAAATCAGACGGAATATGATGACCTTTTGTTAGGACTACAGATTCTAAAGGCATTGGAGGTCCAAGTAGTCAAAATCTTAGGAGACTCTCAGGTGGTTGTCAAACAGGTATTAGGAGATTATAAATGTGCTAACCCGCTTCTGTCATGCAGGTTGCAGGAGGTAAAAAGGTTACTTCAGCATTTTCAGGAGGTTGTTCTGGTTCACTTCCCCGATTAGAAAATCAAGGCGCTAATGATTTAGCTCAGATGGCCTCAGGTTTTAAAAAAGTCGTAATGTGCCAACAGATAGTGGAGACGGAGCATCAGGATGATTAGCGACAGGGGATTGTTACTTACCTACGAAGCCCGACTGGTTAATCGTCCCACGACTTAAAATGGAAGGCCCTCAACTTTATCATGATAGACAATGACTTGTTCTGACGGAGTCACACCGAGGTTATTTTAAAGTGTCTCTCAAAAGAAGAAGCATTGCGGGCTATGGCGAAAGTACATGAAGGCTTATGCAGAGCACATCAGGCGGGCCCAAAACTGAAATGGACGCTTCAACACCATGGTTTCTTTTGGCCATCGATGACCACAGATTGTAATACTTATGATATGGGCTGTGAAGCTTGCCAAAAGCATGGTCCTCTATTACACACTCCTTCCACGAAATTGCATCCGATCATTAAACCGTGGCCTTTCCGCGGGTGGGCTCTGGAACCTTCAGCAAAAAAATACACATTCATACTGGTGGCAACGGATTACTTCACTAAGTGGGTGGAGGCGCAACTATTGATCAAGGTGACACAAACGACAGTCATCAACTTTCTCTGGCAGAGCATTCTCTTCTGTTTGGGAATCCCAGAGACAGTGACAACGGATCAAGGAAAAATGTTTACAGGGGATCAGGTACGTAACTTTCTAACTTAATTCAAAGTTAAGTTGCTTCACTCTTCTCCTTATTATGCACAGGCTAACGGACAAGCAGAGGCAACGAATAAAACTTTAATCAGCATGATCCGTAAGGCAGTAGAAGATAATCCAAGGAGATGGCATGAGACATTATAGGGAGTATTATGGGCCCATCAGAATGCTGCTAAGACTGCTACTGGCTTTACTCCGTTTAAACTAACTTATAGGCAGGATGTTGTGTTACCTGTGGAGTTATCGTTGCAATCAGCCTGAATAGCCTATCAGCATGGTCTAACGACTGAAGAATATTAGACAGCTTTGGCCCTAAGTTTAGATCAAGTTGAGGAGGATCGCTGGATTGCCTTAGAGAAAATAAAACGACACAAGGAGAAGGTAGCAGGGCGTACAATCGGAAAATCTATGAAAGAAGCTTTCAAGAAGGGGACATGGTGTGGAAGACTATTTTGCCCCTGGCACCAAAAGATCCGAGGTATGGCAAGTGGTCTGCTTCATGAGAAAGTCCATTCTTAATAACTCAATTTTTTTATGGAGGGGCTTATCGCCTGATAACACCTGATGGAAAAGAAGCAGGCAAGGCGATTAATGGTAAGTTCTTAAAACATTATTATCCGGCATTTTGAGAATGAACTAGAGAATAAAAGGGGGGAGGGGGGGCTTCGGTATATTGATGAGGTGACCACAAGAAGCCGATCAGATACCCATAAGCGTCATTACAAAAGGGGATCAGCTATTATCAGGGGGGAAGTTAGGCATCTGTATCGGCTGATATGGAACAATCACTAGCCGATTTGGGTCTTCTAATTCAAAACAGCCGACGAGATATCTGGCATCGGAAGAACAGCCCTTTCAGCTGCCCTTTCTGCTAGAGATCGGAGCGGAATGTCTTCCTCTGAGTTAGAGGAAGTGTCGATGATAACGGGACGACCTATCCCTTGTTTACGCTTTTGCAGAAAGGATTAAACTAGTAGTTAGAAAAATTGAATATTGAAGAAACTGAGCAAAACAAGGCTGACAGAAGCAAACCTTGGAAATGGAGGGAGTCGGTGTTTCTAGCTTCCTTTTTGATCACCGGAGCAGGGACGAGATCTCTATCTCTTCTTCCTCTTCCTTACAGCGAGAGCAGTAGCAGTAGTTTTCTGCACCAAGGGAGTACGTAAGGTTGACATTATTATAAGACTTATAGGATGTTTTACCTGTTTTCCTTTCTTAGCAGATGATGTCTCAGGCAAAATGGTGGTCAGTCTAGGAACCCGCAGAAGCCAAACACCTCTAGGGACGGAGAATAGAGCCTCACTCAGAAGTCTCCACCATAAATTGAAGTTGGGGAAGTCTCCAACACCACTTGGAAGGGCTTAAACTCGAAGGACCGCAGGATGGCTAGGGTACTATCGGCTAAGGTTTGTACGTTCTTAGCTGACAGCACCGGCTTCACGGAAAAGAAAGAAACATGCCCCGGATCAACATGGATGTCTTGTATCAGCCCAAATTAACGGGAGAAACAATGGGGATTATACCTCTCGCAGGAGGTCTTAGCACTTCGGGCTCCAGGCTTAGCCCCCAAAAGAATCTCTCGAGGACATAGAATTCGGGTCTATAAAGTCTCTTGAGTTGCTTTAGGGCTTTCCGATAGACTTTTCAACTAAAGGGGGCCTTCTTTGCAGGCAGCATAAGAAAAGAAGGCAGCAACATAGAAGTCTCGGTATTGGTGGAGATACGAGATGATGGTCTCGGTAGAGGCAGTGTTTAGGGGTACCTGCTGCAAGCGATAGCCGGTCACCTGTTCAGAAGGGCTTGCAGAGGCTCTTGTATTTTGGCTGACACCAAAGTTGGGCAGATACTAGTACAGCCAAAGTTGGGCAATCCAGAGCGGACCCCTAAGGTTGGTCGGATCTTCTCCAGCGGAAAGGGCAGTCATCAGCTAGTTAATGGTGCGGTAGATCAAGGCAAGGACCAGAGAGGCTAGGTCGCAACGCCTTTTGTCTCGTAAGAAAGCCGATACGTAGTATCGGTACTCATTGCTAATGCCAGTCAAATGAGAGCAGCTAATATACTTACACAACCAGAGCCATAAGAAAGCCGCTTACTCTTGATTAGAGGGAGTGTCATACACCCCTCGCTGAGCGGCAATGAAGTTATCGTATAAAGAGGAGGCCTTGTCGAGACAAGCCTCAACGGCTGGTAGACTCTCAGCATCATGGAGCCTCAGAATCTCGTCGCCATCACATCGGAAGCCGAAGATGGTGCAGATATCAAGGATGGTAGGAGAAAACATCCCGTGCGGAAAGATGAAGCCATTAATCGCCGAGGACCAAAAGAGAAGAATGGCGGCGAACAGGTTGCGATCAAATGCCATCTCGAAGTCAGTCATCATGATGGCATCCGAAATTCCCCATTGTGCCAAGATGGCCCCAAATCGGGCGTAGTAGCGGTCCCGTCATTCTTTGTAATTCTTAAGCTTGCGAGGCCAATGACGGAAGGAGGTGGGGAGATTGGCAGTTGTAAAAGTGTTCTATTGCAGAGGAAAGGTAAAATCGGAAGGCAAGACAAACCACAAATGTTCAGCAATAATCTCTGCAAGTAAAAGATGGGGGCCCAAGGTAAACAGGTTAGCATCAGCTTGGACAGGGGACAGGATATTCTTGTCAATAGGGGTTGCCATAGAAATTTGTTCTTTTTATTGAGGAAAAATTTACAGATCACAAGGAATAATCGCAATGAGATAAAGGATCGATGAATCACTTAAGCAATAGAATTCTGAAGGAAATAGAAGTCGTAGGAAGTGAGGAGTTCCGATTGGGGACCACTGCTATTTATAAGGGAATTTGAAATTGAGCCGTTTGCGGGTTCCAAGCTGAGGTGTCACAAATGTTCCGCAATGTTTGGGACGTTTCGTTTTTGTCAGAAAAGGAACGGCTGCTATTAATGGATGTATGACTCCCATCGTTTCGCTGACTCGCGTTCGCTAAAACAACGGGACTCAGGGGGCATATGTTGACGTCAGTTTTGCCGAGCCGACACAACGGTTACTTTGAGCCATTGCCGATTCGATAAGTTTTGTCGAACCGATAAAGTCAATATATTGAGTAGCCATTAGTCATGATTAACATTGGCACCACAAAACTGATAAGAAGTAAAATGAATTCCTGATCTTTCGGCGCAAGAATTCTGCAAGACCATTGGGAGCATTCTTTGGCCGGAAGAAACTCCACAAGCTGTTAGTGGCTCGATTGCAGCAAGTATAAAATGGAAGTGCTGCCCAGAACCCAGACACGACCATCATCAACCAACAACATCAAATTTCAATTTCTTCTATTACGTCGTCATTTACAACTTTTTAAATATAAAAAATTAATTATTATCTTCGATTCACAATAAGTGTCATTTTGATTTAATAATCTTATTACACAATAAGTAATTTTTTACAAAAAGTTAATACTATTATTTTTCTTATTTATCTTCCAATACAATTATTCAATACAATAAATTTTGTAGTTTTCTATACCTTTTGCTATTATCTACAAAATATTGAGTCAAACTCTTAAATAGGTACTAGTTGTATAGAAATAAATGACTTTATATTTAAAGTTAATAATTAAAAGTATAGTCATTTCAATTAATTTCTTAATATGTACTCCATCCGTCTCAAATTATCTGTCCACTTTAACCGATTACGCGAAGATTAAAAAAAGTAAGTTTTTTAGTTAATTAAACATTCTCTTCCATTTTTACCCTTACAATTCAATGATAAGTATCTTTCTTTATATTAATAAATACACAAAATTCTAAAATTTTGATATAATTTCAAATTACTTCTCTCTCCTAAGTATTTAATTCTTATTAGAAATTTGGTCAAAATATTGATGAGTATTTAATTCTCTAGCTAAGTTGTTATTGATATTTTTTAAGAATTAACAAGGTGGGCATGAATATCAGAACTCATAAAATGAGTTTTTGACTATATTTTAATATATTTGGAAAATAGAATAGTATTAAATAGGGGTAAATTTAGAATATTAAATGTTGATTTTCTAAAAGGACAAATAATTTGGGACAAAGATTAAACTAGAAAGTGGGCTGATAATTTAGGATAGAGGGATTATGAAAATTTTTAAAATGACACTTATTGTATAATAAGTTCATTTTCATATATTTCAACGTAGTTTGTCGATGGCTGAAATCAGTAATGATTTTGTCTATAGGGAAATTTTTGTGTGCACCCGATGCATGTGCATTGGTGCATTAGGAACTTATACCATTTACAGGTAAAATTATATACAACATTTGTTATACAATTTTCAATGTAAGTAGTACAAGTATCTAATGCATTCGTTAAGTAGATTGAGTTTAGTGTAGTATTTTCTTTTTAAGTAAAGTGTCGAGTTCAAAATTTTTGTACGGTAAAACTAATGCTAAACAGTAAGATAAATATAAATATTGATTAGATCTTATAATTAAACTTATTTGAAAAAAAAAAAGGGGGGGCCATTGAGCCTTTTGTCTCCCTATTAATTTCTTTATCTGCACTCCATGGAATCATGGCAATGAAACAACATGGCAATGGTTAATTAACACTTCTTACCAAGGAATCTATCCGGATAAGATTACCGACGTATGGAAAATGATCAAAAAGGATTTTTCTTTTTTATTTTTTATTTTTATTATTTTAATAGCCAGTCGGGGAAAATTAGGTAAAAACTTAGATTGCTTAAGAATAGATGCATCTATGCATTTGTGTGTTTGCATAGACACACAAAGGCCCAAACCAGGATCAAGTACGCTCATACTCAAACTCTTTGGTAGTAAGAATGGCTGAGAATTAAACACAGAAAACTTATGCAGCATAGCCAAAATCCAGAATTTCATAAAAAAAAAAAAAAAATTGCTCCACTTGTGCCAGTTCTCTACAAAGTAAAAATTTCATCATTCATTACTCTAGTTAGCTAAAAATTTCCAAAAGACCACAGGGCTAATATTTAATGGTACAACTTCTAAATAGATTCCAAGAACAGGACAGGGAATAGTTAATCGGCCAAATATTTGAATTATAGTCCATTTCATTTAAAAAATGCCGAGCTATAATACACAAAATATAAATCAAATACAAAAAAAGTACTTATCACTTATGTCCATTGTAATGGTGAACTCCAACTTTAGCAAGCATGGCGTAGTACTCGATCTCGGACTTCCTCAATGGGGGGCAATTGTTTGAGATCAAAATCAGCTTTGCTACAATTTTCATTCATTTAATTAACAAAAAACTACAGAAAATTTTCTTCCTTTCCAGTGAATACAAACAAAGAACAATTCAAATTAGATAAAGAAGTCTAAAATGAAGAAAAACTAAATCACAATGATTATTGTAAATGTTGTATCTCTACTATGATACAGCTATCCGAAAAAACACCATAAAATGGAAAGAATTTGATATAGTCCACCATAAGTATTTAAGAGAGATTATTGCCATGCCATTAAAAAAAGCATGATGCATATAATATATATCTTTTCTTTATCCGTGCCTTTTTTCTTGCAGAAGTTGCTGAATTATTAATAGAACTCATAGCATGACATTTGTAATGGGAAGACAATCATGTAAAATTTGCTCAGAACCAAATAAGAGTCCTGTAGATAAAGATGTTGCGTTTATATGGTTCTTAAGAAGAATCAAATAAAAGACAGTCTGATGAATAATATGGAGACATAATGGAAGGAAAGCACTTCTCTGGAAGGTTGACCTCCTTCTATAGTCCTTTACCATTTTCTACCCAACCTTTGCAAACAACCCAATTGCAGGCATGTTTAATAGCAATACCAATATGCAGCTCACCTAGTCTATGTGCATGGCATTCCTAAGTACTTCTTTCCCTATAGCCAAATCATAACTACAGTAGTTGCAGATAAGCTTTTCACATTATTAAGTAAATTGAGAAAACTGCATTTCACTGATTGTTAGCCATCTAAAATGACTATTGTCCATTGTAAAATTCAATTTAATAGACCAATAATCATCAAATATTTAGGAATGTTTGATCCGAATCCTAAATCAGGAAAACAGCTTCCATGGACCTATGGCTTAAACATGCCACAGAAAGAAGCTATCTTGAGAAGTGGATAGCAAATTTTGATTTACATAGATTCTATTAAGCCAAAGTCCTAAAATACTTGAGCAAATTTTCATACTTCCTATTAAGAATTTTGTAACCTAAGCGTGACTCCTTATAATCCAGAAAAAATTGACTCGAACAGAGGAAATCCCTAAGAAAGAAAAAAATCGGTTTTAGCAGGGAATGAAAGTTGGAGCTCCAATAATATCTATATTCGGAGACAACCTAAAATTTCCAACCAAAAAATTTGATTTTCGACATTATACACGGTCAGTCCGTAGAATATAGGTCTGCAATGCCTATCTGCTAAGATGGAAGATCAAATACATCTAAAGAATCGACTAAAGAATTCAGCTCTAGTACTCATTCATCCAAAGATAATACATATCTAACCAGTTTCCAGAAGTGTTGGAGCAATAATTTCTGAATCGATCAATGGAAACCACTAGCACATGTCCTCTACAGAGATTCTTAAGAATCTACAAAGTCAGTTCTACAAAATCGATTTTAATTACTGATCAAAGTGAATTCTAATTTAAATTAACTCAAAATAATAGAATCCAAACGATTTTGTTGGAGGAATCATTCAATTACCTTTCATTTTTCTTAGAACATTGGAAGGCTGCGAACTCGAACGCAGACATTTTCCCTCCATAGCGGAATGGACCCAGTAAGTCAATTAGATTGGAGACTGAGAACTCGAAGCTGCGATAGCCGGCTAAGCATGTTCACCGGAATTTGGCCCATAAGCCCCACGTCGGGAAGCCTTAAAGAGTAGACATACGACTGATTATCATTGCATACGACACCGGCCCAGTTGCAAGCAAAGGTAGACGCATTCCATTGCAAGCGATTTTGATGAGGAACTCGAGAAAGAAAATCAAGAAGTGCCTAAAATTTAATACCTAAAATTGATCCTGCAGTGAGTGAGTATTCTGAATCTAAGGGGTTTGCATTTGCAACTTGGGAAGATAGACTTCTACTGACCTTTTAAATTATTTATTGAATATTATTCCGTTTTGAGAGGGGACAATGAAAAGCTAACCCTTGAATTATCCAGGACCAATGAACCACAAATGATTTTTCATTTGCATGACCGTTGAGATAAACATCTTGAACTATCCAAAGCATTGGGAAAAGAATAACATTTAATTTAATTAAGAAAAGAATATATAAATGCATGTAGATTTGGAGTGACATATAGCAGCAAAGGATAATGCCAGGTGTTACATTCACAACCTTCTGCTTATATATATATATATATATATATATATATATATATATATATATATATTCTCTTCCCTATCTGCAGCACCGGAATGAAGATTTGCAGCTCTCATTTCCCCTTCCAGCAATCATCTTGCTGTTACTATTTCTTGTCCTCTTATTCAAAGAACTGAGGAGCAACAAAAGCTCCAAAACCACTTCCAAACTGCCCCCAGGGCCACCGATACTGCCCATCATTGGAAATCTGCACCAAATGGTTAGCTCTCTCCCACATCAGAACCTTAAGAAATTAGCAGATAAATATGAACCTCTGATGCACTTAAAGCTTGGTGAAATCTCAGTAGTAGCCGTATCATCGCCAAGATTAGCCAAAGAAGTTCTTCAAACTCAGGGCCTAGCCTTTGCGGACAGGCCACAGAGCGTTGTTGCCAAGCTCATGCTACACAACTGTTTAGGTGTTACATTTTCCCGGTATGGCGATTACTGGAGACAACTATGTCAAATATTGGCCATGGAACTACTTAGCTCGAAAAGCGTCTAATCTTTTTCCTCCATCATGGAAGATGAGCTCTGGGTTATGGTCAAATCGATTACATCAGAAGCAGGACAACCCATGATCTTGGCTGATAAACTGATCTCATATTTATACGCCACCCTTAGCAGAGCGACACTTGGTAGAGTATGCAAAGGGAAGGAAACATTGATCGAGGTAACTGGAGAAACGCTGCGCTTTCTGGAGCCTAAAGTCTTGAAGATATCTTTCCTTCAGTGAAACTATTTGCATATCTGAATCTATTGAGGCCGAAAGTACGAAAATTGTTTAACAGAATCAATGGTGTTTTAGAGGACATCATCAATGAACAAGAAAAGAAGTTGTTGAGTGACACACAAGGCCGCAATGGGGGTGAAGAAAACGATATGCTCAATGTTCTCTTGAGGCTTAGGAATGGCAACGACTTAAAGGTTCAAGTCACGAACAAGGACATCAAGGCTATCATTTTTGTAAGACTATCCCTACTTTGTCTTGCATTTGATGAGATTTTTGGCATCATATTACTCTACAAATCTTATTCTTTTTTTTTTTTGGGTATTTTCCATTGTTGAATTCTCGATCAAGCTTTTACATATACGGTAGATCTAATTAAAAACAAGGATATTGTTATGAATATCTTAAAATTATTGGAAGCTCCATTAATTAGTGGAGACTCCACTAATTATGGATTTATGTGAATTATTAGAGAAGATTTTTATGGATGTCCACCATTTAGTGAAAACACTACTAATTAAGATTAGTGGAAGATGATGTATGCCATGATGTATTCCACTAATTAGAGCTCTATAAATAGAGCTATTCTCTAAGCTTGTAATACACTATCATTTTGTGAAAGAAATATTAGAGAAAATTGTGAGAGAAAAGAAAGAGAGAAATTCTTATGCAAAGAATAGTTATAATTTTATTAGTGTGTAGTGTGAAGATTTTATTCTAACACTACTCAAATTTTATAACACATTATCAGCACGAGTCTCTGCCGGTACAAAAGCCAAAAGACTAAGCATGAGTCTCTACCGTTACCAAAACCAGAAGACAGGTACACATTTATTGATCTCTATGACTAACCTCGCTAAACTCGAATTTGTAGTCCTTGATATTTCTGGAAAGAATTATATGTCATGGGTTCTCAATGTAGAAATGCATCTAAATGCTTAAGGCCTTAGTGAAACTATTCAAGCAAATAATAGTGCATATGCACAACACAAGGCTAAAGCTTTGATTTTTATTCGTCGTCATCTCGATGAAAATTTGAAAATGGAATATCTTACCGAAAAAGATCCATATGTCCTGTGGGTAAATTTAAAAGAAAGATTTGACCACCTGAAGATGGTTGTACTACCTACTGCATGGTATGAATGGTTGCACCTGAGGTTACAAGATTTTAAAACCGTGAATGAATATAGCTCCGCAATGTATAAAATTACATCTCAGTTAAAATTATGCAGAAAAAAAGTAACTGATGAAGATATGCTGGAGAAGACATTCTCCATCTTTCATGCCTCGAATATTGTCCTGTAGCAACAATATCGAGAAAAAAGGGTATACCAAATTTACAGATTTAATTACTGCCCTCCTCATTGTAGAGAAAAATAATGAGTTATTATTGAGAAATCATGAAGCCAGACTAACTGGCTCAACAGCACTCCCAGAAGTGAATGTTGTTGGCTCTAACAGAAGCCATCGTTATAGTCGTGGTAGTGGTCGTGGCCGTGGTTGTGGTTATGGTCGTGGACACGCTCGATATTTCCCTTATCACAATCATTATCAAGCTGTGAGAAATACTGGCTACCTGAAGTGGAACAGAAAAGATCATAAGGGAAAAGAAAAAGAAAAAGAAATGAAAGAAAATTATGAGGATACACGTTATAGATGTGGCATGAAAGGTCATTGGTCACGTACCTGTCGTACGGCTAAGCATTTAGTTGAATTATATCAAGTTTCATTGAAAAATAAAAATGTAGAAGCAAATTTTTGTCAACATTCAGTAAATGATGTTGCAGATGATGATATTGATCCTGAAGATCTTAATATCAATATTACACGTATGGATGTATCATATTTTTTTGAACACCCAGACGGTAGGATAAACCATTTAATTGGTGATGGCAGTGTCCAAAAGAACTAAAGCCTCACCCTGATATTTTTGTATTTTCATTATATTCTAATAATATTTACGTTTGTGTATATATATATATATATTTGTATTCAGATAACTGTTGTTAATGATGATGTATGCATTATTGATAGTGGAACTACACACACCATACTAAAAAATGATAAATATTTTTCTGATATCAAAATGGAAGAAATATATATTTATACGATAAACGGTAGTATAAATGTGATTGAAGGCTCCGGAAGAGCTAATATATTGTTGCCTAAAGGAACAACAATTATTATTGATAAGGCACTATTTTTCTCAAAATCCAGAAGAAATTTATTGAGTTTTAAAGATATCCGCATAAATGGGTATCATGTTGAAACAAATGAGGAAAACGGTATTAAGCATCTTTATATTACTCAAATTCATTTGGGTAAGAAATCTGTATTAGAAAAACAACCGTCTTTTTCTACTAGCCCATATTTTACAAAAATACGTACAATTGAAATTTATCATCTCGTAAACCAGAAGTTTACTGATCCTATTACTTTTAGTATCTGGCATGACCAGTTGGGCCATTCGAGATCTACCATGATGAGAAGAATCATTGAGAATACACATGGTCATCCATTAAAAAACAAAGGATATTGACATCTGAAAAATTCTCATGTGCTGCATGTTCCCTAGAAAAATTAATTGTTAGACCATCACCAGTAAAAGTAGGAGCTGAAAATCCTACATTCCTTGAACGGATTCACGGAGATATTTGTGGACCTATTGATCCACCGTATGGACCGTTCCAATATTTTATTAGCTTAATTGATGCATTATCTCGATGGTCACATGTGTGTTTATTATTTACTCGCAACTTGGCGTTTGCGAGATTACTTGCTCAAATAATTAAATTACGAGCACAATTTCCTGGCCATCATATTAAAAATATCCGTTTGGATAATGCTGGTGAATTTTCATCACATGCTTTTGATACATATTGCATGTCAATTGGGATTAATGTTGAACATCCTGTAACTCATGTTCATACACAAAATGGTCTTGCTGCATCTATGATTAAACGATTACCTTTAATTACTAGACCATTATTAATGAAAACAAATCTTCCAACATATACCTAGGGACATGCTATTTTACATGCTGCAGCACTTGTACGTATAAGGCCAACTAGTTATTATAAATTCTCTCCTTTGCAATTGGCTTTTGGGTCAGAACCACATATTGCTCATTTAAGAATTTTTTGGTGTGTTGTATATGTTCCAATTGCACCAAACCAACGTACAAAGATAGGTCCTCAAAGAATAAAGGGGATATACGTTGTATATGATTCTCCCTCTATTATCAGGTATGTTGAACCCCTGACAGGAGATGTATTCACAGCAAGATTTGCTGATTGTCATTTTGATGAATCATTATTCCCTAAATTAGGGGGAGAAGAGAAACAATACAAGAAAGATCTTGATTGGACAACATCATTAAATTATCTTGATCCGCATACAAGCGCATATGAACTTGAAGTTCAAAAGATAATTCCTTTGTAAAGCATTGCAAATCAAATGCCAGACACTTTTGTTGACTCCAGAAGAGTAATAAAATCGCATATGCCAACTATAAATGCTCCTATACTAATTAAAGTTCCAGCCGAACAAAAGAGCTGCTGAGCCAAAAGCATGCCAGAAGTATGGCCGACCTCTTGATTCTAAAGATAAAAATCCACAAAAGAAGAGAGGATTAATGATCCAGATGATCATATTAAAGCAAAGAATGATAAAGACTAAGAGAAAACTAATGACAAAGAACCAGACGTTGATGAAAGTAACATTGAAATTTCTATCAATTATACCACTTCCGGTAGAAGTTGGAATTAGATAGAAACAATTATTGATAATATGTTTGCATATAATATCGCTTGATATTATACAAGAAGTAGCTGCTTGGAGATATCGGAGGACTTGTTTAATTCCATTCCAATGTCGTCGTGTTGGTGAAGAACTAAATCTTACTAATAAATTGACAGTAAAGGCAATATCAGGTCGTGTATTGTTAGCAAGATACATCAATGCACCAATTGCACTGAGATATGGTACTTCAGGACCAAGAAATTCTTCATCCTCTTCTTGAGATTGGAAAATATCTTTATTTACATCTAATGACCGGACGATAATTGGAATACTCAATGGATGTGCTTTGTCCATGCCAAATCTTTTTAGAACTTTTGGTGTATATGTTGAATAAATGTTCTACTTGCCAAATGTTCAATTTGTAAACTAAGGCAAAGTGTAATTTTACGACCATTCTTGATGTCGAATAATCAATTCTTTCTTGGAGCTCTTCAAGAGTTCCAATAAGATTAATATCATCAACATATATAGTTAATATCACAAATTTAGAATCAGATTTCTTAATAAAAATACATGGACATACCTGGTCATTTTGAAATCCCGCTTTCAATCACTATTCACTAAGATGATTGAACCACATGCGCCCAAATGGCTTCAGGCCATATAATGATTTTTGTAATTTGATAGAGTAATTTTCACGAGGATAGTGTTTATATGGTGCAGGAATATAAAATCCTTCGGAGATTTTTATGTAAATATTATTTTCTAAATTTTCATACAAGTAAGCAGTGACAACATATAATAGGCGCATATCTATCTTTTCATGTACTGCCAAATTGATAAGATATCAGAGTGTAATAGCATCAACAACAGAAAAATAAGTTTCATTATAATCAATACCTGGTCTTTGTGAAAAACCTTAGGCTACTAACCGTGTTTTATATCGTACGATTGATTATTCGACATCAAGGATAGTCGTAAAATTACACTTTGACTTGGTTTACAAATTGAACATTTGGCAAGTAGAACATTTATTTAACATATACAGCAAAAGTTCTAAAAAGATTTGGTATGGACAAAGCACATCCATTGAGTATTCCAATGATCGTCCAGTCATTAGATGTGAATAAAGATCTTTTCTAACCTCAAGAAGAGGATGAAGAATTTCTTGGTCCTGAAGTACCATATCTCAGTGTAATTGGTGTATTGATGTATCTTGCTAACAATACACGACCTGATATTACCTTTGCTGTCAATTTATTAGTAAGATTTAGTTCTTCACAAACACGACAACATTGGAATGTAATTAAACAAGTCCTCCGATATCTCCAAGCAACTACTTCTTCAAATTATGCTGAAATTACAACCATTCATGAAGCAAGTAGAGAATGATTCATTATATCCAAGAAAGTTGTGGATTATCATATATCAGAGATATTCCAACTCCTCTTTATGAAGATAATGTAGCTTGCATAGCGCAATTACGAGGAGGATATATTAAAGGAGATCGGACACAACATAGGTCACCAAACTCCAGAAAAAATGTAAAATTGATGTGCTACAAATTCGGTCATGTGATAACCTCGCAGATATTTTCACAAAGACTTTACCGACTGCAACATTTGAGAGTTGAGATATAAAATCGGTATGCGTCGGTTTAAAGATTTAAAAGAATCATCTCATCATGGGGAGTAATAAACAGACATATATAATAGTGTACTCTTTTTCCTTCACTAGATTTTTTTTTCCCACTGGATTTTTATCTAGTAAGGTTTTAACAAGGCATATTCTTTATGTAATAGATGGATATCCAAGGGGGAGTGTTATGAATATCTTAAAATTATTTGAAGCTCCATTAATTAGTGGAGGCTCCACTAATTATGGATTTATGTGAATTATTAGAGAAGATTTTTATGAATGTTCACAATTTAGTGGAGACACCACTAATTAAGATTAGTAGAAGATGATGTATGTCATGATGTATTCCACTAATTAGAACTCTATAAATAGAACTATTCTCTAAACTTGTAATACATCATCATTTTGTGAAAGAAATATTAGAGAAAATTGTGAGAGAAAAGAAAGAGAGAAATTCTTGTGCAAAAAATAGTTAGAATTTTATTAGTGTGTAGTGTGAAGATTTTATTCTAACACTACCTAAATTTTATAATAAATATGCTTTTTTTTTTTAAAAATCGAGCAGTTTTTGGGGTGGATATGACCAGCTTTAATTGGATTTAATTGGGCTTTTACATATATGGCAGATCTAATGAAAGACAAGGATATGCTTTATTATTTTATTTTTTTAATCAAACAGCTTTAATTAGATTTAATTGGGCCGATTCATTTCAAAATTATTTTTCAACGAAGATTTTTTTTTTGGACCACGTTTTTAGTAGAACGATTGTCTTTGGCTTAGAAACTGAAAATATGAAATCCGTCCTTTGTTATCAAAACCTATCACTTTATGTTTAGTACCTTGACATTTCAAAACCTATCACTTACTCCTCTCAACTTTAGATTAAAATGTAAAGTGAATAATTTACTCTAAAACTATATATATTGAGCTCCCTTTAGATTCTTTTTTTATATAACCATTGCACTATTTAAAATTTAATTTTATTAGCATAAATTACTATAAGCTAATTTTTTCCAAGTATTAAATAAATATACATTATGTATTTCTAACTTTTGGTTTTAGAAATTTTAAAATTTTAATTAGAAGTCTACATTTTTTAAAATAATTATTTTAAAATTAAAATATAGCAAATATGATACTATTAGGCGAGTTTCATGATAATTTGTTAATATAACATGTTACAATAAAAATAGCTAAAAACAAATTTAAATATTTATATTTTATTTTCTTTATCAAAATGTCAACATAAAAGTTCCTTCTATTCTTTACCATTGCATAAATAATATTTTATTTTTATTATTTACTTATTAATGCTTATAAAAAAGTCATATTATGATTTTTAAAAAAATACAAAATTATGTCTTTACACACATATAATTCATCTTCAAAAAATTGAACAACGTAATTGTTACCAATAAAATAATATTAAAATAAAATTATGAAAGATTGAGAAACACATTTTTATCAAATAAATATATTCTCATTTGTTATTATATGAATCTATAGATGATTTTAGTGGTATATATTTTTCATAACTTATATGTAGAAAACATTTGTTTGAATAAATTTTTTCTAAAGGATAGAAAAAAAATTAATATTTATCTACTAAAGAAGTAATAATACAGGAAGTTAGTATAAAATTTCAAAAGAGATGGAATATTTCTAGTATTAAAAAAATTTCAAGGGATGTCAATATAAATAATTTTAGAATAAATTATTGATTTTATCAATTAGTCTAAAGTTAAGGGAAGTAAAAAATAGATACTAAAACTTTGAGGTACTAAAAGGCAAATATATTAGTATACAAAGTAATAAAAAGTAGTTTACCCAAATTTAAATAAATAATTATTTTGTCCTATATATGCAGAAAGTAGATAAAGAAAATTGTTGTTTTGGTCAAAATATATAATATACCTATAGTAGTAGCAACCTTTACTAATTCGATAAAAGGTGTAAGTTTGTGTTAAAACTATTTCATATCAACTAATTATTTTAGTAAATTATTTCTTATAAGTTTTGAACAATACTTTTCTTATTATAAATCTTTTAAGATAGATTTAAATCTATATATTTTTTAAAGATTGATCCCTAATCTAATATTGATGTTATATGAGGGGGCTTCTGTTAACTGATTGGTTGTTTTTGTTTATTATTTCTTATAAGTTTTGGACAATTATCCCATTACAAAGAGTCTTTTCAAGTGAAGTCTTTTGGGGTAGAATTTAAATTCTCATATTTTTCAATAGTAATAAGTATCAGCAAAATTTAATAATTCTGTTTATTAATTTGGTCAAATTATTAGTTGCTATATAAAATTTGTTGTATAGGTACTGATCATTACGCCATAGCAGTTTCCCCACATAGAACCTTCCCCTAATGAATCGTGCAAATTGTAATTAAGATGGTCTCCTTAGTTTTCGAGGTACTAAGTTTTGATTTACAAGTAAATCATTACTAATTAAAAAAAGGAACCATTAAACTAATTAAATATCGCTTCATCAACCACTCGACCGTTGACTTCTTCTGTAGGAAAAGGGAAAAAAAAAAATTACTAGTAAACGACAAATTTAGTGGCAGGTGTCTCAGAAACAATGAAGAGCTAGCCTGTCATTTAAGAATTACTAAGTTGATATCTCGTACGTTGCACGGGTTATTATTTTTTTAAAATTTAATATATTAATATTAAATAATATTTTTATTAATTATTTAATTAAAGGGGAAAAATTGGAAGAAGGCCACCGTACTATGTTCACTTGAATTAATAGGGGTTTTCATCAACATTGAAAAGTAACAAACCTTATTGATGGTGTCAATAGCTTGTATGTGAGATGGTATGGGCACCTCTCTTTTACAGAGTGTTACTACTAAAATCTAGCCAAAAGAGAAAGGTGCATAAATACTCATATTATTATTACGGGCCAATATTGAATAGTATAAAACGGGCGACCAGTAGTAAAATACAAAAAATGAAAATCCAACCTAAAATCCATAGATTATTCTTCAAAATAAGAACCTTTTCTCATTTATACTTTCTTCAAGTTCTCAATCTTTCCTCTTTTGGTAGCTTGAAGAAATCCCAATAAATTGTCTATATGGCTATCTTGTTTAGCTTGATCACATAGCAATCCCTTCATTTCATTGATCTTCTCCCTGTAAATCTTCCCCTCTTCCTCAACCATCACCAATCTCACTGATTCAGCCACCGTTTCGTGTAAAGGACCAGTCTTGCGCATCTCTCAGGATCAAATATGCAATCTTCTTCTCCATCAAGAACCTTCCTATCATGCCTTCATCAGCCAAAAAAGTTAACACAATAATAGCTTTCTCAAACTGTATTACCTCCACAACTAAACTCCAGCCCGAGTGAATCAAGAGCCCACCTACTGATTCATGGCCACAAAATGGTATACAGCATATGCATGGTAAATTTTGGAATTAAAAAGCACAATAAAATGACCGTATGCTTCAAATCCTAAAGATTCACTCTTTTCCCTAGCATTTCATAAGACAACATTACAAATCTGACAACAATATGAATGGCTATCAACTCTGATCTCCTTTCTGAAAAACTAAAAAGTCTCAAAACATAATCAGTTTCATGACTTTACAATTAGGAGGAATCCCAACAGTCCAAATCACATGTATCCAAACCCAAAATAAAAAGCACGAGCAAATCAAAATCAGTGACCATTTCAAAATGGAAAGAAACACAAAATGGAAGAAACAATATGATTTGAGAAATCAAAATGGAAGAAATACAAATAAAAACACAATGCTAATCAGATGCTTAAAAATGATCCTACATTCAAGAAAAAACTGCCATCAAGTGAATCCCTTGACACAAACAAACAAAGAAATTGAAACCCACTTCCAGAATTCACCTGTTACTCAATAAAAACAATCAAATACAATTTGATAATCAAATTACATATCACAAAAATCAACTCAACATACTTCAGATTCAAAAGGGACGAAAATGTATGCTTAATGACAAAACCCAGAAAAATTCCAAACCCTTTCCAGCATTTCAGAAACTCAACAAAGAGAACGAATCTGGACCCACGTGGATCCATGACAAAAAATATAATAATAATAATAATAATAATAATAATAATAATAATAATAATAATAATAATAATAATAATAATAATAATAATAATAATAATAATAATAATAATCAACTTTCAATAATACCACATCGCATCAAAAACATAAAGCCAAGGGATTCAGAACAGAAGACAGTTTGGCTCACTATTTAATCAGATTTTGCTTTCCTCTGGAATAAGACTAAAAATCCAAGTCCTCTAATTGGAGGAATCGTGGCACTGGTTCTTTAACGGCGATGTTTCAGCCTAGCACCGAGGTTGCAAAGTCAATCATGTCCTCTACCGAGCCGACGCACTGCTTTGTTTCGCCGCGGCTCGGCGCTCTCTCGCACTCACCCAGTGAAGCTTTCATCATGTCTGCCATGCGAGACTCATCCTGGGCGTGGAAGATTTTCTTCAATTCTTGAATCTTGCTGGTTGAAAATGGTAATTTTGAGAGGATCACTCAGGGCAAGAATGACCTTTTGGGCATTTTATCCCGAATGTCTGGCATTAGCATCACTGCCCCTTTCTTCAACATCTCTTCCCGGAAGAATTTTCTGGGTTCCACCCACCGGTTAACTACCTCCTTGCCACTAGTCTTCACTACAGAAGCCAGAGTAGCAGTAGTAGAGGTTCCATTGAGGTAATTAGCGAACTTGACGCCGTTTTTGTCATACTCCTTGAAGGTGTTGTTGACTCCGTAAGTTCTGAAGTCAACCTCCTGATTGTGAGCACCTTTTCCAAGTCGGTGAATCTATCAGAGCCTTCATTGAAGGATTGACCGTAGTTTGAAAAACTGACGTTGGCTGCATTGGAATCCTTGGCATACGATTCAAACGAATCGTCTCTGACATTGGACTGATCGCTTTAATTCTTGAAGGTTTCTGCAGCAGCATTGCCTCCAGTGCCGTAATTCTTGAAGTTATTTTCTGGAACGTTGCCATTAGAGCCATATGAAGTGAATCATAGGCCTCGCGTCGGAGGTGATCTTTAGGGCTTTGATCTCGGCATTGGTGCAAGGGACAACAGTGATTCGAGTTCAAGCACACGGGTCACGCCCCCATCAGGGTCTCCTCCGTCTCAGTTGTTTCTTCCCTTTCCGATCCCTATTCTTATACGACCAAGTATAGATTTCTGACAACAATTAAAGAGTATGAAACAATTAGCAGCAATGAATTAGGGTTTTCGAATCATTCAAAGCCTAAGAACTACATCAACGCCATTGCTTTGAATTCAAATGTAACTATGAAATTGAGAAGTGCAGAGTAAAGAAATTAGAGAGAAAAAAATAGCAGAAAACCTCAGTGATGACGTTTGGTCTCATATGACTCATTATAATAGCGCGGCTAGCATTGCTAGCATCACGGTTTTTAGGTTAGTGCAAGCGGCAAGATGGTCCATCTTCCATAGAAGTTTGAGATCTCCAATACAATCTCGTGTGGAAGAACGAAATGTCTTTTCCTCTTCCTCAATAGTGACCTCAGCAGCAGAGATTAAAGGTTTATTTGTGAATCTGGACAGTCTGCCTCATCAATTTCCAAAAACTACAGCACTCCACAATTGCTTATAAATACTGTTGGTTTTGCCTTATAAAAAATCTTCTATGACTAACCTAAAAAATATTCCCAAAATTCTAAAACTAAGATTTATAATTCAAAATTCTAAAATTAAGATCTATACCTAATTAATAAACCTAAGAAAGAACCTAAAGCAATACTACAAAATACCTCACAAATATTTTTCTGGTAAAGTCATCAAAAAGTCAGAAAAAAATAACACATTAACCTAAATCTGCTGAGGTGTCAAACTCACATGACTTTACCCCTCATCTTTACATATTATTAATTTATCTATTAGGAAAGCTGCAATTAAATACAGTGTATTCTATTTCAAAAAAAAAAACTATAACATATGTACCTGTGATTATACTATTCCAAATAATATGCATATACATCATTTTATATTTTACCATGTTGCAGTGCTGACTGCACACTCATTCCAACATTAGATTTCATTAACTAATTTGATAAAAAATAATAATTTTTATATATTAAAAGAAAAAAGAAGTAATTTTTAATAAAAAACAATAAATTTTTTTAAAATTTATTACTGTATATGTAATATTCTTTTTAGCTCACTCTATGTAATACTTTGGAAACTTATCATTTTTTTTTTTTTTTGTGAAAGATATTAGTTTTGTTCAGTTATTTACTTAAAATCAATTATAGAAAATTACCCTTTTGGTTGTTTATGTGTCAAAAAAAATAGCATTTGTACCAAATTAGTTAACATTAAATTTTAACAAATTATTGTTCTAGGAACTTTTTCAGTTTCACTGCATTTTCCTTGTTACTGATTTTCAAAAGTTTAAGGCTTTTGACATATTTACAGGAACTGTTCTTAGCTGGAACAGTCGGCTCATCAACAACTATAGAATGGGCAATGAAACAAGAACTAAATATTGGGAAAAATTTCTGTATATTTACTTTCAAAGAGCAAACATGAATTTATACAGTGCATTAGCTATGCTATTCTAGGAAACTAATTATACAGAATCAATTACAATCATTGACTAATATATACATTCCTATAATGGCTATAGGAATCAATTAGAATCAATTTCCCGTAACAATGGCTATAGGAATCAATTAGAATCAATTTCCCGTAACACTCCCCCTCAAGTTGGAGCGTGTATGTTGAGAACGCCAAACTTGTTAAGGAGAGAATGAAAAGCTGATGAACTAAGTGGTTTAGTAAATATATCTGCAAGTTGACAGCTTGATGATACATGAGTAGTTTCTATGGCACCTGACTGAATGCGTTCTCTAACAACATGACAGTCAATCTCTATATGTTTCATTCGTTCATGGTAAACTGGATTTGCTGCAATATGTAGTGCTGCTATCGCAGAACAATTTTGCTGGTTATGGATGTTGTACCTGCAAATCATCTAACAAGTACCTAAGGCAAGTAAGCTCACATGTTATAGAAGCCATAGCACGATATTCTGATTCTGCCGAGGACCTTGAGACTGTTGCTTGTTTCTTGGTCTTCCATGAAATAAGAGCTCCTCCAAGAAAGATACAATAACCAGTTACAGATCGTCTCGTGATTGAACATCGAGCCCAATCTGCGTCACAAAATCCCTTCAGTAGTAAATTTCCTTTTGCTGGAAAGTGTAATCCTTGCCCAGGTGCACCTTTAAGGTACCGTAAAAGATGATGGACAGCATCTAAGTGTGGTTTTCTTGGTTCTTGCATAAACTGACTTAGAATGTGAACCGAGTAACTTATCTCTGGCCTTGTGATAGTAAGATAAATAAGCCGTCCCACCAATCTTCAATAAGTAGATGCATTTTTTAACAAATCTCCCTCTGTAGGTAGAAGTTTGATATTTTCTTCCATTGGTGTTGGTAATGGTTTGGCACCAAGCAAGCCTGCTTCATCTAAGATTTCGAGAGTGTACTTTCGTTGGGATATTGAAATACCACTGGCAGAACGAGCAACTTCAACACCAAGAAAGTACCGTAATTGACCAAGGTCTTTA
Organism: Voacanga thouarsii; assembly: GCA_026120185.1. Classification (NCBI taxonomy): domain Eukaryota; kingdom Viridiplantae; phylum Streptophyta; class Magnoliopsida; order Gentianales; family Apocynaceae; genus Voacanga; species Voacanga thouarsii. The sequence continues at coordinate 3,955,722 of JANUWF010000953.1, forward strand.
ATTCGAAATTTGGTATGAAGAGACTCTTTAAGTGTAGCAATTGAATTGTTATCATTACCTGTTATGATCATGTCATCCACATAAATGAGTACCGTTGTAAAAGAATTGCCAGAGATCTTTGTGAAAAGTGAATAGTCAGATTTAGATTGGTGAAAGCCATCATGCTGAATAGCAGTAGAAAATTTCTGAAACCAGCTCCGAGAGGCCTGTTTGAGCCCATATAATGACTTATTGAGTCGGCATACCATAGGTATCTCCCTCTGTTGATGAAAATGCATACCAGGAGGCAATTGCATGTAGACTTCTTCAAGTAAATCACCATGAAGAAAGGCATTTTGGACATCCAGTTGGTGAAGTGGCCAATTTCGAACAGCAGCTACAACAAGTAAACAACGGACAGTAGCTAATTTAGCCACAGGAGCAAATGTCTCCTTATAGTCAATCCCCTCTCGTTGAGTAAAACCTTTAGCCACCAAACGGGCTTTGTATCGCTCAACGGTGCCATCAGAGTTATATTTGATCTTGTACACCCACTTGCATCCAATAGGACGGTGACCCGAAGGAAGAGGTGTGAGTGTCCAAGTATGATTTTGGTCAAGAGCACTTAATTCGGCAGCCATAGCTTCTTGCCATTTGGGGTTCAACACTGCTTGTTCATAAGTCACAGGTTCCACCAGAGGAGTAATAGCACAAATAAAATTGCGATATGGTGGTGAAAGTTGTGCATAAGAAAGATACCGAGATAAGGGATGACGCGTACCTGACAAGGAAGAAGACTGGGTGGTAGCAACTTTGGCCGTGTGATAGAGATGAAAGTCTCGAAGTGTGACATTGGGTTGTTTGATACGGTCTGAATGGCGAGTAGCAGCAGGTGCTTGTGGTGGAACACTAGTATGATCCGGTATAGGTTCATTCAAAATACTTGGAAAGTTTGGAGATAAGGCTAGCGGAGAGGATGGTTGGTCAAAATCTGTTGGGTCAGTTGTATGTGTGAGGGCTGGTTCATCGAAGGTATATGGTAAAGGAAGGACGGGCATATCATCTTGTTGTTCTTGAGAATTAGTATGAAAAGGAAAAACATGCTCATGGAATACAACATCTCTAGAAGAAAATATTTTATGAGTGGCAAGATCATAAACTCGATAACCTTTTTGACCCAAGGGATAGCCTATGAATATGCAACGATGAGCTCTCTGATCAAATTTAGATGTCGGTAGAAGATTGGTGGCATAGCATAGGTACCCAAAGATTCGAAGATGTGTGTATGCAGGTGGCTTATTATGGAGGAGTTGGTATGGTGATTTATGAGACAGAAGAGGAGTAGGTAAGCGATTGATCAAATAGCAAGCTGTCTGAATGCTCTCTCCCCAAAACTTTAATGGCAAGTTTGCTTGAAAACGAAGAGCCCTTCCTACATTTAAAAGGTGGCGATGTTTCCTCTCAACTACCCCATTTTGTTGGGGACTTGAGGGACATGAATGATGAAAAGTGATTCCTTTTGTATCCAAGTAATGTTTCATAGAGATAAATTCAGCACCATTATCAGCTCTAAGGGTTTTGATGCGACATTGAAATTGTGTTTCTACCCAAGAAATAAATGATTGTAATATTCCCTGTGTTTCAGATTTAAAGCTCATAAGATGAATCCAAGTGTATCGAGTAAAATCATCAACAATTGTTAAGAAATAACGAGCCCCATAATGAGAATATATTTTATGAGGTCCCCAAATATCACAATGTATCAAATCAAAAGGTGCTTGAGAAGAAATTGAACTAGATGGAAAAGACAAGCGAGTTTGTTTAGCTAAAGGACAAACTTCATAAACATGCTTGGAATCAAAATAAATTGCAGGAATAGATTTACTAAGAACTTGAAGAGGACCAGATGATGGATGCCCAAGACGTTAGTGCCAAAGGTTGGAGTGTTTGCGAATAGTGTAGGCTAGAGCTGGATTTTGATCTTGCGTTAGGTAGTAGAGGCCATTATGTTGCTTGCCCAGGCCAATCGTCTTCCTCGTAGTAGCGTCCTGCACAACACAAAAATCAGGAGAGAAAATTACAATACATTTCAATGCCCGTGTTAGTTTTTTGACTGATAGTAAATTAACTTGGAATTGTGGAACTCTGAGAACTTCATCAATTTTTATATCGGGTGAAATGTGTAATGAACCAATTGATTCAATATGTACCTGTCCACCATTTGGCAAACCAATAGTGGTTGTCCCTGATATTCTTTTTGGTTCTAATAATTCAATTGAGGAAGTCACATAGTCCGTGGCTCCACTGTCAATAATCTAGCACAAGTCCGAAGCAGCCAAATTAATTCTAGTTAATGATTTGATGTTACCTGCAATGTTTGCAAAATGTTGTGTGTTACCCTCATTGGTTTTCCGGATCATGGCTATCAATTGGTTATATTCATCAGTGGTGAACCTTGGACTATCATCTGTTGAAACAAACTTTGTCGTTGTCTCTGGTGCTTTGTTCATTTCCACCTTCACGTTATTTGCACTTGAAGGGCGTTGATTAGACGGTTTCACGTTTTTGCCATGAAACTTATGACCAACTGGAAAGCCATGTAGGTAGAAACACTTTTCAATGCTATGATTATCATGGTTACAATAAGAGCAGTGCAACTATGCCTTTTGTTTTTGTACTTGATGTGCTTGAGTTGTCTTGCTATTTTGATCTGCAATCATGGCATGGTGGTTCATGTTCCCACGATTGAGAGAGACTTCAACTTGTTTTTCTTGTTGAAGAACAAGTGAATAAACTCGTCGTGTATCAGGTAGAGGCTGCATCAACAAAATTTGTCCGCAAATGGCTGCATAACTGTCATTTAATCCCATCAACAATTGCATGACCTTCTCCTTTTCATCTCTCTGGTTAAGTTTCTCCAATCCTCCACACGAGCAAGATAATGCCTCATGACAGGATGAGAGTTCATCCCACAAAGATTTAAGCTTTGTGTAATAGACTGAAATAGATTGTTGTCCTTGCCTGTGTTCCACAATATTTTGTTTGATCTGATAAATTCTTGAATCATTGCCTTGAGAGAAACGCTCTTGCAGATCTGCCCAAACTTCTGCTGCAGTCTCCCAATAAATTACACTACTGGCTATGTCCGGATGAATGGAATTCAATATCCAAGACAAAACCATGTCGTTGCATCGTTTCCAGGAATCAAAACTAGCATCTGTTGGAGAAGGTGGCTTGATTAATCATGTGACCAACCCAATCTTGTTTTTAGCACTCAAGCTAATTCGCATAGCTCGACTCCATGTGCTGTAGTTATCTCCTTCGAGTACTTTAGAGACAAGTACCATACTCGGATGATCCGAGTGATATAGATTGTAGGGGTCTGAGGCTTCTGTGATGGCCTTAGACGATGTTGATTCTTTTCCATTGTTGCCTTTGTCTCCCATGACTGCAACAATTGCGGAAGCGTTTGAAGGATTTCAGAGTCACCAGGTATAGTGTTCTGATACCATGAAACAAGAACTAAATATTGGGAAAATTTCTGTATATTTACTTTCAAAGAGCAAACATGAATTTATACAGTGCATTAGCTAGCTATTCTAGGAAACTAATTATACAGAATCAATTACAATCATTGACTAATATATACATTCCTATAATGGCTATAGGAATCAATTAGAATCAATTTCCCATAACAGGCAATGTCCGAAATGATGAAGAACCCCAAGGTTATGGAAAAGGCAAAATACGAAGTGAGGCAAGTCTTGAAAGGAAAGAAAAGAATTTGCCAAACTGATACGCAGAAACTAAGTTACCTAAAACTGGTGGTCAAAGAAACTCTCAGACTGCATCCTCCCGCTCCTCTATTGTTCCCCAGAGAATGCAGAGAACAATGTGTGATCGACGGCTACACCATTCCGGCCAAAGCAATGGTAATGGTGAATTGTTGGGCATTAGGAAGAGATCCCGAATACTGGATTAATGCGGGCAAATTTGAACCGGAGAGATTCAACAACAGTTCCATTGATTTCATAGGGAATCACTTTGAGTACATACCATTTGGTGCCGGAGGGAGGATTTGTCCGGGCATATCATTTGGTGCAACTAATGTGGAGCTCTTGTTAGCTGCATTGCTCTATCACTTTGACTGGGAACTTCCTGGAGGAATGGATCCCAAAGACTTAGACATGATTGAGTTATTTGGTGCACGTTGCACTAGGAAGAATCCTTTGAGTGTAATTCCTAATATCTATATTAATCCCCATCGCGATGAAAATTAAATTGAACATAAGAATGCTCAATAAGACGATTAGAGTTCAAGATAAGAAGAGTATATTTGGATTTGGAAATAAGAACTCCCTAGTTCAAATGATTTTTCACTCTTGAAATATATTATTATCTTCTTAGCTTTACATACTTTTTTCAATATTCAAATTTATCTCAAATTTAAAATAAAAAATAAAAAACACAGAAGCAATCCAAAAATTAAAATAAATATTTCTTGGATAAGATAACAAAACAATCTCCACCAAATTTGTGGTTCTCAATGAATAAAACTGTTTTTTAATTTAAGGTTAAACTGCGTCGAAAACCAACTTTGACCGCGCAATCTGAACGGATTCTTTTAAAAAATGGTGGTGGGGTTTGACGGAAATGTCCTTTCGGTTGAGTAAATTTACGAAATCATCCTCCATTTGTAATCAATTTCCAGTTCTTGACTCTTCGCTTTTTCAAATCAAAATTCGGACCGTCATTGTGGGGAATCTCGGTTGGTGAGGTTTTGTTTTTACGTATTGATTGAACAAACACAATAATTTGGAATGCACGACAAGATGGTCCCTCTTTAGAAAATTATTAAAGATCAACAATCATTCACAAACAACATATCTACCCGTTTCTATTATTGAATTATTCCAATAAAAATTAGAGTGATACAACATGGATCAACTTCGGCCATTCCAAAAAATAATTTCAAATACGCTTGAATTAGAATTTAAAATTTCAAGAATTAAAATTAAAATAATTTCATTTACACCTTGAGCTGTTGTTGGAAGCCACCGGCTCATTAATCTCAACCCCACTTCTTTCCTTAAAAAATTATTTTTTCCTCCTCATTTCTTATTCACTTCTAAATTCTTTTTATAGGAATTTAACCTACTTGATCCATAAAATTTAAAATTTTTAATATTTTCGTCTTTAATATATTTTTCTACCGATATGATCTATAATTTTTTTTTTCTGTCATTATAGTCTTTAAAATTAGAGACTATAATGATATTAAAAAATTATTAAAGATCCATATTGAGAGAAAAAAAATTTAGACGAAAACATTATAAATTCTAAATTTTAAGGATCAAATAAATTAAATTTTTTTAAATTTATCTTCCAAAGATTTCCTTATCCTCTGTAACTTCCTTTTTTTTTTGTTTTCTATCTCTGCTTCTCTTTCCCCAGAGCAGACAAGTCGTTTCTTTCTCCTATTCTACCAAGCTTAAAGCCTTTACGATCAGATTTGGGGTCGCGCATTTCCAGCACGAAAATTGCGCAGCTCTTTTGTGGCCAAAATTTATTATTGATCGCATCGTGTGACAAAGAAGAAGCCATGTCGCAAGTCCAAAATTAAGACCAAAATGACGTCGTTTTGGCCCTAGCTTAGCTAAACAAACGGCTTTGCTCTGAGCCAGCCGTGACACATTCTCCAATGACTTGTACTTTTTTTTTAATTTTCAAAATTCCTAAATTTTCAAAGACCCGCTCAAATCAAAGAATTAACGAAAAAAAAAAAAGAAGAAAAGAAGCCATTCGTGGTCCGTGGTTGCCTCCACCTTCTCATTTTTCCCTAGTTTCCTCAAAACAGAGAAGGCTTTCTCTATAATTTCTTTAAAACACAATGCCAAAAGTAATAATAAACTCTCGGGAAATCTGATGAGCATAATGTTGATGCAGCAAAATGGGTCATCCACTGCATTGAAAAATTTGAAGCTTTCTTTGAAAAGTTGCAGGTAAGTGTTTTCTTTAGAATTTTCTTGTCACTGTTGTTGTTTTTAGAAGGAGCAAGTATGTATGTTGTTTTAAAGAAAATACTTCTAATATAATCTTGATTTTTAGATTAATATTCATGTTCGTGTATTTGTGAGAACGAGTTAGGCAATGTATTGGACATGTTCATAAGATTGCTTCTAAATTACGGTCCATTTAAGAAGAAAAGAAAATTCTTTCTCTACCGAAAAAGGTCTGGCTTAGCCTTCCATCCACTACAAGTGCCCACCGGCGACGCCTTTCAAGGTACTCTATACAACGTTTTTATAAAAAAAATTTCATGTAATTAGGTTAATTTAGTTGGTTTCATGGATTTTCTTCTTTAGGTTATATAGGTGTTTTGTGAGTTCTGTAGTTTTTATTGTTGGATTTTTTGCTAGATGCATAATTCATGATTTATGCATTAAGTAATAATTTTGGATCATATTTTATGTTAAAAGAGTCTTGGCTCGCCACATTATAAGAATAGGATTCTGGACAAATGCATCTTCTTCACATGAAAACAACTAAACTCATTATTAAAGGAACATTTTACATATCCAGTGCCAAAGTTAGGTAATCTCAGACATGACTAGTTAGGTATCATAATGACAAATGTTACAACTGATGGTGGGAACCATATTTGCCTACATTATAGGTTAGTTGATAGTAGGATAATAAGTCCCATATCAAATTCTTCGTGATTTGAAGTGCATAAACAATTTATTTTGAGTCCAATGCTCGTATTCTTTAAACAATTTTGTTAAAGCATTAGGTATGTAGGAAACTTCAAAGATGAAGTAAAAAGCATCCTATTTGAAGATGATAAGATCTTTCCAATACAAACTCATCTATTATCTTTAGACAATCATTTTAAAAATGATTTGTCGGAGTTTTTAATTTGATTTTGGCCAAGACTAGTAGACTGCAGGGGCCGCTTAATTTTTATTGTTGGATTTTTTTACTATTTCTTGCTTTTTTTTCCTGGATTTTTATTGTTGGATTTTTTGCTAGATGCATAACTCATGATTTATGCATTAAGCAATCATTTTGGATCATATTTTAGGGTAAATACATGTATTGTTTCATTTGTTAAATGATACATATACTGTTTCATCACATGAATATGGAGATTTAAGGGTGAGTGGGTAGGAGATGAGACTACTATTAGCTCGAGGTATTCTTTTTGCAACTCCATTTTACTTGACATGCTGTAAAATTGATTCCATCTACCTGGTTGGGGAAGTGTCTATGTATTATTCATGACATATTAATGGGCGTTGGCGGAGCTCATTAGCTTTTCTTTGTTCTACTTCTTTGTTTGCTTTTTGAACACAACATTTTATTTCTTTCTTTCTTTATTTTTGCCTTCTGTCATCCTTTCTTTCGGGATGGGGTGGTTTTTTTGTTTCGTTGATATAGTTAACAGCTTTGGTAAAGTTAGCAACAATGTATTTTGTTGTAGTCTTCTAAACTCACAGAATCATTGATAATATTAATGGTAAGCTACATATATTACTTCAATCTTTTATATCTTCCATGCTTCTCTTATCTTGGTATCGTATAACCTATTAAAACCCCCTCTGCTATAGTGTTAATGTATTATGGAAAATCCTTCCATGATATATATAGCGCTAGTCATTGATGAAAATCATAGAGTCACGTGCCATTTTTGTTTAATTAATCAAAGATAATTAATATGAAAACGATAGTAAGTAGGTGTTAATTAAGTAATTTACAATTAGGGTAGGGTTGCATTGATATTCTTCATCTAAACGTGTTCGTATGCTAGTTGCTGCTACTCATTATTAGGTGTGACACTAGAATTATGGCCATGCAGTTCCTGCAACGGTTAGCGGGTCAAATTGACCCATTTGTGATGAACGTAAGCCGACACGATAGCTAATAGCCCATTTAAAATTCTCTTTTTTTACATACATAGATTTAATTTCTTTTTGTTTGTTAACATTCACATGGATAGGATAACATGAATTGCTATCGCTTGTAGTCCTGTGAAGCACTAATGAGAGCTACTGCAAATGAAGAGCGTGAACGTTTATGGCACAAACTGAAGTTGCCTAGGTCTGCCAACAACTGAAGATCTCCCATGGCCTATCCCTGCTGCTAAGATGTTCCCTGCTCAATTCTTCTTGCCAAACTGATTTGTTAGATTGTGTTGGATATTGTTGTGAGATGTTTATTGGATATTGACTGAGGATAAAAATATTCTCTTTGTCTGAGAATTTGTGGATTGTTGTTGTTAGGTTATTTGTATTCATGTTTAGAAATCTAGGACTAGTATTAGGACTTATAATTGTATGTGTTATTATTGGATGTTTGATGGATACTGATTGAGTATAAACGATTATTGGTTGTAAGGATTTGTTGTTGGTATTGTTGTAGATGTGTGGGAGTAATAGTGATAGATTATTGTCTAACTATATTTATGTATCTCCATATAGTGTTAATCGAACTTGTGTTGTTAGTTCATGTGTTTGTGATTTTGTATGATTGTATTGGTTTAGGTGGTGTAGTAGGTGTTCTTAGCTTTAGTTTGGTTACTATTGTTTAAGTTTTCTGGTATGTAACATCTACGTTGTGGTGTTTTCCTGATTAGATCTATTTGTTGTGCTTCTACTCTTTACCAGTTTTTAAGCAAGGAATTATTAGAATCCAACGATGTTAGGCTCTATGCAATAACATGCATTCTATATCTATGTTGTATGCTTTCTTTCTTTCTTACATTAGAGTTCTAACCTGACACATTTAATATGAAATCAAGATCATCATTTCATAGATGAACAAAGGAAAAAATGAAAATATCTATAGGGATTTGGAAACCATTCAGCTGGCAATGAAAAATGAAATTTTGCATACCATTCAGCTCGCAATGACATTCACTAAAATTTCCAATTTATAGGGATTTGGTGAAAGGGATTGAAAAGGTAAGGCAAATATGGAATCAGAAACCAAATGAACACTAAGACATATATGGTCAACCTACACTGGTCCAAGCCTGAATGTATGGAATCTAATCTAGAAAATTGCACTACAGGGTTAATGAAATGAAGTACCTATTTTGGAGCTCATCACTAATGTTAATCCTCAGGTATTAAGATATATAAAAATAAAAATATATTTTCAGAAATAGCCTACAAAAAGCTATATGAACAAGTAATACAAACACATGAACACTGGACACAAATACATGAACACCTTACACAACTACATGAATATAGTCCCCAAGTCATTATATAAACAAGCCACACAAACATCTGACATTCTTACACAAAGAGGTGAACACAGCCTCCAAGCATATGGTCAACTTGCACTAGTCACTATATGAACAAGCCACACAAATACATAAACATCTTACACAAATACATGAACATCTTACACAAACAAGTGTCTCCAAGCATATGGTTAACCTACACTAATCACCATACGAACAAGTCACACAAACACATAAACACCTCACACAAGTACATGAACACAGTCCCTAAGCATACCCTAAACCTGCACTAATCACGATATGAATAAGCTACACAAACACATGAACAACTTACACAAAAACATGAACATAGACCCCAAGCATACCCTAAATCTGCACTAGTCGCGATATGAATAAGTCACACAAACACATGAACAATTCACACAAATACATGAACACAGACCCCAAGCATACCCTAAACCTGCAGTAGTTACTACATGAACATTACACACAAACACATAAACACTTGACACAACTACATGAACACCTTACATAACTACATTAACATAATCCCTAACAAATGTCAACCTGGACTAGGTACTACATGAACATGCCAAACAAACACATTAACATCTAGCACAAATACATGAACCCTTTACATAACTACATAACCACAGTCCGCTCAACATATATTCAATGTACACTAGTTACTACATTACATTCCATACAAATGTTAGGTATCTCAGGCTCATATCCTATACGGCGCAGTAGAAAATAAAACAAGATACCCTTCTAGGACTCGCCTATGTGTGAAAAACAAGACATAATGATAATAAAGATAACAGCTTTTACCTTTGGGTGATCGTGCGAAGAACAAAATTTTCTTCTTCAAGTCGAGACGCGATCCAGCAATTCTCTTGTGCAAACTCCACGAGAGTTGGACGTCTAACAACTATAATCACAGTGTGTGATTATCTCTAACAGTAATCCACATAGAGGAATACTCAAGAACCAAAGTTTCCTATGCTAGCAGAAAAAGAAAGCGGCTAGGGCTGTTTTCGTTTTCAGCAAAACGAGAGAGGAAGAGAGAAGAAGATGATTGTGGCTATGTTTTTCGTGTGTTAGTCCCACTTCTAGGGTTTCGTGTGACTCATAATATATGTCACATGAAAATTCCTTCCAAAATTGAGAATTCTAATCCTATTAGAATTCCCTAATTATAATTGGAAACATCAAGTTCTCACAATTACAACTTGGATCACAAATTATAACTAATTATAATTTATCCACAACAACTTCTCTTTCTCTCAATTAACCCCACTATGTTATCAAATAACATCTTGAGTAAATAATCCTCTATAGTGTATGACTTATTAGGTTTCTCAATTAATTGGTAGTGAACATGAAATAATCCAAACGTCTTTAAGATTAATAATCCATAATTAATTAGAATTAATCATATTAATTCTAATTATGATTGGTTTAGTAATTCATCAATTAATAAACTCATATTCTCAGATCATGAGCGATATCTAGCAAACACATCATGACCACCCAAAAGTCTAGGAAGTCAAGTGGCTTGATATGAACCTTTCAATAACAAACTTCAGTGCAATTAACTCATTTCACCATACAATATCTCATTTGGTTTGGAGTACAGAATTAGTGCCAACTCCCTCCAGAATTAATTCTGGCCTGAATACAATATTTCTTGTACCAGAAACCCACTACTCTATATGTGTATCAATTGGAACTGTTTCCAATACACAATCGCCTTGGCCAAGGACTTTCTGAGTAATAATTCCTACAAGTGGCCATGAGATATTCGCTCCTACTATTAGGAGTGGTGAATCCTTTATTGACCCTTTCAACTACTTTCGTTTACCTCACAATATACCCAATATCCATCCCATAGGCGGCCCTCGATCGAGCTCCGGAGATTGAAATTAAAGTACAAAGCTCAACAAACAAAGTACCTTGGAGATCTTAAGTCTAAGGATACTTATACATTTACTATATTAAGATTATATCACTGGCACTAAATAATTATCCATGTGATTATCTCAAAGTTAGGTCATCCAATGAACTTGTTCCATTAACAAGCATCCATGTGTTATCTTTGAGTATCTCAATACTTACGGTTATGAGAACCACCGCCTGATCAAATCAGGAAGTCTAACGCATGCTAGTCTTAACGCATTAATGATGTCCTATCTCATTAATACTATAACTAGGGACTATTTAAGTACTAACACCATCTAGTGTAGTAGGAATCTCATATCATGATCTCTATCATGATTTCCTTAACACAGTATTGTACTAGGGACTTTGTCAAACAGTTATATTACTGAAAGTAAACAAAAGAAATTGTAAGATAAGTAATGCCTTTTTATTAAAATAAAATGTGTTATATATAATGTATAAGTGATTGCCTCTAGGGCACAACACTAACAAACTCCCACTTGCACTAGAGCCAATCATTCATGTATCTAATACCGAATGACTTAACATAACAATCACGTTTCTTTTGGGATAGTGCTTTCGTAAGCGGGTCAGCTATGTTCTCATCCGTGAGACTCTCTCTATCTTTATTTTCTTAGTTGCTTCAAAAGCGGCTATGTACTTAGCTTCTGTCATAGAGTTGGCAATAGTTAATCACAAATTGTGAGAAACTATTAGGCAAAGACTAAAGAATTAAGTCAACACTTAAGTCATGATCCATCGCGAACCCGAGAGATCCAAACTTCTCTATTAAGCACAGCATTTTCAACCCATGAATGGCCACAGAAGAACCCTCTACTATTTTGCAACGAAATAGTTGCTTCAAGATCTCATATCTCTCAATTCTGGCTTGGGCATCAAACAGTTCTCGAAGATGTAAAATGATCGATTGAGCATCCATATGCTCGTGTTATTTTTGCAACTCGAGAGTCATAGATACCAGCATAATACATTATGCTGTATCACTATCCTGCTTGTGCCTTTTATGGACAGCATGCTCATCAACATGAGTATCTTAAGTTGGTGGTGGTGGAATAGGAACATCTAGCACGTAGAACAATTTTTTTGATTTGAGAACAATTCTCAAATTTCCATACCAGTCGAAATAGTTTGATTCGATTAACTTATTGGTTTCCAAGATGCTATGTAAGTTCAAGTTTGTTGACATGATGCAAGTGACCAAGATGTAAAGATAGAGAGCATTAGCTACTTGTATATGCACATTATATGCAAATAATTAGGACTTTAATCAAATGCATTTTTACTCCACTATTTTACTCAAATCAATAGCCCCCACTACTGATTCGGGAAAGCCCGTTGGAAGCTTTCCTAGCGGACCAGTAAACAAATTCCTCAAGAATAACCTTGAGTTTGCCCAACAAGCTACTCTTAAGTTCATTGGTAGGTATCCAATACCAATTACATCTATGTAAGTACTCGGATAATTAGATGATTAATAGCTTTTAATTTTAAAGCCTTTTGGGCTGTCCCAATTTTTTCTCTAAATTTCTTTATGCTTGAGTTTGCCCAACCGGGATAAAAAATTTAGTTAAACCTGACCCATTATTCAGGAATTTAACTCCATAGCTTGAACATGCTCGATGTCAAGTAGGCTTGGATTTGTCCAACAACCTGGTCTCGAAAAAGGACTCTCGTTCTTACTATATTAACGGAAGGAATTAGATTTAATATTAATTGAGGAATTTGTTCCTTTTAGAGATTTCTTTGAATGACATGCATAAAAATTAATAAATTACATAATTGATAATTACGGTAATAAAGCGATTACGTGGTATAGTTATGGATTTTTCCCTAAATTAATTTTTTTGAGCCATAAATGAAATTAATATAGTTAACCCTATGTGTTCATGCATGATTTAAGTACAAGGTCTTACCTTCTCGCCTTGTTTTGGTTGTCATCTCCAAAATTAAAAATAATTCTACTCATATCTAACATATGTAAACTAATTACATAATTTTCTAAAGAGAGAAAACATCGAGTTACATTTGAGGGGAGTTAGATGAGAAGAGAATTACACAAGAATTCTAGAGAAGGCAGGACACGCAGGCCCTATTTCATAAAAACCAAAACTGTAAAATGCATAAACAGATATAATTGGTTTTAGTCCATAACCATCCACTGTGCTATTAACTATGCTTAACAAAATAAACAAATATTTTTATTATTCCAAAATCACTATTTTGGAAAAATAAAACAAATTCTAAAATCGCCATTTTAGAGAATACATCAATTTTAGATTTTCAAAATCATTCTTTTGAAGAACAAAATTGATTGTCTCAAAATTAATTTTAAGAAAATGCTTTTGGGTCCCGTCTCTCATCAAATGAGGTTTTTCCTTTCAAAATTCCATTCCAAAAAAAAAAAAATTTAAACAGCTAGATCGTGCAAAACAGAGCATAATCGGCGCCGGTTTGGAAGCCAGAGCCGATTCCGGCTCTGTTCTGGTTTCCAAAATTTTTTCTCTTCCAAAACCAATTTTTGGACATCGCAAACAGAACGGAACCGGCGCCGGCTTTGAACTGGAGCCGACGCCGCCTGTGTTCTGAAACAATGGCGGCGATTTTTCAAAAAAATCCAGAAATAATTTTTGGTGCTTTCTTCTTCTGCAAATTTTCAGTCAAAACAATTCTCAGCAGTATTTTCTATTTTGAAGCTCAAAACAACAACCAATTTGTTAGTTTAAACGAAATCAAAACAAAAAACTAGAATGAAACAGAAGGCAACAACCATGCTCTTGAAAACGTTTTTCTGCAGAAAATTTTCAGCACATAAAGAAAGCACCGTTCGAAATATGCTATAATTTTTACACAATCATATTGTGCTATGAACCCAACCCACAAAGCTCGAAACTATTTCAACTTGAGTGAAAATGATTTTCACAGCGAACAAAGACAAACACGAATACATGAAAATAGTTTTTCATGCCAAAATAATATCTGTAGATCACACATAGCATGTCTCTGATACCACTGTTGGGTATCTCAGGCTCGTATCCTATATGGCGCAACGGAAAATAAAACGAGATACCCTCCCAGGACCCGTCTATGTGTGGAAAACAAGACATAATGATAATAAAGGTAACAGCTTTTACCTTTGGGTGATCGTCTGAAGAACAAAATTTTCTTCTTCAAGTGGAGACGCAATCTAACAATCCTCTTGTGCAAACTCCACGAGAGTTGAACATCTAACTACTATAATCACAGTGTGTGATTATTTCTAACAGTAATCCACACAGAGGAATACTCAAGAACCAAAGTTTCCTGTGCTAGCAGAAAAAGAAGACAGCTAGGGCTGTTTTCGTTTTCAGCAAAACGAGAGAAAGATAGAGAAAAAGACGATTGTGACTGTGTTTTTCGTGTGTTAATCCTACTTCTAGGGTTTTGTGTGACTCATAATATATGTCACACAAAAATTCCTTCCAAAACTGAGAATTCTAATCCTATTAGAATTCCCTAATTGTAATTAGAAATATCAAGTTTTCACAATTACAACTTAGATCACAAATTATAACTAATTATAATTTATCCACAACAACTTCTCTTTCTCTCAATTAACCCCACTATGTTATCAAATAACATCTTGAGTAAATAATCCTCCATATTGTGTGACCTATTAGGTTTCCCAGTTAATTGGTAGAGAACATGAATTAATCCAAACGTCTTTGAGATTAATAATCCATAATTAATTAGAATTAATGCTATTAATTCTAATCAGAATTAGTTTATTAATTCATCAATTAATAAACTCATATTCCTAGATCATGAGTGGTATCTAGCAACACATCATGACCACTCAAGAGTCCAGAAAGTCAAGTGGCTTGACATGAACCATTCAATAACAAACTTCAGTGCTATTAACTCCTTTCACCATACAATATCTTATTCGGTTTGAAGTACAAAATTAGTGCCAACTCCCTCCAGAATTAATTCTGACCCGAAATAGTACTTGTACTAGGAACCCACTACTCTAGATGTGTATCAATTGGAATTATTTCTAATGCACAATCGCCTTGGCCAAGGACTTTCCGAGTAGTAATTCCTACAAGTGGCTACGAGATATTCATCCCTACTATTAGGAGTGGTGAATCCTTTGTTGATCCTCTCAACTACTTTTGTTTACCTCACAATGTACCCAATATACATCCCATAGGCGGCCCTCGATCGAGCTCCAGAGATTAGAATCAAAGTACAAAGCTCAACAAACAATGTACCTTGGAGATCTCAAGTCTAAGGATACTTACACGTTTGCTATATTGAGATTATATCACTGGCACTAAATAGTTATCCATGTGATTATCTCAAAACTAGGTCATCCAATGAACCTGTTCTATTAATAAGAATCCATGTGTTATCTTTGAGTATCTCAATACTCACGGTTATGAGAACCACCGTCTGATCAAATCAGAAAGTCTAACACATGCTAGTCTTAACGCATTAATGATATCCTGTCTCATTAATACTATGACTGTGAAACCCCATCTAAAACTAACCCTAGAGTAAGGAGGGTAGGGATACATATCATATTTTATTGCAAGAATAAATATATTTTTGAATGATTTTATATGTTTTGGAATCGTAATTTATAGTCTAAAAGGCTTAATTGTACTTATTGAATAGGAATGGCAAAATGTTAATTTTGCTTGAGGTGGAAATATGGAGATAGCTTGAGGATTGAATAGGAAGAATATTTGGGAGAGAAAATAAGAACAAGAGTTGTTGTGATTTAGTGGTTAGAGGTTTGGAATTTATCTCTAAGGTCTTGAGTTCAAATCCCATCATTTAAGTTTCAACATGATTTAATTTAATTTTAGATAGGTGGATATTTTCGGCCCTTGCATGCCATAGGGAGGAGTAGGAGTATTGTACTAGGGGAGACATGAAAGGAATATTCTAATCCTACTCTTGTGCCCTACAAAAAATTCTTAAGGGATTCATACCCTTTTTGCTTTTTGGCTTACCTTAATTCTTGATCAACTAAGTTACTCAATTTATCCAAGCCATTTCTATTTCCAGAAAATTTCAGCAAGGTTCTATGATTTTGTAGCTTCGAAAATGCCTCTTGAAGGAGGGAATTTTAATTGAAAATAGGGAAAGAGTTATGGAAGGTTCCTAAGGGAATTAATCTCCATGGTTGAACCTTCAAACTCCAC
The DNA here is from genome assembly GCA_026120185.1 of Voacanga thouarsii. Taxonomy (NCBI): domain Eukaryota; kingdom Viridiplantae; phylum Streptophyta; class Magnoliopsida; order Gentianales; family Apocynaceae; genus Voacanga; species Voacanga thouarsii. The sequence continues at coordinate 3,972,102 of JANUWF010000953.1, forward strand.
CCTATAAGTGTTCATCTTCTTCATGTAGTAATCTGGAAAATTTTTTCCAGTTTCTTGGTCAGTCCAATTTTTTAAATCTTCAGCTACATTTCTCACTCAAATACTACCAGAAAAATAGCCAATGTACTCAGATTGAAGACTGGAAACTTTCAGCCTTAAAGGACCCTCCAATACCCCTTCAAACCTTCTGCAAGTCGGCTGGAACATTACACAAAAATCTGCACAAAAAAATTCCAGCAAACCTCTTGAATGAACAACTAGAAATTCCAACCTTGTTCCTTCTCCAACCATGTCCGAAAAACCATTCCAACTTTCTGTGAAACTAGCATAAGTCAGCCATGAACTGAACTCCTTCACCTCCTCCATTGATCTGCTCGAATGAAGCTCCGTGGCTACTCCTTAAATCAATCCATCAATCACTACAATCAAGCCTTCAATTAAAATTCAAAATTCCAGCAAATTGCTCTATGAAAACTCCTTGGATTAAGCTTTAAACAACCAGAAAATCTTCCACCATTACACTCTGAATTTCGGCCACCCTATAGCCCATTCAAACCTCATTCAACTCAGCAAAACTCCAGCACAATCCAGTCGACCATAGTAGCTCCAAGAACCTTCATCAACCAAGCTATTCTTACCATATTTTATACCTTAATTCACTCCCTAAATTACTCCTTTTGAATTTCAAACAACTAGCTTTCCTTCTTTTTCCTAATCTGAAAATTCAATCTCAAGGAAACCCTAAATCATTCGGCCAAACACTTTCAGCAATTTTGCCCAACACTTCTCTCAATTCTCTCCACTTTTCCAAAGCACACCAAGAACACACACCACCATTCTCCAAGCTTAAGACCACCTAAACACCTCTAATCTTCTCTAAAAACTCCAGATCATATCTACTCATCCTCTAGAATCCATTTCTACAATTTATAACATCAAACGCTAAAAACAAGATTCTACTTTTGGATAAAAAATCAAAATTTTTCTTGAAGATTCAAGAACTCTCTCAAGGTAACCATGAATGATTATGTTCATCTTCCATTCCTTTTCAATCTTTAAAATAAAGTATTAATGCTCTCTTTCTTTCTCTCTCGGCCGAAATGGCTGTTCCAACCATGGCCATTTTTCTTCTTCCTCCTTGTACGGATCAAGCCTTCCGAGCATAAGGATTCTCTTGTGACTTCTTCGAGGTAGTCATCATTCAAGTAAGCCTCTTCAATGTTTTCTTTAAATTCTAGATTCATGTCTTTTGGATGTTGTTGGAAAAGGATGGATTATGATTGGAGATTGAGCATGTGTTTATATGATGGAGTTGAGACTGAAGTATGAGGATGATTTGTCTTGGTTGAGTTTTATGATGTTTTGGGGTTTGTTGCATGCTCTTCATGTCGTGAGTTAGTGTGGATGATTAAGCGTGATAGCTATTATGTCACCTTTGGTGAATAGGGTTTTATGTTCTTGTATTCTTGTTGAAGCCATGAATATGTTTATGTTTAGTGGAGTTTGGATCATGTGATAGTAGATTTGAATCTATACTTTTATTCATGAATTGAATTGTTTGTGGATTGGTGTTAGAGTCTATGTTCATGATTATGGTTAGCAATAGGAGAATTATGATCATGACCTTGTTGTTCCTAAATTATTTAAGTTAGCCAATTTTAATACATTAATAAAAATTAATACTATATTTTCTTCTAATGATTTCGAAAACCCTAAGAAAATGTGGAATTGGACTGTTATATGAAATAATGATATTTTAGCCAAATAAATGATATCTTTTATTAAAATTAAAATATAAAAATATTATATAAGATAATAATATTAAATAAAGCCTTTTATATAAATAATCATAATAGGTAAAATATTAATCTTATAAGTTATATATTCATAAATACCATTAAAATTTATTTATTATCTTTTAATCAAAATTTACTTATTAATTTTATTTATCAATTATTTTCTAACTATTAATTATTAATTAAGAGAATAGTAATAGTTTATTATTTTAATAATATCATCTAGGACTTAGGATCCTTTATCAAATAAACCATAGTTTGTTTATAACAAGATTTAAACCTTCAACTTATTATTAATTATTTCAAAAACCCTAATTATTTTATTATCAAGCTAGATTTATTTTATAAAATCCTTTTGATTATCTAGCCTTAAAATTTGGAACATTGGGGTCATGATTGTAGGAAGTTGAACTAAGATTATTTATAGAAGTAAATTTGGCTTGAGTTTAATTATGGCTTGTGTTTACCCCAAGCGAGGTTAGGTCAGCTTTGGAAGATCTTTGAGTTAGCTCAAGCAAAGGATCAGATAAGCTCCTGCATAAAACTTGTTTGTTGTAAAAGGTCACCATGGCAAGCAAAACACGAAGTATGTGAACACTTATTTTGTAAAGGCAATTGAGGACTGTTTCTTTTCTTATTTCAGTCAAACAAATTATTTGAAAATCAACAAGCAGTTTTGCTCAAATACCAAACTGTTTCTAAAACCAATTTTGACACGGACTTTAAAAACCCTTAATTGCTATTTTCAAGTAAAGCTATGCTTTATCGATTTTCTCTTAAGTCGGACAATCAACGTTGAATACTCAATAATGGTAGGCTAGTAATACTAGTTTTGAAGAGTAAGAACGAGTATTCTAGCAGGAGGCCACCTCCAGAAAATGAACTTAACTTGGAAAAGCGACAGTACTACTTAGTCATGCCAGTTCGAGTTAGCAAGTTTTAGTCATATGGACTGTGTGTTGCCGGAGTGGACAACTAGTTTTGTTTAGGTGTAGGGAAGGAGAAGTATCTTACCCGGTAGGCCGATCACCTACTTTTTGTCAGTCTGCACAAAGTGTGGCATTCTGACTGTTGTATGGACGTGGGGCCCAACGTGTGGTACCCATGGCCGCCTATTTGAGTAGTTGTATTTATTATGCACTTGTATGGTTTAAAAAGAGGAAAATACCACTCTTTATTTTAACTTTATTTATTGCTTGCCAGCATTTTCCCTTTTGAAATATTTTAACTTACATACATAAACTGTTTTACCTGAACACTCAAAGTATACACGGACTTATTGAGATTTTTATCTCATCACCGTTTTTACCATGATTTCAGGTCGATCTTGTTGTGGGGATGAGTAGCTAGTTGTTGCTTGCTTTAGAAGATATTGTGTTATTTCTTTTATGTAATGCTTTGAGAGATGAGAGTGAACAATTTTTTTTAGATTCGTTCTGGAATTTTTGGGTTGTAATAAGTTTTAATTTTAGAGTATTGTTTCATTTTTGTTGTGTGACCTCATTATAAAAACCCTTTGTCATTTGGACAGGGCGACATCCCCGGCTTTGTTAGGCCTAGGTTATGGGGTGTTACAATGACTTGGGACTATTTAAGTACTAACACCATCCAATGTAGTAGGAATCTCATGTCATGATTTTCTTAACACAGTGTTGTACTAGGGACTTTGTCAAACAGTTATATTACTTAAAGTAAACAAAAGAAACTGTAAGGTAAATAATGCCTTTTTATTAAAATAAAATGTGTCATATACAATGTACAAGTGATTGCCTCTAGGGCACAACACTAACAACAAACACTTTGTTCCTTCTTTCATGTATTATAATCTTGATACTTATCACATATGTAAAATAGGGAAGGAAATGAAGAAATGTCCCAGAAAGGTGTTCAATTAAGTAGCACTACCTATTTCTCTTTAAGAGTTAGGCTGGACCAATAGCCTGACTGCTCTTGAATTTACTTAATTCTCTCTGGAAATGATTCAATTAATAAATTCCATCTAAAATCCAAAACTAAAGGAAACAAAATATGAATTAAAAAAATGCACATAATATCCACTGATTAAAAGAAGACATAAAAAGACCACAACCAAGTCTAATGGGAGCCACTACCCAGGCTCACTGGCATATATCATATTGAAATAATAATAATATATATCTCTATGCTAATCCCAAACGTCTGAACATGAATACAAATCAATGATGTCTCACACTTAGTTATTATTTAACAAACATCCATCAACAATATCCAACACAACTCATAAAATTAATCTGGCAGGGGATATTGGGTAGGTGAAAAGTTAGTAGCAAGGGATAGGCCAGGGAGCTCTTAACTGCTTGGCGGACACGGGAAACTTTAGGTCATGCCATAAGCATTCGTGCTCTTCATTTACTTTGGCTCTCATCAGCGCCCCACTAGACTACAGCAGTAACGGTTCACATTAGTCTGTCCAAATTAATGTCGACAAACAAAAGAAAAAAAAAAGATAAAAGCAAAAGCATAAAGTGCATAAAAACATTTGCGGAGGCATTAGTCTGTCCATGTTCCCCATGGACATTTGCGGAGGCATAAGTGTGTTATTTTGAATCAAAAGTATAAAGTGCATAGAAACTAAAGAAAATTTTATGCCTAGAAGTTGGCCAGAAGTGTTATACGACATAAATAAGGAGTAGAGAAAATCAAAAAAGGAAAATAATTCTGTAATTATGCAAGTATATAGATAGTCAATATTCTTGAGTCCTATATATACACTCTAAGCATTTTTAGCACTCTTTTATCATTTGTAAAACAAAATAGTGATCAAAATGCTTTAATATATTAAATGAATGATTGAGATATATTCACCTAGAATTGTCATCTAACAGAAAGCTACTTTTAGCATTATTAGAGTCCTTTGTCACTAAAATCCTCATGCTCGCAATGACCTGTATGAATATGGAAGAAAACTTTCTAAAGGTATACTTTTGGCAGGGAATATCAAGTTTCTTAGATCTTTAATGGACTATCAATTTAGCTAGTTCGTTATAAAATACTTACATCAAGGGATACACTTCTGGTATTATAGTTGTCATCCCAGTATAAAGTGGCTGAAGATATGGAATCTAATATAGAAAATTGTACTGCGAGGTCAATGAAATAAATAGGCCCAGAGTTCTAAAAGATCTGAAAGCTGTAGTGCCAATAAAAATACAAACAAGAAACTTGCCAGCACACAATAAAAAAAGCAAATCATAGCATAAGGATAACAAATTTTGGAGCTCATCACTGATACTAATCCTTAGGTATTAAGATCTATAAAAATAAAAATATATTTTTCAGAAACAACCTACAAAAAAAAAACCCCTATATGAACAAACAACACAAATACATGAATACTAGACATAAATAGATGAATACCTTACACAACTACATGAACACGGTCCCCAAGCATATAGTCAAGTTGCACTAGTTACTAGATGAACATGCCACACAAACACATGTACACCTGACATAAATATATAACATTAACACAATCCCCGAGCATATGGTCAACCTACATTAGTTACTATATGAACAAGCCATACAAGAAAATGAACAACTGGCACAAATACATGAACACCTTACACAAACATATGAACATCGTCCCAAGCATATGGTCAACCTACAATAGTCACTATATGAACAAGCCACACAAATACATGAACTACTGACACAAATACATAAACACCTTACACAACCACATAAACATAGCCCCTAAGCATATTGCTAGCCTACACTAGTCACTATATGAACAAGCCACACAAAAATATGAACACCTCACACAAATACATGATCATTTTACATAACTACATGAACACAATACCTAAGCATATGGCCAATCTACACTAGTCACTATATGAACAAGACACACAAACACTTGACACCAGTAAATGTGAAAGAATGTTGTAGCACTAGAAGTATTTTTCAACCTTCTCAATTTTGAGAAACAAATAATGTCTAATGCAAAAAGTCTTTGGAAAATAAGTGCAATTCAAGATTGAATACAAAATCAAAAGAGATGAAATGGCATACTTCACCAATTCTCTAACACTAAAATTTCTTCAAATCAAGTTAAAAAGTTATTAACTCATGCAATAGCATTCCAACATCTATACATGACTACCTACATCGTCAATTTGAGAGTGGTAAGAATCAAGTGAATATTTGGTAACAATTACCAAAACAAAAATATAGATGAATAAAAGCTTTTGAGTTCAAAACATGGGGAAAACAAAAATATACAGCAATCTAACAAATAGCGCTTACTCTATAGTTCTTGTACAGCACCCATAAAAAGCATGTACGACATATGGTCCTACCCCACTAAAAATGAAATTTAAGAAAAGTACCAAACAAGTGCAATAAGTAATAAGTGTTTTGTACTCTACTTCTTCACACCATATCTGATCATTAGTGGTTATTAAGTTGCCAAATGATGCTAATTTTCAAGTTGGCCCAACTATATGATTGACAAATAATAGAGTTTTAGAACTATAAGCCCAGAAGTGTTGGGAAATATGCCATCTTAGATTAGGTTTCTGATATAAATAGCGAAATTCTAATAAAAGAATTTATTCTCAGAAATTGTTTGTAAATTTATATTTTATTCTTGCACAATTACATTTAGAAAAAACTCATTGTGTTTAAGTAAGTGGTCCATATGAATGGTGATCTTTCACAGAAAGGTATGGATCACGGGTTACTTAACACATAAACGTTTATTCTTAACCAATTGATGAGAATGGGAATCTCATTATGTCTAGGTTATTATGCTATGAATTCCAAATAAGGAATGGCTTACCTTTAGCCAGTGAGCAGTCCACTCACTTCATGATATAAACGTATTTCGAATACGTAAAATAGGACATGTAATAGTAGTTTCTTAAAGTACTAAATGGAAGAAACCTAGACTACTACTGCTATAACGTGGATTAGTACTCTACGATTTGAGAATGAGTTGGTGGTCTAACAAAGCTGGAAGTATGTACTATGATATGCTTTAGTTAAGGTTCTATCGTAGGACCAATATACTTGTACATTGGGTATATGTGACTAGTTAGTTAATACAGACTTGTACAAGATAGTTTTTATACTATATCGCTCCTTGTAATTGTCTGAATTATCTAAATATCCAGGGTCCTGAGAAATATGACTTTGATGTTTGCTTTAGGGTAGCTCCCTTAGAAAACAGAAACAATCCAGGAAGTCGTGGACCATTGGACTAGAAGCCTAAAGATGGTAGATGTCATTTACAGAGGTGTTAGTACATTTCTTCTTCTCAAATACACGGCGATATGTAGAGGAGTATTTTAGTCACATCACCTATAGGTCGGAGACTTTGCTAACGCGGCATTGTCCTTGGGGTCAATATTTACTTATGGTGATGTTAGGAAATATTTAAAATGCAAAATACAGCTATTTATATGACAATGGCATTTTAGTCATTTTAGTAGCAATGTGGTGTGTCTTTTGGTTCCCAATATAGATCGTAAGTCCTAATTATATATAGGTTAAGGAATTGGTCTTACATTATATTAAATGGAGTTTATTTTATTTAAGTAGCTTAATTTAATTATTAGATTAGAATAAAATAAAGGTCTATAGAGAGAAAGAATTAATTAAATTAGTTTGGTGGGTTAATTAATTGTTTATGGCTTTGGCCCAATTTAAATAATTAAAGATTGACTTTGGACTAAACTAATATAGTCTTGTTAATTGGACTAATTTATTTGGGCTAGAAAATTAATTATTAACTGGGCCATTTATTTGGTTCTAATTAGAATAATTAATTTGGTTCGAAAGGCTAAACTAAGAGTCCAATGGGCCAAATTAAAGTCTCAAAAATTCCTGGATATTAGCCTGGGTAAGAGTCATAGATATACTATGATGCTTTGAGGTTATCAGATTTTTATGGGATTGGCAAATAAAATATATAAAAAAAATCGTGATATGTATATAGAACAAGACACACGGTTTATTCTTAGATGGACTCTTTTTCTCTCTGAAAAATCTTCTCTGTGTGCATCATTGTTTTGCTAGATAGAGAATTGTGTTTTTTTTTTTCATTCCTTAGTCTTGTGAGTCTTCACCAAACATGGATTAGGCAGGCCATATATTGGAAGATCAAGAAGAAGCTTGGCGTTTATGTTCATGCACAGAAGCAATAGAAGGCTTGCAAGAATCGAACCAGAAGTTTCCACCAGCGCACCTGTCCCTGTTCTGTTAATTCCAGTGCAGCCAACCTTAAGAACCAGAAGAGGTAAATTTCACGCTTGAGACTCTATTCTTCTGTTTCTCTATATATTTGTTGTGGTTATATTTACTATCTAATCTTCAAGAAGCTCTCAAAATACTGATATTAAAGAAATCCATATCAATTTAATTTTCTTCTAGTCATCTACTATTGAATAAAAGAGACACCTTTAGCAATGTAAATATAAACTGCAATGTTCACAGTATTTTCTATACCAAGATCGAGGGGGGAAATGCTTTAGGGTAGACTTATGCAAATACTAAAGCCTTGCTCATATTTTGAACTCCTATTTTAAGTTTGTTCTTCAACGGGTACAGAAATTTTATCCAGAATAAATTAATAACATCCATCAACTAACACATGCTGTTTATGTTCAAAATTGATGATCATAGGCATGTACAACGTCAAAACAGATCAGACCCAACATGATGGTTTCTTTTAAATGTGCTCAACTTAATCAAGTCAAAATATTACACACACACAGACACATGGCAACTATTGTATTTGATAACATGGTGATCTAATATCTAAAAACTAGTATTAGAATCTTGACATCATGAATTAGGCTTTGCAAAAATTGATGGATAAGACCTTTTAGGATGAATTCTTGTTTCCTAATAAAACCTTCACGATGAAGATTACCTTTGACTTGGTTTCAAAGTAGAATCTCAGCAATAGCTGAGACAAGCAAACTTAGATTGAGTTGCATAATCAGATAAATTATTTGCAGCCCAATGCAGTCTTTTTTCATCATCTCCTAATGACTATCATCAAGCAAACGTATTAATCTAGCAAGCATGTATTAAGCAGGTTCCACTACTTTGCCAGTTTATGTCTTCAATAACAATTATTAACTAGGTTTTTTATTGTATAACATGAATCTTTTATCACGTAGCACTCATGTGATGAACGAACAAGACAAATTGAACAAGTTGGTCAGATAATTTTGCTGCATAAAATTAAAAACTCGAATTACTCTATTACCATTGGACATGGTAGGTATCCAGCATAGAGCTTTTACGCTTTGAGTTGTAGTAATTAATTAGTATAAAAACATCTACAATTGAATTTTTAATGACAACTTTTGCATCCTTTCCATGTTGATCCCCAACACTCCATTCATTGAAGATAGTGTTGGGGATATGCCCTAGAGTCAATTTGTACTTATACAATTGTCATTATGTTTTATATAATAATATGAGGCTTTCATTTCCATGAATAGTGAGTTTTGTTTTGTTGGTCATCAAGTACGTGACTTGATAGTAAAACCCTACAATGAATACAACGACTATTCTAAAGCTGTCCCTGATCGATTATTATTATTGGAATAATAATAAATTAAGATTAGTATGTTTGTGACTTGATGGCTATGTTTTACTGGCCATGGATATTTGTGATATCGAGTCAAGACATAAATAAATGTTAGAGAACATTGTATTGGACATGACCCACTGTGAGAGTACTTCATGGAATATGTCATAAGTACTTTCTAGCCATAATAATATTGAAAGTCCTTCGACCAAAATTCATCATAGTTTCTTACTTGATAAATTCTATATTTTGACATTGTCTAAAGTTGTCTTTAACCGAGATAATAAATTAGACTACTCGTTGGATATAGAATAAATCAAGGAGAGGAATATGATTGATTGTGAAGGAATTTGTCCCTCTCAGTTATGGGAGAGATATCCATGGGCCCCTTGATAAGTTAGACTGTTAAAATGCATGGTCGTGCTCAAATATATCAATCTAAGATATTGATATCATTTGTTTGAATAGTCTACTATGAAATCAAGAAATAATTGATTAAGCTTAATAAGGATGACATGCTCCGTGCCTTATGCTTAATCTGGATATCGTGTGACAAAAGGACTAAATATAAAATTATGGTTTGGTTCAAAGAGATCACCGATCTTCATTTAACCTGGATAGTTATAATGTTTTGCTAGAAACCGCTTATAACTTGTGGGCCATTTAAATATGATTTAGGCACACTGCCAGTGTTAAATGAACCTATAGGGTCACACAATAAGCGAACTTGTTAGGTTATTTTTTGGTGACCAGGTTCGATGAATCTGGATGATATCCAGATTATAAGAATCTGACTCGGTAAAATAATTAGTTAAATTACCGAGATAATGGCAGAATCTTATCATATCAGTTTTAATTTAATTTGAATTTGAATTAGAATATGATAAGATACTATTAGGGTTGGACTCTAAGAGGTTCGAGGGTTTTTAAGAAAACCCTAGCCATCTTTTCAATAGTCCAATTTTTCGGTTGAGAACATTCGTGCCATTCTCTACCAGAAAAAAAAACCTCTCAAACCCTAGGCGCTAGCACTCCCCGGGTATCGAGTGAGTTCGCGGTGTGCATCCGATAGAGGACGTTCGCATACTGCAGCGTCTGGTGATTGTTCGGGTTGAACGTACAACAGCGCAACCAGAATCGAAGGATTTCGATTACAGCAACCAGAGGTAATTCTTAAAGCTTAGATCTTCTTAATCGTTTACTTGGGTCCTCGGGAGGGATTCGTAGATGTTTTCCGCGTTTAGGAGTCCACGAATCCCAACAATGGTATCAGAGAAACTTGCTAAACGATTAGGTTGATTTATCTGTATTAATCGTATTGTTGAATACATGTATAATATGTATATATGAACTTAACGGGTATGTATCAGCATGTTCGCATGATTATGATTTTAGAATACTTAGCATGCGGACTGCCTGAATTAGGTTTAATGTGTGCATCTTAGTCGCCTGATCAGACCAGATTAGTTGCAGATTGTCTGTAAATTGGTCTGTTTTAATATGATATGGTATCGTAAGCATGTTATCCGTCGTTCTATATTTGCGAATTGCTTTTATTAATCGGACATGATAATATGTTATCTGTATAAATATGATTAAAAGAACGCATATTGTCTGTAATATGAATTTTCACGGCGATGGTTATTAAGGGGTCCGAACGTTAATTTGATTAATTTTCGGAAATCGGAAGGCAAAATCTCATTCAATGAGAGTAGGAAAAATCGTTTTTCCTTCGAGGCGCTGCCTCGGAGACTCCGCAAGGCGCGCCGCCTCGACCCCGGCCGCGCCCGGAAACCCTCGAAGGGGCGCCCCCCTTGACCCCCGCCCGCTGACCGGCCAGCGGGACCTCCGCCAGGGGCGCTGCCCCTTGGAACCCCAACTAACTGTTCGTTGTGTGTTATTCGTCAATGTTTTTTATTGTAGTTGTGGATTACTTTGAATAGTGCATAGCATGGCCCGTTTTATCCCAATGTGATTGATGGGCTTCTAAAATCGTTTGATTTAGAATCTTACGGAACATGTGATTCTTGTTTATTAGGCAAAATGACAAAAGCGCCTTTCAAGAGACAAAATGAAAGGGCAACCGATTTATTGAGCCTAATACATACCGATGTATGTGGACCAATGAATTCACTCGCTAGAGGAGGATTTCAAGTACTTCATTACATTTACGGATGATTTCAAGCAGATATGGCTACTCGTATCCGATGAAACACAAATCTGAATCGTTCCGAAATTCAAAGAATTTCAAAATGAAGTACAAAATCAACTTGGCAAAAGTATCAAAACACTTCGATCGGATCGAGGTGGTGAATACTTAAGCCACGAGTTTGACGAGCATCTTAAAAATTGTGGAATTATTTCCCAATTAACTCCACCAGGAACACCTCAATGGAATGGTGTATCCGAACGGAGAAATCGGACTTTATTAGATATGGTTCGATCAATGATGAGTCAAACCGATCTTCCAATCTCCTTTTGGGGTTATGCCCTGGAGACTCGCCGCATTCATACTAAATCGAGTTCCATCTAAATCGGTTCGTAAAACGCCATATGAGATATGGACTCGGGAGACAACCTAGTTTGTTATTTCTGAAGATTTGGGGTTGTGAAGTTTATGTAAAGCGTTTATTATCCGATAAACTTGCACCTAAATCTGATAAATGCATATTTGTGGGGTATCCTAAAGAAACTAAAGGATATCAATTTTATCTCCCAAAAGAAAATAGAGTAATTGTTGCTCGAAATGGATTCTTTCTTGAAAAGGAATTTATTTCCAAAAGAATCAAGTGGGAGTAAAATACATCTTGATGAGATTCAAGGACCACAGTTAGTGCCTCGAACCTCATCAAGATGAGATTCAAGAGCCACAATTAGTGCCTCGAACCAAATAATGAATCTCGATTAGATGGCTCACAAGTCCAAGATGAGCCTACATCTATAGAACAAGGACCTCGAAGATCCGATAGGGTTCGTCAACAACCCGAGAGATATGGATTTCTCATCACCGACGATCACAATGTGGAGCTTATGGTCAATGATGAGCCCACTTCCTATCAAGAAGCCATTAAGAGTTCCGACTCTAGAAAATGGTTAGAGGCTATGAAGTCCGAGATGCAATCCATGTATGATAACCAAGTTTGGACTTTGGTTAACCCACCTAAAGGTTCAAAAACCATTGGTGTAAGTGGGTTTTCAAAAAGAAAACAGACATGGAGGGAAATGTGCATACTTACAAAGCACGACCGGTAGCAAAAGGTTATAGACAAACTCATGGTATAGACTATGATGAAACCTTTTCACCAGCTTGTAATGCTTAAATCTATCGAATTCTTCTTGCCATAGCAAGCATATTATGACTATGAAATTTGGCAAATGGATGTCAAAACCGCGTTTCTTAATGGAAACTTACTCGAAGATGTGTACATGACACAACCCGAGGGTTTTGATGATCCTTTGAATTCTAATAAAGTGTGCAAGCTTCAAAGATCCATTTATGGATTGAAGCAAGCATCTCGAAGTTGGAATCTTCGTTTTGATGAAGCAATTAAAGAATTTAACTTTATCAAAAATGAAGATGAGCCTTGTGTCTATAAGAAAACAAGTGGGAATGCAATAGTCTTTTTGGTACTTTATGTTGATGATATCTTACTCATTGGAAACGACATCCCAACTCTACAAAGTGTAAAGACATGGTTGGGAAATTGTTTCTCAATGAAAGACTTAGGTGAAGCCGCCTATATTCTAGGTATAAGGATCTATAGAGATAGATCTAGAAAGCTAATTGGACTAAGTCAAAGTGCATACATTGACAAGGTACTCGAAAAGGTTCAAGTATGCAAGACTCTAAGAGAGGATTCTTGCCAATGTCACATGGCATTAAGCTCAAGAAAACTCAAAGTCCTTCTACGAAGGATGAAGAAGAGCGCATGAACAAGATACCATACGCTTCCGCTATAGGGTCTATCATGTATGCCATGTTATGTACTCGACCCGATGTATCATATGCATTGAGCATGACAAGCAGTGTTCCAGTCAAATCCTGGAGAGGCACACTCGGATCGTCGTCAAGAACATACTAAAGTACTTAAGAAGAACTAAAGATATGTTCTTAGTTTATGGAGGACAAGAAGGCGAGCTAGTTGTAAATGGTTACACCGATGCTAGTTTTCAGTCCGACATAGATGATTATAGATCGCAATCAGTGTTTTCTATTTTGTTTGAATGGAGGTGTCGTAAGCTGGAAAAGTTCAAAGCAAGACACCGTAGCCGATTCTACTACGTAAGCTGAGTATGTAGTCGCCTCACTGCAGCTTAAAGAAGCAGCTTGGATTACAAAGTTCATTACGTAACTAGATGTAGTTCCTAGTATTGTGAACCCAGTGGATCTCTATTGTGACAACAATGGAGCCATTGCACAAGCTAAGGAACCAAGATCACATCAGCGATCCAAACATATACTTAGACGTTTTCATCTCATTCGAGAAATTGTTGATAGAGGAGATGTCAATGTATGCAAGGTGCCAACCGATGACAATGTTGCAGATCCATCGACAAAGCCTCTCCCATCGTCTAAACATGATAGTCATACCGAACAATGGGATTACGGCTTATGCCAAATTGGTCTTAGTGCAAGTGGGAGACTCGTTGGGGATATGCCCTAGAGTCAATTTGTACTTATACAATTGTCATTATGTTTTATATAATAATATGAGGCTTTCCTTTCCATGAATAGTGAGTTTTGTTTTGTTGGTCATCAAGTACGTGACTTGATAGTAAAACCCTACAATGAATACAATGACTATTCTAAAACTGTCCTCGATCGATTATTATTATTGGAATAATAATAAATTAAGATTAGTATGTTTGTGACTTGATGGCTATGTTTTACTAGCCATGGATATTTGTGATATCGAGTCAAGACATAAATAAATGTTAGAGAACATTGTATTGGACATGACCCACTCGTGAGAGTACTTCATGGAATATGTCATAAGTACTTTCTAGCCATAATAATATTGAAAGTCCTTCGACCTAAATTCATCATAGTTTCTTACTTGATAAATTCTATATTTTAACATTGTCTAAAGTTGTCTTTAACCAGATAATAAATTAGACTACTGTTGGATATAGAATAAATCAAGGAGAGGAATATGATTGATTGTGAAGGAATTTGTCCCTCTCAGTTATGGGAGAGATATCCATGGGCCCCTTGATAAGTTAGACTGTTAAAATGCATGGCCGTGCTCAAATATATCAATCTAAGATATTGATATCATTTGTTTGAATAGTCTACTATGAAATCAAGAAATAATTGATTAAGCTTAATAAGGATGACATGCTCCGTGCCTTATGCTTAATCTGGATATCGTGTGACAAAAGGACTAAATATAAAATTATGGTTTGGTTCAAAGAGATCACCGATCTTCATTTAACCTGGATAGTTATAATGTTTTGCTAGAAACCGCTTATAACTTGTGGGCCATTTAAATATGATTTAGGCACACTGCCAGTGTTAAATGAACCTATAGGGTCACACAATAAGCGAACTTGTTAGGTTATTTTTCTGGTGACCAGGTTCGATGAATCTGGATGATATCCAGATTATAAGAATCTGACTCGGTAAAATAATTAGTTAAATTACCGAGATAATAGCAGAATATTATCATATCAGTTTTAATTTAATTTGAATTTGAATTTGAATATGATAAGATACTATTAGGGTTGGACTCTAAGAGGTTCGAGAGTTTTTAAGAAAACCCTAGCCGTCTTTTCAATAGTCCAATTTTTCGGTTGAGAACATTCGTGCCATTCTCTACCAGAAAAAAAACCTCTCAAACCCTAGGCGCTAGCACTCCCCGGGTATCGAGTGAGTTCGCGGTGTGCATCCGATAGAGGACGTTCGCATACTGCAGCGTCTGGTGATTGTTCGGGTTGAACGTACAACAGCGCAACCAGAATTGAAGGATTTCGATTACAGCAACCAGAGGTAATTCTTAAAGCTTAGATCTTCTTAATCGTTTACTTGGGTTCTCGGGAGGGATTCGTAGATGTTTTCCGCGTTTAGGAGTCCACGAATCCCAACAGATAGTCCTAAACCAAAGGTCATAATGGACAAGAAACAAAGCATTCTAAAATAACTATACACTTGATATCCATAGATCAGAGGCCTAAAAAGTATTTATGTCCCATACCTATGCGCAATGAAACTACAATCTGAACAAAGATGAGTTATTTATTATGCAAAAAATGTTATCCAACTTTTCATGCCAACCAAATACACAAGATAAGCAAAAAGGCTTCTATTGCAGTTCATACTAATATGCATTATGCTTTTGCTAGGAACCACTAGATAATGACGAAAGCAGGGCAATTAAATGTGCAGAACAATGATGGAATGCATTTGTTAGGTATCTTCAAAGGCTTTAGAAAGGAACTAGAAAATAATATGAGCTACTAAAATGTCGTGCAACTATTTTAGGAATATGGGGGGGGGATGCTAACAGCACAAAGCAAAAGAGGTTGTTTAGCAAGACATATCAAGTTACATACAACACAAAATACAGTACATCATTAAAATCATTTTCGAACACCAATAAATGTGATACTGTAAAATGTCAAATATGAAAATGAAAGCCTAGGATCTTCCTTCTTCTGTACTTTCTTTACTGAAAATATCAAAATTATACAAAATGAACAATATAGTTCCTGGTTTTGCTGGAGCAAGTATGATAGAGAGAGTATTGTATCATGTACATCTATAGTTGTATCAACCAGTGAAAAACTTCAAAGCAATTATGGCAATAGGGCCTAGGAAATTTAGGAGATGAAGTGATCACTAACAATACTGCATATAGTTAACAAGTACCAACCTTATGTTAATTGAAACGGATCCCCCCTTTTCTTTATATTCCTTGGCATCAAAGTTATGACAAATTGACTACCTATAAGTGACAAGTAATCCCATTTGGATGTACCCTAAATTCCATCCAGGTTCATAATTTTAGTGAACTACCATCTACAATAAGCACATATATAGTTCAATCAATCACTAGTACCGTAGCTCTAATTACACGATCATGCTCTGTTAATTAGATTATTAAGATGTCTAATTATTTGAAACTTTTTATTATCATAATGAACAAAATTCAAAACTATAAACAGGTAAATGGAAATTGAAGCACATATGTCAATATAATCCCTTAGGAAACAAGATAGAATTTTCTTCTGGGCTTGTAAAATGTAATTTGCATTAATTCACTCAAATATTCTGCCTTCTTGGGCAACAATTTTGTGGCAGCCGCTTCCACGCTCTTCGCTTTAAACATCCCCACATCCATATCCTTCTCCTCCATGCACACCCCAAAACAAACTAAAACAAGCTTCTCTACGGCCTTAGGGAACTGAGCAACCATACTGTACCACACAGCCACAATCGGTGAAGGGAGAAAGGGAGAAAGAGGTTTACAGTGAAGGAGTGAATAGGCAACTTAGAAAGGAAAGGCACGAAGGCTTTTGTAGTAGTGGGGGAGGTGAATGGGAAACAAAAAATTCAAAAATGGCGATGGTTTTTTTGTTAACGAAAGTAAAGCAGAAGTACAAAAGAGTGGCATGAAGAATTTGAA
Source organism: Voacanga thouarsii (assembly GCA_026120185.1). Lineage (NCBI taxonomy): Eukaryota > Viridiplantae > Streptophyta > Magnoliopsida > Gentianales > Apocynaceae > Voacanga > Voacanga thouarsii. The sequence goes on from JANUWF010000953.1 coordinate 3,989,105, forward strand.
CCTCTGCAACTTGGTATTGGCAATCGGAAAACATCAACTCACCTGCTAAACATCCTATCTGCACTGTTACTAGAGGTCAAGAACAAATGGTCTGTAACCTTAAGAAGTCCATTTATGAACTTAAGTAAGCTTTACGTGTATGGAACATACGTTTTGATGAAACTATGAAAGTTTATGGTTTCATTCAAAACGTGGATGAACTATGTGTGTATAGGAAATCAGACAGTGGCAAAGTGATTTTCTTAGTACTTTATATGAATGATATTCTACTCATTGAAAATGATGTAAGGATATTGTCATCTATTAAAGTTTGGCTATTTGGTCAATTTAGCATGAAAGAAATGGGAGAAGTTAGCTACATTCTAGGAATTAAGCTTCTTAGAGAGATAGGAAGCAAAGAATGTTAGGCTTATCCCAATCTGCTTACATTAAAAAGATATTGGTCAATTACAGTATGGATCAATCTAAAAGGGTTATTATACCCTTTAGACATGAATTATCCTTATCTTCCAAGCAGTGTCCTCAAACATAAGAAGATAAGTAGAAAATGAGCTGGATCCCTTATACTTCGGTTGTGAGAAGTCTCATGTATGTTATACTTTGTACTTGGCCAGATACCTGCTTTGTAGTAGACATGGTTAATAAATATCACTCAAACCTAATGAATGCTCACTAGCAAGCCGTAAAGCATATACTCAAATATCTCAAGAAAACGAGAGATTATATGCTTGTATATCGTGCTGATGATTTGGTTCCTACCAGTTACACAGACATAGACTTCTAGGCAAATAATGATGAAAGAAAATCTACTAGTGGATATGTCTTCACTTTGTTTAGAGGAGTTATTTCATGGAGAAGAATTAAGTAATCTTGCATTGTTGATTCTACTATGGAAGTTGAGTACGTTGCTACTTCAAAAGCTTCTAAAGAAGCTGTATGGCATTGGAAGTTCCTCATAGAACTTGAAGTAGTACCACACATGGATAAGCCTGTCACCATTTATTGTGATAGCTCTGGAATGGTGTTATAATGCAAGGAACCTCGAAACCATAAGAAGAACAAGAACATAAAGAGGAAGTATCACCCTATCTGGGAGTTCATCCAGAAATGGGAGATTATGGTCAATTATATTTCCTCTGTTAATAATCTGACGGAAACCTTTACCAAGCCTTTAACAGAAAAAGTGTTTCACAGATACTTAGATATCATAGGGGTAGGCACTTATGGACTTTCTTAGTTTTTGTAGTGCAAGTGGAAGATTGTAGGACAGTATACCCTTAAAGACTATGTATTCTGTGTAAATATATTATAATAAAATATTTATTCATTTAATTTAGTTTATTTCTTATATTATTGCACAATTAAAGGTCCAAGTATGACAAGTAATGGTCTATGTGTTGGGTCGTTCTTCACAGTAAGGTATAGATCATGGTTACTTGTCATACAAGTAAAATTGATTTCTTAGTCATTTGATAGAACTAGGCATATCATCAAGGTAACACTATTATGCTATGATTTCCAATGAGGAATGGTTTACCTTAAATCGGTGAGTAGTTCACTCACATCATATGCATAAGCGTATTTTGAATATATAGAATTGGACCTGTAGTAGTGGTCTCTCTTAAAATACTATAATTATAGAGATCAGACTATTACTACTATAACGTGGAAAGATACCTTCATACTTGAGTATGAGTTGGTGGTCTGGCGAAGCTAAGGTTTTACAATTTGATGTATGTTGAGTGAGATTTCTTTTGTGAGAACAATATCCATATATGTTGGGTGTATTACTCTAGCTAATTAAGACGGATTTGTGCAATAGAGTTTCTATACTTCACTTAGTGAAGTTAAATCACCCCCTTGTGACTGTCTAGGATAATCTAAATGATACAGGGCCCAGGAACTTGACTCTAGAATGTGTACTTTTGGGTAGCTCCCAATGATAAACAAGTACATTCAAGTAAGTCATGGATTATCGAACTAGAGATCTAAGGATAGTAGATGACTTTGAGATGGGTATTAGTACATCTATCTTGTCTTATTGATGGGTGTTATATAGAGGGGTATTTTCGTTATTTCACCTATAAGTCGGAGACATTGCTTTAGCAATATTATTCTTTGGGTCAATATTTTCATATGATGATAAATAAAAATATTTAAAAAGAAAAATGCAGCTATTTAATAGTAAGGGCATTTTGATCATTTTAGTAGCCATAATTAATAGGTCTCTTGGTCCTCGGAGTAGTTCAAGTTACCTTGGTGTTGTTTAGACACAATTTAGGCTTAATGGATAATTTTTTGGAAGAGAAATAAAGTTTATTCTAAGAGTCCAATTAGAATTAATTAATTAGTCTTGGTTTTTTAATAAGACCCAAAAAAGATAATTAATTAAGAGAATTGGGTTGGAATAAATTAATTAATTGGGTTGATATACGTTGACATATATTAAGAGTCCAATTAGAGTTAATTAATTAGTCTTAGGCATTTAATGAAGCCCAAAAAAGATAATTACTTAATGAAGAGGATTGGGCCAGTCTTGGATTGGTTTTGGAGCATAGCACCAAGCCCATTAGGGCTTAATATTTTTTGGCCATTAGGGTTTAAAGAAGCCCTAAGGTTGGCCGAAAATAAGAGGAGAAGAAGAGGAAAAAAGAACGTGGTTTTTCTAGAGTTTTTCTTCTTCGGTGTGCCGTCCTTTTCCAGGCTCTCTGTTCCTCTGGTTTTGGTCCTTCTCTTCTTTCTCTCTTGGAGAGTATTTTTATTATCTTACGAAGGAGCTTTCACCAAGCTAATCCAAGAATAAGGTAGAGTCATACTCTGGACGATGAAGAGGAAACGCTTGATGCGTACGAGTAGAAGATTAGCGTGAGTTTTAGTTGAACAGTAAGCCCTTCCTTCTCCTTTTCCATCACAAGAAGTTTCAGTGCAACCCATCCCTAAGTTGGTTAATCCACTACCAATAAGAAAAAGTAAGTACTCTCTCCTAGATGTGGCTCAGAACAATTGAAAATTTTTCGCTGCATTTTTCTTTGATATTTTTCCGTTGATCCTTCAAGTGCAGCATTCTAGGACTAAGCACATTGAGGTTAAGCATCATTTTATTAAAGATCATAAGCTTAAAAGTGATGTTTGTGCAAAATAGATCCCCGCTAATGATTAACATGCAGATATATTTACAAAACTCCCAGCTGAAGATAGATTCTTCTTTTTGAGAAGAAGGTTGGGCATCACAAAACTCATGTGACTAAAGCTTTTTTTGGAAAAGAATGACTGTCTATTTTTTTTACAGGTTTCTGAAGAAACATAATTTCAAAGGGAGGCTTTGGATGCAATACTTCGAAGAGTAAATCTAAAATTCACCTTCTAAAGCTCTCATTAAAAAGAATTCTTTTTTCTAAATCGGATGAAAATTTTGGATTGAGTTCAATCCAAAATGAAAACAATCTGATGTTTCGTATGAGTTTCAAAAAATGACTACTTCTAGAATATGTTTTTTAAAATTCAAAATATTAGAACTTTTTTAAGATAGCTTTTGAAATCTCTGAAGAAAAGTTACTTTCTAATGTACTTGATTGTATTTATCTTCACAACTTCCTAAGAAACCACAAAAACTTTTTCTCTCTCTTTTCTCTCAGATTCTGAAAGTGACAGTAAGCTCTATTTTTTCAAAATTTCCCCATCTTCTCTCTAAAAAATCAAAAGCCCAAGCCTCTACCTTCTTATCACAATGATTAAATCTCCAAAATTGACCAAACCAAAATCAAAGAAAGCCCAGAAAAACACAACCACAATGAAAAGAAAATCGGCTGTTGAGACAAAATCAACTGCAAAAGAGAAAGGGAAGAAAGTCGTTCCTGAACTCCCTACTTCTCAGACTGAGTCTTCAAAACCAAATCCGGAAGAGGAAAGTTTTGAGACCCAGGTACTCCATTTTCTTGACTCTAAAAGTGAATCTAACTGTAATTATTGGATTTCAAGAAACCGAACTGTGATTGTTGGTTACTGCATTAATCCAGAATTTTTCCTGAATTTTACAAATATTTTAAATATGTTTGAGTCTTTTAGGTGGGGAACCTGTTATCTGTTGATGAAAAATTATACACTACTTTTGTATGAAAATTTTATGCAAATCTGAGAAATGGCAGATTAAAGGAAACTAGAGGGGGTTTTATGGTCCGATGGTACACCTCAAGAGTTAGAAGAAAGAATCTTGAGTTTGATCATCGCTTATTGAACAGAATATGGGGTGTTAAAGATGGGGTCATTCAATTTTTTAATTGAACAAGTTCCCGGAGGGAACTGATCTGTTTGATTTAGGAAATTTTGAAAGAACATTTACTGGTGGGAGAAGCTTTAAGAATTCAAGCGAGAGGAACACTAAGTAGTTAAATAGGTCTAGTAGAATTCTGCACCATATGGTTTCAACTATGGTGGAACTCAGTTTTGGTCATAAAACTTCTGTCAACATTATGCAAATGGTAATAATGTTAGCGCTATTCGATAATAGGCCAATAAGCTTTGGATTTCTTGCTGAGAAATTGATAATGCAAACAAGGAACACCTCAAGCAAAGCCCTGCCCTATAGAAATTTGTTAACCAAAGTGTTCAAACATTTCAGTGTTGATCTGAGTTCAATCACCCCAACTCCTTCAAAGATGAATGTTTACAGCTTTGAGTCTTTTGAGAAAATGGGATATGTGCGAATAAATAATGAGTGAAAGCTGCTCAAATAAATTTTTGACAATGAAAAGGAAAAACTGTTAAAGGTTAAAGTCGAAAGCAAGACTGCTCAACCTGCAGGAACAAAAGGATAGGTTGAGATGGAAGCTCAAAAGGAGTCGTCTAGCAAGGGAAAATAGAAAATTCATGACATTTGCATCAATCAGAGCCTTGTTGGTTGTTAAGGTAGAAAGCCTCAGCTCAAAAATCTAGAATTTTGGGAAAAAGTTAACTATTGGGGAAGAGAAGAATCAAAAGGCTGAAAACATTCCTGATAAATAGCACCATCTCGAGAACAAGTAACTAAAGAACAAATTGTCCAAGAGGAAGAAAATGACAATGAACAAGATGCTGAGAAGGAAAATAAGAGGGAGGATAAAGGAATGAAAGAAACCCAGATTGAAGAGGAACTGAAAGACAAATACCTTGATCAACAGCAGACAACTAAAGACGATAAACAAGGAAGACAAACCCCCATACGTAAGGAAGAATCAGCACCACCTACCCCTACTACAGTACCTGCTCCCAAACTATCCATAGCTAGCAGCTCATCTAGTAAACAACAGAAATATGTGGTGGTAAAAAGAAAGTTCAGTCGCATTATTGGACAATATTCAAAAAGGGGTACTAGTACTAAGTCTGCAACAATCCATATTTCCTGATTGAGCACTTTTGCATGCTACTTACAGACTTCTTATGCTTGAACAACTTTTATTGCTTTCCCATTGACAAATAATTTTATAATCTCTTCTCTAGTACTTGAACAATTTATTTCTATATTTATCCCCTGCTGATATCTCTGCTAATATATATCTACTCTTGTCCATAAGTTTTTTTTTATTCCATCCTTCTTGCCTTTTGATTGATGACAAAAGAGGAGAAGCGTGATGGATTGTGATTGTGATCTGAATTATAGATTGGTTGTGATTATGACTGTGATCAATGGATTATGCATTATGGATTGATTATGATCTGTGATATGTGGATTATGCATTATGGATTGATTGTGATATGTGATGTGTAGATTATGCATTATGGATTGTGGATGAATATAAATTATTTTGAATTACTATAATGTGAGAATATATGTTATGGACCTATAGACTGCTTATAGTGTGAGGATACATACTATAAGGCATCGGGAGACTTAGTGGAATCTATGTTGAGGTGTATGAGGTTTATGAAATTAGGAGTTTTGAAGAATGGGTTTGAAGAATAGGTATAAGTTCATCGTGCATTCCAACTGATTTTAACTTGGCTTGATGATTTGGTTCTTGACTATAGTTGTGATTTACACTTTAATATTCTGATGATAAGGATATTTATACTTATGAAAATTTCTCCTATTGCACAGAAAATTCCATGTGTTTGAAATACCTTGAGAAAACTAGGCTGGGTTAAAACCCTCTTATCCATCTTTGTGAAAAAAAACTTTCTGCACATACACAGGGGAAATTTTGGACCCATATTTCTTCATTCCAAAATAGCAGTTAAAAAATGACCTTTTAAAAGATTAAGCTTCTGTCTCATATTACCCCATTTTGGATGCATATTTTGGAAATCCAAAACTCTGGGATCCGTCATAATTTTAAAACGTACTTCATATCTCTATATCTTATGGTTTATATATGCATATACTAAGGGGGGAGCATTACATATTATGATTCATCTTCTATACCTCCTCATGTGCATATCTATACATTATTCTTGTGACTACTATTTGTTGCTATTTCCTTGTGAAATAGTCCTTTAATGGAAGGAAGGAGGATAAGGAGATAGATTGGGTCATAGGCTCATTAACCCAAGTTTGTGAGTATTTGCTTAATTTTTCTTATCTTACTCTCATAAGCACTCTTTGAGTCCTATAATGAGAGAATGCATTTCTATTAAAAATATTCTTATTTCTCTCGATCTAACATGTCCATACTGTACATATCATTATTTTTATGTCACAACCCATCAAGTTTGTCATCACTCAAAAAAGGGAAGATTGTTAGAATTAAGAACATTCTCCTGTACTTTGACTTATGACAAACATTGATGAGGACTAACTTGTGTGACTTATATGTGATAGGACATGTTTGACCCCAATTCTTTCAAGGTATGAAACTCTTGAGAAAATGGAATCTAAAGAGGTGATTGATCAAAGTACAACGTCAACCTAAGAGCTTGCAAGATCATGAAGTCCTTATGAAAGAACTTTAGACTAGGAATCATTGTTAAGGTATTTCTTGAAAATTTCCTATGTCTCTTTACCTTATGATTCAATTTATTTCTACATTGAAGCACACAAATAAAATGATGTTAAAAGAGAAAGCTTTCAGATATTTGGATTGAGTAGTTTATATGGACTCTGCATCGAAAATTTTCGTCTAAAACTTTGGAACAGTGTCAAAAGTTTCTACCTTAAAAAGTGCCATTTTGGACTCACTTTTTGGATGCATCCTCGTCCAATCTTTGAGTTCAAAACTCTGGAAAATCTGACAATGAGAAACTTGTTGTTACTTGCCGTTATTGTCTTACTTTTTACTTCTATAAAGCCTTCAAAAATTAATTTTCAAGCAGATTTTGGTCTATCTTTCTCGAAAACACTCTTGTACTTTAAAATACAAAAATCTCCCTTTTCATTATGCTTCAAAGTGAAATTAAATTGCTAGTAAAAAGGGTATAGGTCCTTAGACTGTTTATATCTGCTCAATCTGTGAGCTATTTCTGCATTTTTTCTGTGATTTATTTTGTATCAAGGTTTGGAAGGTAAAACCCGATTAGGATGAGCCTTGATTTATTGTGTATCAAGGTTAAAGTAGTAAAACCCAGTTGGGGTGAGCCTTCATTGTTGTGATTAAAGAGATTTGGTGTAAAACCAAATGTGGTGATCCTCTTGTGTAAGATTGGTATTGTCTACCACCATTCATTTGGGAAATAGGTTTTAGTAATTGTGTTGAAATCCTTAAGTGAATGCTTAAGGTAGTGGATGTAAATTTTTGAGGATCGAACCACTATAAATCTCTTGTTCATCTTCCTTGCATTTATTTTTGAAAGATTGTAAACTTCTTTACACAAAGTTTTCAATCATTTGAAGAGAGTTTTATGATTCTCACCAACCTATCTTTACTATTGTATTAATTGCACATCACTTGACTCATATCATTGAGATCCTAGATGTCTCCGAAATTCTACTTTGTATAACCTTTATACATCACGATCTGTAAAACAAAAGGAGGATTTCGAAAATTAGATCTTTTTGAAAAAGTGTTTAAATTTTCCCAAAACCTTATTCACCCCACCTCCCCCCAAGTTTTTTCATTCATATTATCTACGTTTTTGCTTGAAGAGTGAAATAATTTTCTTAGACTAAAGTATAATCTTGCTCAATTTGACTTCGAGGGCCTTAGTATGTCTTATATAGTACTTTAATTTATGAATGTTTGTAAAATGGTTGAAAAGATTGGCAAGGTCATATCTACAGTTTGAAAGTGAATTGCGGCTTTGTTATAGTTGAAATTTTTGAAAGATTATCTTGTTTTTCCTTGTTTTGAAGTGCTTTACTAGAGGACAAGCAAAGGTTTTAAGTGTGGGGAAATGTGATAGGGGTTATATTCATCAATAATTTCCTAATTATTTGAGAACGTTTTGTGATACATTTGGTGCAATCACGAGTCATATTCCTTCATCTTTGATATTTTACCCTTGAAAATGTGTTTTGATATTCTATTGTAGAAAAAGGGGAAAATAACGAAAAAAACCCGTCTCCAAGCAGTGCCCTACCGGCGATGGCCTTGAGGAGCACTGCCAGCGTCGGCCCAAGTCTGGAATAGGGGAATTTGCTAAAGAAAAAAACAGAGCACGTCGGGCACCAGTGCATGGCTAGCGCCAACCTTGCCCAACATAGTTGGCGCTGACTCTCCTTTGTTCCAAGGTGGCGAATTTCTTGTTTTGCACGAAATTAGAAATTTTCTAAGAGTTTTGATATTTTCTAACTTTTACAAGGCCCAAAACTCTTAGGGAATGAATTTTAGCATCTCAGGAACTTATTTAAGCAAAGAAAACATATGAATCCAATGATCAAAGTTGCCAATCAATCACAAAAAGAGGAGATTCGTCAATCAATGGTATTCAAGGAGGTTTTTAAAGAGAAAAATGATGGTTCATCTATGAGTTCTTTCTTTTATTTTTATTTTTTTTTCTAGAATAATGATGTAATTAATGTTTTTATTGTAATTTGACATTATTTTAGAATTCATGATTTTTTACGTTAATTTGGTTACTCGATCAATTTTCTAGCATTCTTGGTATTTATTACTTGTGATTATGGAAGAATTGATGGATTTAGATTTGCTTCTAATTGACTTGGGAAACGATGTTATGAGTTGATTTAATTTTCTTGATTTCATACTTGTTATTTCTAATTGATTTGAACACATTCACACAATTACATAAACATTTTACACAATTACATGAACATTAAAACGACGTCGTTTTGACCATTCAAAATGACGCCGTTCTATTAAAATAAATTTTTACACGCAACCACCTTTTTGGATGTTGAATTTTCAACATTTTCGATTTAAGCCATGAAATCACCGTACAAATTACCGTATGCAACTTGTGCGACCCTGGATGCCTCCTTATTAGAGTCTAAGATGGTCAGCTAATAGGGAAATTCTTAGGTGAACCCAGTGCACGGCCCCACTTGTGCACCGGGTGGGCCCAAACGCCCTCAGAATTAACACCTGTCTAATTGAAATATTTTATTCCAAAAATAAATTTTTTGAATTTTTTGAGTTTTTTTATTTTTTCCCCTCAACCGTAGTTAACCATGGTTATCATATTTTTTGAGAAATCCCGCCACAGCCCTAGGGAAATTCTTGAATACACACTTTCTCATCTATGCCTCTCCTATCTCGCATCTCTACCTCCGACAAAGCCCTCTTAGATCTAAACTCGTCGGCGGCCATTTTGCTTCTGATTTCAACTTGGGTTACTTAAGTCGCAGCTGCATCTTCTGTTCCCAGATGTCATTTCTGCATTATCTTTGAACTATTTTATGTAATGTGGTGATTCTTGATAGATTCTTTGTTCTTATCATTTTATATTTGTGAGCAAAGTTTGATATTTAGCTATTCTTCATTGGGTTGTAAAAGATGCATATAGGGTCAACGTTTCCTCATTAATTGGCCTTTATTTCTTACATCCCATTTGTACATTCATTATTTCAGCACTAGCATGAAGAAACTTCTGGCATTTTGGCATCGCATCATTCAGCAACTTCTGCTGGAAAGCTAGAATGAAAAAATGTTCCATCTTCTTACTATTATGTTGGATTAAGTGTTGAATAAAATATTCAGGTTTGTTTCAATTTTGGGTTTGGATGGCATTGGTGTATAATGATGTTAGCTAATTTAATGTTCTAGAATGTGTTGTGGTTTCTGAAATTGGTCGGCAAAATCTTTAGCATTGTTTGCCATGATTTTGTTGAAGAATATTATGATTGAGCAGTTGGTATGATTGAGCACTGTGTTGTGGTTTCTGCGCTGTTGATATGATTGAGCAATTGGCTTCTCCATTTTTGTTTCTTTAAGACCATATTTTATTTGTGAATCACTTAGCTTGCAGTAGGATTCATATTTAATGTGTAGATTCTTTCATGAGAGTGGTTTAGGCAGAAGGAATGGAGAGCAAGTTGTTTACCTGACAGAGGAGAATCTTGACTGTGGTGATGATGCTAATGATACTTCGGAATTTACACCACCTTTTGATCAGCTCATGACAGAGAGTGTTGTTGTTCACCCTTCATTTGACTTGCAAAATCTAGAACCTTCTCTGATTCATAAACTTCATGTTCAGTGAAGGGGTTGACAGTTTGCTGGTGAATTCTTTACTTTGGAGTAGCCTTGTTGGAATCTTTCTTCTTTGATTCCAAAAGAGCCATTTAGTTGCTAAGGAGAAATTTTTAGAAAGTCATACAGCGAATAGGTTCTCGGATTGGAGACTCTTGAATGGTGCCCCCCTGCCCCTCCTCCTCCACCTCCTTCCTTTTCGAAGCAAATTTGCATGTTTTGGGAAATTTTAGTATGCTCTGCGATGAATTTATTTTGTTCAGATGTGACAAAAATGTAGTATTTTTGTTGATATGAAGGCTGTCAGCTTTGCCTGATTTTGAAGTTGATCTTGATCCAAAGATATGTCATGACAAGAAAACAAATACTGTGATATATTTACAGGATGCAACACTTCTAAGGGTCATGTCTGTTCAGATGGAAACTGCATCTTGTCAACCATAGTCCTCAGCTCATATTTTTATCATATTTAGATTGGATCAAAAAATGACTTCGATACAGTAGTTTGTGCGGTAATTTCAATATAACAGCAGTGCGTAGCTCTGTTAAGTGATAATATTGTCATTACTGCAATCTTGTATATACGATTTGGTAATTGTTTACACTTAAATTTGTCCACGGTTCATTGCTCCATGTTTGATGAGTGTTGTTATTGTAGAACAAGAGTACTTTCATAAACTTCACGCACAGCCTTGTTGCTGGTGGTATTTTGAATTGTCCATGGTCAATTCCTGTAAAAATAATTCAAGTTTTTACCGACAAATTCTTTGATGCTCTTTCTATTGAATTTATTATGTTGAGCATGTCAGTTGTGTACACTTCATCTGTAGTGCAGATAGGATCTCAATCTGGCTGTTGGTTCAGAAGGACTTATTTAGATATAAGTTTGTTATATCTAAATGAAAGACATAGCTCCTCAGTAGACTTGATCTACAAATTTCAATGGGTTTGAAGTTCAGAAGGACAACAGATATCAAGAATCAGGTTTAAAGGATTAATAGGCATTAAGTAGAAAAACAATATCATGAAAATAAAAAATAAAAATAAAAAAAAAAAACTGCCCTCTGAAAGTCCATCTTTGATAAGTTTGATAACTAGTTTGAGATCTTCTTCCGATAGACAAATGATAACAACTAGAGGAGCAAAAGGAGAATCATCTGATTTTTAGTGCAGAAATTCTTTACATAATGGTAGCTTCACAAAGATCAGAACAATTTACTGCGATGAAAACTTTGAATATCAAGAAAATTCGGAAACACATTTATTCTCATATGTAATGAAAGCATAAGAAGCTTCATATGCTGTTCACTAATGGCTTCATCTGACTTAATTCTCCATTCGGATGAGGCAACGAAGGCCTTCTCCCTTCAGCATGCACTCAAAGGCCTTGTTAATCTCAGAAAACGTTACTTCATGAGTGATAAATTTCTCCAATTGAAGCTCCAAAATCACAAAAAATGAGATATGTAAGAGCTCCATCTTCAACATTATGCAATTCAATAAAGGATTCAAGTGTTTGCCGCCTTACCCCTGTCATATATTTTTCAACAACGGATGGAAGGTCAGATCGCGGTTTATAATTTCCAAAGAACGTTCCCTTGTGCGTCCTCTCGTTTAGGAAGTTCATAGGATGTGTCTTGAACTCAGCATCCTTATGTGGTACACCAACAAGAACAGCAACTCCCCAGCCCTGACATTATATTCCACAATTGTTAGTCCAAGCTTAAAAAAATGTGCAGTTGACAATAACTTCAAAATGGGTTTCATCCTTCCATCGCCTTTTTTTTCAATTCAAGATCAAAGAAATATGCAGGTGACATACATCGTGGACGCACTCAAAGGACAAAATGTGCAAAGCTTGAAAGTACTATAAGTCTTTTTTCAGGATGCTCTTCACTTTTAATGCTCTTCACTAGAATACTCTTCACCTTTAATGACAAAAAATTAAAGTGCAGAAGATATTGAATGTTCAGGAGTAAAGTCCAACTTTTAGTCAAGTTAGGTTTGTTTAATGCCAGAGCTTCACCATATGAAGATTAAGGTTAAGGTAAAATAATTAAATCTACTAATCCACAAAGCAAGAGCAACACTAGAGATTCAAAATTGCAGCAAGGTATTATCTCACTGAAAATTGAAGGAAATCTGGGCATTGTTTGTTGAAAATGGCAACTTTGGGAGTTAATAATTTTTAACTCATGATTAGTTAGCCTAAAATAATTAATGAGAATTGTTCTTAACATGTTAGAGATTGTTTTGATTGTGGTAGAAGCTATTTTCATTGTGGGAATCCATAATTAAATATTGTTAAAGTTGGGCTTGGGTCATGTTTTCACGATCTTCTATTTTTATTTGGCCCAATTAATTAACTCTAACTTGAAAATGAATAGGAAACATAAAATCTGGTAAAGGAATTAGGACTTTCTAATCCGAATTGGGTTTTAATTTTCCTGAGGCGACATTAAAAGGGGGAACAGAGCCGCCATTAGGGAGAACCCCTTTTCATGCTTTTTTGTTTCTTGCAAGAAAATTCGCCGCTTCGGTTCTCTCTCCGCGATCCATAATTTTTGCCTTATCGGGACCAGTGAGCGAGGGGATTTTCGAGGTGATCACGAGTTGGTGTGCGTCAACGGTGATGCGAGACCGTCTTATCCTGCAAGAAGAGTCGCTGTACCCATCGCACCGGAGTGGGGCGAATAGCTTCTTGAAGGCAAACCAGTATTAGACTGGTGATTCGGTCGACAATACGATGCGTTGCGGCGCGACTTGTCCGGAGGAGTGCCGGCGCTAGGTACGTTACGGTAGAACCGCGAGCAAGTCAATCGGGTATACTATTGATTTGTTTATTAAGTGTGAATTCTGTCTAGTTACATTACGTTTGGATTGTGTGGCCTTGCCAGCATTGTTGATATTTGATAATTGCAATTGTTAGAGCCCTGGTCGGGTATAGGCGGTGCTTGTTCAATTCGGTTGAGTTACTGTCTGTGCTCGTAGGTACCCTGGTTAACTAACAATCTTCAAGAAGCTATTACTGCAATTATACGTGTGTGTGCAATGGCCGATTCGTCGAGTGCTTGCATCTGCTGCGTATAAGCCTTTGGTTGACTTGAATGGTTTGCTGGGACAAGGTTGGTCCGAGCGAGAATTTCAAGCGTTGGCAACAACGCATGAAAATTTGGTTGACCATGAGGGGCTTATTATCGGCGGTGCGGGTAGACAGAGCCTATACCAAGCTGAAAGGCATTCTAAAGTAGTCGAGATTGCTTGCGTGGGATGAACGGAATAATGTAGGCGAGAGGAGCAATACTGTCGGCATTGACAAATGCTCTCTTTGATGTCTCTCGTTACGAGTCATACAAAGCAAAGATGCTATGGGATGAACTTGATAGGAAATATAACACGAGGATCAAGGTGCGGAAAGGTATTATGTCTCCAAATTCTGAAGTTTCGGATGGTTGAGGGTAAGTACGTGGTCGAGCAGGACTCAAGAGTTGCAATTGATTATTCATTCTCTTCATGAATCGGATATGGAACTTCTGAGAAGTTTCAAGTGATGTCGATGATAGAGAAATTTCCTAAGTCTTGGGAGGACTTTGGTATGTCCCTCAAACACAAAACGGAGAAGATTTCTCTAAACGATCTGATTAAATCAATATCCATTGAGGAGCAACATAGAAAGAATAGTCATATTGTACCTATGGAGTCTAATGTCCATATTGTGACTACTGGGAAGAAGAGCAATAATCAGAGGAATGTGGGGGTTAACTCAAACTCTAAAAACATAAACAAGACAAAATGCAAGGCCAAGAAGAAACCGAAAGCAAACAAACCTTGCTTGGAATTGTGGTCGAGTTGGACATTGGGCTAAGGACTGTCCAGTCTAAAAAGCCCAAAGTCAAACAAGGATCAAATTACGAAGCACAAGTCAATGTGGTGGTAGAGGATACTAGTCAAGTGGAGGCTGATTTGAGTACTCACCTTGCTGAGGTTTGTACCATTGAGGCTGAGGCTCGGTATCACTACTTCCAATGATGATGAAATGTATGTTTACGTTAACCCGAAGTCTTTACTATTTATGAGCCACTTGAATGGCTGGTTGATACTTGGAACAAATGTGCACGTTTGTGCTTGATAAATTGCTTTTGTATCTTACCGACCTATTAAAGGAAAAAGCTGTGAAGATGGGGAACTCAACTGCAGCCAATGTGTTGGGGATTGGAAGCGTGGACTTGAAGTTTCCTTCGAGGCGTATTCTTTCTCTTCATAGGGTGCAACATGTTCCAACGAGTTCGTAGGAATATTCTTAGTGGTTCATGTTTAGTTAGAGAGGGTTATGAACTTACTTTCAAATGTAATAAAGTAGTGATTATGCACTACAATTCTTTTGTTGGCAAAGGTTATTTGTCGGATGGTTTATTTAAATTAAGAGTTGAACCTTTTACTTCGATTTGAATAAAGCTTCTTCTATTGAGAATTCTGTTTATCCTATGGTGCACATTATTGAATCCATCGATGTTTGGCATAGTAGACTTGGACATTTAAATTTAGATTCTGTTAAAAGAATGATGAATTTAGATTTGATCCCTAAACATTCAATTGATAAGAAAAATAAATGTCAAGTGTGTGTGGAAGCTAAAACAACCAGGAAACCCTATCATTCAATTGAAAGGGATTCGAAATACTTGATTTAGTTCACACGGACATCTGTGAATTCAATGGCTTATTGACTAGGGATCATAAGAAATATTTCATTACTTTTATTGACGATTGCGAGTAAATATTGCTATGTTTATTTACTTAAACATAAAGATGAAGCACTTGAAAAGTTTCTCATATTTAAAAATGAAGTTGAAACTCAAACTGGCAAGAAACTTAAAAGGTTAAGATCTGATAGAGGTGGAGTGTATGGGTCTAATCCATTTGTTGAATATTGCTAAAGCAATGGCATAATTCATGAGGAGACACCCCTTATTCTCCCCGAGTCTAATGGGATTGCTTGAACGGAAAAATAGAACGTTTAAAGATATGATCAACGGTTTACTTTTAAATTCGGATTGCCTAAGTATATGTGGGATGAGGCTTTGAATACGGCTTGCCATATTCTGAACAGAGTCCCTCATAAACACAAAGAGGTAACTCCATTTGAAATCTGGAAAGGTAGGAAACCTAACTTAAAATACTTCCATGTGTGGGGTTGTCTTGCAAAAGTTCTAATCCCTGAACATAAAAGGAAGAAGTTAGGACCAAAGACTGTTGATTCCATCTTTATTGGTTATGTGGAAACAAGCTATGCCTTGAGGTTTTTGGTAATTAAGTCCGAAATACCTGGTATAGATTGTAACACTATCATTCAATACCGTGATGCTACATTCTTTGAGAATGTGTTTCCCATGAAAACTGGTTTGCCTCAAGATGTTTCTACTTTAGATTCAGCCTTAACGTCTGATTCCATTCCTGATCATGTGGAAAGGATGAAAGATGTGGGGGCAAGTCCAAATAGTCTCAATACTCAAATTGAGGAATTGGAAGAACCTAGAAGGAGTAAGAGAGCTAAGGCTGTCAAGGACTTTGGAAGTGACTTTATCACTTACAATGTTGAGGACGAACCTTTGACTTTTCAAGCAGCTATGGCTTCCTCAGAAGCAGGGCATTGGAAAGGAGCTGTCAAGAGTGAGATGGATTCCATTGTCTCCAATGGGACATGGGAATTGGTAGATCTCCCTCCTGGGTGCGATACAATTGGATGTAAATGGATATTTAAGAAGAAACTTAAACCAGATGGGACCATAGATAAGTATAAAGTCAGATTAGTTGCCAAAGGGTTTAGACAGAAAGAGGGAATAGACTATTTTGATACATACTCTCCCGTTGCTCGTTTGACTACAATCCGAGTGCTAATTGCATTGGCTTCCATATATTGTTTCACTATCCACCAAATGGATGTGAAGACAGCTTTTCTTCATGGTGATCTTGAAGAAGAGATATTTATGGATCAACCTGAGGGATTTGTGGCCAAAGGAAATGAACGGAAAGTTTGTAAACTTATTAAATCCCTATATGGTCTAAAACAAGCACCCAAACAATGGCATGAAAAATTTGATAAAACAATTTTATCATTTGGCTTCAACATAAATAAGAATGACAAGTGTGTTTACTGTAAGGTTAAAGGTAATACTTGTATTGTTCTATGCCTGTATGTGGATGACATTTTGCTATTTGGGTCCAATATTGAGATAATTAATGAGACTAAATCATTTTTGAAAAGTAAGTTTGAAATGAAGGATATGGGAGTAGCAAATGTGATTCTTGGCCTAAAGTTGATTCGCTCAACTGAGGGGATAACCATTTCTCAAACTCACTATGTTGAGAGTGTTCTTGAGAAATATGGGTATCAAAATTGTATAATTGCTAAAACTCCAAGTGACCCTTCTGTAGCTTTGTTCAAAAATGAAAGTGGAGTTCCTGTGTCTCAATTAAGATATTCTCAAATTATTGGTAGCTTGCAATATCTTGCGAATGGCTCAAGACCAGATATTTCATTTTCTGTATCTAAGCTGGCAAGATATACAAGTTGTCCAAATCGGACTCATTGGGAGGCCTTGGATAGAGTACTAAGGTACTTGAAGGGAACAGTGTCCCTTGGGCTGCATTATGGGAAATTCCCTACTGTACTTGTAGGGTATAGTGATGCAAGCTGGATAGCCAATAACTCTGGTAGCAATGGATGCACTGGATATGTGTTTACATTAGGTGGTGGTGCAGTCGCCTGGAAGTCTTGTAAACAGACTATGATAACTCGATCAACTTTTGAGGCTGAGTTATGTGCCTTGGATACTACTTGGAGCGAAGTTGAATGGTCTGTATGGACTATTGTCCTATTTGCCAATGATCAGCAAGTTCGTTACTGCTATATCTGTGCATTGTGACAGTTAAACCACAATTGCAAAGATAAAGAGTACCAAGTATAATCAAAAGACTAAGAGACACATCCAAGTTAGACTTAAGTCTATAAGGGAGTTAGTGTACGAAAGGGTGGTGTCTGTTGACTTTGTTGGATCCAAATATAACATTACAGACCCCCTAACTAAGGGACTTGAAACATCATTGTTCCTTAAATCCGGGTTGGGAATGGGACTGATAACCCGGAAATGATTCACCTACGGTGGCAACCCAGTGACCAAGTGGAGATCCTGCAAGGCGATTCAATGTGGTATAAACAAGTCTGTTTGAGTGAATCTAGCACCAATTACGATACTTTTGTATCTAGGTCCTTTCCACTGAAGCTTTGTGGTGCGTTCTTGCAATAAGTAAGAGTTTTGACTACGAATGGGATTAAGTCTTTCGAGACGGGATGCTAGCGAGTCCATCCTTGGAGAACGCCAACTATGTGAGTGTTGTTATGTGGCCGCAACTAAAGGGAATTGGGTTTTCTCTGAATACACTCATGAGACAGGATCAGGACACATGGTCATAACGTGTCAACCCTAAAGATTATCTCCATAGCCGATAGTCTGTTGTTACCAATGGACGCCGTCACATTCGAGGTTCGATTCAAGGCTTAAGTCCATACTGTTCTGTGGGGGCATAAGTTGGATAACTTAGGTAGTGGTTCAAACCGGAAGGTACCATTATCGAAAGCAGATTATGTGAATCCTGAATAGTCTTTAACTATGGATTTGTGGGGGATTGTTGAAAATGGCAACTTTGGGAGTTAATAATTTTTAACTCATGATTAGTTAGCCTAAAACAATTAATGAGAATTGTTCTTAACATGTTAGAGGTTGTTTTGATTGTGGTAGAAGCCATTTTCATGGTGGGAATCCATAATTAAATATTGTTAAAGTTGGGCTTGGGCCATGTTTTCACGATCTTCTATTTTTATTTGGCCCAATTAATTAACTCTAACTTGAAAAGGAATAGGAAACATAAAATCTGGTAAAGGAATTAGGACTTCCTAATCCGAATTGGGTTTTAATTTTCCTGAGGCGACATTAAAAGGGGGAACAGAGCCGCCATTAGGGAGAACCTCTTTTCATGCTTTTTTGCTTCTTGCAAGAAAATTCGCCGCTTCGGTTCTCTCTCCGCGATCCATAATTTTTGCCTTATCGGGACCAGTGAGCGAGGGGATTTTCGAGGTGATCACGAGTTGGTGTGCGTCAACAGTGATTTGAGACCGTCTTATCCTGCAAGAAGAGTCGATGTACCCATCGCACCGGAGTGGGGCGAATAGCTTCTTGAAGGCAAACCAGTATTAGACTGGTGATTCGGTCAGCAATACAGTACGTTGCGGCGCAGCTTGTCCAGAGGAGTGCCAGCGCTAGGTACGTTCTGGTAGAACCGCGAGGAAGTCAATCAGGTATACTATTGATTTGTTTATTAAGTGTGAATTCTGTCTAGTTACATTACGTTTGGACTGTGTGGCCTTGCCGGCATTGTTGATATTTGATAATTGCAATTGTTAGAGCCCTGGTCGGGTATAGGCGGTGCTTATTCAATTCAATTGAGTTGTCTGTCTGTGCTCGTAGGTACCCTGGTTAACTAACATTATTATCCCAAGTTAATTACCAGCTCCTGGTTATGCTTTCATATTGCCATTTTTCCCAATTTTCTCTTAATGAAAGAAGACCATGAATATATTGTTCAATTTTATTCAAAGGAAATAAACAATTTGTGCTAAGAGGGCATCGTATATGTGCAAAACCTTGTATCAATGAGTCCGATTAGCAAAAAACTACAAATAGAAGATAATAAAACTGCATAACCACTTATGAATAAATAAACAACCATCAATGGAAATATTTTAAAAGCAAGATTTACTTTGTTACAGTTGGAAGTAATTCAATATTTGAAATTACATACCTCATTAAATTATAATTTCATTTTAATTTATTCATACAGCCATGAAATTCCATCTATTATTCTTGCATGTTTTGTGTAGCATATATAACTTGAAATTCTGAACTGCAATGACAATGACCCTATATATATAATGTGCATGTATCTCCTTGAATGAAATTCAAATTCCATGAAATAGAAAATAGATTTAAAAAAATTCACAAAATTTCAAAGATAAAACCTCAACTAATATATCAACGTTAAAATCAATTTCCCATAGCACAAGTCAATCCCAAAAGGAACAACACCACTAATAAATCCCATCCTACTCCAAATCATATTAACATAACATGCCTTCTCAAAGTTACATATGCTCAATGTCTTCCTGGCAATTTAGCATAAGACACTTCAAATGCCACAACAAAATTAAATACCCACCAATTATAATCAACATAATATGAATTCAATTTTCACCATCTCAACCCCTCAAAATCAATAACAACTTCGTATAGGCTTCACAAGATAGCTTGAGCATTCACAAATTAACTTAATATAGCATATTCTAGGCAAAATAAACCACAATAAGCTCAACCCAAGCAAAATAAAATCTAAACATTTTTAATATAAACTTATAAAGCTCAAATTAAAGATGCCTCAAAATTAATCCATGAAGCCCGAGACATTTGAAGATCAAGGAAAGGAAAATTTTGTCATAATTTTCATGCAAGGGAAGTAAAGAGATGCCAGCCATCATATGATTGGACTGCCTTTTCACAGAGAACCCATTCTAATATAGTGATTCGCAGCAACGGCTGATGGTGAATATTGGATTTTTCCTTTCCTTCATAGCCGATAGTGCACAGCGGCAGTGCGAAAGAGCTTAACAAAGCCAAATGAGGGACAAAAACTCATGCCCTTCAAGCGCAGAATTCCAAATATGGAAGAAAATCTTTGACCCAGAAAATAAAGGGCTTAACAAAAAAAGATAAAGAAATCAATAAACAACACTGACATAATTACCTGAAGAGGAGAAGAGATCTCGGCGAGACCTGAGAGCAGTGGGAGATTATGTTTCAACAATCTGTGATGGCGGAAGAGGGACGGGTCACGGTCGGTGGCCAGTGGTGGTCCAGAGGAGGGATGGGGTGGTGGTCGGGAGGAAGGGGTGGTATGGTAGACTACTGAAGCTACACCAAGAGAGAGAAATGGAAGTCGGGCTCGGTGCCCGGTGGTGGTCCAGAGGAGGGGTGGGGTGGTCGCGTGCGTGCG
This sequence comes from Voacanga thouarsii, assembly GCA_026120185.1. Taxonomy (NCBI): domain Eukaryota; kingdom Viridiplantae; phylum Streptophyta; class Magnoliopsida; order Gentianales; family Apocynaceae; genus Voacanga; species Voacanga thouarsii. The sequence goes on from JANUWF010000953.1 coordinate 4,009,765, forward strand.
TGGTGAAGTAATCAGATGGGTGGGTCGCGGTCGGTGGCCAGTGGTGGTCCAGAGGAGGGCTGGGGTAGTCGCGTGCTTGCTGAAGTTGAAGAAAGAGAGAGACATCGGGCAGAAGAGAGAGACCCATCGAGACCCGGTTTGAATTTTGGAGAGAATAGAGACATTTGCTGGTGCAGAGAGGGCGGGATGGTGGAAAATTTTCACCAACCATGGTTAACTGTGGTTGGTGAAAGAAAAAAGAAAAAATTATTTCAATTATTTTATTTTAAATGGCCAGGTATCAAGTTTTGAGAGCAGTTGAACCCACTCGGTACACAAGTGAGACCGTACACTGGGTTCACCTAAGAATTTTTCCGGCTAATAAACGTTCCAAGGAGGTCATAAATGTCGGCTGACATTTCTTATTAGAGTCCAAGATAGTCAGCTAGTACCCACGATTTAATAATCAATCCTCAACAACCTAGACTATAGAGCTTGAGTTAATACTGAACGCTTCAAATAAATATTCCAAAAATCTATTGCACTTGGTGATATATGCTTGGCTCTTTATATCATCTGTCATATTTTAAAAAGATTGATGATATAAATTGCTGTCTAAATAGAAATGAAATAAAAAATTAGTGGACAATGAGTAAATTATATAAAAGTATATATTAAAAAAATTTAAAATAAAAAAGTAAAATTTAAAAGAAATTTTTAAAAATTTATAATATTAAGAAATTTTAGGAGGACAAATGCAACTCCTGTGAATTTTTATATTTTTAATTTAAATTATAATATTGAAATTTGAATTAAAAATATATTTAAAAAGTATAATTATTTTATTTACATAATTCCTCCTATCACATCTTTTATCTTCTTAGGTCATCTTATTCGCTTAATCATAAGAGCTTGTCGGGCCTCCTACGCTCATTATCTTCTTTACCTTGCTGGAAGCCGATTATATTAATATCTTGAGGGAGTTGGGGTACCATCGGCCCCGGCAGGTTGGCCTGTGACAAAGCTCTAGCACAATAAGAAAATTGCACTTTAGAGATGAAAATTATCATTGGCTAGTTTTCGGTAGGTTGCTGTCGCTAATTTACGACGGAATAGCGACGACAAACAAAATTTTTAATTTTAATTTATTTTTTTAAAAAAATTTCAGTCATAGCTAATCCCTCACTAATTAGTGAGGGATTAGCTACGGTACATAATTAACAGTTACACTAAATTAATTATTCAAATGTCATATCTAATCCCTCACTAATTACTAATTAACGAGAGATTAGTTATGACGTACGTAATTAACACTAATATTAAATCAATTGTTCAAATACCGTAGGGTCGCAATTCCTAGCTAATTAGTGAAGGATTAGCGACGGCATTTGTCATTATTTATTAATATGAAACAATTGTTAAAATGTCGTTGCTAATCCGTCGCTAATTAGCAACGGATTAGAGACGGTTATAATCTGTCACTAATTACCGACGGATTAGTAACGGCAAATTGGATTGTCGCTAATCCATCGCAAATCTCTTACAAATCCGTTGTTAATATGCAACAAAAAAAAAACTATATAATTAATATATGGAATAAAAAATTATAGGAATATCAATAGCCCAATGGTGGGGTATGTGCTCCCCCACAACAAGAACACAGATTCGAGCCTCGCATCCAATATAATCTCATAAAATTATCTGGCGGGTCGGGCCAGTTGCCAGGCCGAACTAGTTAGACCAGGTCACGGCTAATTAATTTTTTTTTTTTAAAAATAAAATTTGTTGGTCATTGCTAAATTAATTACAAATTTAATTATAAATATCATTACTTAAATAGCCATCGCTAATCATATTCTGTTGCAAATTCATCGCTATTTGTGGTGCCAGTTTTAGCGATGGTCAAAAGCCGTCACTAAACTCAATTAGCGACGAATTTAACCATCGATATATTGCTTTTTCTTGTATTTTTAGTAATACTGAGCTTTAAGGGAAACATTCACTTTGCAATTAAAAAATATTAAACAAATTTTATATTATTATTCAAGCTGCACTTTATAAGATCTACTAAATATTCAAACTTTCATTTATTATTTTTTTTAATTTGTCGTCTTTGTCCATTCAACAATCAGTTAAATTATTAAAATTTCAATAAAATATTATCAAAATTAACAAAAATTAATTAATATTTACGAAAATTAGGACGGCATAATAAATTAAGAAAATTGAAAATTAAAATATAAATTAAATCTAAAATAAGATTTGACTAGCGTATAATCTATGTAGTCATAATTTCGAATGGCAAAGTAAAATTTTCTCCATCTTTTCGCTTTAATCAATTCACAGCCCATTGCCCTTTCAGCTTTGGATGCATGTCCCGCACCTATTTTGTTTTATAGTATGTTGAAATGGTGGAAATGTATTTAACTTTATCAAATAAACGCTTCCCTTTGCACTGAACATCGGCCTAAAATTTTTGCTTTTTCGCTATATTAAAAAAAATTCTGGGCCCATTAGTTTTTAATAACCAATCATTTTTCTTTCATGTTTCTATATAATCAATTAAACTTGAGAAAATTACTATATTTTAACAAATTTTCTTTCAGCATCTTCGTCGTTTGTATCACATAATGCATATGGTTTATTCTCTGTATATGATGTGACACTTTCTCCATTTAAATATAAAAAATTAATTATTATCTTCGATTCACAATAAATATAATTTTAATTGAATAACTTTATTACATAATAAGTGACTTTTTACAAAAAGTTAATACTATTATTTTCCTTATTTATCTTCCAATACAATTACTCAATACAATAAATTTTGTAATTTTCTATACTTTTGCTATTATCTACAAAATATTGAGTCAAACTCTTAAATAGATACTAATTGTATAGAAATATATGACTTTGTATTCAAAGTTAATAATTAAAGGTATAGTCATTTTAATTAATTTCTTAATATGTACTCCATCCTTCTCAAATTATTTGTCTACTTTAATCGATTACACGGAGATTAAGAAAAGTTAGTTTTTTAGTTAATTAAACATTTTCTTCTATTTTTATCCTTAAATTCAATGATAAGTATTTTTCTTTATATTAAGAAATACACAAATTCCAAAATTTTGATATAACTTCAAATTACTTCTCTCTCCTAAGGATTTAATTCTTATTAGAAAATTGGTCAAAATATTGATGAGTATTTAATTCTCTCTCTAAGTTGCTATTGATATTTTTTAAGAATTAACAAGATGGGCATAAATATCAGAACTCATAAAATGAGTTTTTGACTATATTTTAATATGTTTGGGAAATAAAATATTATTAAATAGGGGTAAATTTAAAATATTAAATCTTAATTTCTTAAAAAGACAAATAATTAAGACAAAGATTAAATTACAAAGTGGTTAATAATTTGAGAGGGAGGGAGTATGATATTTTTTAAAATGACACTTATGATATAATAAGTTCATTTTCATAGATTTGAACGTAGTTTGCCGGTGGCTGAAATCAGTAATGATTTTGTCTATAGGGAAATTTTTGCGTGCACTCGGTGGTGTATTAAATACTTATATTATTTACAAGTAAAATTATATACAATATTTGTTTTATAATTTTCAATGTAAATAGTACAAGTATCTAATGCATTCGTTAAGTAGATTGAGTTTAGTGTAGTATTTGCTTTTAAGTAAAGTGTCGAGTTCAAAATTTCTGTATGGTAAAACTAACGCACGGTAAGGTAAATATAAATATCGATTAATTTCTTTTTCTGCACTGCATTGAATCATGACAATGAAACAACATGGCATTGGTTAATTAACAAATCTAACCAAGAAATCTATCCGGATAAGATTACCGACATATGGAAAATGATCAAAAAGGATTTTTATTTTTTATTGTTTTAATAGCCAGACGGGGGAAAAATGGGTTAAAAATCTTCGTTCCTTCAAAATATTTCGTGCAGGTCTTGCTCTCTTGCTTCTGTCCAAGATCTGTGTTAAAGAATATTGGAACGTAAGTTATTTAATATTGTCACTCTTAGAGATTTTTTATATTAATAATTTATTATTTTATAAAATTAAAGAATAGTTCTTCTTCTTTTTTACCCCTTTACACTTTTAATTATTAATCTATCCAGCTATTACATAGTTTTAAATTTTTTTACATTAACTTCACTGTTTTCAATATTTTGAATTTTTTATTTTCTATATTACTTTTAGCCTTTTCTGTACAACTTTTTATTTTTCAAAGAGAAAGGGAAAAAGGAGTAATGAAGAGATAAGTAATTAATTGATACTTTAATTTTTATCAAGTTAAGAGAATGATAAATTCGTCTTTTTCTCTTTAAAATCTTTTAAATTTTAATAATTCTTTAATTTGTATAAATTCTTCAAAAATAATAGATATTAAAAAATGAAAAGAGCATATCTCATTTGCTTTAAAAAAAAAAAGAATATTGGAGTGTTGTTTGTACTAGCCCAAGGCTTTTTAGACTGATTTATATTATTGTGATTCTTTATCGATTATGGTTACAAAACAAGTTTCACTCAGTACGTACTCAAAAGATAACGATGATAAATTTCTCCCGTTTTACGAAATGACAATACTAGAAATTTAATTAATAGCAATTTTAATTTATAAAAGCTAAAACTTATTTCAAAACATTCAAAAATTGGAGATGAAGACTTCCTTTTTAATTGAGGAATGTAATTTTTTTAATAAATAAAAAAGGATTATAATGTAGATTGAATTGAAAACCTATTATGAAATTCAAGTGGTAGTTTTTAACAGTTATTATTATTATTATTATTATTATTATTATTATTATTATTATTATTATTATTATTATTATTATTATTATTATTATTATTATTATTATTATTATTATTATTATTATTATTATTATTATTATTATGGCAGGGGTGGGGCGGGGTTGTCGTGGTTGTTGAAGGGACACTATATGGCATGCTTGCATTGTCATTTTTTGCATAGTTCTGGAAGTCGGACCAGATCGGTTGGACCCGGAACTAGCCCCTGGTCCGGTCCAATTTGAAGAAGAAAATCTATTGCAACAAAGTCGGTCAAAAACCGGTCGAGTCAGTCAAAAGTCGGCTAAACTGGTGAACCGGTAACAATTTTCACTTCCATCGGTTGGTGAAAAACGACGTCGTTTTGGTAGCTTTTGAAAAAAAAAAATTGAAACAGAAAGTCGGATTCCAATTCCATGAATCAGAATCCATTCGACCATTCCATTCTAGTTCGGAGTGAGTTCACCGCTCCCTCACGGTCATGGTGCAATGCGAAGCCGCACGAAGCTACCGACCGCACACTAAGCCACCGCGATGTCGACGCTGATGCTAAGTCACCGCTGGTCCGCGCTGATCTTCAAGTTTGCCCGTCTTCTGCTTCAGCTTCTTCCCCCTTTCTCTTCTTTATTTGGCTTGCATTCGGATTTTGTTTTTTGGATCTTTGAGATTTTTTGTGAATGGGTTTGTAGTTGTATTGCTCAGGTCTATGGAAACACTGGAAAGATCAGCAATTTTTTTTTTTTTAAGTCCATTTTTCTGCATTTATGACTTTTTTCTTGAGCTGTGTCCATGGAGTTGTGCCGGTTGGTGTAATTTTAATTTGTTAGTTTAAGGCATAACTTTTGGTTTCAAAGTGTAAATGTTTAGGCTTTGTGTTGGAATTAATGTGCACAGTTCTGTACTTTGTTGATTGGAATTAATGTGCAGGCTTTGTATTGCTATTAAGTGTTGTTGATGGCTTGATGCTAGATTTGTAGTGGAGAAGAGCAACAGAACCGTGATTGACTTCAATATCCCATGGAAAAAATACCATCAAATTAAAAGATAATTAATGAAGGGTATTAACATTGAACTATTGTTGTATTCTGTATTGAAATCTATTGTGTATTGACATTGAATTGTGTATTGATAGCTAACTAATTTATTCTTATTTGAAATCTATTAGTTTTAAGAGACATTTTTCATATTTTTTTATTTTTTGATATATATATAATAATAAATAATATTTTTATTTATAAATAATATGAAAAAATATTTAATTATATTTCGATTCAATCACGGGTTCAACCCGATCGGACCTGTGAATCATTCAACTTCTTGCTTCACCAGTTCGATGACCAACTCAATTTTCAAAACCTTAATTTTTTGGTTTGTTCTCTTTACTATAAACTAAGTTGATGCACGTGCGTTGCACGGGATTATAACTTTTGTTAAGTTGTTGTTTTGGATTGGAATGCACTGGAATATAACTTATGTAAACTTCATATGGTCCATGCAACATAAATTGAGTTAGAACTTCATATCCAATTAGATCTTTAGCTAGATTTGGTATTTCTGTATACATGACTTCAATCATCTTTGTTCTAAATCTTTGCACCCGACATCCGATTTAGAAACAAAAAACAAATCTAGATTTTATAAAAATTCAAACTTTGATGATTGAAAATTGCATCATCATCATATAACAAAACCCATCTCACATTCCAATAGTAGAAATAGAGGGAAAATTAAAAAAAAAAAAAACTATACACAAAGGTTCATTTATCACTAAGTAAAGCATCAATGATTTGCACCCAACATCCAATTTAGGAACCAAAAACAAATCTAAATTCTATAAAAATTCAAAATTTGATGATTGTAAATTGCATCATCATCATATGCCATAACCTATCTCACAATCCAATAGTAGAAACAGAGGGGAAATTGGGGGGAGGGGGGGGGGGGGGAACTTTACACAAAGGTTCATTCATCACTAAGCAAAGCATCATGATGTCCAAGTCAAAAATCATAATAGTAACTCAAATTTTGCAAAAAAGGAAAAAGGATAAATATACTGTATACCTGTGGTTTCAAGTCTCTACGAATGAGATGGTTCTCATTGAGAACTTTCAATCCAGCAGCTGAATAATCCTTTGTAATATTAGTAATGTACAAACTTAGTTTGCTTGAGAATAGGTGCATCTACGTATTTGTGTGTCTCCATAGACACAAAAACAAAAGCTCATTATCACAGATGCTCATACTCAAACTCTATAGCAGTGAGGATATGGTTAATGATTAAACACAGAAAATTAGGTAGAAACTTAGATTGCTTAAGAATAGATGCATCTATGCATTTGTGTGTTTGCATAGACACACAAAGGCCCAAAACAGGATCAAGTACACTCATACTCAAACTCTTTGGTAGTAAGCATGGTTGAGGATTAAACACAGAAAACTTATGCAGCATAGCCAAAATCCAGAATTTCATAAAAAAAAATTGCGCCACTTGTGCCAGTTCTCCCCAAAATAAAAATTTCATCATTCATTACTCTAGTTAGCTGAAAATTTCCAAAAGGCCATAAGGCTAATATTTGATGGTACAACTTCCAAATAGATTCCAAGAATAGGACAGGGAATAGTTAATCGGCCAACTATTTGAATTATAGTCCATTTCATTTAAAAAATGCCAAGTTATAATACACAAAATATAAATCAAATACAGAAAAAGTACTTATCACTTATGTCCATTGTAATGGTGAACTCCAACTTTAGCAAGCATGGCGTAGTACTCGATCTCGGACTTCCTCAATGGGGGGCAATTGTTTGAGATCAAAATCAGCTTTGCTGCAATTTTCATTCATTTAATTAACAAAAAACTACAGCAAATTTTCTTCCTTTCCAGAGAATACAAACAAAGAACAAATCAAATTATATAAAGAAGTCTAAAATGAAGAAAAACTAAATCACAATGATTATTGTAAATGCTGTATCTCGACTATGATACAACCATCCGAAAAAACACCATAAAATGGAAAGGATTCAATATAGTCCACCATAAGTATTTAAGAGAGATTATTGCCATACCTTTGAAAAAAGCAGGATGCATATAATATATATCTCTTTTTGATCCATGCCTTTGTTCTTGCAGCAGTTGCTGAATTATTAATAGAACTCTTAGCATGACATCTATAATGGGAAGACAATCATGTAAAAATTGCTCAGAGCCAAATAAGAGTCCTCTAGATAAAGATGTTGGGTTTATATGGTTCTTAAGAAGAATCAGAGAAAAGACAGTCTGATGAATAATATGGAGACATAATGGAAGGAAAGCACTTCTCTGGAAGGTTGACCTCCTTCTGTAGTCATTTACCATTTCCTACCTAACCTTTGCAAATAACCCAATTACAGGCATGTTTTATAGGAATACCAATCTGTAGCTCACCTAGTCTATGTGCATGGCATTCCCTCGATAGTGTAAGTACTTCTTTCCCTATAGCCAAATCATAATTGCAGCAGCTGCAGATAAGCTTTTCACATTATTAAGTAAATTGAGAAACTACATTTCACTGATTGTTAGCCATCTAAGAAGATTATTGTCCACTGTAAAATTCAATTTAATAGACCAATGATCATCAAAGATTTAGGAAAGTTTGATCCAAATCCTAAACCAGGAAAAATAGCTTCCATGGGCCTATGGCTTAAACATGCCTCAGAAAGAAGCTGTCTTGAGAAGTGGATAGCAAATTTTGATTTACATAGATTCCATTAAGCCAAAGTCTTGAAATACTTGAGCAAATTTTCATACTTCCTATTAAGAATTTTGTAATCTAAGCATGACTCCAGAAAAAACTGACTTGAACAAAGGAAATCCCTAAGAAAGAAAAAAATCATTTTTAGAGGGGAATGAAAGCTGGAGCTCCAATAATATCTATTTTCAGAGACAACCAAAAAATTTTATTTTCGACATTATACATGGTCAGTCCGTAGAATATAGGTCTGCATTGCCTATCTGCTAAGATGGAAGATCAAATATATCTGAAGAATCGACTAAAGAATTCAGCTCTAGTACTCATTCATCCAAAGATAATACAAATCTAACCAGTTTCCAGAAGTGTCGGAGCAATAATTTCTATATCGATCAATGGAAACAACTGGCACTTGTCCTCTACAGAGATTCTTAAGAATCGACAAAGTCAATTTTGCAAAATCAATTTTAATTACTGATCAGAGTGAATTCTAATTGAAATTAACTCAAATTAATAGAATCCAAATGATTTCGTTGGAGGAATCATTCAATTACCTCAGATTTGGAAGGTTGCGAACTCAAACGCGAACGCTTTCCCTCCATGACGGAATGGACCCAGTAAGTCGATTAGATCGGAGACTGAGAAGTCGAAGCTGCGATAGCCGGCCAAGTGTGTTCACCGGAATTTGGCCCATAAGTCCCATGCCGGGAAGCCTTAAAGAGTAGACATACGATTGATTATCACTGCATACGACACCGACCCAATTGCAAGCAAAGGCAGATGTATTCCATTGCAAGCGATTTTGATGAGGAACCCAAGAAAGAAAATCAAGAAGTGCCTAAAATTTATAACCTAAAATTGATCCTGCAGTAAGTGAGTGTTCTGAATCTAAGGGGTTTGCGTCTGCAACTTGGGAAGATAGACTTCTGCCGACCTTTTAAATTATTTATTGAATATTATTCCGTTTTGAGAGGGGGCGATGAAAAGCTAACCCTTGAATTATGCAGGACCAATGAACCACAAATGACTTTTCATTTGCATGACCGTTCAGATAAACATCTTGAACTATCCAGAGCATTGAGAAAAGAATAACATTTAATTTAATTAAGAAAAGAACAGATAAATGCATGTAGATTTGGAGCGCCGTAGAGCAACAAAGGATAATGTCAGGTGTCACATTCACAACCTTCTACAGCTGTTTATATATATATATTGCAACTTCTTAATAATCAATCATTTCTCTTCCCCATCTCCGGCACCGGAATGGAGATTCTGCAGCTCTCCTTTCCCCTCCCAGCAATCATCTTGCTGTTACTGTTTCTTGTCCTCTTATTCAAAGAACTGAGGAGAAACAAAAGCTCCAAAACCACTTCCAAACTGCCCCCAGGGCCACCGATGCTGCCCATCATTGGAAATCTGCACCAAATGGTTAGCTCCCTCCCACATCAGAACCTTAAGAAATTAGCAGATAAATATGGACCTCTGATGCACTTAAAGCTTGGTGAAATCTCAGCAGTAGCCGTATCATCGCCAAGATTAGCCAAAGAAGTTCTTCAAACTCAGGGCCTAGCCTTTGCGGACAGACCACAGAGCGTTGTTGCCAAGCTCATGCTACACAACTGTTTAGGCGTTACATTTTCCCGGTATGGCGATTACTGGAGACAACTGCGTCAAATATTTGCCATGGAACTACTCAGCTCGAAAAGCGTCCAATCTTTTTCCTCCATCATGGAAGATGAGCTCTGGGTTATGGTCAAATCGATTGCATCAGAAGCAGGACAACCCATGATCTTGGCTGATAAACTGATCTCATATTTATACGCCACCCTTAGCAGAGCGACACTTGGTAGAGTATGCAAAGGGAAGGAAACATTGATCGAGGTAACTGGAGAAACGCTGGCGCTTTCTGGAGCCCAAAGTCTTGAAGATATCTTTCCTTCAGTGAAACTGTTTGCATATCTGAATCCATTGAGGCCGAAAGTACGAAAATTGTTTAACAGAATCAATGGCGTTTTAGAGGACATCATCAATGAACAGGAAAAGAAGTTGTTGAGTGGCACACAAGGCCGCAATCAGGGGGAAGAAGACGATATGCTCAATGTTCTCTTGAGGCTTAGGAATGGCAACGACTCAAAGGTTCAAGTCACAAACAATGACATCAAGGCTATCATTTTTGTAAGATTGTCCCAACTTTGTCTTGCATTTGAGGAGATTTTTGGCATCATATTACTCTACAAATCTTATTCCTTTTTTTGTGTTTGGGTATTTTCCATTGTTGAATTCTCGATCAATCTTTTACATATACGGAAGATCTAATTAAAAACAAGGATCTGCCCTTTTTTTTTTTTTTTTTATCAAACAGTTTTTGGGGTGGTTGACCAGCTTTAATTGGATTTAATTGGGCTTTTACATATATGGCAGATCTAATGAAAGACAAGGATATGCTTTTGCATAATATTTTTCTACTAAAGAAGTAACAATACAAGAACTCTGTAAAATTTCAAAAGAGATGGTATATTTCTAGTATTAAAAAAATTTCAAGGGATGTCAATATAAATAATTTTAGAATAAATTATTGATTTTATCAATTAGTCTAAAGTTAAGGGGAGTAAAAAATAGATATTAAAACTTTGAGGTACTAAAAGGCAGATATATTAGTATACAAAGTAATAAAAAGTAGTTTACCCAAATTTAAATAAATAATTATTTTGTCCTATATATGCAGAAAGTAGATAAAGAAAAATGTTGTTTTGGTCAAAATATATAATATACCTATAGTAGTAGCAACTTTTACTAATTCGATAAAAGGTGTAAGTTTGTGTTTAAACTATTTCATATCAACTAATTATTTTAGTAAATTATTTCTTATAAGTTTTGAGCAATACTTTTCTTATTATAAATCTTTTAAGATAGATTTAAATTTATATATTTTTTAAAGATTGATCCCTAATCTAATATTGATGTTATATGAGGGGGCTTCTGTTAACTGATTGGTTGTTTTTATAAATTATTTCTTATAAGTTTTGGACAATTATCCCATTACAAAGAGTCTTTTCAAGTGAAGTCTTTTGGGGTAGAATTTAAATTCTCATATTTTTCAATAGTAATAAGTATCAGCAAAATTTAATAATTCTGTTTATTAATTTGGTCAAATTATTAGTTGCTATATAAAATTTGTTGTATAGGTACTGATCATTACGCCATAGCAGTTTCCCCACATAGAACCTTCCCCTAATGAATCGTGCAAATTGTAATTAAGATGGTCTCCTTAGTTTTCGAGGAACTCAGTTTTGATTTACAAGTAAATCATTACTAATTAAAAAAAAAGGAAGCATTAAACTATTTAAATATCGCTTCATCAACCACTCGACTGTTGACTTCTTCTGTAGGAAAAGAAAAAAAAAATTACTAGTAAACGACAAATTTAGTGGCAGATGTCTCAGAAACAATGAAAAGCTAGCCTGTCGTTTACGAATTATTTATCTATTAGGAAAGCTGCAATTAAATACAATGTGTATTCTATTTCCAAAAAAAAAAAAACTATAATATATGTACCTGTGATTATACTATTCCAAATAATATGCATATACATCATTTTATATTTTACCATGCTGCAGTGCTGACTGCACACTCATTCCAACATTAGATTTCATTAACTAATTTGATAAAAAATAATAATTTTTATATATTAAAAGAAAAAAGAAGTAAGTTTTAATAAAAAAACAATAAAATTTTTTAAAATTTATTACTGTATATGTAATATTCTTTTTAGCTCAGTTTATGTAATACTTTCGAAACTTATCATTTTTTTTTTTTGTGAAAGATATTAGTTTTGTTCAGTTATTTACTTAAAATCAATTATAGAAAATTACCCTTTTGGTTGTTTATGTGTAAAAAAAAAATAGCATTTGTACCAAATTAGTTAACATTAAATTTTAACAAATTATTGTTCTAGGAACTTTTTCAGTTTCACTGCATTTTCCTTGTTACTGATTTTCAAAAGTTTAAGGCTTTTGACATATTTACAGGAACTGTTCTTAGCTGGAACAGTCGGCTCATCAACAACTGTAGAATGGGCAATGTCCGAAATGATGAAGAACCCCAAGGTTATGGAAAAGGCAAAATACGAAGTGAGGCAAGTCTTGAAAGGAAAGAAAAGAATTTGCCAAACTGATACGCAGAAACTAAGTTACCTAAAACTGGTGGTCAAAGAAACTCTCAGACTGCATCCTCCCGCTCCTCTATTGTTCCCCAGAGAATGCAGAGAACAATGTGTGATCGACGGCTACACCATTCCGGCCAAAGCAATGGTAATGGTGAATTGTTGGGCATTAGGAAGAGATCCCGAATACTGGATTAATGCGGGCAAATTTGAACCGGAGAGATTCAACAACAGTTCCATTGATTTCATAGGGAATCACTTTGAGTACATACCATTTGGTGCCGGAAGGAGGATTTGTCCGGGCATATCATTTGGTGCAACTAATGTGGAGCTCTTGTTAGCTGCATTGCTCTATCACTTTGACTGGGAACTTCCTGGAGGAATGGATCCCAAAGACTTAGACTTGATTGAGTTATTTGGTGCAGGTTGCACTAGGAAGAATCCTTTGAGTGTAATTCCTAATATCTATATTAATCCCCATCGCGATGAAAATTAAATTCAACATAAGAATGCTCAATAAGACGATTAGAGTTCAAGATAAGAAGAGTATATTTGGATTTTGTTGAAATTAAGCAAAATACAATGCATGAAGAACAATCACAAGATGAGCTAAGGAAATCACTTGATTAAGAAGAAAAACTGCTTCATTCATCTTTACATTGATCACTCAATTGGCTTTATATACATCCGGAATTCAAAAGAAAAATTAATTACAGAAAAATGAGAAGATGAAGTACAAAAAAGTTATAAATAACAATTGGCAACAGCAGCTGAAGAAATTGGCGGCATCATCCGGGATCAAAGGAAGCTGGAAAAATAGAAGCTGATGTCTTCTGCTTCTTCTGCTTATTGAATGACCTGGAAGACATGCTGGTAGAATTAGTTGAGGTGGCAGCTGAGTTGGAGGTTAGTTGAGGTGGCAGCTGAGTTGGAGGCTGAGGTGTCATCTACATATGCATCTAAATTTCCAGCTTCAACAGCCCCCCACAAGCTGGAATCAGTCAAAACTCTAAGATGAGATAACAAAAGACGGAAGGAAGCTGGTGGAAGGGCTTTGGTAAAAATGTCTGCAAGTTGATGAGTAGAAGAAATAGGAAAAGGCTTGATGATTCCAGCTTGATATAGATCACGAATGAAGTGACAATCAAGTTCTATATGTTTAGTTCTCTCATGGAAGACTGGATTCTCAGTGAGATAGACAGCACTCCTGTTATCACAAAAAACAGGAACTGGACAATGATAAGGAAATTGAAGCTCCTTAAACAAATGAAGAATCCACTGGAGTTCACAAGCAGACTGTGCCATGGCTCTATATTCTGCCTCAGCAGAGCTTCGAGCAACAACAGATTGCTTCTTGGATTTCCATGATACAAGTGCAGAACCAAAATAAATGCAAAAACCAGTAGTAGATTTCCTAGAATCAACACACCCTGCCCAATCAGAATCTGAAAATACTTGAAGATTAAAATTGGACTCAATTTGGAAAACTAATACCAAAATTTATAGAACCTTTAAGGTATCTAAGAATTCGATACACTGCTTGCATTTGAGAAGCAGTAGGTGCAGTTAGAAACTGACTGAGCTACTGCACAACAAATGTAATATCTGGCCTGCTATGAGTCAAATATAACAATTTCCTAACAGGCCTTCTATAAAGAGAACTATCATAAAACAAATCTGAATCTCCAGTAGCAAGCTTAGTTTTACTGTCAAGAGGTGTTGATACTGATTTGCATCCAATGTAACCATAAGTTTGAAGCAAGTCAAGCATATATTTCTTCTGAGATAGGATAATACCTGATGAATTTCTGCAAACCTCAAATCTAAGGAAATAATGCAAATCCCCCAAATCTTTAATCTTGAACTGAGAATGCAACTGACTTTTGATATTAACAATGGCAGGCAATTAATTACTCAAAACCAGTATATCATCCACATAAACAAGCAAGGCAACAAATTCATCATCAGTTCTTCTGAAGAATAAGCTGTAATCACATTTAGATTGCTGAAAACCAAGAGAAACTAAGTAACTAGTGAGTTTGGCATTCCACTGCCTACTAGCCTGCTTAAGGCCATATAAAGACTTATCAAATTTACATACTAAAGTTTTATCTACAGTATCAAAACCAGGTGGTAAATCCATGTAAACTTCTTCAGATAATTCTCCATGTAAAAAGGCATTGTTGATGTCCAATTGGTGAATGTACCAATTTGATTTTGCTGCCAATGCTAGCATTACCCTGATGGTAGCAATTTTAACTACAGGAGCAAATGTGTCCAGGAAATCTATGCCTTCCTGCTGTGTGTACCCCTTTGCTACAAGTCTAGCCTTATATCTATCTATAGTACCATCAGATCTGTATTTGATACGATAAACCCATTTGCAGCCAATTGTCCTTTTTCCAACAGGTAAATGAACTAAATGCCAAGTATGATTAGCTTCTAAAGCTGAAATTTCATCCTGCATAGCTGCACACCATTCTTGGGATTGCATGGCCTCAAAAATAGTGTTTAGGTTCTGAATGTGAACTAACATTACATGAAAGAAGTGAACTAGTGGTAGTAGTTGGTAAAGAATGAGGTGTGGATATGCTATTAATCTTGGAGCAGATATAGTCAGAAAGATAAGATGGAGGAATAATATGCCTAGTAGATCTTCTGGCAGGCAAAGATAAGGAAGATGAATGTGGCTGATTTGAGTGAGAATCAGAAGATTGCTTGAGAATCAGATATAGGTAATTGATCAGAAGAAGAATGACATAAATTGTAAGGTGAAGTATAAGGCATTGCTAGCACAGGTAAGTTCAAATCAGAAGTAAGGGAAGGTAGCTTGTGAATGAAGGGAAAAATCCTTTCAATGAAAGAAACATTCCTAGACATAAAAATTTCTCTGGAAAAATAATCTAGAAGAATGAACCCTTTTGTAGATTGTGAATAACCAAGAAATGCACAGGGTCTGCTTCTAGGGGAAAATTTATGCTTGTTAGGCTGCTGAATGCAAGCATATGCTAGACTGCCAAAGACCTTTAGAACATTGTAGTTTGGTTGCTTATTGTACAACTTTGCATAGGGAGTTTGTTGATTCAGAACAGGAGTAGGAGTGATGTTTATGAGATAAACTGCATCTTGAACACAATATCCCCAATAGGCTAATGGTAATTGAGACTGAAACTTAAGAGCTCGAGCTACATTGAGAATATGTTGATGTTTTCTTTCCACAATGCCATTCTGTTCAGGGGTATATGGACAAGAAGTTTGATGAATAATACCTTTTGCATGATAGAAATCAACAAGTTGAAACTCAAGACCATTGTCTGATCTTAGAATTTTAATTTTCTTATCAAATTGTGTTTCAACATAAGCAACAAAGTGTTGTATCAAAAGCTTTACTTCTGATTTTTGTTTCATAAGAAAAATCCAACAAAACCTGCTAAAATCATCAACTATAGTAAGAAAATATTTGTGTCCATGAACAGTAGCAGTATTGAAAGGTCCCCAAATATCCATGTGAATTAGATCAAAAATAGCATTGGCAGTTCCTTGATGTAAAGGAAAAGGCAGTTTATCTTGCTTAGCTAAAGGACAAAGCTGAACAAAATACATTTTCAGCGGGTAAAACAACGGAAGAATCATTTTTATGTACTTACGCTAGCTGCTTAAAAGACATATGACCAAGTCTTAAATGCCAAAGTAAAGATTTATTGTAAAACTCATCATGAGTAAAAGCATAAAGCTTGTATTGGCAGAAGGAGTGGTCCGATGGAGATCAAAATGATAAAGTCCTCCACATAACCTAGCTGATCCAATCATCTGACCAAGATGAGGATCCTGGACAAAACAACAACCATTTTTGAAGATTACAATGCGAGTTCATTTGATGATAAAGTTTACGATGGAAATCAGATTAATAGAAAATTGTGGAATGAATAAAACTTGATGCAAAGTGAGATGAGGAGTTAACCGAACACTTGCCTATATGTGAAACTTCAACTATATCTCCATTAGGCAGTTTAACAGAAGTATCTTTGGTGGAATGAAATTCAGTGAAATACTCTAGACATGAACAAGTATGGTCTGTGGCTCCTGAATCTAAGATCTAAATTGAAGAATTGATACCTGTATTTTGAGCATCTTGAGATAAATGTGAAAAGGTTGGTGTGAGGCTAGCTTGGTTGATGGAATGAATATGTTCGGATCGGCAAGGTTCTTTGTTTTGGGAACAAGATGATGAGCACTGAATCATGTTCAACAATTGCTTGATATTGTTCTTGAGTTACAAATTTTGAGGTCCGAAAATCCCTGAAATATGTGAACTAGCAGAAATTTGGTTTGCGACATCGAAACCGATTTTATACCATTGCCTTCAACGGAATTTATCCGTGGCATGTAACTACGATTTCCTGGCACAAATCCTTGACTTCTCGAGTTTTTGTTCTTGTTTCTATATCCAGTTGGAAATTCATGTTTCCTATAACATCTTTCAATTGTATGACCTTGCAAACCACAAAAAGTACTACTTGCATTCTCCTGTTCATGCCATTTCCCTTTACGTAGGCAAAATTTCCTACTTGACTGCTGATTTCTTCTATCCACATTTCCAACCACATTCAATTTTTGTTCATTTCTTGCTTGTATTAGTATTACTGCTCATGAGATTCAACTACGACATTTCTTGTAGCAAACACTTGTGGATTAGCGAAGTATGAAAATGCGAGTGTGTTGAGTTGTAATTGAGAGACCTTTCATGAGTTGAAACCATAGAGAAGGCTTGGTTTGCTTGAAGGAAAGAGTTTAGTCGATAAAACTTGAGATTTAATTCCATTGAACTCCTCCTTTAAACCTTTGATAAAACGTATGACAAAATCTGCATCATTGTTAACCTTCACCTCGATTTAAAGTCTGGACATTCACATCTTATATTACAATGACAAATAGGCAATGGCCTTAAATTCAACGAGTTCTTCCCACAAGGTCTTTAAACTAGTGTAATACTCATTCACGAGATGAAGAGCCTTGCTTCAAATTATAAATGTCTTCCTGCAAATCGAGAGATTACGAAAGAATCTCCTTGTGAAAACGTTCACGAGAGGTCCTTCCATACATCATATCTTGTGTCTATCCAAATCACACTTTGTGCTATAGAAGGTGAGATAGAATTTAAGATCCAAGATAAAACCATGTTATTGCATTGTTCCCAAGCAGGATAAGAAGTGTGAGTTTAATCTGGTGCCTTAACTGCATTCCGAGTAACAAAACCTAATTTGTTTTTAGAGATTAAGGCCATTCTCATTGCCCTACACCATTGGTGATAATTTCTTTCATTCAAAGAAGGCTGGACCAGAACGAGTGATGGATTTTCACTCGGGTGCAGATAAAAAGGATTAGAGGCTGCTATCTCTTGATTAGCCATGATCATATCATCAAATCATTCACAAATCTATGACTTCAGATTTCACTACTTCAATAACCATCAATTCCAACAGTAGATCCAATCAACTAATTCAATTCAACCAAGAGATTTAACTAACTCACAACTCAACGAGTTCATACTATCAGCAATTCTGTGATAAAGAAATTGAGTTTGATGATTACCTCTATGAGCTTAAGTAAATCAGAATCTAATCTCTTCACATTGATCGATCATTCGCTCTGATACCATGTTGAAATTAAGCAAAATACAAAGCATGAAGAACAATCACAAGATGAGCTAAGGAAATCACTTGCTTAAGAAGAAAAACTGCTTCATTCATCTTTACATTGATCACTCAATTGGCTTTATATACATCCGGAATTCAAAAGAAAAATTAATTACAGAAAAATGAGAAGATGAAGTACAAAGAAGTTATAAATAACAACTGGCAACAGTAGCTGAAGAAATTAGCGGCATCATCCGGGATCAAAGGAAGCTGGAAAAATAGAAGCTGATGTCTTCTGCTTCTTCTGCTTATTGAATGACCTGGAAGACATGCTGGTAGAATTAGTTGAGGTGGCAGCTGAGTTGGAGGCTGAGGTGTCATCTACATCTGCATCTGAATTTCCAGCTTCAACAGATTTGGAAATAAGAACTCCCTAGTTCAAATGATTTTTCACTCTTGAAATATATCATTATCTTCTTAGCTTTACATACTTTTTTCAATATTCAAATTTATCTCAAATTTAAAATAAAAAATAAAAAACACAGAAGCAATCCAAAAATTAAAATAAATATTTCTTGGATAAGATAACAAAACAATCTCCACCAAATTTGTGGTTCTCAATGAATAAAACTGTTTTTTAATTTAAGGTTAAACTGCGTCGAAAACGAACTTTGACCGCGCAATCTGAACGGATTCTTTTAAAAAATGGTGGTGGGGTTTGACGGAAATGTCCTTTCGGTTGAGTAAATTTACGAAATCATCCTCCATTTGTAATCAATTTCCAGTTCTTGACTCTTCGCTTTTTCAAATCAAAATTCGGACCGTCATTGTGGGGAATCTCGGTTGGTGAGGTTTTGTTTTTACGTATTGATTGAACAAACACAATAATTTGGATTGCACGACAAGATGGTCCCTCTTTAGAAAATTATTAAAGATCAACAATCATTCACAAACAACATATCTACCCGTTTCTATTATTGAATTATTCCAATAAAAATTAGAGTGATATAACACGGATAATTCCATATGCGCTTGAATTGGAATTTAAAATTAAAAAAATTTCATTTACACTTGAGCTGGAGTTGGAAGCCACCGCCTCATTAATCTCAACCCCACCTCTTTCGTTAAAAAAATTATTTTTTCCTCCTCATTTCTTATTCACTTCTCTCCTTTCTTTTATAGGAATTTAGCTTACTTGGTCTATCAAATTTAAAATTTATGATATTTTTATTTTTAATATATTTTTTACCATTATGTTTCCTAATAAATTTTTTCTGTCATCATAGTCTTTAAAATTAGAAATTATAATAGTATTAAAAAATTATTAAAAACCCATATCGAGAAAAAAAATATTATAGATAAAAATATTATAAATTCTAAATTTTAAAATTTTAAAGATCAAATAAATTAATTTTTTTTTTTTTAAATTTATCTTCCAAAGATTTCCTTATCCTCTGTAACTCCCTTATTTCTGTTTTCTATCTCTGCTTCTCTTTCCCCAGAGCAGACAAGCCGTTTCTTTCTCCTATTCTACCAAGCTTAAAGCCTTTACACATAAATGTGACTATATTTACAATAGTCTTTACAAATTTTACTACAATTCTCTTCTTTTATTCGGATTTAGAGTACTAGCAGTAAGTTACACAAATAAAGTCCGTAGAACTTGCACGCAGAGTTTTCTTTGTCGACTAAGAACATTTTTATAACGGAAAGAAAAAGTCTGCTCTCGTTTTTTTTTTTTTTTGGGGGGGGGGGGGGGGGTGTTGGAGAGAGAGAAAGAATTGTGAGACGAGATATTAGGCAAAAAGCAAGGGGAGAGAAATAATTTTTTTTAATAAAAAAAACGTAAGGTAAGTGGGACGTTCCTAATTTCTAGTTTTCTTGTTGAGAGAGGTATTTAAGTAAATTCACGATAAAAAACATATTCACTTCTATATCTTTACCATTGCAGCAATACTCATTCGAATTTTAAACGCGTCATTTAATACATTCTATACTTTCAAAGCAATAACTTGGATGAAGAGCTAATATTTATTGTTTTGTGTAATCAAAGCATCATTCAAACCAAAAAATATGCATAACTTTATTGTTTTAATACGTTGGAATTTAAAAAATAAAACTTAAAAATAATTTTCATTTACACTTGAAATGGAAAATATTATTTCGTTCTAATGCCTCATGATTGAATTTTTAGTACTCCCTCCGTTCCAAATTATCTGTCCATTTTAATCGATTACGCGGGAATTAAGAAAATAAAAAATTTTAATTAATTAAACATTCTTTTCTATTTTTACCCTTAAAATTTAATTATAAGTATCTCTCTTTATATTAAGAAATACACAAACTCTAAAATTTTGATGTAAATCTAATTACTTCTCTCTCCTAAATATTTAATTCTTACTAGAAAATTGGTCAAAATATTGTTGAGTATTTAATTCTCTCTCCAAGTTGCTATTGATGTTTCTTGAAAAGTAACAAAATGAGTATAAATAACAAAACTCGTAAAATGAGTTTTTAACTGTATTTTAATATGTTTGAGAAATAGAATGTTATTAAATAGGGATAAATTTGAAATATTAATTTTTAATTTTTTAAAAGGATAGATAATTTGAGATAAAAATTAAATTAGAAAGTAGACTAATAATTTAAAACGGAGAGAGTATTAGAATTTTTGGATAAAGTGAGAAGTGTGCCAGAATTTCGAAAGATTCAGCTTATCATCCTAATAACAGTTCAGCAGTGCTGTTGCAAAAATTGCAGAACAAATGCAGAAAATTTGAACATCGCAATGCTTCTCGACATTCCATGCCTATATCACAAATGAACCAGTTATGCTATATAACCTATTACATGTGATTTGATTTTGGTTTTCATTTTATCAACAGTGCTTTTCATACTAATTTTTAGGCAGGGATTAAATCCATACTCCTATAACTTAAATTTACATCTTTAAACTAAAATTACCTTGTGTGGTAATTATTACCTTTTGGTTATTTTATTGTCAAATCATTAATTAAGAGAGAGACTAAATTCACACCCCTATAACATAAATCCACGCTCCTAAATTATAATTGTCTTGTATACTTATTATTATTCTTTACCTAAACTATCATTTTAATTTTAAAAAAATTGTATTGACTCCTAAATTCTTAAATTCTTAAAATGCCTCCATTTTAATTCTCTTTTAACTCTACAACCCGTCAAATCATAGAGAAATAATAGGTGATAGTAATGTTCCTGAAGTCTCTTTAAATCCCTCAATTTTTAAAAAAAATTGATTGGCACAATGTCTATGTTTAAAAAAAAGAGGCAGAGGAAGTGAGACGTTAGAAAGAGTTAAAAAATAAAAAATTAAAATATTATACTTTTCTCATTATATTTTTTTTAAAAATTAAAGAGCTAGTTTGAGAATTAAAAAATTATTGATTTGATAATAGAAGAGTCAAAATATAATAATAACCATACAAGATAATTAGAGTTTAGGGGTGTGTAGATTATAGACCTGCAGATTTAGTATCTTCCATCAGTTGACGGTCAACTCCTAATTCTATTAATTTTGAAGGGTATTAATGTCATTTTACATTATTTAAATATATCATTTTTATTTTTATTCTAAAAATATTTTTTCTTTTATTCTTTATTATCTTCCTCTTCTTCTTTTTCTCTCAATCAACAAAAAACTCAGTCAGGTCAATAGATCTCAGCCATTATTGTGGATTGATGTTTTCGATAATCAGTTTTCCAATGAAATTCATGTGGAATTGTGTGGGAAAGGGGAGTTAGAGGGGCTGTGAATGATAGGAAACTCTCTCGTGGTTGAGATTCTGACAACTTTAAGGGAATGTCGGAGTTTGACTTTAACAATCTTTTTGGAGATGTCCTTGCTGGTCTTTGGGGCCTTCCTCATGTCTCACTGCTTGACCTCAACGGCAATTCTTTTTCTAGTGAGATTGCAAAAACTATAGTTAGTGCATCAAATTTATCGTCATTAATTTTCAAAGAACAAATTTTCTAGCAATATATCGAAGGAAATTGGATTTTTAGACCACTTATTGGAATTCTCAGGTAATGATAATACACTTTCGAGGTCTTTGTCAAAAACTATAGCGAATCTCGGGCAATTGATAAAGCTTGATCTCCATGATAATCAATTGTTTGGTGCTCCACCGGAAAAGATTCATTCTTGGAAGAAGTTAATCGAGTTAAATTTAGCAAATAATGTCCAAACTCGAAAGATAGTTCTTTTCGCTGTCTAGATGTATGAAGATATTTGTGATACCTTAATCTTATATAAGATTGGGATGAGAAGTGTGAATAGTATATAAAAATAGGTTTAAGTACCTATTATTAATTTGGGATATCCATTTTAGCTCAATGAGGATAGCGACCAAATAGTTAACCGTGCGTGTTGTCAGACTCATAGTCTCATTCTCAGGCCCGTGAGCACAAGGTAGACATTTAGTATCAGAGTAAGTAACCAGCCCCTAATATGAGGACCTACACCATGCATGATAGGAGTTACTTCTAGAATCTTATGCTGTTTGGTTAGTATTAGATTTGGTCTCTAAGTGTAAGCCTAGTGAGGACGCTTGGGTACACATAAGATTGGGATGAGAAGTATAAATGATATATAAAGATAGGTTTAAGTAACTATTGTTAACTTGAAATATCTATTTTGGTCCAA
The DNA here is from genome assembly GCA_026120185.1 of Voacanga thouarsii. Taxonomy (NCBI): domain Eukaryota; kingdom Viridiplantae; phylum Streptophyta; class Magnoliopsida; order Gentianales; family Apocynaceae; genus Voacanga; species Voacanga thouarsii. The sequence continues at coordinate 4,032,765 of JANUWF010000953.1, forward strand.
TAAGGACAACGATTAAGTAATTAACCATGGGTGCTATTAAGCCTATAGTCATATTCTTGGACCTGCATTCATAGGACATGACAATGTTATTTTGACAAAACTATGTGAGCAAAATTGGTCCATTATCTCAGTAATCAAAGATCAAATAAGGGAGGATTAAGTAAAATATGAGCCTAGAAAGAAGCAAGAACACATAGTAAGAAAAAACCAAAAAAAAAAAAAAAAAAAAAGATGTGCTATTGCACAATAGACTAATGCCTTACATAGAATGGGTCAAACTGCAGTCCAAATTACAACTGCAACCAAAACACTATAGAAAAGAATTTTGATACACCAAAAAAATCACAAAAAATCCACCATGAATGAGCTTCCACCCTTAGCATTAGCAAAAAATCCAAAAATTACCAAGAAAAGTTCACAACTTCGACCAATTTCACAGAATCTGATGCATCTCAAACTCAACATCCACACAAATATTCAAATTATACTAGGAAATGGAAGAAAGGTACAAGAGTGGAAGGATGGATGAAGAGGGTTTTGAATTGGGATTTTCTGCCCTCCAACTTTAGCTAGTTGTAGCAACGTATTAGTGAGTAAATCTGGGATAGGGAATAAACTGGATGAGTATCTTAGGGCAGATAAGAAGTTGGATGCAGATTCAATATTTTTGAAAGGAGAAGTGTGGTGATAAGAATGGATGTATGGATAAAGAGAATTTTGAATTGGGATTTTTTGAGGAGGAAGACAAAGAAACCCAAATGAAACTTGCGGTTTATGATCTCAACTAACTAAAGGTACTTTTAGTTTTATAGTAAATATTGATGGATTTGATTTAGTTATTCAATCCAAATAAAGGCTAGAACGGAAACGAATTCAAAACCTAAGGATTTCTAAGGATGAAGACAAAGAAACTTGTATGAGACTTTTGAAAGAAGCTCAAACTCTGGGAAGAAGAAGATGAAAAGTAAAAAGATGATTTTACCCTTATTTTTTGATGGATTAGAGGGTTAACTATTGGTCAATTGATAGAAAGGTAGGATCTGGACATTTTGAAAGTTCGAGCTACCTTTTTATACTTTTTGTAGTTGAAAGGCAAAAGTTAGAATTCCAAATAATTGAAGGTCACTAGGATAATTTGTCCTTTACAAAAAAACCAAAAACCTCTATTTAATATGTTATATATTTAAGACTAACCACAACGTCCTATTTATCGATGTATAAAGATTTTAATCAAGTAAAATTGTTAGTGATTAAACAATAACACCTATTAGGAAATAAATACTTTTAGAATTACATTTTGATTTATATATCAATCTAATTTGTTAATATAAATATAAGTTGATATCTTGAGAGGTGTTTTTAGAAAATATTATTGCACATGTATTTAGAATTAGAAATAATATCTCAAGTACTTTAACGTATTAAGGATTTTTTTAATTACATAAAATTTAGACGTAAATAATCGAAATATATGTTCGTTGTACATCTCATTTTGTTGCGTATACTATTTTGTTCAACATAAATATTAGTTAGAATTTATAATGCAACACCTAGCTGTATGTTACGTGTTTAAGATTTGCCACAAAATCTTAAACATCTAATATACGAAAGTAAAATTCAATTATATAAGATTAGTTGGTTGATTAATTATTTGTATTAAGGATTTTTAATCACATAAAATTTATTGATTAATTATCAAAACAATTATTCTATACTTCTTTTACTTCATGTATACACTTATATTAATTTATTAATATTAAGTCAAGTTGACTATTTAATTAAATATTCTTGAATGTCATTATATTGAATTATTTATATTACGTGTTTAGGAGTAACCATAACATCTTAACCATTTAGTATACAAAAGTAAAATTTTCAATCACATAAACTTAAGTGGTGTTACAACTAATTTATTAATAATAACTCGACTCCACAAGAGGCACACTACAAAAAAAAAAAAAAACCTTCTGTGACAAAACATTTTCCCAACTATAGCCAAAATTTCCTAGCTAAAGCCCTTCTAAAGCTTTCCGAGACAAAAACAACTTCGTCGCCAAATCCTCACTGAAAAAGCCATCGCCAAATTAAGCTTCTTGGTGAGGAAATTGTGATTTTTGTCACCAAGGAGTACCCCCTTAGTTAGGAAAAACTTTCCTAGCAAAAGCCTAGACTTTTCGGTAGGAAAAATTTCGTCGCTAAAGGTATAAAAAATTTGTCTCCAAATGTTGTAATTTTGTCGCTGATGATGATTTTTAGCGACAAAATAATTGTTGCTAAAATTTCATCGCTAAAAATATAATTTTATATAAAAAATTAAATATTATGGTGATTAAATATCATAATATTTTACTTTTGTGACCAAAAAAAATTCGTCACCAATACAACAAAATTTGTCGCCGAAAGGGATTAATGGCAACAAAAATATTCCTCGCGATTATAAAAAATTTGTCACCAAAGGGGTCAACGACGACAAAACAAATTCTTCACTAAAGCATTATTAAATTTTTTATTTTTTTTACCTGTGGTCCATAAGCCTCTTTATAGACCGGCTGCACTAGATTGCAGCCCTCTTCGTGGACTGACTACACTAGATTACACCCTTATTTAAGGGAAATTTCATTCCACCCGTGATTCGAACGCTCAACCTCTATATTTGGAGGTTGCACCCTTAACAACTAGGTTAAGTGACTTGTTTGATTTCATCTTTTTTTTTTTTAATTTAAACTATTCTAAACATTCATTTTTTTATTTTTTTAAAAATAATTATTATAATAATAATCATAGTATTTTTAATATTAAACGAAATTACTCAATATAATAAATTATTTTGTACATTTATATGCTGTTAATTGTATCATCTTTTTAATAAAGGATTTGTACACACACACACACATGTATATGTATATACATATACATATGTGTGTGTGTGTGTGTGTGTGAATAGATACACACACACACACACATATGTATATACATATAATATATATATATATATATATATATATGTATTTATATGTATATATGAATATATTTGAAAAACTTTAGGGGGGGTGAATAAGGTTTTTGACAAATTTAAAATGCTTTTCAAAGAATCTATTTTGAGAGACTCCTCTGTATTTCAAATCGGAGAGATTGCAACTGATACAACGAGAAGCTTTCGAAATGACTTAAAGATCAACTACAATCTGAATGAGGTGAGGCACATGACGTGCAATTAATACAATAATGAAGATGGGTTGGTGAGAAATATAAAGATTTCTTTTGAGTGAATAAAAAAAAACTTTTAAGCAAGGAAGTTTGCAGCTTGACGAACTTAAATGCAGAGAAAGTAAACACGAGATGTATAGTAGTTTGATCTATCAAGATCTACATCCACTACCTTAAGCTCACACTTAAGGGTTTTTAATCAGATTTCATTTAACTCACCCAACTTAATGGTGTCTATCTACACGAATTACATAAGAGTATTACCATACTTAGTTTTACCAAAACCTCCCAATCAATCAACAAATCAAGGTTCACCCCAAATGGATTTTACACCACAACCTTGATACACAAAGAGAATTATAGAAATGAACCAAAGATAGCTCACTCTTTTGAGCAAATATACAAACAAATGAGCACAAACAAATTTTACTTTTTTGAAACAATTTGATTTCACTTTGAAACATTATGAAAAGGAAGATTTTGTATTTTAGAGAGTAAGAGTGTCCATTAGAAAGAGAGGACAAAAATTTGTTTTAAGTTCGAGTTTTGAACCTTTTTATAAGAGCAAAGAGTAAAGCTCCAACGGTTAAAAACGTTTAGTTTTATGCTGTCAGATTTTTCAGAGTTTTGGACTCAAGTATCGGACGAGGGTGTGTCCAAAAGGTAAGCCAAAAATGGTACTTTTTTAATCAAAATTGATTTGACACTGTTCATAGAGTTTTGGACGTTTGGATGCAGAGTCATCCAAACTACTTAATCTAAAATTTTGAAAACTTAACATTTTGAAATTTTTTTGCTTGTGTGCTTCAAGGTAGAAATAAATTAACTTATAAGGTAAAGAAGACATAGGAATTTATACAAAATACCTTAACAGAATGATTCCTAGTCTAAAGTTCTTTCTTAAGGACTTTACGATCTTGTGAGCTCTTTGGTTAAGGTTGTTCTTGATCAATCACCACTTTAGATTCTATTTCCTTAAGAGTTGCTTAGCAACATTATTTACCTTGAAAGAACTGGGTTAAACATGTCCTATCACATATAGATCACATAAGTTAGTCCTCATCAATGTTTGTCATAAGTCAAAACACAGAAGAATGCCCTTAAGACTAACAATCTCCCCCTTTTTGAGTGATAATAAACTTGATAGGATTGAGATATAAAAATAATGATATGTACAGTACGGGTATATTAGACCGAGAGAAACAAGAATATTTTTTTCACAGAAATGCATTCTTTCATTATAGGACTCAAAGAGTGCTTATGAGATTAAAATAAAAAATTAAAGCATACACTCACAAACATGGCTCAAGGAGCCTATGGCCTAACCAACCTCCATATCCTCTTTCCTTTTATCATACGACTATTCCATAAGAGAATAGTCGTAATTAAAAAAAAATGTATAAATATGTACACAATGAGGTGTGTAATATGAATCACACAATAACATGCTCCCCCTTAATAAGTGCACATATGAATATAGGATATGAGACCTCAAAATGAAATTTTAGAGAAAAACTAAATTTACATGTTTGACGTCAAAATGTGCATCCAAAATTGGTGGAGTGAGTCTACAGAGCTTTTGAATTTTAGGTTTTGGATGTCCAAAACAAGGTAAAATTAGACAGAAGCTATCCTTTTTAGAACCCATTTTTGGACTGGACTTTTGGATTGAAGAAATAAGAGTCTAAAATTCCCCCTGTGTATGTGTAGGTAACAACGAGTTTGCAGAGATTTTGATCCAGCCTAGTTTTCTCAAAAAAATTTAGACTTCAAGGAAAATTTTGAGTAATGAGAGGTATATAAATAACTATCCTTATCATTTGAGATTTTTAACATAGAGCATATCATAATTAGCTTTCAAAAACAGATTGTTCAACAAACAACTTCTGAATTTCAACTTTATGTATACACTTCAGAAACTCCTTTGACCATAATAGAATCTCAAACTGGTTTTCATTAAATCACTTAAATCTTCTTAAACCGCAGTAAACTATGATCACAATCAATCAGAAATGACAAATCATACTTATCGTACACGAAAATGCAACCAGTACATGATTATAAATCATAATTTAATACAAAGAAAAATTACATAGCATATTGGTTTGATCAAACCCAAATCCCAACATGAATTCCATAGTGTGTTTCATAGGATCTTAAGGATATTTAGAGTCTATATACAAGTACGTTGCAGTCTAAAACATAATAACTATTTTCAATCCATAGCACAACACTACACAACATCCAATTGCAATTCATTTAACATCAGTCCATAACACAACAATACATAAGCCAATAATAACTAATAATAACCATCAACAACAGTCAACATCAGTGCATAATTCCAACAACATATCACAACATAGCACAATCAGTGCACAATCACAATCCTAACTACCATTTTCCTCCCCTTTTTGTCATCAATAAAAAAATAGAGAATAAGAAGAATGCAAATGACGGAGATATATATATATATATATATATATATATACAGATAGAGCAAGAAATATGCAGAATTGAAATTGTTTAAAGACTAGTGTAGAAATGAAAAAGATAATTATCAAAAGAACATTAGTAAAAGTTGTGCAAATAGAGGATGTCTTGGAAGCAGCCCGTAGAGGTGATCACTTAGGAGATATGGACTATCTCTAGTTTGGACTCGGCATCCTTTTTGGAATGTTGCCTAGTAATTCTACCGGACTTTCTCTTTACTACCATATGCTTCTACCCTTTTCCAGATGAGACAGGGATTTTAGTAGAGGCAATGGGTGCTGATTCTTTCTGATAGGGGAATGTTTGCCTTCCTCGTTCAGTGGCTGTTGTTTCCTTATCCTACTACTCTTTCACAGCTTTTTCCTTTTCTTTAGTGGCAGTTTGTTCTTTAGTGACCTTTTCTTGGGATGGAACATGCATTGGTTCATCCTTTTTATCCTTATTTTCTACTACAGTTAGCCTATTCCCAAGAGTTTAAATTTCTGAACTGAGGCTGTCCACTTTGACAGCCAGTAAATTAATTACTTCTAGAATACTCTGATTGATGCCTGCGTCCTCAGTTCTCTGTTTGCCCTTGGTAGAGTATTCTTCTTGAGTTTCTAACTCAACTTTTCTCTTTGCTCTAGCAAATGGGGCACTCTTGCCTTCGGCCTTTACCTTTAACAACTTTTCTTTTTCATTATCAGCTACATCTCAGAGTAGCTTCCACTCATTGTCCATTCTCATATATTCCATTCTTTCAAACGACTTAAAGTTGTACACATTCATCTTTGAAGTGAAGGTAAAATACGGTAAAATTAAACACAGAAGCATGCATAATATCAAACCAGAGGCAGCAGAAGCTTTAAGAATTATAATACCTCTACATTTAAAAGACCTTGTTGGCACCGAAGAAGATGTCTGGACCACTTTTTGCTGAATGCTAGAAGTCTCTGGTTCCCTTCTGGTCGATAATTCTAATTGCTATCCTGTAAGCTGACGGCTTCTTATGGGCTTCAACACGAATCCTTTTGGCTTTCGAAATATAACCCCACACGAAATACATGGTGAATGCTTATGGAAGAAGAAGATGATCTTCTCAATCTGACTGAATGCAATCAAGCATTAATCAGATAAGTTTTTGGTCTCTGTTCTTGCTGTTTTTTCCAAAACACAGAAAACCCACGAGAGAGAGAGAGAAGAAGACGTGAACAGCTTAAGAAAAAAAATAGCATACTTCTGTGAATCTCTTTTGTTCCCTTTGAATCCCAACAACCTTAAAGATAGGTTATTATCCGAGCATTCAAAAATCAAATAGAAGCTCTACGGCCCACGTCGTGTTTAAGCTATCAAACAGGCCTTTGGACCTATGGCCCAGTTCATTAGGTTAAGTCTTTTAATTTAATTTAATTATTCTTAGGCTAATAGAAGCTCAATATTTAAATTAATTAAATAACCTAATGGACCAATATAAACCTAAAGCCTTGGCCTAATTCATGGGGTTTAGTCTTTAATTAAATTTAATTATTTCTGGACTAATACAAGTCCAATAATTAAATTAATTAAATAACCTAAATGGGCTAATAAATAAGTCTCTCTTTTTGGACCTTTATTTTATTCTAACTCAATAAATAAACTGGCTACTAGAATAAAATAATATTCATTTTAATATAAGATCAATCCCTCAACCCAAAACCATCAGGACTTATGGGCTATTCCGAGGATTAAAAGACACATCGCTTTGGCTACTAAAATACCCAAAATACCCCTGTTATAAAAATAACTGTATTTTACATTTTAAATATGTTTTAATATCACCATAAAAAAATATTGACCTCAAGGACAATGTTGTGTTAGCAAAGTTTCCGACGTACAAGTGTAATGAATAAAATACCCCTCTACTCATCGCCGTACATATTTTAGAGAGGAAGAGTGTACTAACACCTCTCTAAAAGACATCTACCATTCTTAGATCTCTAGTCCAATGATCCACGACTCTTGGAATGTCTCTGTTTTCTAAGGGAGTTACCCTAAAGTAAACACCCCAGTCATGTTCCCCAAGACCCTGGATATTTAGATCATTCGAACAGTCACAAAAGGCAATATAGCGTAGAAATTATCTTGTACAAGTCTTCTTAACTAGTCGCATATACCCAATATATAAGTATATCGGCTCTATGATAAAACCTTAACTACAACATATAAAAATACATACTTCCAGCTTCGTCAAACTACTAACTTATACTCAAACGGTAGAGTATTAGTCCATGATGTAGCAGTAATAGTCTAAATTTCTTCTAAATAGTATTTTTAAAAATTACTATTATAGGTCCTATTCTATGTATTCGAAATACACTCATGCTATGAAGTGAGTGGACTACTCACTGGTTAAAGATAAGCCATTCCCCATTTGAAATTCATAACATAATAATCTAGACATGATGAGATTCCTATTCTCACCAATCAGTTAAGAACAAACTTTTATATATTAAGTAACCCATAGTCCATACCTTACTGTGAAAAATCACCATTCATATGGACCACTTACTCAAATACAATGAGTCTTTTTCAAATGAAATCATACACAAAAGTAATGTAAAATTCACAAATAATTTTGAGAATAAATTCTTTTATTAATAAATTCGATAATTACATCAGAAATCCAGCCTAGAGGGCATACATTCCAACAATCTTCCACTTGCACTCTAAGATTAAGAAAGTTTGTAGGTGCCCACCCCTATGACGTCTAAGTGTCTCTTAACGACTCTCTCAGCTAAAGACTTGGTGAAGGGATCTGCTAAATTGTTCTCCGAGGCTATCTATTTCACCATGATTTCCTATCTCTGGATGAAATCCCGGATCAGGTGGCACTTTCTCTTGATGTGCTTCCCCTTCTTATGGTTCTTGAGTTCATTAGATTGTGAGACTGTTCTAGTGTTGTCGCAATACACCACAATCGGTCTGTCCATATGTGGCACGACTCCAAGTTCTAAAAGGAATTTTCGGAGCTAGACTGCTTCCTTGGATGCCTCCGAAACTGCCACATACTTAGCTTCTATGGTTGAGTCAGGAATGCAAGATTACTTGATATTTCTTAATAAAACAGCTCCCCATATAAGGTAAAGACATATCCACTAGTGGATTTTCTCTCATCCTTATCTGCCTGGAAGTCTAAGTTTGTGTATCCAATAGAAACCAAGTCATCAGCCTTATAAACCAGTATATAATATCTCATACCTTTGATGTACTTGAGAATATGCTTTACAGCTTATCAATGAACCTCCCTAGGGTTTGACTGATATCTGCTAACTAAGCCTACGATAAAGTAGATATCTAGTCTAGTGCACAACATGGCGTATATGAGACTTCTCACAATCGAAGCGTAGGGAATCCTACTCATTCTCTTTTTTTCTTCTTGGGACTTAGGACAGTCTTTTGAACAAAAAGATAACCCATGTCTGCAAGAGATTAGAGCTTCCTTGCATGAGTCTATGCTGAACTTGGCCAGCATCTTATCAATGTATGTCACTTGGGATAATCCTAACTTTTTCTACTTCCTATTTCTAAGAAGCTTAATTCTAAGAATGTAACTTGCTTCTCCCAAGTCCTTCATACTAAATTAACTAGACAGTCAAACCTTAGTAGATGATAATGTCCCTACATCATTTCCAATGAGTAAAATATCATTCATATATAGGACAAGAAAAATCGTATTTATACCTTCCAATTTCCTGTACAGGCATGGTTTATCCTCGTTTTGAATGAAATTGTAAGACTTTACAGTCTCATCAAAACGAATGTTCTATACTCTAGATGCCTGCTTAAGTCCATAAATGGACTTCTTTACCTTGCAAACCATATGTTCCTAGCCTTTAGCAATAAAATCCTCCGGTTGGAACATATAGATGTCTTCACTAAGATGGCCATTAAGAAATGTCATCTTAACATCCATTTGCCATATCTCGTAGTCATAATGACATACAATGGTAAGGAGAATCGACTTTCATTACTTCATGTCATAGATTTGTATCGGCATTAGCAATAACCTCCTCATATCTAATGGGATCTTATTCCTGATGGTTAAAGACCAGCTCAAAAGCCTCTCCAGTCCATTTTTCTGGAACCCTAGATACCCTTCCACTACAACGAGACTCCATTTATACAGATTCTTGAGATTGTGCCTCTTCTTGTTCCACAATCGGACATGAAGAAGTTGATTCCGAAGATAACTTCTCCACAAGTTCCAACCTTGTTAGAAGTTCTTTGATCATCCTCCAAGTATCTAGTATTAGTACTTACTAGCACTTCCTGCTCCTTAGGATGATAAAAATAACATTCTTTTGTCCCTTTTGGATACCCAACAAAATAGCATAATTTCAATTTTGATTTTAGCTTATCTCCTTTGATCAGTACATAAGCTGGACAGCCCCATATCCTGAGATGATTTAGACTTAGCTTACGCCCAATCCACATATTATAGGGCGTCCTAGGTACTAACTTAGAAGGCATCAAATTCAGAATGTATGCCGCTATTTCCAGGGCATATCTCCAAAAAAATACCGAAAGAGTAGCATGAGACATCATATTTCGGATCATTTCCATCAATGTCCTGTTCCTTCTCTCAGCTACTCCATTCTGCTGGGGTGTGCCCGGTGCAAAGAGTTGGGATACTATTCCATGATGTACCGTGTAATCATTGAATTCACCGAGAAAGTACTCTCCACCACAATCTTCAGACTCTCCACCACGATCCAATCGTAAGGTTTTGATCAGTTTACCTATCTGATGCTCCACTTCAGTCTTAAACTCTTTGAACTTATCAAAAGACTCAGACTTGCGCTTCATCAAGTAGACATAACCAAACCTTGTATAATCATTCGTGAAAGTGATGAAGTACTCAAAACCCCCTCTAGATGGTGTAGACAAAGGACCACACACATCAGTATGAACAAGGCCCAATATCTCCTTAGCTCTATCAACCTTTTGGGTGAATGACCTTTTGGTCATTTTTGTTATAAGGAAAGATTCACACTGAGGCCAACTTTCCAATCTTAATGAGCCTAAGGGCCCATCATGGATTAACCTCTGAATCCTAATTGAGTTAATATGACCCAACCTTAGATGCCAAAGATATGAATCATTGATATTGGTCTTTCTCTTCTTATTTAAAGGTTCAGATTGAGCGTTATTTATTTGATTATTTGTAGGATTTAAAAAGAATAAGTTTCCATACATGTGCCCTGTACATAAAACTTCTCCATTTCTACTGATAATAATACCAGAATGGGTACATATAATAATCATAGAATATCCATAATTTATTAGCTTTGCAACTGAAATCAAATTCTGTCTAAAATTGGGTACATATAAAATTTCCTTCAAATTAACTACTCTATTACAAAAAAAAAAAAAAAAAAGAAGATCCAACTCTCCTATGCAATGGCCCATATTTGTGCTCCATTTCCTACTCGTAGTCCATGCTCGCCCTTCTGGAGTCTTCTTATCTTCCTAAACTCCTGCATGGAGTTACAGATATGATCAGTGGCTCCAGAATCAATAATCCAAGTGGAAGTTGATCCCACCATTGAAACTGCTCTAAATAGAAAACAATACCTGTAGGATTTTTCTTGGCATGAAGCTCTGAAAACTCATTTTTCCAGTGTCCCTTCTGCCCACACTTGAAGCACTTGCTCTTGGGCTTGTTGGGCTAGTTCTTGGGCTGGGCCGGTGAGTTTTCCTTTTTCTTTTTGAACTTCTTGGGCTTGGGCCCAGTACTGGAAAAAGAAGCCCTAGCAATTATAGCCTTAGACTATGGCTTCATGACCTTCTCCGCCACCTGGAACTCTTTCATTAACTCAGTTAAACTCATATTTAACTTGTTCATGTTATGATTTAGCTTGAACTGAGTAAAAAAGCCCGAAAGAGATTCAAGAACCATGTCCACTTGGCTCTCAAGGTCAATAACAGCCCCTAAGACTTTTGCTTTCTCAAAAGCAGCAATCATTTTAAGCATATACTCTCTGACTGATGCTCCCTCAGCCATCTTAGTGTTGATGATCGTCCTAAGAGCCTCTTACCTTGCAGGCCAGCTCTTATCTGCGAATATCGTGGCTAGTGATTAGCTAATATCATATGCAGTGGTTATGTGCTCGTGTTTAGATTGGAGCACATTAGACATGGAGGCTAATATGTAGCAACGAGCCATCTGTCGCTTTTCAGCGGTGGAACCCTCCCCGATAACAGGGCAGGTTTCGTAGAGGACATACTTATACTCCTCAGCAGTAAGTATTATATCTAAGTTTCTTTTTCAATCCATATAATTTGGACCCGTTAATTTATTCTTACGAAAAATATCGGCCAAAGGACTAAAAGAACTTCTACCAACTATTTCTGAAAAATTGAAAAATAAAAGAAGTCTCAATTTATGAAAAACAAAATAATTTGTGACTTTATCTTTATATTAGATACAATAATAGTTAAACCTATCACTTTTATCTTTAATATGATTATTTTGACTCTTAGGAGAACTGACATAATTTCTTGAGAAGGTTAATAGTTTCCTAAGCTAAGTGTATTAACCACTACAAATTAATTTTCCTTCTAGGTAATGATCTAGAAGATAACTTCATCGTAGGATGGCCGTTTCTTCTCATTTTCTATAGACATTCCTTGCACCAAAACCTCCAATGTGGGCTAGCCGATCATAGTACGTATCCCAGGTTATTAATTATGTCCATCCATTAATTTTAGATCCTTATGGTATCCTCATGCTATAGAGTTCACTCCCAAGGTGATGCGAGGGGACCCACCATCTCTAATGAGGATTGTGATGGAAGCCGTAGGGCCGTTGGAACCCCTCTTCCACTTAGTCTTTTAAAACAATGATTTTTAAAGAAAATTTCTTTTTGAAAATATCTCATTAAGTATCCCTTAACTCTTTGTAAAATATCTAAACTCATAAATCTCTATGTCAAGGTAAAATTCTTTAAGAGATTTTCTATGAATTTATTTTATACAGTTAAGACCTTAATGATTTTCAAAAATTTTCTTTTAAACTTTCTAGAGAATTTGACAAAAATAATTTTCTAGTGTAAAAAATAAAATAAAAATGGCTTTCCATTTTAACTTACAAAAAGATCTAAATTCAAAATATTTTATATGCCAAGGATTAAATCCTTTAAGAAAATATCCAAGGATTAATTTTTGTCCAAGTTCAAAATAACCATTTTTTTAATTTGAAAAATATTTTTCTTATCATAAATTTCCCAAAGACTTTGGTCTTTAGGAAAACACGCACATAGGGTATAAAAAGAATTAAGCATGCTAGAAAACTGTAAACGTTTTCATGTTTTTCTATTCTTTTAACCTAAGTGTCTAAATAATAGAATTAAACACATTAATTAATTAGTAGTCTTGTTTAATCCTAAATTTCCTTTATTATTATTTTCATGCAAAAATATTCCATGAATATTAACTATTGCTAAAATAATAATTTCGCCTTGTATGGGACTCAAAACGAAAAAGAAATAGCAAGAGTTGCTACAGTATCGAGTTGGCTTCCTATGTTTGCAAAAACCTTCATGCTCTAATACCAATTGAAGGTAAAATACGGCAAAATTAAACACAGAAACATGCATAATATCAAACCAGAGGCAGCGGAAGCTTTAAAAATTATAATACCTCTGCGTTTAAAAGACCTTGTTGGCACCAAAGAAGATGTCTAGACTACTTCTTGCTGAATCTAGAAGTCTCTAGTTCCCTTCTAGTCGATAATTCTAGTTGTTGTCCCGCAAGCCGACAGCTTTTTCTAGGCATCAACGCGAATCCTTTTGGCTTTCGGAATATAACCCCACCTAAAATACGCAGTGAATGCTTATGGAAAAAGAAGATGATCTTCTCAATTTGACTAAATGCTATCAAGCATTAATCAGATGAGTTTTTGGTCTCTGTTCTTGCTATTTTTTCCAAAACACAGAGAACCCACGCAAGAGAGAGAGAGAGACGAAGATGTGAACATCTTAAGAAAAAAAATAACGTACTTCTATGAACCTCTTTTGTTCCCTCTGAATCCAAACAACCTTAAAGATAGATTATTATTCGGGTATTCAAAAATCAAACAGAAGCCCTAAGACCCACGTCATGTTTAAGCCATCAAACAGGCCTTTGGACATATGACCCAGTTCATTAGGTTAAGTCTGTTAATTTAATTTAATTATTCCTGGGCTAATAAAAGCCTAATAATTAAATTAATTAAATAATCCAAATGGACTAATATAAACCTCAAGCCTTGGCCTAGTTCATTGGGTTTAGTTTTTAATTTAATTATTTCTGGACTAATACAAGCCCAATAATTAAATTAATTAAATAATCCAAATGGGCCAATAAATAATTCTCTCTCTTTGGACCTTTTATTTTATTCTAACCTAATAAATAAACCAAGTTACTCAAATAAAATAAAATTCATTTTAATATAAGATCAACCCCTCAACCCAAAACCATCAAGACTTATGGGCTATTTCAAAAACCAAAAGACACACCTCCTTAGCTACTAAAATGATCAAAATATCCATGTTATAAAAATAGCTATATTTTACATTTTAAATATTTTTCAATATCACTATAAGGAAATATTGACCCCAAGGACAATGTTGCGTTAGCAAGGTCTTCGATCTACAGGTGTAATGACTAAAATACCCCTCTACGTATCACCGTACATTTTAAAGAAGAAGAGTATACTAACACCTCTCTAAAAGACATCTACCAACCTTAGACATCCAGTTCAATGATTCACGACTCTTAGAATGTCTTCACTTTCCAAGAGAACTACCCTAAAGCAAACACCCAAGTCATGTTCCTCAGGGCCCTAGATATTTAGATCATTCGAACAGTTACAATGGACGATATAGTGCAGAAACTATCTTGTACAAGTCTATCTTAACTAACTAGTCATATATATCCAACATACAAGTATATCGGCTCTTTGATAGAACCTCAACTACAGCATATCAAAGTGCATGCTTCCAGCTTCGTCAGACCACCAACTCATCATACTCAAGCGGTAGAGTATTAGTCAACGCTGTAATAGTAATAGTCTAGGTTTCTTCTAAATAGTACTTTTAGAAACTACTATTACATGTCTTGTTCTACGTATTTGAAACACGCTCATGCTATGAAGTGAGTGGACTACTAACTGGCTAAAGGTAAGCCATTCCTATTTGGAATTCACAACATAATAATCTAGACATGATGAGATTCTTATTCTCACCAATCGGTTGAGAACAAATGTTTATGTGTTAAGTAACCCGTGGTCCATATCTTACTGTGAAAAAATCACTATTCACATGGACCACTTACTGGGATTTTTTATTTTTAAATTTTAGAAATGGTCAGTAGTGGTTCTTTTAGTCCTTTTAGCTGTTATCTATGTGAGAATAAGCTAATGGGTCCAAACTATATGGAATTAAAAAGGAACTTAGATATAATGCTCACTGCTGAGGAGTATAAATATGTCCTGTATGATCCCTATCCTGTGATTGGGGAGAGTTCTACTGATAAGGAGCATGAGATTGAAAAGGTGTAGAAGAAGGCTGATGAAATGGTACATTGCTACATATTGGCCTCTATGTATAATGTGCTCCAGTCCAAATGCGAGTACATGACCACTGCATATGACATCAATGCGTTATTAGTGAAGAATCGCGAGAAAATAAAATACGTAGTAGAAATTGGAGAATTAAAAATTTTCCCAAACTTAATCTAGAAGAACCTACATTTAGGATGCTTTGATTGAACAATCAGATCTGGATTTGTGTTTGATGGTGCTTGTTGGTTTGGAACTGTAAATTGTTCTGTAAGAATGCCAACCAATAATTGACTTATTCATATGAAACATCTTTTAATTTTTTAGAGTATTCTCTAAACCTACTATGACTAATCTACCAATGAAAGTAGAAAAAAAAAGGGATGAAGAAGAATGGAAGAACTTACAGAGTAGCGGCACACACACTGAGGAGGCTCATTTTTTTTCTTGAGACTTATAGAGAACTGCTCTCAAAAATTTGTCAGAACAAATTTTTTTCCCTCATCTTTTTAGGTGGCTGGCCATCCTAAGGATTTTATCCCTCCTAAAACCTGATAGGCCAGGGTTTTAATTCTTGAGCCCATAGCTAATTAAATAGCTATCTATTAATTCATTGATCCACTTGAGCTCAATAAAAAATTACTTAAGATAATTAATTAATAAAATTATTTAATAAATTGGCCGAATATATTATTCTAGGCCAAATAAATAATTATTGGACTCCCAAAATAAATTTTCCATTATTTATTTCATCAAATGAGCCTATATAGTAAATAAAATTTATTAAGGTTATTCGAGCTTTTCTAGGGACCAAAAGACATATTATTCTTGGCTACTAAAATGACCAAAATATTTTTATTAATAAATAGTTGTATTTTATCATTTTAAATATTCCATTTATCACTATATAAAAAAAAAGTTGACTCCAAGAATAATATTACAAATGTGTTGTCTTCGACCTACAGGTGTGATGATTAAAATATCTCTTTACGTACACCTATTATTGAGATAAGAAAACTATACTAACACCTTTCTCAATGATATCTACCATATTTTGATATCTAATATGATAATCTATGACTTCTAGTATATATCTATTTATTTTAAGGAGCTACCCAAAAGCATATATACTAAGGCAGATTCCTAAGGTCTTGGATTATTTAGATTATGTTGGACAATCACAAAAGGGTGATATCTTCACTACATGAAGAAAAGAAACTGTATCGTATAAGCTGTCTTAATTAACTAGAGTCATACACCCAATATAACAAGGTTATTGGCCTTGAGTTAAAGCTTTATCCATTATACATCAAAGTGTACAAATTCAATTTCACTGAACCACCAATTTATACTCAAGTCTTAGGGTATTCGTCCATATAGTAGTAGCGATAGACCAATCTTTATTTATTATATGGTACTTTTATAAAGATTACTATCGCGTGATCTAATTCTACACATTCCAAATACACTTACACTATTGGTGTAAATAGACTACTCACTGGTTAAAGGTAAATTATTATCCATTTAGAAATCATAATGGAATGATCTAAATCTTGATGAAGCACTCAACTTTATCAATCGATCAAGAATATTTTAGCTTGTATGTTAATAGCCCATGATCTACATCTTACTGTGAAAGTACGACATATTCACGTAGATAACTTACAAACATACATGGACCTTAATGTGCATATATATGTATACAAACAACTATTAATGAATAAAATATTTTATTACTTTTCAAAATACAGAAACACATAGACTATTTGGGCATGCATTCTAATAACCTCTTATTTGCACTAAATAGACTATGAAAGCCTATATGTGCCTACCCCTATCACGTCTAGATGTCTTCTAAACACATTTTTGGTCAAAGGCTTGGTAAATGTATTCGTTAGATTATTTGAGAAGAAAATCTAATCAATCACTATCTCCTATTTTTGGATTAACTTTCGGATTAGGTGGTACTTCCTCTTAATGTGCTTGCCTTTCCAATGGTTTCTTTGTTTCTTGCATTGTGATACAACTCCAGAATTGTCACAATACATGGTAATAGGTCTGTCCATTTGTGGCACAACTCTAAGTTCTGTGAGGAACTTCTGAAGTCAAACTACTTCTTTTGAAGCTTCTGAAGCTACCACATACTTAATTTCCATGGTAGAATTGGCAATACAAGATTGCTTAACGCTTCTCTATGAAATAGCCCCTCTAAACAAAGTGAAAATATACCCATTAGTGAATCTTCTTTCATCTTTATCTGTCCGAAAGTCTAAGCTAATGTAACCAATAGGAGCTAAACATTAGCTTTGTAGACATGCATATAATCTCTCATTCCCTCAAGGTACTTGAGTATTTACTTCATAGCTTACCAATGTTCTTCTGTTGGGTTTGACTAAAATCTCCTAACTATACCTACGACGAAGCAAATATTTGGTCTTGTGCAAAGCATGACATACATGAAACTTCCTACTATCGAAGTATAGATAATCCTACTCATTATTTCCTTTTCTTCCGTATCTTAGCACACTGCTTGGAAGATAATGTCAATCTGTACCTAAAAGGTATGATTGCTCTTTTATAGTGATTTATGCTAAATTTAGCTAATATCTTATCAATATAGGTAGATTGAGATAAGCCTAACATTCTTTACTTCATATTTCTAAGAAGTTTTATATAAAAATTGTAGCTTGCTTCTCCTATATCCTTCATACTAAAATTGACTTAATAGCTGAAGCTTTATGGATGATAATGGCCCTACATAATTTCTAATGAGTACAATATCATCCGCATAGAGTACCATAAAAGACATATTATTCCTATCTATTTTTCTATACATATATGACTCATCCACATTTTGCATAAAACTATAAGATTTTATAGTTTTATCAAAAGACATATTATATACTTGCGATGCTTGCTTAAATCCATATATGAATTTCTTAAGCTTGCAGACCATATATTCCTGGTCTTTTGTAATAAAGCCTTCAGGCTGGGTCATATAGATTTCTTCGATATGGTAGCCATTAAGAAAGGTCGTTTTGACATCTATTTTCCATATCTCATAGTTATAATGACATGAAGGGCCAAGAGAATGCAAATAGACTTAAGTATGGCTACTAGTAAAAAAGTCTTCTTATAATCGATCTCTTCTTTTTTAGTATAACCTTTTGTAACTAATCTTACTTTAAATGTTTCTACCTTTCCATCTACACTTCTCTTTCTCTTGTATACCTATTTACACACAATGGGTATAAGCTCTTTAGGTACAGTAACAAAATTCCTGACTTGATTGAGATACATGGACTCAATCTCGGCTTATATTGTAACTTGTCATTTGTCTACATCAACATCAGTGATAACCTCATTATATCTAGCGGGAATTGTTGGAAAGTATGCTATCTTAGACTAGGTTTCTGATATAAATATCGAATATTTTAATAAAAGAATTAATTTTTAGAAATCGTTTGTGAATGTACTTTTTATTTGTGCACAATTTCGTTTGAAAAGACCCATTGTATTTAAATAAGTGATCCATGTGAATGGTGGTCTTTCACAGTAAGGTATGGATCACAGGTTGTTTAACACATAAACATTTATTCTTAACCGATTGATAAGAATGGGAATTTCATCATGTTTAGGTTATTATGTTATAATTCCAAATGGAAAATGACTTACCTTTAGCGATTGAGTAGTCCACTCACTTCATGACATAAGCGTATTTCGAATATATAAAACAAGACCTGTAGTAGTGGTTTCTGAAAGACTACTACCGTTACATCGTGGACTCTGAAAGACTACTCAACGACTTAAGTATGAGTTGGTAGTCTGACGAAGTTGGAAGCATATACTTTGATATGCAATTGTTGAAGTTCAATCGTAAAACTAATATACTTGTATATTGAGTATATGTAACTAATTAGTTAAGACAAACTTGTATAAGATAGTTTCTACACAATATCGCCCTTTGTGATTGTCTGAATGATCTAAAATGTCCAGGGTCCTGGAAAACATAACTTGGATGTTTGCTTTAGGGTAGCTCTCTTGGAAAGCAGAAACACTCCAGGAAGTCGTGGATCATTGGACTAAAAGCCTAAGGATGGTAGATATCATTTAGAGAGGTGTTAGTACACTTCTTCCTCTCTAAATGCACGGCGATGTGTAGAGGGGTATTTTAGTCATTTCACTTGTAGGTTGGAGACTTTGCTAATGCAACATTGTCTTTGGAGTCAATATTTCCTTATGGTGATATTAGGAAAAATTTAAAATGTAAAATATAACAATTTATATAGTAGGGGTATTTTGGTCATTTTAGTAGCCAAGTCGATGTGTCTTTTTGGTCCTCGGAATAACCCGTAAGTCCTAATTATTTTTGGGTTGATGAATTGGTCTCGGTTAAAGAAGATTTTATTTTATTCAGAAAGTCTAATTTATAATTGGATTGGAATTAAAATAAATTGAGAGAAATTTATTATCTGGTTTAATTGGTTAATTAGTTATTCAGAGCCAATGTCCAGTTTGAATAATTAAAAAATTAACCTAGGCTTAAACTAGATGGGAATAAGCTTGTTTAATTATTTATTGGGTTATTTATATAAGTCCAAGAAATAAATAATTAATGTTTAATTATTTTTTATTCATTTGGGCTCATTAATTATTTATTGGGTTATTTCTACAACCCAGGAAATAAATAATTAATGTTTATTATTTTGGACTTTTTGGGTCCAAAAAAAATAATAAATATTATTTTGGCTAAATAGCCTGGACCATAGATTTTTCCAGATATGGTTCAAAAGAATTTAGGGTTAAGCCAAACTTACTATGTTGATAACATCCGAATATTTGAAATATCATATATTGGAAGATATTGTTATCAGTAATCAGAGACCTAGTTTTTTGGCTTAAGAACTCACGCTTCTCTATGGGAAAAAAAACTGATTTTTCCCAAGCTCTCTCTCTCTCGTGACTCTCTCTTCCTCTTGCCATTGTTCTTGATATTGCTAATCAAATAGCAAAGAATCAAACACGTTGAGACTACTCCTCTTCACCTTTTATTTCACCAACAAGGATTGAGGCAGTGGAATATTTCGAAATCCGGAAAGCTTAGCGTTTATGCAAACAATGCGAAGTAGGAGGTTAGCGAGATTTCAACCGGAAGCTTCATCAAGCGGGCAAGAAGGGGCTATCCCTGTAGTTCAATCCATTCTTCCACAGCCTAAGAGGTTTAAGGCACGCAGAGGTATGGTCTAAAGGCTTCCATGTTGTTGTTCTTCATTTTTTTTTTTTTTTGCCTCTGTTTTTTTTGTTTCCCACAAGCGTGCTCCTCTATTTTGTTTCAAACCAACAGGATCTTGTTCCTGACAGTCGAAGACTACTTCAAAAGCCTCTCTAGTCCATCTTTTTAGAATCCTAGATACCCTCCCACTACGACCGACTCTGTTTTAAAGGAATATTTAGTTGTGCCTTTTTAGGTTCCTTAATTGGGGTATTAGAAGTTGAAGCATCAGTCAACTTCTCTTTCAATTCCACCTTACTCAAAACTTTAGTGGACACATTTTATTCCTTCTCTAAGTATTTAGCATAAGTACTAACAAGAACTTTATGCTCTTGTGGATGATAAAAACATCCATGTCGTGTTCCTTTGGATATCATACGAAGTAGCACAATTTCAATCTCGACTCTAACTTACTTTTCTTAGTTATTACATAAGTTGGACAATCCCATACTTTAAGATGATTTAGACTGGACTTATGTCGAGTCTACATCTCACAGAGTGTTTTAGACACTGACTTGGATGGAACTATGTTCAGAATATATGTTGCTATCTCCAAAGCATATCCCCAAACAGAAATAAGAAGAGTTGTATGATTCATTATACTTCTCACCATCTTTATCAAGACTTTATTACATTTCTCAGTGACTCTGTTCTGTTGGGGAGTTCCAAGCACAATTAGCTGAGATAGAATACCCTGATGTACCTAGTAATCCTTAAATTTACCAAGGAGGTACTCTCCACTACGATCTGATCTTAGTTTTTTTTATTAGTTTATCTATTTGATACTCCACCTCAGCCTTAAACTCCTTAAATTTGTCAAAAAAGTTACACTTGTGCCTCATCAAATAAACGTAACCAAAACACATATGATAATCCGTAAATGTAATGAAGTATTCATATCCTTATATGGAAAGTGAAGATATAGGATCACAAACATCAGTGTGAACTAATTCAAGTATTTTCTTAGCCCTTTTTACCTTTTAAATAAAAGATCTTTTAGTCATTTTACCCATATCCTTCATACTAAAATTGACTTAATGGCCAAACCTTTATGGATAGCAATGTCCTTACGTAATTACTAATGAGTATAATATCATTCACATAGAGTACCATAAAGGATATATTGTTCCTATCTATTTTCCTATACATATATGACTCATCTATATTTTGTATAAAACTATAAGATTTTATAGTTTTATCAAAAGACATATTCCATTCTTGCAATGATTGTTTAAATCGATATATGGACTTCTTAAGATTGCAGACTATATATTCCTAGCCTTTTGCAATAAAGCCTTCAGGCTGGGTCATATAGATATCTTCACTATGGTAGCCATTAAGAAAGGCCATTTTAACATCTATTTGCTATATCTCGTAGTCATAATGACATGAAGGGCCAAGAGAATGCGAATAGATTTAAGTATAGCTACTAGTAAAAAAGTCTCCTCATAATCAATCTCTTCTTTCTGAGTATAACATTTTGCAACCAATCTTACTTTAAAGGCTTTCACCTTTCCATCTATACTTCTTTTTACTTTAAAGGTTTCTGCCTTCCATCTACACTTCTCTTTCTCTTGTATACCTATTTACACCAATTGGGTTTAAGCCCTTCAGGTGTAGTAACAAAATTCCAGACTTGATTGAGATTCATGGACTCAATCTCGGCTTGTATTGTAGCTTATCACTTGTCTGTATCAACATCAGCAACAATCTCATTATATCTAGCGGGATCTCATTCCTAATGGTTGAAGACTACTTCAAAAACTTCTCTAGTCTATCTTTTTGGAATCTTAGATACTCTCCCACTATGACTAACTCTATTTATATAAGAATATCTAGTTGTGCCTTTTTAGGTTCTTTAATTGGGGTATTAGAAGTCGAAGCATCAATTAACTTCTCTTCCAATTTCATCTTACTCAAAACCTTAGTGAACACATTTTGTTCATCTTCTAAGTATATAGCATAAGTACTAACAAGTACTTTATACTTTTGTTGATGATAAAAACATCTACAACTTGTTCCTTTGGATATCTTATGAAGTAGCACAATTTTGATCTTGACTCTAACTTATTTTTCTTAGTTAGTACATAAGTTGGACAATCTTATACTTTAAGATGATTTATACTGGGCTTATGTCTAACCTACATCTCACAGAGTGTTTTAGGCACTGACTTAGAAGGCAATAAGTTCAGAATATATCTTGCTATCTCTAAAGTATATCCCCAAAAAGAAATATGAAGAGTTATATAATTCATTATACTTCTAACCATCTTTATCAATGTTTTATTATATTTCTCAGCTACTCCGTTTTGCTAGAAAGTCCTAAATATAGTTAGCTGAGATATAATACTCTAATGTACCTAGTAATCCTTGAATTTACCAAGGAGGTACTCTTCACTACGATCTGATCTTATTTTTTTGATTAGTTTATCTATTTGACATTCCACTTTAGTCTTAAACTCCTTAAGTTTATCAAAAAAGTCAAACTTGTGCCTCATCAAGTAAATATAACCAAAACATATATGATAATCGATAAACGTGATGACGTAATCATATCCTCCTCTGGCAGATGAAGACGTAGGACCACAAGCATAAGTGTGAACTAATTTAAGTATTTTTTTCGCCCTTTCCGCCTTTTGAGTAAAAGATCTTTTGGTCATTTTACCCATAAGACAAGATTCATATTGAGGCCATTTCTCCAATTTCAATGAGTCCAAAGATCCATTTTATATTAACCGCTGAATCAGATTAGGATTTATATGTCCTAATCTTAAATGTCATAAATATAAGTCATCTGATGTGACATTTCTCTTCTTAATATTAGGTTATGTTTGAATATTATTTATTTAACGACTTATAGGATTAACATAGAAAAGATTGTCATACATATTTCTGGAATAAATAATATTTCCATCTCTATTGATTGTAATATCATAGTAGAAAGAAACAGAATATCGTTGATTAATAAAATTTTAACCTAAAATTAAATTACGTTTCAAGTTAGAAACATATAAAATATCTTTCAATACTAGAATCATATTACAGTCAAACAATAATTCCAAGTCTCCTACTACTTCGGCCTACACTTGTACTTGGTTACCCACTCAAAGTCCATGCTCCATTCTACTGAGTTGTCTTATCTTGCTAAAGCCTTGCGAGGAGTTACGATATAGTCAGTAGCTCTAGAATCAACAATTCAAGTGGATAATGATCTAACAATCATAATAGACTCTAAGTAAAGATTAATATGTGAGGAGGACTTGGCTAAGAAGTCCAGACAATCTTTCTTGAAGTACCTCTTCTTGCTACACATGAAGTATTTACCCTTAGGCTTGGTGTCGGGCCTAGATAGACCGGGCTTAGACCTTTTAGGCTAGGCCCTGGCATTGTTCTGGGCTTTTTTCTTTTTGAACTTCATAGGCTGGGACCTAGTTCTATTAGATGAATCAGAACAAGTAACTAAAACCATTGACATAGGCTTCATGATTTTCTCAGCAATATAGAGTTTTTTCATTAACCCAGTCAAGGACATACTCAATTGGTTCATATTGTAATACAATTTACACTGAGAGTATGAATCTAGAAGTCTCAAGCACTATATCAATTTAGTTCTCGGGATTGATAGTTGCCCTTGAGACCTTAACTTCCTCAAAGTGAGAAATTATCATGAACATATGCTTGTTGGAATGTATGCCCAAAATGGCTTACGTACTTCTGTATTTTAGAGATTAATAAAAGTTTCATTCATTAATAATTATTTGTTTACATATATTGTACATTAAAGGTCTAAATGTGTTAGTAAGTAACCTACATGATTGGGTCGTACTTTTACAGTAATGTGTAGATTATGAGCTACTAACACATAAATAAAAAATTGTTCTTGATCGATTGATAGAGTTGGGCACTTTATCAAGGTTTAGATCATCACACTATAATTTCTAAATAGAGAATGGTGTACCTTTAACCAATGAGTAGTTCACTCACACCAATAGTGTAAGTGCATTTAGAATACGTAGAACTGACCACACGATAATAATCTTTAGAAAAGTACTAAATTAAATAAAGATTAGTTTATTGCAGCTATTGCCTGGACGAGTACCTTATAACTTGAGTATAAGTTGGTGGTCTGGTGAAGATGGACTTGTACACTTTGATGTATGTTAGGTGAGGTCTTATTGCAAAGCTAATAACCTTGTACGTTGGATGTATGACTCTAGTTAATTAAGATAAACTTATACAATAGAGTTTCTATAATTCATTACATGAAGAAATCACTCCATTATGATTGTTCGGGATAATCTAATAATCCAGGACTCTGAGGGACCTGACTAAGTATGTACACTTTTGGGTAGCACCTTGTAATAAGTGGATACATACTGGAAGTTATGGATTATCAGACTAGCTATCAAAAGATGGTAGATGTCATTAAAAAAAGAGTTAGCACATTTTTCCTATCTTAATGATGAGTATTACGTAGGGGGTATTTTCGTCACTAATCCTGTAGGCCAAAGACACTGTAAATGCAATATTATTCTCAGGGTTAATATTTCAATATGGTAATAAATAGAATATTTAAAATAATTAATTTGTTAGTGGGGGTATTTTAGTCATTTTAGTAGTCAAGAATAATGTCTTTTGGTCCTTAGAGTAACTTAAATAACTCTAGTAAATTTAATTACTATATGAACTTATTGGTTGAATTTATTATCGAAAGAATTATTCTAGGAGTCTCAATTAATTATTCATTTGGACTAGAATAATTAATTGTGCTAATTTAATTAATTAGTTTATTAATTAATTATCTTAAATAATTTTATATTGAGCTCAAGTGGATCAATTAATTAATAAAAGAAGTAATTTAATTAATTAGTTTATTAATTAATTATCTTGGATAATTTTGTATTGGGCCCAAGTAAATTAATTAATTAATGAAAAAGCTATTTAATTAGTCTTGGACTAATTAAGAAAAGTCCTAGTCCACTAGGGCTTGTGTGTAGTGGCTAATAGGTTTTGGAAACCTATGATAGTCGCCGCTATTAAAAAGGAAAAGGAAATAAGGAAAAAGAAAAAAAAAGGAAATCGATCTTTTATTTTGAAAAGGAAAGAAAGCTATTGCATTAAAAGGACTTGACATAACTAATGCAACATTATCTTTGGGGTCAATATTTTCTTATGGTGATATTAAGAAATTTATAAAATACAAAATACAACTATTTATATAGTAGGGGTATTTTGGTCATTTTAATAACCAAAGCGATGTGTCTTTTTGTTCCTCGGAATAGCTCGTAAGTCCTAATTAATTTTAGATTGAGGAAATGGTCTCAATTAAAAAAGGATTTTATTTTATTCAGGAATTCTAATTTATTATTGGACCAGAATAAAAGAACGAGAGAAATTAAATTAAATTTATTATCTAGTTTAATTGATTAATTAATTATTCAGGACCTAAACCCAAATTGAATAATTAAAAACTAACCTAGGCCTAAACTAGATAAAAAGGCTTGAATAATTATTTTAGTTTATTTAGGCTCATTAATTATTTATTGAATTAATTTTATTGACCAATAAATAAATAATTAATGTTTATTATTTTAGGATCATTGAGTTCAAGGAAAATAGTAATAATTATTGGCCAAATAGCCTAGACCAAAAGGTTTTTTTTTTTAATTCACGGAACAAAAGAGTTTGGAAAAGCTAAACGTCTTTTGTTGATAACTTCCGGGTGTTTTGAAATATCAAAACTCTAGTGTCATGTTATCGGATAGAGTGGCCGTATGTTTTCAATTTTTCATAACACACACACACACACACACGTTAGTGGAAAAAAAAAAACCCAGAAGCCTTGTCCTTCTTCTCTCTTTCTCATTCGTTTTTCTCTTTTTTATCTTCTTGATTTTGCTAATTAATAGCAACAAATCAAGAAGTTTTTGAGAATGTGATTTTCCTCGCCTAA
This sequence comes from Voacanga thouarsii, assembly GCA_026120185.1. Classification (NCBI taxonomy): domain Eukaryota; kingdom Viridiplantae; phylum Streptophyta; class Magnoliopsida; order Gentianales; family Apocynaceae; genus Voacanga; species Voacanga thouarsii. Next base: position 4,059,249 of record JANUWF010000953.1, read on the forward strand.
GTTGTATCACTGACAAGCAATATGTGGTGGATTATTCTGAGTTCTCAAGAAGTATTGGCATTGATTCAAACGAGATGAAGCAAGCGAATCGCGGGTTTTCAATCGGAGGCATCAACAATCCCAGAATCGTCATCACGTGGAGAAGCCATTCCTATGGTCCAACAACCTTCTTCACGACCAAAGATAACACAAAGCACAAAGGTATTAGTTTTTCCTTCCACTGTGTTGTGCGTTTTTTTTTTTTGGCCTCTGTCATGGCCTATGCACGGCTATCTGTTGTTTTCATAGCTTCGGTCTGAACAATAGGGGTTCCTTCTTCTCGACTCGTTGAAGCCTCAGGATCAATGCCCGCAATACACCTACTTCTCCTTAGCATGAATGCAATTGCTCCTAGCCTTCCAGGATATTTACTCTGCCTGAACAGTCAGTGAATACCAAAGGTACGAGGAAAAAATGTCATTCCTTTTTCTTCTCTGCTAGAGAACCAACAGAGTAAACGAAAACTAGAAAGAAAAAACATGGCTAGGTATTTTCTTGAGATAATTGTTATCACAGTTAGCCAATTATTTTTAGTTATAAGTTTTCCTGATAAGTACAAGAAAAAAAATTATGCCTACTCAGTGATATTCAGGATTATCTCTGAGTTTGGAAATTCAAAACCCTTAAACAACCGCCAAACCATTTGAAAAACAATACCCATTTAACCTTAACCAAGCCAAGATCAAACATGAACCTTCGGTCTATCTCATTGGGCTAACCTCAATCAATTGGGCTAGGATTAATTAAAATTCAATGACAATTAATTAATCAACCCAAAAATGAACCAAAATATTTTCTTAAGCCTTTTTACCTAATTCAAATCTGGTTAACTTAAGTACTCAATCTGCACTCAAGCCCTGAATAATTAATTGACCAACTGAACCAGGCCAATAAATAAATCTTTTTTTAGACATTTTATTTTATTCTATCCCAATAAAAGAACTAGGCTAGCTGAATAAAATAAAATTTACTCATAATAAAGATCAATTCCTTAACCTAAATATATAAGGATTTATGAGCTATCATGGGGATCAAAATACACATCATCTTGGTTACTAAAATGACTAAAATACCCCTACTATACAAATAACTATATTTTATATTTTAAATATTTTCTAATACCACCATAAGAAAATATTAACCCCAAGGATAATTCTGCGTTAGCAATGTCTTCGATCTATATGTGTAATGACTAAAACACCCCTCTATACATCGTTGTTCATTTAGAGAGGAAGAAGTGCACTAACACCTTTCTAAAAGATATCTATCATCCTCAAACTTCTAGTCTAATGATCTATGACTTCTTGAAATATTTTCGCTTTTCAAGGAAGTTACCCTAAAACAAATATCCAAGTCATATTCCCTAGGACCCTAGATATTTAAACTATTCAGACAATCACAAAGGAGCGATATAGTATAGAAGTTATGTTGTACAAGTCTGTCTTAACCAACTAGTCACGCATACCCAATATACAAGCATATTAGTTCTACAATAGAATCTCAACTATAGTATATAAAAAACATATGCTTCTAGCTTCGTTAAACCACCAATTCATACTTAAGCCATAGAGTATAAGTCTACACTATAGCAGTAGTAGTCTAGGTTTTTTCCATATTGTACTTTAGAAACCACTACTACTGGTCCAGTTCTATGTATTCGAAATATGCTTGTGTTATGAAGTGAGAAGACTACTTATTGGCTAAAGGTAAGTCATTCCCCATTTAGAATTCTTAACACAATAACCTTACCATGATGAGATTCTCATTTTCATCATTCTGTTAAAAATAATTATTTGTGTGTTAAGTAACCCATGGTCTATACCTTAGTGTGAAAGATCTCCATTCACATAAACTATTTACTTAAACATAATGGATCTTTTTCAGCGAAACTGTGCACAAAAGTAATGAAAAATTTACAAACAACTTCTAAGAATAAAACTTTTATTAATATAAACTAAAATTACATCAAAAACTTGGCCTAAGAGAGTATACATTCTAACAACCCAAGTTTCCTTCTTCTTCAAGCAAACTCTTTTCCAGATAACTCCCTTATTATTGATCTTTCTTCTTCTCTATTCTCCTTTTCTTTTTGTCCTTAAGCCAAATGAAAGGGTTGATCTTATGTTTAACCTCCTACTGTACTGATCTCTCTATTTCTGGGTTAAGGTCGCATATTTTCATATTTAGGATTCGTTTTGGGCTCGAGAAGGTGGTTTCTACCCGTAGTCTAGCAACTCACTTCCTCTTTTAGGGATAATCCAAGATGCTCATCTTTAGTTGTATTATTAGAGATTTGGATGCCTGATCTATATGCTATTGTTATAAGAATTTTATATAAAGGTTCTAGCACTATGAGCATGAACAGTTAGGATGATTGATTATGCTAGTGAGCAATATTATACCTTGTGGTATTGGATCAAGATCTATGTTTGTAATAGATAAGAGGTGATCTTTTTATTTTGTTGGGCATGTTTTGATAATTGTATGATAGAAGATTTTAGTGGTTTAAAAGAAATGAATGTTGATTTGTATTTATGAGCATCTCATGAGAAGATCTTGATTATTGTTTGATGATTTGATCAGTCTAAGTTTCTTTGATTGATTTATATATGATTTGATCAAGTAAGCATTGGATCAACAAGAACAATGGTTGTTATATAATATGTTGATGTACGGTTATAATGGGAGAATACATAATTAAAATCATGAGTCTATTGAGTACTTTTGATGGTTGTGCAATGTTTTGGGAATGGAGATTGATTGTAGTGTTATATAATTGTAGATAAAGGGAATGGCTAAAGTTAAAGATCAAGGCAGCTGATTTTCATCTTTGGCTGAACTATTCCAAGTAAGTTCATGCATGATTTTCAAATATCAATGCTCTTAATTGCAAGTCAATATAAATTTATACTGAATCAAAATGTGATTACTTGGGTTGAAATCATGGTTTGTTTTTCTTACTAGATGTTTTGAGCAAATAACGATATCAGATGAAACATATCTTTTATTTTTCTAAACGATTTAAAACCATACTATTTCAGATGAAACATATATTTTATTTTTTTAAACAATTTAAAATCATACTTGCATATCCAAGGTATTGGAAATTGTTATTTAAGATTGATTCTTGAGTAGAATGCTAATTTATTGAGTACTCAATAAGCGTAGGTTGCTAGGGCTACCCTTTAAAAGATGTGGTAAGTCTCTCAATAGGTGGCCACCTACGAGAGATAAGCTCTTCCTGGATAAGGCGACAGCTCTAATAAGTCAGGCCGGTCTAAGCTACCACTTTAGTCCAAGCATACTGTTAACTAGAGTGGACAACTGGTAAGTTTAGGTGTAGATATGGAGGAGTATTTTACCCAATAGGTCAATCATTACTAAATTGTGATATAGATTTTCACAGTGTTTGTCATGATGTAGGGTTTCACGACAAGAGTTATGATGTAGGGTTTCATAGCTCACTTTTCTGAGTGGTTTCTTTTGTCAAATTATACAACTATGTTTTCTCGTGTAAATGTGCTAAACTGTGTTTTATTTGCAATCAACTTTTATGAATGATTTCAAAGTACATACATGAAATCTCTTTCAAGAACACACAGCAGACTTACTGGGATGTACTTCCATGCATTTGTATTATGTTTTCAGGAAATACCAGATTTGATTAGGTTGGGCATTATTCGAGATTGAAGATTGTTATTTTTGTTTCTTGTTGTACTTCCTTTTGGAGAAACAATTTCATTGTTAATTCTTTAAGACTTGTATTAGTTTTATTATTTTTGTTATAATAAGTTGAGCATTTATTCTGCTTTAAGTTCTTTGGATGGTGTGACATCCCCACTATTTTTGGGTATGTAGGCAGCAGGATGTTGTAGGGCCAACTCTTATTAGAAAACATGGTGCACAACAACACATCGATATCCATATGCAGTAGACATGTTCTCATGCTTAGACTAAAGAATATTGGACATTGAAGCCAACATATAACATCTATCCTTTTCATAACCCTTTTTCCATGCCCTCTTAGCCTCACAGTCTTGGTCCGTAGAATCTTTTCCAAACTCAAGATAGGGTTCTACCAGAACATACTTGTACTCCTCATCGATGATTGCTATGTTCAGATTCCTTTTTTAATCCATGTAATTTCATCCAGTTAACTTATTCTCATTGAGAATAATGGACAAAGGACTAAAACTAGATATTTCTATTGATTGGGAAAAAAAAAACTTCATTCGGAAAGATATTTGTTTTGGAAAAACATATAAAAATACACATTTAAATATCATATTATATCGATGATATAGTTAACCTATTAAAACTATTATAAAAAATTTGAAAATTTTGGTTCTTAGAAAAATTGATAGAGCTTCGTAAGAAGGTTAACAAGTTTCTAATTGTATAACTATCACTAATTAAACTTTCCTAATAGTTAATGATTTAGAGATAGTTCTATCGATAGGATAGCTGCTACATATATTACCTACGGATAATCTAATGTTAATACCTCCAACGTAGGCTAACCGATACCAACATTTATCCATGGTATTAATTATAATTCATTTGTTTGTTCTAGATTCTTGTAGAAATCCATTCTATAGGGGGTCATGCTCAAAATGATATGAGGATAACAACAATCTCGAATAAGAATCCGTGATGGAAGCTGTGGGGCTGTTGGAACTGCTCTTCCACTTAATCTTTTGAGAAGAACAGATTTTTGGAAAAATATTTACCTTCAGATATTTGGTTTTTCATTAACCTTAGTAAAAAAAAAATTCAAAAATGCAACATTATTCTATATATCAAGGATAATAGCCTCTAAGAGAATAAGCCATGATTTATTTATTTATTTCTTTTCACTTCTTAAGTCAAAAAACTTTTCTAGGAACAATATTTAAATTCAAATTATTCTCCACATTAAGGATAAAACCTTTTAAAATAATAAATCTTAATTGTATTTTAAATTCCTAAGTCCCCCTTAAAATGTTTTTTTTAATCGTTTTATCTGCGAGAAAAAATAAATTTCTCAACAACTTGTACATTTGATCACAAAAATAAATAAAATAGTCATACTTCCAAAAATTAAACCTTTTACATGTTATTTCTATCCTTTAATTCTTATGTGACCAAATAATAGATTAAATATAATAATAATAAATTAAAGTGACCTTGTTTAATCCTTAGGTTGTTCTTCTTTTACTAACTATTTTTATTCAAAACTATTTATCACAATACATTGCAAGAAAATAAACTCGTGTGATATGGGCCCCAATAATAAAAAGAATTTAAAAAAAATACGAAAGACATCATCATCTGAGTCCAACTGATACCCATTTCTCTACAGCTCCCAATGTCAGTTCATGGCCTTAACAATCTTGCCACACACCAGAACATATCCGACGTTAGCTGTAGGCATGACCTGGCACTTGTTGTTCTAGAAACTTGCCCCCGAACTAATCCGGCGACTTATTTGGCACCAATTCTTATCTATTGCGTCATTTGCAATTTTTCTCCATTCTTTTCTCTTCGAGATCACTCTATTCCCCAAGCATAATATTTTTACAAAACTCAAAAAAGATAAACTAAGTTTAAAACAACAAAACAAGAACCTATGTTTTTCAAATTGAGGCTTGCACAAGTTCTACAGGGAAAGTGAATAAATAATAAATATAAGTGCCTATGCGTCCACACATTAGGTGTACATAACATCCACCCATATCAAAAATCATGAGAGATCCACAAAATAATCACAAAGATTGGATTATTATTAATAAAGGAACCACCTTTTTCAGTTATTAACCTAAGCATGCTCCTAGATTAAACCAGTGGCTCTGATACCATTTAAAGGATTGCGAGAAAATAAAATAAGCAGTGGCAACTTGTAAATTAAAATTTTTTCCAAACATAATCTAGAAGAATTTATTTTTAGGACACTTTGGTTAAAAAAACAGAACTCGATTTGTGTTTGATGGTGCTTCTTGGTTTGGAACTGTAATTTGTTCTGCGAGTATGCCAGCCAATCGTCGACTCCATCATATCAAATCCTATTTAATCTTCCAACATAATCTCTAAATCCACTATGGACTAATATACTAGTGAAATTAGAAAAAAAAAAAAGAGAGAAAAAGAAGAACAGAAGAACTTAGAGAATGGCAGCACACACACTGAGGTTAGTTTTTTTCTTGAGCCTTACAAAGAACTATTCTAAAATATTTGCTAGCACAAAATTCTATTCCTTCTTCCTAGGGAGCTGGCCATCTTAGGGATTTTATCCCAACGGTTCATACTCCTAAAACCTTGACGGGCCAAAGTTCTAATTCTTGAGCCCATGACTAATTAAATAGCTGTCCTAGTAATTAATTGATCAACTTGAGCCTAATATAAAATTACCTAAGAAAATTAATTAATAGACTTATTTAATAAATTGACCAAATATATTATTCTAACCTAAATAAATAATTATTGAACTCCTAGAATAATTCTTCCATTACTTATTGAAGGATCGCGAAAAAATTAAATACGCAACGGAAGACAACAAATTAAAATTTTTTCCGAGCCAAAGTCTAGGAATTACTTCTAGGGCTATTAACTTTAATAACCAGTGTCAAATTTAGGTTTGATGATGCTTGTTGAACACGAATGTCTACTTGTTTTATAGGGACACCAGCTAATCGCCAACTCCTTTGTATCAAACACTTCCACATTTGCAAGCTCTTGATCTTCCAGAGTATTCTCTAACCACTATGGACTTCTATCGGTGAAAGTAGAATTAGGGTGAAGAAAATTGTAATAAAAACGGAAGAGCTAAACGTTAAGGAAAAATGAAGGAAAATAAAAATAAGAAAAATTTGTGGCTTCAATTCTTTTTCTTCAAAGAAATAACTGAAAGCTCTATATTCCAATTTTGCGTTCAACCAACCATAATAGCACACAAAATGCCATTTTTTAAAATTATTAGCTTTCATTTTCATTTTAGAAACAAAGCAGCCACCTATATTTCTTTGTTTCATTTTTTCTCTTTTCCTTTTTTTTTTCTTCTTTTACGTGGTAACTTCCATCAAAAACCCTGATGGGCCATACTCTCTTAATTAGTCCAATGACTAATTAAATAGTCCTCTTATTAATTATTTAATCCACTTGGGCCTAATATTAAAAATTACTCAAGGTAATTAATTAATTAATTAAATTAGCTATTTTATTAATTAGTTAAGCAACTTGGGTCCAATATAAAATTATCCAAGATAATTAATTAATTAACTAATTAATTATATTGGCCTAATTAATTATTCTAGCCCAAATAAATAAATAATTGGACTCCTAGAATAATTTTTTTAATAATAAATTCACCCAATAAGTCTATATAGTAAATAAATTTCTAAGATTATTTAAGATACTCTGCAAACGAAAAGACATCTTATTCTTGACTACTAAAATGATCAAAATATTTTTACTAACAAGTAGTTGTATTATAATTATTTTAAATATTTCATTTATCACTATAGGAAAATATTAACCCCGAGAATTATATTGCGAGTGCAGTGTCTCCGACCTATAGGTGTAATGATGAAAATACCCCTCTACGTAATACCCGTCATTGAGATCGAAAAATAATACTAACATATTTCTAAATAATATCTACCATCCTTTGATGACTAGTCCGATAATCCACGACTTCCAATACGTATCCACTTGTCACAGGGAGCTATCTAAAAGTGAACCAACTTAGTCATGTTTTCCAAGACATTAGATTATTATATTATCCTGAACAATCACAAAAGAATGATTTCTTCACATAATAAAGCATAGAAACTCTATTGTATAAGTCCGTCTTAATTAATTAGAGTCATATACTAAATGTACAAAGTTATTGGCCTTGCGATAAGACCTCACCAAACATCTATCAAAGTGAACAAGTCTAGCTTCACCAGACTACCAACTTATACTCAAGTCCTAGGGTAATCGTCCATGCAGTAACTGCGATAAACCAATCTTTATTTATTTTAGTACTTTGGTAAAGATTATTATTGGTCCAGTTTTACGTATTCCGAATACATTTATATTATTGGTACAAGTGGACTACTCATTGGTTAAAGGTTAACCATTTCCCATTTAGCAACCATAGTGTAATGATCTAAACCTTGATAAAGTGTCCAACTTCATCAATCGATCAAGAACAATTTTTTTTCTCTTTTGTGTTAATAACTCATAATCTACATCTTACTATGAAAGCATAACACAATCACGCAGATTACTTACTAACACACTTAGACCTTTAATGTGCGAATATATGTAAACAAACAGTCATTAATGAATGAAACTTTTATTAGTTTCCAAAATACAGAAATACATAATACATTTTGGGCATATATTCCAACAATCTCTTACTTGCACCAAATGGACTATAATAGTCTATATGCACCTACTCCTATGACATCCAAGTGTCTTTTGAACACCTTCTCTATCAAAGGCTTAGTAAATGGGTCCGCCAGATTGTTTATTGCGGAAATTTGATTAACCAATATCTCCTCTTTCTTGATGAACTCTCAGATCAAGTGATACTTCCTTTCAATGTGCTTGCCCTTCTTATGATTTCTTGACTCCTTACATTGTAACACAACTTTAAAATTGTCTCAATATATTGTTATGGCCATGTCCATGTATGGCACAATTTCAAGTTTTATGAGGAACTTTTGGAGCCAAGCTGCTTCTTTAGAAGCTTTTAAAGCTTCCACATACTCAACTTCTATGATAGAATTAGTAATCCGAGATTACTTGACACTCCTCCATGAAATAACCCCTCCAGACAAAGTGAAGACATATCCACTAATAGATTTTCTTTCATCTTTATCTTTTTGAAAATCTAAGTCCGTGTAACTGGTAGGAACTAAGTTCTCGACTCTGTAAACTAGCATTTAATCCCTCGTTCCCTTTAGATAGCTTTATAGCTTACCAATGTTCTTCCCTAGCGTTTTACTGATACCTGCTAACCATGCCTACTACAAAGTAAATATCTGGCCTAGTATAAAGTGTAGCATGTATGAGACTTTCCACTGCCGAAGTATAGGGAATCCTACTTATCCTATCATTTTCTTCTTACATCCTAGGACACTACTTGGAAGATAAATTCAATCTATGCCTAAAGGATATGATTGCCCATTTACACTGATCCATGCTAAACCTAGCCAGTATCTTGTCAATATAAGCTGATTGGGATAACCTTAACATTATTTTCTTCATATTTCTAAGAAGCTTAATACCAAGAATATAGCTAGCGTCTCCCATATCCTTCATGCTAAATTGACTTGATAGCTAAACCTTTATAGATGACAATGTCCCTACATCATTTTTAATGAGTTGAATGTCATCTACATAAAGTACTATAAAGGACACATTGTTCCCATCTAACTTTCTATATACACATGGTTCATCCACGTTTTGTATAAACCCATAAGACTTCATAGTCTTATCAAAATGCAAGTTCCATGCTTGTGGTGCTTGCTTAAATCCATAAATGGACTTCTTAAGCTTGCACACCATATATTCTTAGTCTTTCGCAACAAATCCTTTAGGTTAGGACATATAGATGTCTTTGCTAAGATAATTGTTAAGAAAGGCAGTGTTGACATCCATTTACCATATCTCGTAGTTATAGTGACATGCGATGGTCAAGAGAATGCATATAGACTTAAGTATGGAAACAGGTGAAAAGGTATCCTCATAATCGATTTATTCTTTCTAAGTATAACCTTTTGTGACCAACTTTGCTTTAAAGGGTTTCACCTTTCCATCCATACCTTTCTTTCTCTTGTATACCCACTTACACCTTATGGGTTTAATCTCTTTAGGTGCAGTAACAAGATCGCATACTTGATTGAGATACATAGACTCAATTTCAGCATCTATTGTAGTTTTCCATTTGTCTACATCAACATCAACAATGGCCTCATCGTATCTAGCAGGATCTTGTTCCTGATGGTCGGAGATGACTTCAAAGGCCTCTCCACTCCATCTCTCAAGAATCCTAGATATCCTCCTACTACGGTGTAACTCAGTCTATATGGGAACATCTGGTTGTGTCTCTTTTAGTTCCTCAATTTAGGTGTTAGAAGTTGAGGCGTTAATCAACTTCTCTTCGAATTCCACATTACTTGAAACCTTAGTGAATACACTTTATTCATCTTCCAAGTACCTAGCATGAGTACTTATAAGTACCTTTTGCTCTTGAGGATGATAAAAGTATCCACCCTTTGTTCTTTTTAGATACCCTACAAAATAGCACAATTCTGATCTTGGGTCTAGCTTACTTTTTTTAGTCAATACATTAGTTGGACAATCACATACTTTGAGATGATTCATACTGGGCTTTCATCCAGTCTATATCTCATAAGGTGTCCTAAGCACTAACTTGGAAGGTACCAAGTTCAGAACATATGCTACTGTTTCCAGAGCATATCCCTAAAAAGAAATAAGAAGAGTTGTATAACTCATCACACTTTTGACTATTTCTATCAATGTTCTATTTCTTCTCTCAACTAGAGTCCCAAGTACAGTTAACTAAGATACTATGCCTTGATGTGCCAAGTAGTTCTTGAATTCACTAAGGAGATATTCTCCACCACAATCCAATCTTAGCTTTTTAATTAGTTTACTTATTTGACGCTCCACCTCAGCCTTAAATTCCTTGAATATATTAAAGACATCAGACTTGTGCCTTATCAAGTAAACATAACCAAAATGCAAGTGATCATTTGTGAATGTGATAAAGTAATTATAACATTCTCTAATTGGTGAAGATATAGGACCATGAACATCAGTATGAACAAACTCTTATATTTCCTTAGCCCTTTTCGCCTTTTGAGTGAAGGACCTTTTGGTCATGTTACCCTTAAGACAATATTCACACTGAAACCATTCCTCCAATTCCGATGAGTGTAAAGACCTATTTTGGATTAGCCTCTGAATCCGATTAAGATTTATATGTCCTAATCTCAAGTGCCATAAATAAGAGTTATTTAATGTGGCATTTCTCTTCTTATTATTAGGTTCTGTCTAAGTATTATTGAATTGACAACTAATAAGATTAATATAAAAAAGATTCCCATATATGTTTCCAAAATAAATAATATTTCTATTTCTACAGATTAAAATATCAGAATGAAAAGAAACATAATATTCTTGATGAATCAATTTAGAAACTAAAACCAAATTCTGTTTAAAACTAGAAATATCTTTCAAAATTAAAATCTTATTATAATCAAATAATAGCTCTAAGTCTCCCATTGCTTCGGCCCACACTTGTACTTCATTGCCTACTCAAAGTGCATGCTCTCCTCTACTGAGTTGCCTTATCTTGTTGAACCCCTGCAAGAAGTTATAGATATGGTTAGTAGCTCTGGAATTAACAATCCAACTGGATGATGATCCAACTATCAAAATAGAATTTATGTATAGAGCAATACCTGAGAAAGACTTGGCCAAGAAGTCCAGACAATTCTTTTTTAAGTGCCCCTTCTTACCATATTTGAAACACTTACCTCTGGGCTTATCGCTGGGCTTAGATGCACCGGGCTTGGATGTCTTAGGTTGGGCTCTTGCATTGTTCTGGGCCTTTTCTTCTTTTTGAACTTCTTGGGCTTAGGCCCAGTTCTAGAAGATAAACCAAAACGAGTAATCAAAATCTTTGAATCAGGCTTCATAATTTTTTCTGCAGCCTGAGGTTTCTTCATCAGCTCTTGCAAAGACATGCTCAACTTGTTCAAGTTATAATTCAACTTGAAATGAGAGTACAATTTTGGCAAAGTCTCAAGAACCATATCAATTTAACTCTCGAGATCGATTGTTGCCCTTAGGACCTTAGCCTCTTCCAATTGGGCAATCATCTTGAGTATATGCTTGCGAACCAATGCCCTCTCAGCCATCCTAGTGTTCATAATTACTCTAAGAGCTTCCTGCCTTGTGGACTGGCTCTTATTAGCAACCATGGTACGCAACAAAACATCAATGTCATATGCAGTAGGCATGTTCTCGTGCTTAGACTAGAGACCATTGCATATGGAAGCCAACATATATCATCGAGCCATTTCATTAGCTTTCATGATCCAGAAATAGTTCTATCGATAAGATGACCACTACTCTCACCACTTACGGATAATCCAGTATTAATGCTTCTAACGATAGGCTGGCCGACATTAATCCTTATCCTAGGCGTTAATTATAATTCCTTCGTTAGTTCTACATTCTCATGAAAATCCATCCTATAGGGGGTCATACTCAGAACGATGCGAAGATAACCACAATCTCTAACAGGAACCTGTGATAAAAGCCGTGGGGCCGTTGGAACCCCTCTCCCACTTAATCTTTTGAGAAAAATAGGTTTTTAGGAAAAATATTTCTTTAAAATTATTTAGTTTTTATTAACTTTAGTAAAAATTCAAAAAATTCAATTATTAATTTCTATGTCAATGATAAAACCCTTTAAGAAAATAAATTATGAATTTTTAATTTCACTTCTTAAGTTAAAACCATTTTCTAAGAACTAAATTTAAAATACTTAAATTTAAAATTATTCTCCATATCAAGGATAAAAACCTTTGGAAGAATAAATCATGAATTAATTTTTAAATTACATAGTTCCAATTTAAAACATTTTCCTTCATTGTTTTATCTAGAGAAAAAATTAATTTCCCAAAAACCTTTGTGCATTTGATCACAAAATTAAATATAATAGACATGCTCCAAAAAATAAAATTTTTATATGCTATTTCTAACCCTTAATTCTTATGTGACCAAATAATGGATTAAACATCATAATAATAATAAAATTAAAATGATCTTGTTTAATCCAAAAGTGGTTCCCTTTTACTAACTATTTTCATACAAAATTATTTATCACAATAAATAAATTATTGCAAGAAAAATAACCTAATATGATATGAGCCCCAAAAGAAAAGAAAATACAAGAAAAATAAAATGAATAAAAAAACAAGAAGACCAAATGACCTGCAAATCCAACCGTTGAACCGCCAACCAAGTCTTGCATTTTTATCCTTTTCCACAACCACGCGTGGCTGGTCTTTTTGGCAGCCTTCCAATTTTTCCCCCCAGTACAATCTTCTTTAAGGGTTTTTCATTCAAACACCAATTAATTTATTTTTTTATTTTTTTACAAAAAAATCCTAAATAAATTGAAATACAATTTCAAATGCCTATGTCTTTCAAAATGAGCGTACACGATTTCTACAAAAGCGATTAAAAAATAAATTACAGGTACCTATGCCTCTACGCACGAGGCGTACACAAAATCTACCCATGTCAAAAACCACGAGTGATCTATACAATTGCAAAGATTATATTTTTATTAGTAAAGGAACCACATTTTCTAGTTATTAACCTTAAGCATGCTGCTAGATTTAACCAAAGTACTAATACCACTTGAAGGATCACGGGAAAATTAAATACGCAGCGGAAGACAACAAATTAAAATTTTTTCTGAGACAAAGTCTAGGAATACTTACTTCTTGGGAAATTAGCTTTAATAACTAGAGTTGAATTCAAGTTCGACAATGCTTGTTGAACAAGAACATTTACTTGTTCCATAGGAACACCAGCAACCATTAGCTCCTTCGCATCAAACACTTACTACATTTGCAAGCTCTTGACTTTCCAAAGTATTCTCTAACTACTATGAACTTCTACCGGTGAAAGCAGAATTAGGGTGAAGAAATTTGGAACAAAAATGGAAGAGCTAAATGTTAAAGAAAAATAAAGGAAAAATGAAAATAAGAAAAACCATTTGCTTCTATTCTTTTTCTCCAAAGAAAAAAAAAAATGAAAGCTCGATTTTCCAATTTCCAACTCTTTGGTCAACCAACAATAATGGCACATGAGATGCCCTTTTTTTAAATTTAGAAACAAAATAGCCACCTATGTTTCTTTGTTTCCTTTTTTTCTTTTTTTACATGGCTACTTCCATAAAAAAAAAAAAACCCTAATGGGCCATACTCTCTTAATTAGTCCAATGACTAATTAAATAGCTCTCTTATTATTTAATTAATCCACTTGAGTCCAATATTAAAAATTACCCAGGATAATTAATTAATAAATAAATTAGTTATTTTATTAATTAATTAAACAACTTGAGCCCAATATAAAATTATCCAAGATAATTAATTAAATAGGCCCAATTAATTATTCTAGCCCAAATAAATAAATAATTGGCCTCTTAGGATAATTCTTCTAATAATAAATTCACACAACAAGCCCATATAGTAAATAAATTTACTAAGGTTATTTAAACTATTTTGGAGACTAAAAGACATATTATTCTCAACTACTAAAATGATCAAAATATCATTGCTAACAAATAGTTGTATTTTAATCATTTTAAATATTATATTTATCACCATATGAAAATTTGACCCCGAGAATAATATTGCAAGTGCAGTGTCTCTGACTTTCAGGTGTAATGGTGAAAATATTCCCTTGTGCAACACCCGTCATTGAGATCGGAAAATAGTACTAACACTTTTCTTAATGACATCTACCATTCTTTGATAACTAGTCCAATAATCCACGACTTTCAGTACGTATCCACTTATCATAGGGAGTTACCCAAAAGTGTACATACTTAGTCATGTTTCTCAGGGCTCTAGATTATTAGATTATCCTAGACAATCGCAAGGGGGTGATTTTTTCACGTAATGAAGTATAGAAACTCTATTGTATAAGTCCGTCTTAATTAACTAGAGTCATACACCCAACGTAAAATGTTATTAGCCTTGAAATAAGACCTCACCCAACATATATCAAAGCGTACAAGTCCAGCTTCACTAGACTATCAACTTATACTTAAGTTCTAGGGTACTCGTCCACGCAGTAGCTACGATAAACCAATATTTATTTATTTTAGTACTTTACTAAAGATTGTTATTGCGTGATCCAAGTCTATGTATTTTGAATATACTTAGACTATTGGTGCGAGTGAACTACTCACTAGTTAACGGTAAACAATTCCCTATTTAGAAGCTATAGTGTGATGATCTAAACCTTAATAAAATATCCAGCTTTATCAATCGATGAAGAACAATTTTTTTTCACTTATATATTAATAGTTTGTAATCTACACCTTACTGTGAAAGCACGACCCAATCACGTAGATTACTTACTAACACACTTAGACCTTTAATGTGCGAATATATATAAATAAACAACCATTAATGAATGAAACTTTTATTAATTTTCAAAATACAAAAATATATAGTATATTTTGGGCACATATTCCAACATTTATTTCATCTAATGAGCCCATATAGTGAATAAATTTACTAAAGTTATTCAAGCTCCTTCGGGGACGAAAATGAATATTATTCTTGGCTACTAAATTGACCAAAACACCTTTATTAATAAATAGTTGTATTTTATCATTTTGAATATTCCATTTATCACTATATGAAAAAATTAACCCCAAGAATAACATTACAAATACATTGTCTTCGACCTACATTTGTAATGACGAAAACACCCCTCTACGTGACACCCACCGTTAAGATAGGAAAAATGGACCAACACCTTTCTCAATAACATCTGCTACCCTTTGATATCTGGTCCAATAATCTATAACTCCTAGTATGTACCAACTTATCTCAGGGGCTATCCAAAAGCATACATACTTAGCCATATTTCCCAAGGCCCTAAATAATTTAGATTATCCTAAACAATCACAAGAGGGTGATATCTTTACTAAGTGAAGAAAAGAAACTTTATCATATATGCCTGTCTTAATTAACTAGAGAAATACACCAAATGTACAAAGTTATTGGCCATATGTTAATATCTCACCTATCATACATCAAAGTGCACAAGTCTAATTTCACTAGACCACCAACTTATATTCAAGTTTTAGGATATTCGTCTATGTAGTAGTGGTAATAGACCAATATTTATATATTATATAGTACTTTAATAAAGATTACTCTCGCGTGATCTAATTCTACGCATTCTAAATACGCTTACACTATTAGCGTGAATGGACTACTCACTAGTTAAAGTTAAATTATTCTCCATTTAGAAATCATAGTATAGTGATTTAACCTTGACGAAGTACCTAATTTCATCAATCGATCAAGAATGTTTTAGCTTGTACATTACAATACAAGAAAATGATATATTTGTGACAAAACTTTAGCTAGGAAAAAAATTTTGTCACTCAAAGCACTCTTAGCGACAAAAACTTTTTGTCGCTACTGACGAAGACCTTTAGTGATAAATTTTTTTTCTAGCTAAAAGTGATTGCATTAGTTAGGAAATAAGTGTATTAGTAAGGAAAATTTAAGTTTCCTCACTAAAGGTGCATCATTAGTGATGAAAATTCATTTTCTAGCTATTTTTTCTTGCAGATGATGGTGAAAATGTTTGAATATATACCCACTAAGACTGTATTTTTTATATAATTTCAATTAAATGAATAAAATTTTTATTGTTATTAATTGTTTATGTTTTTGCATTTTAATTTAGGCAAAATATTACTAGAAAAGACCTAGTATGTTTGAGCAAATAATCCATGTGAATGGAGGTCTTTCACAGTAAAGTATGGATCATTAGTTACTTATAAATTATCATTTTTAACCAGATGATAAGAATGAGAATCTTAGTATGATAAGGTTATTGTGTTATGAATTCTAAATAAGGAATAACTTCCCTTTAGCTAATGAGTAGTTCTCTCACTTCATAACGTAAGCATATTTCAAATATGTAGAACTGGAACTATAGTAGTGGTTTCTAAAAGCATTATATGGCAGAAATCCAAACTACTACTGCTACAGCATGGATTTATGCCTTACGGCATGAGTATGGGTTGGTGGTTTGGCAAAGTTAGAAGTGTATACTTTGATATGGTATAGTTGAGATTATATTAAAGGACCAATATACTTGTATGTTAGATATATGTAATTAATTAGTTAAGACAGACTTGTATAAGATAGTTTCTACACTATATCGCCCCTTAAAACAGTTTGAATGATCTAATAATCCAAGGCCTTGGGGAATATGACTTGGATGTTTGCTTTAGGGTAACTTACTTGGAAAGCAAAAACATTCTAGGAAGTCGTAAATCATTGGACTGGAGGTCTAAGGATGATAGGTGTCATTTAGAGAGGTTCTGAATGTACGGTATTATGTAGAAAGGTATATTTGTCATAACACCCGTATGTCGGAGACTTTGCTAACGCAACATTATCTTTGGAGTTAATTTTACTTTTGGTAATAGTAGAAAATATTTAAAATGTAAAATACAGCTATTTCTATAGCATGGGTATTTGGTCATTTTAATAGCTAAGGCGATGTGTCTTTTGATCCTCAGAATAGCCTATAAGTCCCGATAGGTTTGGAATGAGAAATTAGTCTTAAATAAAATGGATTTTATTTTATTTTGATAGCCTGATTTATTTATTAGGTTATAATAAAATAAAGGGTCTAAAGGGAGAATTAACTAATTAGTGTAGTAGGTTAATTAATTGTTCAAGGCTTGAGCCTGATTTGAATAATTAAAATTAACCTGGGCCTAAACTAAAATAAACTACAGTATTAGACTCATTTATTTAGTTTGTATAATCAATTATTTATTAGGATTTTTAATTAATCATAGTTTAAATAATTAATTTAGCCCAATAGCTTAGACTAAGGTCCAATAGGCTAGGCTTGAACATGTATAGCTTTGGGCTAATTGATTTGAGAGTTGGTTGTGATATGAGTCTGGTTCAGTTATTTGAACTCCTAGGTGATAGCTTGAGAGAATATCAATTGATAAAGTTTTAATCTAGCTTGAAGACCTTAAGGCTATCGGGGCTCTGATATGGTTAAATAGACTAAGGAAAAAATATTATCCTAACAGAGTGTCTAGCACGTCTGTGATTCTCTCTAGGTTTTCTCTATGTGTATTGTTTTTCCCAAAAAAATATACAGAAGCATAAATAGACGCCTCTTGATACTACTCATTAGTAGGTTGTCAAGAGATTTCAATAAGCCAATTATTTTCTCTCAAAAAGGCTTTCACCAAGCCTTCAGGCGTCAGTCATATTTCGAAAGACTGGAAGCAGTAGCATTGATGCCCAAGAGAAGTCTGAAATTAGCAGGCCATTCTCCAGAGATCATAGCTAATTCAATTTTAGTGGTTGCAAAGGTATTAACTTCTTCCACTGCTGTGTTTTTTTACTTGCTTCCATGTGTCTGTTTGCTATATTTCACCTTCAATTGGTATCAGAGCCAGGTTAGTTTTATAGCAAACGTAGGAAGCATGCCTAGGCTAAATAAAATTAGCAAGTTTTTTATTGATTATTTATTTAAGAACCTTCATATGTCTGGTATGGGTAGACATAATATGAGCTTTAGAAGTATAGGCTTTCTGCATTTTATGGTTTTCATAAATATCGTGTAAGCCCAGTGTTTAAGGGCATAGGTGGATATTGTTTTACAAAGAGAGATTGAGAGATCTTGTAATTTCTGTAAATGTTTTATGCCTATGGATTCGTCTGGATGGAGAAACCAAAAGAAGAAAGGAGAAGATCGGAGCCAAAATGCAGAAGGTGAAGGTCTTCAGAGAAAAGCCAGGTCGGGATTCAATCCAGCAAATCGTGGCTCTAGAGTAAAAATGCTAAAAGTTGCGACTAGCTTCATTGAAGTCAGTTGCGGATAGTTTTGAGAAGAGTTTCAACCCTAGTTGCAGGCGGCTGGTGCCGTGGCTTAAGGCACAAGAGTACTGAGCTTCAGCTCAAGGCACTTTTAAGTGCCGAGCTGCGACTGGTTAGGTTAGCCCAGTTCAAGGTCTTTTGATCCAATGTGACAGGTGCATGAAAACCAAGAAAATTTTATAATTTTCTTTGTAATTTGCTTTTCCACTTTAAGTCCCATACCAGACGAAGTTATTATTATTTTTTGCATAGTTAATATTTTTGAAATATTTTGTATGAAAAATAATAGTAAGGGATTTAGAATTAAATAAGATCATTAATTAATTAATTGATGTTTTAATTCTTTAATTTGAGGCACTTAGATTAAAAGAATAGAAAAATATAAAAACATTTACAGTTTTCTAGCATGCAATTTTCTTTTAACAACCTATGTACATATTTTCTCAATGACCAAAGTCTTTAGGAATTTTTAACAAAGAAAAATATTTTTCTTTAATTAAATGTTATTTTAACTTAATGGCAAAAATTAATCCTTAGTTATACTCTCAAAGGATTTTATACGTGATATAGAGAATATTATGGATTTAAATATTTTTGTGAGTTAAAAGGAACAACCATTTTAATTTATTTCACAAGGAAATTGTTTTTGTCAAATAAAACTTAAGACCAAAGTCTCTTAAAAGTTTTAAAAGGAAATTTTTGAAATCATTAAGTTATTAACTAGGAAAAATTAATCCATAGAAAATCTTTTAAAGGATTTTTACCTTGACATAGAGATTTTTAGGTTTATATATTTTATAAGAGTTAAGGGATCCTTAATGGGATATTTTCAAAATGACATTTTATTGAAAACTCTTATTTTAAAAGACTAAGTAGGAGTGGGGTTCCTACGACCCTAGGGCTTCTATCACGGTCCTTATTAGATATCGTAGATCTCCTCGCGTCATCCTAAGAATGAATCTATATAGGATAGGGATTTCACAAGGATCTAGACCTAATGGATAGACATGATTGATGCTCAAGACACGTACTGTAATCAGTCGCCCACATCGGAGGCATAGTGTGAGGATTGTCCATAGGAAATGAGAAGAAATGGCTATCCCTTGATGGAGTGATCTTCTGGATCACTACCTAGAACGGTAGTTGATTTGTGGTAGTCAACACACCTAGCTTAGGAAATTACTAATTTTTTCGAGAAGCTATGTCAGTTTTTCTAAAAGCCAAATTGATCATAGTAAAGATAATAGAGATAGGGTTAACTATTATCAGTTTTAATATAAGGATAAAGTGTACACATTATTTATTTTTCACAAACTAAGAATTTTCTTTTATTTTTGATATTTTTAGAAATGGTTGGTGGAGATTCTTTCAGTCATTTAGCTGTTATTCTCCGTGAGAATGAACTAACGAGTCCAAACTATATAGATTAGAAAAGGAACGTAAATATAATATTCATTGCAGAGGAGTATAAGAGTGTTCTTTATTAAACTTGCCCTGTTATCGGGGAGGATTCTACTGAAGAGGAGCGTGAGGCTGAGAAGGTATAGAAGAAGATTGACAAGATGGCTCGTTGTTACATATTAGCCTCCATGTCTAATGTGCTCCAATCAAAATATGAGCACATGGCCACTGCTTGTAATATTAGCACATCATTGGCCATAATGTTTGCTGATAAGAACCAACTCGTAAGGTAGGAGGCTCTTAGAATGATCATTAACACCAAGATGGCTGAGAAAGTATCAGTCATGGAGCATATGCTCAAAATGATTACGATTTTCGAGGAAGCAGAAGTCTTGGGGGCTGTGATTGACCCCGAGAGCCAAGTGGATATAGTTCTCGAATCTCTGTCAGACTCTTTTACTTAGTTCAAGTTGAATTACTATATGAACAAGTCAAACATGAGTTTAATAGAGTTAATGAAAGAGCTCCAACTGGCGCAAAAAGTCATAAAGCCACAATCCAAGGCTATGATTGCTTCTTCTTCAAGAATTGGGTCCAAGCCTAGAAAGTTTAAGAAGAAGAAAGGAAACGTAGCCGCCCAGTCCAAGTCCCAGCCCAACAATCCTAAGGGCAAGCACTTCAAATATGAGAAGAAGGGACACTGAAAAAGTAGCGTCCTAGGACTTGAAGCGCTTGCCCTTGGGCAAGACTAGAACCCTAGGTAAACTAGCTTCCTAGGACTCAAGATCTAATAAACTAAGCCAACTAAATCAATACCCCTAACCCAAGAAGTCAAGAACAAATAAGATGAGAAGATTTAGACAACCAATTGAACTCATAAAAGAACCCTAAATTAGCTAGGAACCTAAAACCCACTTTAAAAAGAACAATGATCTATTCTAAAAAGATTTGAGACTAGATTCTTAGATTATACTAAAGTTTAAGAGTAGACTTGGTTGATTTGGGAATCACCCAAGAGGATTAACCTCAAGAACTTTAATAATTTCTCTATTCATAAATATCAAAAGTTGTCTATCACAAGAGTAAGGAGATATATATATATATATATATATATATATATATAAAGATAACAAACTAAACCTAACAAATAGGAGATGTAATCTCAACTATTCATCTCCTAAGTAAGTCTAAAATATACATATTACAAGTCCAAAGTTGTGAAAATTAAATTAGAAATAAAAAAAATAAAACAAGAGAAATCAGCAAAACAGAGCTATGCTTGAAATAACCTAGTGCAAGGTGTATTAGTGGACCCGGTGCCAGGTGTGATCTGGAGACAGAATAATTTTGTTCCAGTGCGGACCTGGCACTAGGTATACTAGTGTACCCAGTACCAAGTGTGTTCTACTCTCCTCACACCCTACTTTTCTTGTTTTTTCGGCCTCCTCTTGTGCTCTTTTGGCCCTCCATACAAATTATTATCCAAACTTTGATCTTCTTAGCTCTTCTTTAATCTTCCATTACTTGATAACTTTCTTGATTCCTAATTTGTTTTCTTGAAGGTCTTTCAAACTTTCTTTTGGCACTCACTTATTTTCTATTTTCATATTCTTTGGTTTCGTGGCTTGTTTAGCTTGAATCCTTCATTGAAAGCTTTCGTAATTTAAACTCTTCATTGGCATCATGGAATGTGGTTTGAATCTCCATTCTTATTTTTTAGCTTTAGTATGACACTTGGACAAATTTCTATTATTTCCCTCTTCTTAAAGATGATTCATCTTTGAATCAATACCTACATTAAAATTTAATAAAATATTTTGTGTGAAGGTAAACCTTTTGGCTTTAAATCCTCACCAATTCCCTTATTTTCTCTCTTTTCAATCCAAATTTTCATTCTCACCTTATCTTCACTCTCCTTTTCCTCCCCCTTGTAGTTTTCACCTTTCCAAACCCAAATTGGCACTCTTATTTTATCTTCATACTCCATCATTTGTTCTCTCTCCCCCTTATTTTTGCTTGCATTTGGAGATCTAAACTCTTTTTTTCTTCTTTTGATTATCTCTTATTTTCTCTTCTTTCTTACTCTAGAGAAATCATTTGTTCTCTTTAGAGAGAATTCTTGAGGGTGTTCCTCTTGGATAATTTCCAAATCAATCAAGACTTCTCTTAGGTTTTAATCTAACCCAAGAATCTAGTCTCTAATCTTCTTAAAATAAATCATTATTCTTTCTAAAGTGGGTATTAGATTTCTAGCTAATCTAGGATTTTTTTTAGAAGTTTAACTGGTTGCCTAAATCTTCCCATCCCATTTGTTCTTGATCCTTCTTGCGTTAGGGGAATTGTGGTATTGATTTAGTTGGCTTAATTTATTAGATTTTAGGTAGCTAGTTTTACCTAAGATTCTAGTCTTAAATTAGGTGTCTTGACTTTGAGCTTCAAATTTCAAATTGGTGCTTCTCAAGATCATATCAAAGAGTCTTTGATATGATCTTAGTTTTCCCTCTATTGCTTTTTCCTCTCTTTTTGTTCTCTTTTCTTTTTATTTTCCTCCCTCAAAATATTTTGATCTTTTACAATCTTACTTAGAAGTATTGTACAAAGTGTGAATTTCCTTTTATCTTTGCACAAAGAGTAAGTGTTTTTCTTCCCATGGTGAACTACCTCTCTATCATTTAGTTAATGCCTTCCCAACAATATATACCCAACATGTATGGGAAATAATACATCACACATCATCTCATATTTATATTCCCCCATGATAATTGTAACCTTGATTTATTTGTTCACCTTTACTTCTCCACAATTATTCAACTATTGAAACTTATAAGGTTTAGAATATTTTAATGTCCCCATTCCTAATTCCTCCACCAGTGTAGTACTAATCACATTTTTATAACTCCCTCCATCAATAGTCAAGCTAAATGGTTTTTCTTTGATTTAACACATTGAATAGAAAATATTTTCCCTTTGTAAATCCTCTTTTTCGTCAACCACACAAGCTTCAACAACTTCACTCATAACACCAATTAATGCACATGGTTTCTTAAGTATATCCCCATCTCTTTCGTCCACTCTATCTCCTCCACTAAATTTGGTGTTATTTTGTAAAGTTTAACTAGATGCTTCATTCTTATTAACTTCACATGTTCTCATTTGTTCTTACACAACTTCTAGCCAACTTTTCTTTTTCTCCTCTTGTGGATGTGAACTTTCTCCTATTTCATAAGTACTTAAAGCACATTTGAGACCTTCATCCATAGGACGTATTTGCTCATTCTCCACCTCAATCCTTGAATTCTTTGGCTCTTCAATAAATTTTGTACTATTTTGCCCAATTTTTTCTTACTCATTCTCCTTTAACACTTCTAATGGATGTGACTCTTCATCTAGAAAGAATAAGATATTGTAAAACTCCTTAGTCACTCCATTTGTTGAACTCAATTAATCCACTTCATCTATTTCATTATCACTAAGCTCCTTATCAATCTCATGAACAGTTTTCTCAACTTCTTCATGCACTACTTCATTATTTTGATTGAACATTCATTAGCATTTGGCCTCATTTTCTAGTTTTCCTTCCTTCTCAAAGTCATGCAATTCATTTTGCTCAACCCTGTCAACTTTTTCTTCATTTCTTGCCCTTCTTGGCTCCTCAACATCTGCAACATTTTTCTTGGCCACTTTGGTTTTCAGTCTAGCTCTTTGCTTCTCAAATTTATGAATCCCACTTTGTTCCTTAGGGGTCTTGCATTGACAATCAAATGATTTGTACCCATAGCCACTACAATGCTCACAAGGAATTGCATTACTCTTTTGCAAATCAAAATTTCTTCCTTGATCATTCAATCTTGCGCAATCACATATACTATAACCATATTTCCAACATGTAAAGCATACATAATCTTGTTTCCTCCTCATTCCTCATTTTGTAAAATTTCGCATTATACTTCCCTCACTATACTTAGAACTTCTTAGACAATTATGGGACATGTAAGCAAAACTTTCACATATTTAGTGCTCATCGATGTCAAATTGCTCCCTTATCAATTCTTTCATCTCTTCCCAAGAATCCACCATTTGATATCCACTTTGCCTTCTTTGTGCATTCATTTTCTTCCACAATTCTAAAACATTTTTAGAAAAGCCCATTAGTGTCTATTTCACCTTGAAACTTTCACTATGTTCAAAGCATTTAAACAATTCTTCCATCTTCTTTCCCATTCATAATACTCCCTCCAATCTCTCTTCCTATAAAACGGAGGCACCAATTTTTCATTGTAATTTAACTCCTTATTTTCCACATCATCCTTTCTTTTTTGTAATTTACCCTTTGAATATTTTTATATTCCTTCCATATATACCTCCTCACATTCTTTTTCATTTTTCTAATGGCTTCTTTTGAAGCTATCATACTCTCTTCCACTTATACTTAGCCTTTCACCATGTTTCTCCAAATTCCCCATGCTTTCATAGTCATCCTCCTAATATTTTCAATTTTCTTTTCCTTCAAACCTACCATATCCTTTTCCACTTCTGCTTGGCCTTTCATCATAGCTATCACTATAAGATTCATTTCCACAAGCAAACAAATTCTTATGATCATCTTTATTTCCCCAACAATCTTCCCCATAGTCATATTTGTGTTTTTTATATCCTCTATAATTACTTCCATTAGAACAAGACTCCTTATCATAGTCATACCCTTCACTATCACTCCAACTAGCCATTGCGATTTTTTTTTTCTTTCAAGAGGAGTACCCACAAAAATTAAGTAGAAAATACAAAAAAAAAAAATCCCTACTTCACTCCCTTACGTGTTTACATTTAAAAAAGAAAATAAAAAAATTAGTGGTTACTCTTCACTCGTGTTTATACTCTTTTTGGCTTTTATCACAATGAGCTCACCCTCTTGCCATTTATTTCAACACTCAAATCCTCAAAGATTTTTTTCCCAAAACAACCTCCCCAATTGCTTAGGAATTAGTCCAACTAGATAAGTTAAGCCAACCCTCTAAGGACAATCAACTAAGGGTCTTAGGGGAATTTAATTCAAACTTGATGATTACCAAGGAATAAGGTAAGTTAAAGTAAGAATTTCAAAGAATTAAAGCTCAACAAACTTAAGATTTTAAGAGTGATTTATGAAGGTGCTCACTAAGCAAAAAATAGCAAGGATTTAAAGATAGACAAGTTCAAATCATTTCCAAATATCTCAAGAAGATTTAAAATCAAGTATTTAATCCACCAATAGTATGAAATAAATCAATGAAGTTAATTAGAAGTGGAAGATGCAACCTAAGAACTCATACAATGAATTGTAGAGTCACTTAGGCATTTCATCAAACACTTGGTATGCAACTACTCAAATGAAGGATTTTTAAATGTTAAGATGCTATCACAACCTTAGCAACACAATTTAATAATTAAAATCACTTAAGGAAATAAGAACACAAGCAATTTCAAGAAATAGAAATAGTAGACGTGCAAATGTCCTCAAGCTTGAGACAAATTTAAAGTGAAACAAACTTTCTAGAGGCTACATGAAAGATTTACCTTACTAAGAACAATATACTATGCTAGGAGACACTATAGTTCATGAATGGAAATACTCATGCATGAACAATCACAAGTCATTGATGCAATATATCAAACACTTGAAGTGCAACCTCGTAATTCAAGGGTTTCAAAATTTTCACACTTGCAACAATCCAAAAACTTAAGAATCACAAGAAAAGCTCATTCTCAATGATAGTTACAACATCAAGGAGCAATTTCACAACAATAACATGGACAAATTTTGATTTTTAAAGCTCACAAAAATGAGTTACGGGATTTTTTTCTGTGTTTAGAATTTTTGCAACAAAACACCCAATAAACCTTAAGATTTCTGCAATTTATCCCCACAAATAGCTATCTAAATATCAATCAAACATGTAGGCTAAATTTCACAACAAGCTGATGGCTAAATTTGAAGTATTAAGCTTCTAAAAATTGCAGCTAAAAAAGTGACGGGATTTGAAATTGTAGCAACGGCTTTGATGAGATTTCCATCTTGTTTGTGCTCAAAATCAACAACTAGTCATACCAAATGATTCCTCAAACATCATATCAATATATAAGATCAATTTAAAGTCAAGTTCATAGCATAATTTTGAGTTCAAAGTATCCAAAAATAGCACCAAATAAAGTGAAAAAATCTAAAAATTTTTACAAGTGCTTGAAGAGATTGTACATTTGCCTAAAGAAAGTTATGTTAATAAAAATCAACACAACCTTGCTCTTATACCAATCTCTTTGATATGATATTTAGAAGCACCAATTTGAAATTTGAAGCTCAAAACTAATAGACCTAATTCAAAACTAGAATCCTAGGTAAACTAGCTTCATAGGACCTAAAATCTAATAAACTAAACCAACTAAATCAATACCCAAACACATCTAACCCAAGAAGGATCAAGAACAAATGGGATGAAAAGTTTTATGCAACTAATTAAACTCTTAAAAGAACCCTAGATTAGTTAAGAATCTAAGACCCACTTTAGAAAGAACAATGATCTATCTTAAGAAGATTAGAGACTAGATTCTTAGGTTAGACTAAAACTTAAGAGTAGTCTTGATTGATTTGGGAATCACTCAAGAAGATCACCTTCAAGAACTCTCTCTAGAAAGAATAAAGGATTTCTCTATTCAAAAATATCAAAAGTTGTCTATTACAAGAGTAAGAAAGTATATATAAAGATAACAAACTGAACCTAGCAAATGGGAGATGTAATTTCAGCCATTCATCTCCTAAGTAAGTCTAAAATATGCCTATTAAAAGTCAAAAGTCATGAAAATTAAATTAGAAATAAAATAAAATAAAACAAGAAAAATCAGCAAAATAAGGCTATGCCCGAAGTGACCTGGCGTTAGGTGTACTAGTTGACCTCGTGCTAAGTGTGATCTAGAGACGGAATAATTTTGTTCCAGTGTGGACCTTGTGCTAGGTGTATTAGTGTAGCCGGCACTAGGCGTGCTATGCTCTCATTACACCCTACATTTCTTGTCTTTTCAACTTCTTCTTACGCTCTTTTGGCCCTCCATACCAATTGTTGTCTAAGTTTTGATCTTCTTGGCTCTTCTTTAATCCTCTATTACTTAACAACATTCTTAATTCCCGATTTGTCTTCTTGAAGGTCTTTCAAGCTTCCTTTTGGCATCCACTTCTTTACTATCTTCATATTCCTTAGCTTGGTGGCTTGATTGGCTTGAATCCTCCATTGAAAGCCTTCAAAATTTAAACTTTTCATTGGCACCATGTAATGTGGTTTAAATCTCCATCACTCTTCTCTAACTTTAGCATGATACTTGAATGGATTCCTATCAAATGGACTCTACCATATACACTTCAACATAATGATATATCTAAGAGAATGAATCGAATCCTCTAAACATGATACGAACTATGATGGCTTTTGAAGACTTACCAAAATTATTTGAGGATATGCACTAGAAACTGTTGTTTATATTCTAAATAGAGCTTCAACAAAAACAGTTGATTTTACTCCTTATGAGTTGTTCTTAAGAAAGAGACCAAAGTTATCTCACCTGAGAGTATGTGATTACCTGGCTTTTGTTAAAATGCCACAGTTAGACAAACGTAAAAGTAAGTCTGACAAGTGTTTATTTTTTGGATATCCGAAAGAGTCATTTAGATATTACTTCTATCTTCCTTCTAAAAACAAAGTATTTGTTTCAAAGCATACTATTTTCTTATAGAAGGAATACATGCTCAAAGGAAACAGTAGGAGTAAAATTAAATTTAATAAAGTTCAAGAAGAAAAAATAAATAATTATCAACCAATTGATCCTACATCGATTGATAGAATAGATGAACCTTCATCTATACAAGAACCTTGTAAGTCGAGTAGGATATGTGTGACACCTAAGAGATATGGATTTCTCATAAGTGACCACAATGGCGAATTATTCATGTATGAAGATGAGCTTGCTACTTATAAGAAAGTTTTGAATAATTCAAAATCTAACAAATGGCTGGAAGCTATAAAGTCAAAAATGAATTCCATGTATGACAACTAAGCATAAACTTTAGTTAATCCACTTAAAGGAATTAAACCTATAGGGTGCAGATAGGTTTTTAAGAAGAAAACCGTTATAGATGGTAATATAGTTATCTATAAAGCACGACTAGTTGCTAAAAGTTATCGTCAACAATATGGTATTGACTATGATGAAACTTTCTCTCCAGTTACAATGTTGAAATCTATAAGAATACTCTTAACACTTGTCACTCATTATGACTATGAGGTTTGGCAAATAAATGTGAAAATAACGTTCCTAAATGGAAAACTGACTAAAAATTGTATATAACACAGCTTGAAAGTTTTATATCCAAAAATAGTACAAAGGTGTGTAAGTTGCAAAGGTCTATTTATGAACTAAAACAAGCTTTTAGGAGTTGGAACATTCGTTTTGATTAAATAATTAAAGAATTTGATTTTATTCAAAATATTGATAACCTTGTGTATACAAGAAGATTATTGGGAGTACAATTGTTTTCTTATAGCTTTATGTGTATGACATATTACTAATAAAAAATAATGTACCTATCCTTCAATATGTAAAAGTTTGATTATCTAAGAAATTCTCTATAAAAGACTTTAGAGAAGCAACCTATATTTTAGGAGTAAGGATCTATAAAGATAGATTAAAAAGGTTGTTCGATCTTTCACAGATTATATACATAGACAAAGTGTTGAAAAAATCAGTATGGATCAATCTAAAAAGGGATTCTTACCAATGTCTCATGGGGGAAGCCTTTCAAAGTCAATGTCTTTGAAGATACAAGTTGAAATGGATCACATAAGTAGAAATCTATATGCTTCAACAATTTGATCTATCATGTATGCTCTGATATTTACTAGGCCTAATATATCATGTACTCTTATCTTAACGAGACCCTGGAGAGGGTCATTGGGCGGCCATAAAGAATATTCATAAGTACTTATAAAGGACTAAGGACATATTTTTAATTTATGGAGAAGGTGATTTGAAAGTAAACGAGTATACTGATGCCAATTTTTAATCTAATAAGAAAAATTTCAAATCACAAATTGGCTACGTATTTACATTGTGTGCAGGATCAATAAGTTGGAAAAGTTTCAAATAAGATACCATCACCGACTGAACGACTAAAGTTGAGTATATAACCGCTTTCAAAGCAGCTAAAGAAGCAGTTTGGATTAAGAAGTTCGTCACAAAATTAGCAATAACCACTTTCAAAGCAGCTAAGGAAGCAATTTGGATTAAGAAGTTCATCACAGAATTAGCAATGGTTCCTAGCGTTGTTGATCTAATATTTTTGTATTGTAATAATAATGGAGCCATTGCATAAGCAAAAGAGCTACGGTCTCTGATCCAAGCATGTACTTAGGCATTTTCACTTGATTAGAGAGATAATTGATAAATGAGTTGTAAAGATAGAGAGAGTTCCTACGGAATAGACCATAGCTCACCCACTCACTAAAGCGCTACCCCAGAAGAAACACAATAGGCATGTTGAGTCATTCGGTATTCAATATATAAATGATTGGTTCTAGTACAAGTGAAAATTTATTGGTATTATACCCTAGAGACAATTACATGTATTGTATATTGCACATTTATTCAATAATACAAGGCATTCTTTATCTTTCATTTGGTTTTGTTTTTCATGTGTATGTAACTATTAGAAAAAGTTTTAAGTACAACATTGAGTTAAGAAAATTGTGATAGAGATTATAATGTGAGATTCCTACTATATTGGATCATGTTTGTGCTTAAAACTATTCCTAGTCATAGTATTAATGAAATAGGACATCGTTAATGCGTGAAAACTAACACATGTTATATCTCTTGATTTGGTTAAGTGGTGGTTCTTATATCCATGGGTATTGGAATACTTAGAATTAATATATGGATGTTTGTTAGATGAACAAGCACATTGGATGGTCTAATCATGAGATAATCACATGGATAACTATTTAGTCCTAGTAATAGAAACTTATTCTAACAAATGTGTAAGTATTATTTGACTTGAAATCTTCAAGATATTTTGTTTACTAAGCGCTGTATTTTAATTCTAATCTCTAGAGTCCCTCTAAGACTGCTTATGGGATGAACATTTGGTATAACATAAAGTAAATAAAAGTAGTTGAGAGGGTTAATAAAAGATTCACCGCTCTTAATATTAAGAGAGTATATCTCATGGCCACTTGTAGGATTCAATTACTTGAGAAGTCCTTGACCAAGGTGATTATGTATTGAAAGTAGTTCCAATTGATATACATATTGAGTAATGGATTTTTGAACAAGTACTAATAAATTCGGGCCAGAATTAATAATATTCTAGAGGGAGTTGAGACTAATTCCATGCTCTAGATCGAATAGGATATAGTATGGTGAACGAAGTTTATTGCACTGGCGTTCTGCTATTGAAATATTCATGTCAAGGCACTTGACTTTTTGGACTTTTGGGTGGTCATAATGTATTGTTAAATACCGCTCATGATCTGTTGTATATGGATTTATTAATTAAAGAATTAATAAATTAATTCTAATTAGAATAATAGGTTAATTCTAATTATTAAGGATTATTAATTGATAGGGGTTAAAATCATCACTATTTTTCTAATTATTTGAGGCTAATTTGAGACGCTTTTAATACAATAACTAGTTATATTATTTGATATTTTACTTATAAAAATATTTTTCTACAATTTTATGAAAATATAGGTGAATTTGGTGAAAAATTGGATAAATTTCCAGTTTAGACCCGGTACCAGGCCAAGAAGATGGACCTGGCACGGGGCCAAGTCTGCATAAATAGAGCAAAGCAAAAAAATAATGATAATAAATGAAACTGAGGAAATTGAAATTGGAAATTGAAAAGGAAACAAAAATAAGAAGGAAGCCTCGGCTTGGGCGGCTCAACAAAAAGACAAAACAAAAAAAAAAGAAAGAAAAGCTCAGTGGGTCACTGGAGAAACAACCAAAATTGGAAAACAATGAGGAAAAAGACAAAAACACATCATGGGGAGGATGCAACAAGGAAATTTCAGCAGCTTAGGTGGCTTGGTTTGTGGCTTGGGTGAAGCTAATAGAAAAAGGAAATGGTGGCTCGGCTTTGGTGGCTTGATAGGAAGAAATGGAAGAAGGCTTTATGGCTTGGTTGGCTTGGGTTTGATTCGCGGCTTGGAAAAGGAGTAAAAGAAAAAGAAGAGGCTTGAGTGGCTCTTGTGGCTTGGGTGAGCCGAATTCTATAAAAGTACAATTTTCCTTATTTCTTCAGAGGCTTTGACGAAGAGAAATTTTGTTTCAACAAGAATAAGACTTCAGTGCAAAATGCCACTATAGAGTTGCCAGTTCTTTTCACAAATTAAATTGGTGTACTTCATTATTTTTATTTAGAATTTTATTAGGAAATTACTCCTTCATGGTATAGGATTTTTAGGAAACTTGTAAGCCTATAAATAAAGGCTAATTACGTAGAAAAAAAAAGTGTGTGCTCAATGTGGAGACTTAGATATTTTTTATAGTGTATGCATTGATTTTTGAAGAAGTTTTCATTGAAAATTGAAAGACTTGTCTATGAGTAGTTATCTTTTTTCTTTGTTTTCTTTTCTTTCCTTTGTTTTCTTTTTCTTGAATAATGATGAGTTTAATTCTTTAATTATATTTAGATATTATTTTTAGATTTATGGTTTTTAATTAATTTAGTTCTTTGATTAATTAATTATTTTTCTTAGTATTTGATTACTTATTTTTATTACGAAGTTGATTAATTGATTCTTGTTATTAACTTGCTTGAAAAATGGGTTGATAATTATTTCAATTAATTAATTTCATATTTTTTATTTCTTAACTTGTATGAAAAAAAGGTTAAGTGTTAAGAACTTGAGTAATTAAAGGTTAGTTGATAATGGTTAGAATATAGATTCATTAACGAATTTCATATTTTAAATCACTTAGAATATAGGGGTTTATATGAAAATTGATTTTAATATATCTTTTGGATAAATTAGTTGAGACAGAATATGTTCACTAATTTAATTAGAACATAATGATTCTATAGATTGCAAATGAGGTGAGTCTATTTTAAATCCTTCATGAAACAAAGATAATAATTGATTGTGGTAATTGCTAAGTAGCTCATGGTCACGTTTTCAAAAATATTTGTCTAATTACATATTCTTTCATCCTTGAGTTGTACATATTTCTTTATTTTTCTCTTTATAATTTTATCACTTTATCGGGTCGGTTAAACAATGAATAAAAGTGATTAGTGTATACTTGTTCATTTGAGGATCGATAATCGCTAATTTCCTATGCTATGCTTGCGATGAGTATACTTGCTCGTATATGTATTTTGGAATTAATATTTTAATTAAAACTTAATTAAGTGATGGATTTAAATTTGGTGATTTTTATATATCCAAAATTTACGTATCAAGTTTTTGGCGCCATTGCCGGGGAACAATATCATGAAAGTTTGGATTTCATTGATTTAGCCATGTAAATATGTAAATTAGTAGATACATGTTAATAATTACTAACTTATTTTTGTATGTTTTTATATATTATATATTTAGCTATTTAATTTTACTAACTCTATATTAATATAAAATATGTGTATTAATTGTACTAGGTTGTTGCCTGTGCGATGCACGGGGTAACATATTTGTTTTATTTTTATTTTAAATACATTATGGGAAAAAATAGTAAAAAATGTATAGATATATAATAATATTTATCGTATTAGACACCATTAAATTTTTTATAATAGTTATTATCATGTGTAGATATATTAGATTGGTTGGTTTGAATTGATTGAATTTGGTACATCAGCATTTGATCTCCAGATCAAATACTAAATTTGATAGCGGAACTGGATCTCCAAATCAGATAAAGGTGTAATTTTTTATATTATAAATTAAGTTGAAAAAGTTAAAGTTTAAATATTTGTTCTCCCATTGCATTCTTTGGAGATGTATCACAATATATCTAATGTAGATATATTTTCTAGCTCAATCACTCATGAGTGTTTCATATACATGTGACTGAAAAATATGGCACTTTTGTGCCCTTTCAAGAAAGTGGAAAACATTGCTAGGACACCAAAATTAGATCCAAGACCAGCCCTGTAACTATACAAACCATATAATATATACAATTCTTAACCTTTCGGTAAAAGCTCCAAGTTTTTCTCTACAAAGAGCTTGGAGAAGAAGCTCCTGCCAATGATCATCACAGATCCCCAACGCAATATACTCTAGGCCTACTTCAATGACCCTATGAGGGCCATGCTTACACACTTCAATTTTCCATCCTGGCTTCAAGTCCCCTCAAAAGGTTATCTGATGGTTTTTGTGGGGGTATGGTATTATGCTTTCTTTCTAGCTCATGCTTGCAAATTCACCAGACAACTCCAACTCCCTCCCCCTTGAGTACGATGGGAGCGATGGAGTGCACGAATTTCTTGTCATCTCTGTTTGTGCCCTCATTTCAACTCCACTCACCACACAGAAAAAGTGGATTTGAGGGGAGGCAGAGAGGGATATCCATTTGTTCTGCCAAGTGCTGGGTCAGTAGACCTGTTCATGTACTGGTTTCCCATCCCAACAATCAGCGACTGATATGAAATACATAATCCACCGAATGCATTTATTCCCTGTAGTGTTGCATAATTTCAAACCACTGCAAAAGAACATGATGGCAAGAGTTAGTCCATGAGCCAAGTAATAAAATGCGAAATGAATAGTGAACATACGACAACATACTTGTCGCAATAGATCAACAACTCATAATTCATCTGCAGAAATTCAAGGTTCCTATTGAAAAGAGAAAAAGGAAGGGCAAGAGCAGGGTGAGAGGTACAACAGTGTTGATACTAGTGATAGTGGTGGTGGCGGTGGCGGTGGCAAGAGTTGGATATGAACTCCATTTTCTTGTAATCTTCCAAATTCAAGAGCTCTCCATCCTTGTTGTATCTTCTCATGGGTTGGTGCTCTTCCTACGATCAAAAATTCAAGAAAGGAATTTATATAGCATATAAATCTAGTGAATAGGGATGAGAGAAAGGTTGAGGAAAGACCTTTAGTTCTTGAAGGGCGGACAGTGAACGGGCAAGAAAGTAGACAATCAAAGCCAAAACTTACTTTCTCATCGTCATTCAAGTCTGTCTCTCCGGGAAGCCATGACACAACAAAACCACTGACGGTCTACTACCAATCTCAGCCACATGAAGCTTTAGGCCATCGTTAACTGGTAAAGAAAGAAAGCACCATGCATTGTGTGAAAAAACATACTTAATGGAGAAGAGACATGAAACGTTACCTCTGGTGGCAATGGACGTAACTTTAATTACGTCTATCTTATATGAATTCAGATAACTCTAATTACTCCCATGTTATCTAAATTCATCTATATTATCTGAATTCATTGAATTTTGATTACGTCTATCTTATCTGAATTCATTGACCCTAATATTAAAAAAAAAAACTCTTAAAATTTCTTCACCAAGGGGGAAAAAAACCACGTGTCAATGTAGGAACGTGCCATGTGTTGTAACAGTATACTTCCGCAGCTCCTATTTTATATATATATATATATATATATATATATATATTTGACTATTCAATGACTTTTACGTCATAAATTTTGAGTTATATATATATATATATATATATTTGACTATTCAATGACTTTTACGTCATAAATTTTGAGTTATATATATATATATATATATATATATATATATTTGACTATTCAATGACTTTTACGTCATAAATTTTGAGTTAATACTAACTCTTTTTATTTTCAAATTTGGATTTTCGCTTATGTTACA
This sequence comes from Voacanga thouarsii, assembly GCA_026120185.1. Lineage (NCBI taxonomy): Eukaryota > Viridiplantae > Streptophyta > Magnoliopsida > Gentianales > Apocynaceae > Voacanga > Voacanga thouarsii. The sequence goes on from JANUWF010000953.1 coordinate 4,094,253, forward strand.
CGATATTTTGGGGTGAACTAATTTTATATTTATTTTTTTAATTTTAGTCTAATTTTTAATTTATGCATTCTTATGTACTGTGTTCATGCATTCATTTAGGATGGTTTTTATTTATTTTTATGAAACAATAAAAAAAAAGAGAACAAAAAAAAAGAAAGAGAAATCCCGCAGCTTGCATGTTCTATCCCCTTCCTTCTTTTTTCTTTTTCTTTTTCTTTTCTTTTACTTTTTACTTTTTCTTCTTTTCCTTATTCTTTTTCTTCCCAAATTCCTATAAATATGTAAATATTATTTTTAGGCACCATGTAAATAATTTAATTTCTTGTTGAATTCTATATATTTATTTATTTTGAAAAAAATTGTTGTGAATAAACCATACATTAGTGTACTATAATAATAATAATAATAATAATAATAATAATAATAATAATAATAATAATAATAATAATAATAATAATAATTGTTTTTTTATTAGTTGTTAAATATTTCGTATTAGTAATACTATCAATAATAGCATTTGTACTTGTACTATGTAATTAGAATATATTGTTGTATTTATTTTCTTAGTATTATTGCAATAGTTTAATTATTCCATATAATAATAGTAATAAGAGGTGTACTATTCATTAGTTGTAACTATATCATTGTACAATAGTTTTTTTGTATGTTTGTAACTATTTTGTTGTTTTATTGTTGAAAAAAAAATTGTCAGTATACTATTTTAAAAAAATAAAAAAAATGTTGTATTTTTAATTTTTGTTTCTAATTTTTTTTATTATTGTGTTAATACTAATCACTAACTATAATAAGTGAAATTGTAATTAATTGTAAATATATTGTTGTAGTTAGGCTATTAGTTTCTTGTGTGTTATTGTGTAATTTTATTATTTATTATTTCTTATTTCTTATTGTATTTTATTTTATTTTTAATTTTTTAAAAAAAAATCATGCTCCTGTTGTTTTATATAAAAAACAAAAAATATATAAAATATATAAAAAATGAAAAAAAAAAAACAATTTTGCATGTTGATGCGTAAATATGTTCCAAGTTGTATTAAAGTAAATTTATTTTACGTTTGGTTGTTCTTGGTATCATAGCCTGGGAAGGCTTGATGAAATCCTCCCCAGGCTTTGTGTTGCAATGTTATATATTAAAAAAAAAAAAAAAAATTGGGGATCCACGGCTCTAAGCTGTGGCTTGTTTGTTTTGTTTTTGGTCCTCCCCAAGATGTTTCCCCTCCCTAATCTTCACGTTTTCTTTTTATTTTTTTAATTTTTTCTTTTCTTTTCCTTTTTCCTTTTTCTTTCTGTGTTGTTCTAGATTTTTTTTTTCTTTTCCTTCCCCATTTCTTCTTCTTTATTCCTCTTCATCAGTTGTTTTTTCTTTTTTTTAGTTTTCCAAGCTTGTTTGCCTTTCTAGAATTTTTTTTATTTCATTTTGAAAAAAAAAATTATAGGTGTGTTTTAATTTTTATAGGACCATTTTTTCTTCTTTTAATTTCTTTTTATATTTTTACTTGGTGTGTTTTTTTCTTTCTTTTTTTTTTAGGTTTATTCACCATTCTCTCCTGGCAATAATTCTTTCACCTTTTTTAAGGTGAACTTCCCTTTTGTTGGAGCTAATATGTTTTGGGGAGTATTAGTTTCTTTTCCCTCTTTACATTTTTGGTCCCTTAGTTATGTTTTATTGTGCTATTTTAGGCCATTAAGGACAATGTCCAATTTAAACGTGGGGGAGAGATTTAATATTTTCTCACGTGCATCTTTTTTTATTTTCAATGGATTTTCAATGATATTTTTTAATTTTTGACAATTGCTATGAAATTGTTTTTGCCAGTGATAAGGTTATAATTTTCTTTTTCACTTTGGATATGATTTTGTCATTCAAATTGGTCGGATTTTATTGAGTAAAAGTATGTATTAAGTTGAATATGTTAAGTCTTGACAATTTAAGTTAATCTTGGTTACGCTTTAGTATTTGAATTTTATTCTACTTTTCTTGTTTGGATATGGAGGATGTGAGAAATATGAGAAGAGTTGTTGACTACACCTTGATTTATGATTTTCTAAATTTGTTTAACTTGGGGTTGTGAATAAGGATGGTGAGAATTGAAAATAAAGAGAGTGCATTTTTCTTTTGGTGAAAATGAAAAACAAGAAAAAAAAAATGAGTGAAAAAAATAATGTGTTTATTTTATTTTGAAAGAAAATGCTTATCTCATTAGGAAATTGCTTAAGGACCAATACAGTTAGTGGAAGAGAAGAAACAAGAAGCATCACACTTTCTTGAGGCTAATTCCCAAAAAGCAAAGAAAAAAAATATTAGGGGCCAATACGGTGCATGAAGGTATTGTTCATGTACTTGAGGCAAAAAAAAAAAAAAAAAAACGAGAGTGATTGAAAAAAAAAATGATGAAAAAAAAATATATGAGCGTCTCTTTACTTTGCCACTTAGAGTTTTACAAATTAAATTCTATGAGTTTTGAAATAGTTAAATAACTTGACTTGTATGATTTGTGTTATCCATGTCTTGGCTCGAAAGGTGAAATAATTTTCTTAGACTAAAGTATAAACTTGTTTAATTTAATTTTGAAAGTCTTGATATATTTGATTAAATGTATGAGTTTAAAAAGATTTTTAAAGGGTTGAATGAATTACAAATTTTATATCCAATGGTGGAAAAAAAAGTATGACTTTGTTGTGGATGAATTTGAGAAGAGTGTGTTTTGTGCTTTATACTTTGCTTTGGAAAAAGCAAAGATTCAAGTGTGGGAGAATTGATAGGGGCTAAAATCATCACTATTTTTTTAATTATTTGAGATTAATTTGAGATACTTTTAATACAATAATTAGTCATATTTCTTTTTATTTGATATTTTACTTATAAAAATTTTTTCTGCAATTTTATGCAAAAATATGTGAATTTGGAAGAAAAATTTGATAAATTTCTAGTTTAGATCCAGCACCAGCCCAAGAAAATAAATCTAGAGCGAGGCCAAATCTACATAAACAGAGCAAAGTGGAAAAAAATAGACGAAACAAAGGAAACTGAAATTGAAAATTGAAAAGGAAACAAAAACAAGAAGGAAGTCGTGGCTTGGGCGGCTCAACAAAAAGACAAAACGAAAAAAGAAAAGAAAGAAAAGCTCGGTGGATCACTGGAGAAACAACCAAAATTGGAAAACAAAGAGGCAAAAGACAAAAACACATCATGGGGAGGATGTGTTGCATCATGCGGAGGATGCAACAAGGAAATTTCGGTGGCTTAGGCGGCTTGGTTGGCGGCTCGGGTGAAGCTAACAGAAAAAGGAAATGGTGGCTCAGTGTTGGTGGCTCGATAGGAAGAAACGGAAGAAGGCTTTATGGCTTGGTTGTCTTAGGCTCAGTTCGCAGCTTGGAAAATGAGTAAAAGAAAAAGAAGAAGCTCGGGTGGCTCTTGCAGCACGGGTGAGCGGAATTCTATAAAAGTGTAATTTTCCTTATTTCTTCAAAGGCTTTGACGAAGAGAAATTTGGTTTCAACAGGAATAAGACTTCAGTGCAAAAACGCCAATACAGAGTTGCCAATTCTTTTCACAAATTAAATTGGTGTACTTCTTTATTTTTATTTAGAATTTTATTAGGAAATTACTCCTTGGTGTAGGATTTTTAGAAAACTTGTAAGTTTATAAATAAAGGCTAATTACGTAGAGAGAAAAAAAAGTCCGTGCTCAATGTGGAGACTTAGAAATAAATTTTTAGAGTACACCACTAATATCTTCTCTAAGGAAATAATTCAAGGAGTATTGATTTTTGAAAAAGTTTTCATTGAAAATTGAAGGACTTGTCTATGAGTATTTATCTCTTTCACTTGTTTTCTTTTTCTTGAACAATGATGAGTTTAATTCTTTAATTGTATTTAGATATTATTTTTGGATTTATGATTTTGAATTAATTTAGTTATTTGATTAATTAATTATTTTTCTTAGTATTTGATTACTTGTTTTTATTACGAAATTGATTAATTGATTATTGTTATTAGTTTGCTTGAAAAAAGGGTTGATAATGATTTTAATTAATTAATTTCATATTTGTTATCTCTTAACTTACTTGAAAAGATGGTTAAGTATTAAGAATTTGGATAATCAAAGGTTAATTGATGATTGCTAGAATATGGATTTATTGACTAATTTCATGTTTTAAATCACCTAGAATATAGGGGATTATATAAGGATTGATTTTAATACATCTTTTGGGTAAATTGGTTAAGATAAAATATGTTCACTAATTTAACTAGAAAATAGTGATTTCATGTATTACAAATGAAGTGGGTCTATTTTCAATCTTTCATGAGACCAAGATAATAATTGATTGTAATAATTACTATGTAGTTCATGATCACGTTTTCAAGAACATTTGTCTAATTACATATTCTTCCATCCTTGAGTTGTACATATTTCTTTATTCTTCTCTTTATAATTTTATCACTTTATTGAGTTGACTAAACAATGAATGAAAAGTAATTAGTATATACTTGTTCATTTGAGGATCGATACTCGTTAATTCCCTATGTTATACTTCTGATGAGTATACTTACTCGTATATGTATTTTGGGATTAATATCTTAATTAAAACTTAACTAAGGAATGGATTTAAATTTGATTATTTTTATACACCCAAAATTTACGCATAATTAATCCTAAGGCTGTTGGGATTACTTCATATTTTGCTACCAATAGATCAGAAAATCTAATAGGTCACACACACAATGGAGGATTAAGAACTCAGGATGTTTTTTAATAACATTACAGGATTAATTGTGAGAAGAAGAAGAAATTGTGGTTGAATTATAATTAGTTATAATTCATGGGCTAAATTATAATTATAAGAACTTATGAGTTCTAATTATAATTAAGGAATTCTTTTTTCTTTAGAAATTTGGTAACACACATGCATACATATATATATATATATATATATATATATATATATATATATATATCGTGTTATACGTCGCAGGTTTGAGTGAGTTGTTTTAGCAAAAAAAAAAAAAACACCCACACACCCACACAATTGACGCCTGATAAACAAAGAGAGAAACCATTCATTTGTGATCTTCTTCATCTTCTCCAAAACCCTAGTCACCTTATACACCTTACTAGCACTGAGTTTAGGTAGGTCTTGATCTTTTTCCTTGTGTGGATTATATTGGAGGCAATTCTACACTTGGGTTGTAGTGCATTGATAAACAAACAGAGAAACTAGTTTTTTCCCCTCTGATTGGTGATTGTCGATACATAAGGGAGGATGTTTTTGTGGTGTCGAACAGATTGTTGGATCATGCCATTAATAGAAAAGAAAATTTTGAATTCTTTGTAGGAGCAACGAAAGTAGTTTTCTTACCTTTTATCTAATCCATAACTCGCATATAAGTTGATTCATTGGGTAGTTTCTCGTTTTAATTTCACCTTGTAATATGATTTCATAATCTAGTAACTAAAAGAAATTGTGATTTTTGTCATTAAAAGTATAGTTAATAATGATAAAAGTTATTGTTTTTACTTAGGAAATGAATTTTTGTCGTTAATGATGCATTATTAGCAAGAAAAATTTAGTTAGGAAATGAATTTTCATCGTTGATGATGCTCATTAGTGAGAAAACTTAAATTGTTTCGCTTTACACTTATTTCATAGCTAAAGCCATCACTTTTAGCTAGGAAATAAAAATTTTCTCACCAAAGGTCTTAATTACTAGCGTTGAAAAAAAAATTCCACGCCAAAGGGTACTTTTAGTGACAAATTTTTTTTTCTAACTAAAGTTTTGTTGCCAATGTATCACTTTCTTATAGTGCATCTATGTTAGTGATTAGAAAAACCCTAAGGCCTTCCTTGATCCTCCTAGCCGCCTCTCTCTTCTCTCTCACGTTCCTCTCTCTCTTTCTACCTTAGGAAAGTTTGAAACTTTCTAGTTATTAGTTAGGGGTCATACTTTGAAAAATCGAAAGGTGGAAGCTTATGCAATGCCAAAGTCTTCGAGGAGAACACTAGAAGAAGTTTAATAACCTGTTGTTCAGATACAACCTAAGCTCTTTGCAGTTAAGCCAAAGAAAAAAGGTAAAAATTTTAAAGACTTCCACTGTGCTTTTGCTCTAATTTTGCTACAACGATCTTTTCAAGGATAATTATGCATATTTTCAGTTATTCTTCGCATTATGATAAGAAAGATTCTTATCTTGGAAAAGTTGATGAATATATGGTTGAGTATAAAAAGCTTGAACCTTTACATTCCAAAAATGAAATTGAAGAAAATTCAATAGAAGTTAAAATTTTGATTATTGATGAAAATTTAGTAATTGACAAGGTTGATCATACTTTTGAAAAATGTCCTATGAGCATACCTTGTGTGTGAAATTTAATGGTAATAGTAACATACTTATTATGTACTTGTATATTGATGATTTTATTTTTACTGGCAACAATCCCAAAATAATTTATGAATCTAAGGAGGCTATGATTATTAATTTTGAGACAATGGATTTAGAGTTGATGTATTATTTTCTTTGATTGGAAGTTTATCAATTGGATGGAGGAATTTTTATTTCTCAGAGAAAGTGTTGTGGTGATATTAAAAAAAAAATTGAAGTTGACGAAAGATAGCAATGGTTGATATGGTATTAATTATGGAAGCTTGTTTGGGACCTTGAAATACTTAACTTATACTAGGCGTGACATTAGTAATGGTGCTGGGTTGATGAGTAGATTCATAGTGTCTTAAAGTCAATCTCACTTGCAAGCAGCAAAAATGATTTAGAAATATATTAGTGGTATGCAATTTAATGGTATATTTTATTTACGTACTAAGAATATAACTCTTATTAGGTACATAGATAGTGATTGGGTTGGTGATATTGTGAAATATGAAAGTACTTTTAGTTTGCATTCTATTTGAGTTCTAGTAAATTTTCATATTTTTCCAAAAAACAAACGGTAGTAATTTTATCAACAATTGAGATAGAACATATAGCTAGCCGTTGGATATAGTACCACTCAAGCATTTAGTTGAGGAGGATGCTTGATTTTCTACAATATTTACAATATCACCATATTACTATTTTTTTGTGATAATAAATCAGTTATTAATTTGTCTAAAAATTTAATATTACAGGGATGTAGCAAGCACAATAAAACTAAGTTTGACTTCATTTCTGAGTTGGTTCATGATCAAGAAGTTCTACTTGATTACTTCCTACAAATGATTAAGTTTCAGACACCTTCACTAAACCATTTAAAGGAGAGTTTTTCATGATGTTGGAATGATCAAATTTGAAGAACTTGATTTAAGGGATGCAATATTAGAATATTAAATCAAGTTTCTTAATTAAGAAATTTGTTAATTTTGATATTTACTTATTTTGTTCTATTAAGTCATGTTTTAATAATTTATTATTATTATTTAGATTTCCTAATGTTAGTTGGAGTCATATTCCTAATTCAAGTAGGTAGTATATTTTAGTCTTGCTAGACATATTTATATGAGTTGGTGTTTAGAATTATTTGTGTGATGGAAGTTATAATTTAAAGTTTGATCCCAAGTGTAGAATTGTCTTATAATAATTTGTCAGAATACCATACAGGTTTAATTTTATGTATTTATGAGTATTGAAATATATATATATATATATATATATATATTATATTGTTTAATTGTAAATTCTATTCACTGCCATCGTCATATTATTATTAAATATATTTTTATATTTTTTATTAGAGTTATTTTAAATTTTACAAAGTAATATTAGAATTTTTTTAATTTCTACATTTTTCTTATTTTCATTTCCATTTTCCAAGTTTCATTTTCCTTTCTTCCCGCCCTCACATGATTTGGTGCCATTATGAATCGCACTAGCACAGTTACCCACTAAAATTTCATCCTAAATTTCTCATTCCCAGTCATACTTGTCATCATTACTCTTTCCATATTTGGCTACATCTAAATCTCTAAACTTGCTTTAATAATTTGAAGCTCTGAATATTCTAATATGTAGCTGGGTTAAAGACAGAAATGTCCTTCAAATTTGATCATTTTTACAATCTTACTCCTCATTTTATAAAATATTTAATTATACCTCTTTAATTATTATAATATTTCAATATTACTCGTTCGTTAAAAATCTATCCGTTAACTTTATTATTGACTGTTAGTAGGGGGTTTATTGTAAAAAAGTAAAATTCAAAAACTTATTTAAAAAAATTAAAAATAAAAACTCTTTACAATATTTTCTTTTATTTCCTTTTATTATTTTCTTAAAATTCTTTATTTCTTCTTCTTCTTCCTACCTTTTTAAATTCTTTATTTTTAAAATTTTTTTAGGTATATTTTTCAAAGAGAAAATACATTGAAATCTGATATTAAAATAATTTAGTTGATTAAAGAATATGCAAATTATTAAATATAAAAATTAAAATTAAATAGAAAAGATAAATAAAATTATAAATTTAATTAATATTCAATTCTATTAGTAAAAATGGTTAAAATTACGATTAAAATCAACATTCCAATTGTTAAAAGAAAAAAAAAAAAAAAGATTGAAGACCCTAAAAGCTCAAACTATTTTGATTGTCAAACAACTCAAGAGAGGCTCCCCAAAAACACTCCAAAATCATTTGAAACTATAGGATTCAATTCAACAGAACCGCAATTCCAATTCTAGCAACTGAATGCAAACTAAATTCAAAGCATCAGATTCTCCCAAGACCCTGTGAATAACCCACTTGAGACTTTTTAAAGATATTTATTTTGGGTTATCAGTTTTTGAAAAGAAGAATGAGAAAAAAAAATAATAAAAGAAAGAAAGAGTGGGGGGAAAATTTAGAATATTAAAAGTTAGATCTATTTAAAAATGAATTAAATAATTGTTTTTCTTTTTCAGGCGGTTGTAGGATGGACGGCCGCCTATAGGTGGGTGGTACCGCTCAGGTTGTAAGCGATATAACTAATAGTTTAGCCATGTCAAAATCTTTGCTATGGTGCTTAGGGCTGATTTCACAAGTTTGCACACACACACACACACATATATATTATAATTAAAAATTTAACAAATAATATCATAAAATATTTAGAATCGTAATTGGATATATTTAAAAAAAATTAATTGCCTTTTAAATTATTAATTTTTCTAGTGGCGTAATTATTATCACATAATTTATATTTTTTAGATTTAATAAATTCAATTGAATATTTAAATAATAAATTATATACTGATTTATACTTTAGCATGCATGTGTAGATGCATTATCTTGATATTATACTTTGATCCCTAATTTGGGAAAAAATAAAATATGCATACCAAATGTTAATTAGAAAGCAGTTTGCAAATTAATCCCTAAAATTTTTGATATTATACCCTTTTTTTTTAAGAAGCACATTTTTTTCTCTCTTTCTTTCGTATAATTTCTTCTTCTTCTTTTTTAATTGTTTGTGTGTTTACCCCTTCTTATACTACTTAATTTGTTAGATCACGTGCAATACTAATTTAATATAATGCGATGAAATAATAATTCAATTAATTATAAATGTTTCTTACCAACTTTTGAACTTGATTTATATTTTTATCTCTTATATTTTTTTAAAAAAAAAAAGAAAATGGAAAGAGAGCTGCCATCCACACCCCCTTTCTTTGTTTTCTATTTACGCAATATAATTGCATGCGTATGTCTATATTTTGATATTGCATAATTTTAATTCCAAATTACATATGAGATACACAACCTTTATTTAATAATAAAGTGGTTATGCATCTCTTTGAGATATAACTATTCAAGAAAAGGAGGCTACCGCTGTTGTACACCCTTTGACAGCACATACACAGATGCACACACAGAGAATTGAGGCTGTAATACCATATTCATTCTTAAGAGGAGCCGATGCCTATTCAATATCTAATTTCTGTTGGTGAATAAACGAGCAAGCGGTTGGGGAGACGGTGGGACTGTTAAATGAAATTCGGCACGGATTGTGTGTCTCAACAACGCTGTTGCTGCCGACGACGTTCAACACTTCGTTGCTCGCATTCCCTAATGCACCCGCCATCACCACTCTGCTGACAATCAATAAAAACACTGTAATAGTAATAGAAATTTTTATTCTGAATGGATGAGCAATTTATAGAGTTAGAGTACTAATCCAATCTCATGGGATGGGGGTGTATCTCATGCAACTGGAATGTTTTTAGATAGTATTAAAATACGTTCATGTTAAATTCACACTATGTACTTTCTCCATTTTAAATCATTTATTTCATTTATACTTTAATCTTTGTTCTAAATTATCTATTTCTTTAGAAAATTAAGATTTAATATTCTAAATTTATCCTCACTTAATAGCAATCGCTATTTCTCAAATATATTAAATAATTTTTTCTCAAAAAGCTGATTTTATTTAAATAATAGGAGAGAAAAATAATTTGAAGTATATTAAAGTTTTAAAATTTGAATACTTCTTCAAAAAAGATTGAGATAATAAATTAAATTATAAAGGTAAAAAATAGAAAAAAAATATTTAATTAACTAAAAAAATCTACTTATATATTAATACCCGTATAATCGATTAAATGAGACAGTTAATTTGAGACGGAGAGAGTAGTTAATATTAATACATTGAATTCTTTATCATTTTTAGCATAAAAATAGATTTTATTTTTATTTTTATTGTACAAATTTAGCAATCCCAAAAAAATGATATATTTTTTTTTAAAAATTATTTTGCTTTTTTGGAGAAGATTAGCGCTTTAATTCTTAGATATAAGTTAGTTTATTTTGTTTTCACAATGCAAGAAAGTAGGGATATCAGGATTGAGTTCAAGATATGGGAAAATAGAGAGAGGGAAGTGATAGTGTTAATGATAAATGATAACTATAGTAAAATGTGATAACTTTATTAAATTGGAGTAAGTAATATGGTATTAAAAAAATTAATTTGTACATTATTGGACACGTATCAAATTTAAAACATGAACCGAAAGAAATAAAAAGCATTCTATATTAGAAAAAATTCTAATCAAATACACTGTAGGCTGACAATTAAAAATGTGCATGATCAATAATTGGAGGCTTGCAAACTTTTCTTTTCCTATTATTCAAGTATTATTCAGATACAAAAAATTTGAACTAATTATCTTACAAGCATTTTAACAGCAGTAACATTTTACTTTTTACTACAAAAGTTTTTTTTTGTAAATTTTTCCATTTACTATCTGTGTATTATGTTGTTAAAATCAAAGATAATATATGTATACACACAGATAGATACATAGACATGACAAACTTGTCATCGGTTGCCATATGGATAGACATACATAATGCCCACACAAAAATGCTGTATTTTTAACCAGAGAGTGAGAGAGACCAATTCTTGGCATATCACACTTGGGAGGCACCATGGCCTCCTCTTCTGCGCCTTCTACTATCCCAAGAACTCCAATAGACGTTGTTGGTGATATGAGTCTGAGGAGGAATAAATGCAGTATATTTTCCATCAAATATATCCAATTTTATGGTAATATTTGTCAAAATTTGAACAATTTAGTTCTTAAATATTATTTTTTCTGTTCTCGAGATATTTTTCAATATTTTTTAATCCATATACCTTTTCAAACTTCCAAATTAATTCTTTAGGAACTCTTTTAGCTCGGCCAAATTAGTTCTTAAACTATTTCTTTAGAACTTTTGACAACTTTTTGAAATTGCCAAATTAGCTTTGACAACCAATGTCTTGGTGGATCCTTTGCACGCTCTTCATATTTGTTACTTTTAGAAGGCTATTTTAGTAAAATCATTCATGAGATCTCATCTTCCTTTAAATAAATAAATAAATAAATAAATAAATATATATATATATATATATATATATATATTAAAATCTATTAGGCCAAAAATTTGGAACCCTTTTTCTTTGAAACATAATGACCTAATAGCTGAATTATTTTTTTTTAAAAAAAAAATAGTGCGCCGCCGAAATAGAAACCACGGATCAAGACATAGACAAGGAGCAGCTAAATTAATAAAAGATTTCTTTATTAAATTGGAGTTTCTAGCCTCGATGCTTCTCGGGTGCACCCTGTCAATATCCCTTTTCTCCCCTCAAAAGAAAACCCCACCAAAAAGAATGTGAACAATTAGATGGCATCCCACGACAAAAGGGAAATAGCCAAGGAAAATGGTATAGGTGCACCACTCATTTAATACAACTTGCATATATTGGTCTGCCTACTGCTGATGCCCTAGCCATCTTTCCCGTCATGTTGAGTTATTTTATTTACCACTTGATGTTTATTTTTGCATTTTCATGTCTAAGTTTGACTTCATTTCTCAGTGGGTTCATGATCCAGAAGTTCTACTTGATTATTTTCTACAAATGATTAAGTTGCATACATCTTCACCAAACCATTAAAAGCAGAGTTATTCGTGAAGTTGGAAAAGATGTTGGGAATGATCAAATTTGAACAACTTGATTTAAGGGATGCCATATTAGAATATTGAATCAAGTTTCTTAATTAAGAAATTTGTAAATTTTGGTATTTACCAATTTTATTCTATTATGTCATGTTTTAATAATTTTTTATAATTATTTAGATCTCCTAATGTTAGTTGGAGTCAAATTCTTAATTCAAGTAGGTATTATATTCTAGTTTTGCGAGATATATTTATATGAGTTGGTGTTTAGAGTTATTTGTGTGTGATGGAAGTTATGATTTAAAGTTTGATCCCTCCGTGTAGAATTGTCTTATAAGAATTTGACAGAATATCATGCAGGTTTAATTTTATGTATTTATGAGTATTGAAAAATAAATATATATTATGTTGTTTGATTATAAATTCTATTCACTGTCATCATCATATTGCTATTAAATATATTTTTTTATTAGAGTTATATTAAATTCTACAAAGTAATATTAGAATATTTTTAAGTTCTACATTTTTCTTATTTTCATTTCCATTTTTCCAAGTTTCATTTTCCTTTCTTCCCGGCCTCACATGATTTGGTGCCATTATTGAAGCCCACTAGCACCGTTACCCACTAAAATTGCATCGTAAATTTCTCATTCCCAGTCATACTTGTCATCATTGCTCTTTCCATATTTGGCTACATCTAAATCTCTAAACTTGCTTCAATAATTTGAAGCTCTGAATATTCTAATATGTTGCTTTTCTTTTTCGGGCGGTTGTAAGATGGACAGCCGCCTGTAGGTGGTAGGGTAAGGTGGGCCTATATAACTAATAGTTTAGCCCTATCAAAATCTTTGGTTTGGTGCTTAGGGCTAATTTCACAAGTTTATATATCTATATATATATATATAAATTATTAATTTTTACTAGTGGCATAGTTATTTCCACATAATTCATATTTTTTAGATTTAATAAATTCAATTGAATATTTACATAATCAATTATATACCGATTTATATTTTAATACGCATGTATATAGATATATTATCTTGATATTATATGTTGATCCCTAAATTGGGAAATAATAAAATATGCATACCAAATGTTAGAAAGTAGTTTCCAAATTAATCCCTAAAAATTTTGATATTATACTTTTTTTTAAGAAGCATATTTTTTTCTCTCCGTTGTATAGTTTCTTCTTTTTATTTTTTTAATTGTTTGTGTGTTTACCCCTGCTTATACTGCTTAATTTGTTAGATATGTGGGTTATGTGAGTTTAAAGAAAAAGAGTATAATTAGTTATGAGTAGATGATAATTTTTAAAAGATGAAAATTGTATAAAATAATAATATATTTGAATTAAAACTATATGGTATGAACATATACAAAACACCATTCCCATTTAGAGAGAAATAAATTCTCAATTTTCAAACATTAAAGCTGAAAAATAGTCAAATTCTTTTCACCATTTTGAGATCAAATGACTGTATTCCCTCAAGTCTAATTCAAAGAGCCCTTTTACCATAATACAATGAATTCTATATCCAAAACCATAGGAAGGAAAGACAAAATCCGTTAATACATGATAAAATTTACTTACACCTAAAGTTATTGAACCCAAATCACTCAAGAATGAAATCTTTACAAACTTCAAATCAGAATGCAAGTATTAAGAGATACAAAAAAGATCATTACAGAAGTTCATAATGGACTACACAAGGCAATACTATCTGTAATAATTTTAACAATTAAAAAAAAAAAAGAGAGGGTAAAAATAAACATAAAGGAACCAACCTTAATTATAATCTTAAAATAAGTCTCATCCAAACATGTAGATTTTTATGTATTTAAAGAAAGAAGCCTCTCTTATCCAAAACAAAAGAAAAGAAAATCTGGGCTAGTAAAACTCCTTGCTACCGACCTGACTTAGTTCTGATGTGGTAGGAGTTGAAGTTTGATGTGATTTAAAGCTGTAAGCACATCTCCCATATTGCTCCTCTCCCTTGGAGATTCCACTGTGCAATTTAGGGCTACTTGCATAATGGATGTTAAACAATTCAACTTTTCGTGAAAATGCTCTTCGCTTGCCTTTACTAAATTGTCATCTATTACTTGAGTACATGTATCACTGGACATTAAATCATTCACCCACTTCCTCAAGCTCAAATTTTCACTGAAAATTTCATCACTGGGCTTTTTTCTTGTGAACACCTCCATCAACAAAATTCCGTAACTATAAACATCACATTTTGTCGATATCAATCCTTCTAATCCAACTTCTACAAGAAATATCCACAGAAGTGTAAGAAGTAAACCATTCTATAAAGGAAGCAAAAGAAATGGCTTGTATAAAACTATATATATATATATGTGTGTGTATGTATGTATACGTGTGTGTGCATGCACGTGCTAAAATATATACCTGGTGCAATATAACCAAGTGTTGCCAACGTTGTGGTATATGCATTGCTTTGCTCCTGATCCAATAATTTTGCAATACCAAAATCACTTACATGTCCAACCATATCATGATCAAGTAAGATATTACTAGGTTTTATATCACAATGAACAACTGATGTTGAACAACCGTAATGAAGGTATTCCAAAGCAGATGCCACGTCGATCATAATATTCAATCTCTGCATCATATTTAAGAAATAGTTGTGAGAGTACAACCACTTCTCAAGACTTCCATTAGGCATATATTCAAGTACTAATGCCTTGAAATCAGGATTAGAGCAACTGCTAATGATCCTTGCAAGATTTCGATGTCGAAGGTTGCACAACACATGACATTCGGCTTCAAAACTTCTAAAAGCACTTTCCATTTGTAGATTGAACACTTTAATGGCTAAAACTCGACCATCACTAAGGGTACCTTTGTAAACGGTTCCAAAGCTTCCTACTCCAAGCAAGTTGCTCTCGTCATACCCATTAGTTGCATGTAACAATTCGTAGTAGGAGATTCTTTCCTGCAATGTGAATGATATGGAATCTGCTCCGTTTGACAATATATCTTTCCTTCGATATCCTAGATATAATCCTCCTAGTACCACAGAACCGACAACTGCTATAATCCCAATCAATAGAAACGACATGTAGTGCACGTTTTTTTTCTTCAATGCGTTAGCTTGCACAACTGGGCATGGTGGAACATGAAACTTAAAATTTCCACATAATGCTTCATTGGAAAAGAAGGACTCACTTGTAAAGTTCTTGAAGGGACCATCGGAAGGTATTTCACCTCTTAATTTGTTGAATGAAACATTCAAGTACTCTAGATGTTGAAGCATCTCCAATGATTTTGGGATCAACCCAGAGAAGTTGTTGTGTGACAGGTCTAAAGATTCCAAACTTACGATCTTACCAACTGAATCTGGAATTGGTCCTTGAAATTTATTGTGTGAGATAATAAGAGATAACAAGTTTTGCAAATCTCCTATGGTGCTTGGAAAATCACCTGTGAGGTAATTCATTGACAAATCTACGGCCACTGCAGACTTTAGATTTTCAACTTTCTGAGGTAGAGAACCACTTAAGGCATTCGAGGAGAGGTTGAGCTCCAACAGATCTGTAAGGTTCCACAAGTATTTCGGTATACTAGAGTTCAATAGGTTGAAACTTATTTGGAGATGGCGCAAAGATTTAACATTTCCAATGCAATCTGGAATTGATCCAGAGATTTTATTTCCCTCCAGATTTAGTATAGTCAATTCTTGCAAACCACAGAGACTGTCTGGAAAAACTCCACTTAATTTATTATCAGAAAGATCTAGAGCTTGAAGCCTCGACAAGTCTTGAAATGTAGGTGGTATTGAACCAGCCAATTGATTTCCATATAAACTCAAGGCAAATAAATTGCTCAAATTTCCAATTCCACTGGGAATGCTACCTTTGATTTGACAATTGTAAGCGTATATTCTCTCAATAGATTGAGAAAGATTCCCAATTGAGACTGGAAGAAGGCCATCCATGGGATTGTCAACCACCCCGAGAAATCTCAAATCTCTACATTTCGACAAAAAACCAAAGAACTCCAACTCTTGGGAGGAAGATTTGCTTGTTAGATTATTGTTACCTACTGCTAAAAATTGAAGGCGATTTAGGTCTCCAAGTGAACTGGGAATAGAACCCATGAAGTGGTTATCAGAGAGTTCTAAATTGGTGAGTTTGGAAGAATTAGAGATTGAATTAGGTATAACTCCAGTTAGGTGATTGTTGAAGAGATGTAGTCTTTCTAAATTTGGAAGTGAATATCCAATACTTGACGGAAGATAGCCTAAAAGAGAATTGGAATTTAGATCAATGGCTCTTACCTCGGACAGGTTAAAAAGTTCTATTGGTATCTGGCCACTGAAATTATTGAAGCTAAGCAAAAGCTCTTCTAGTTTGTACAAACTGCCAAGCTCCGATGGGATTTCGCCTGGAAAAACACAAAGCTGCTTTTTACTTGGAAGTCTTGATCCTCTAATTTATGTTCAATTATTTGAGATTTGGAAATTTTCATACCTTTCAGCTTCTTGTTGTCGTTGAGTGAGAGTTTTTTAAGCATGGTTAAATTACCAATCTCTTTTGGAATTACACCTGCCAAGTTGCAAAATACAAGACAGTGAGGGACAGAATTGAGGGACAGGACTAATTTGTTACTGATAAAACATGAGAATTTTCAATGAGCAATATTTGGACGATCATTTCCACCAGCAAATATGTCATACTAACCAAATAACCAGCACAAGCACTAGTAAAGTGGGATATAGTTGTTTATAATTAGGTTTCAAAGGAATATGTAAAGTCTGCAAAATATTTGTTTTTTTCTCTCTGTTTCATTTCCCCTCCTCTCTTTCAAATACAAAATAGAAAGAAGGTAAAAGAAAAATACTCCACATTAGTGGCTTCTGCCTGCATAAATATTCAAAAACGACATAATTGTAAATTTGTTGAAGCAATAACTAAAGACATCAATTCATATATGTGCCATTCACAACTTTAACAACTAAATACATTCTTTTCCTGAACTTTCAAAACTAATCTAGAGATATTAGCTCCACTAATCCACATGTCCCATTAATAATGATAGAGACTTACCTATAGTAAATGCTGCTAAATATTTGTGTCAAGTTAAAATAAAATATTTAAATTTGGAAGGAGGAAATTTTATATTTTCGACATGTAATAGGCTATATATGTCAAGCTTTTACATAAAACATCATTACAAATCACACTCTTTTACGTAATACGAGATGGAAGGAGTATGAATCAAGAATATTGTCAAACAAAAGGTAACAATTGAAGAAGAAAACAAAAGATTTCCACATCTGCAACTATGGAAGGATGGCTATTAATTATGCTATTCCCTAGAGATGTATAGTTTAGATGAAGAGTTCTAAAGCTTACCTTTCAGATTGTTATAGCCAAGATTTAGCAATTTAAGCATCTCCAAGCTGCCTAGCTCGTTGGGAATGATTCCACTAAAATTGTTGCGAGACAAATCTAGTACTTGAAGATATGAACAGTGGGATAACATCGGTGGGATTTCACCACTGAACTTATTGTCACTGAGGGCAAGCCACTGTAGTCTTGGAAGGTAACGACATATGTTACCGGGAACACTTCCAGATAGGCTATTTCCAACAAATGCAATAGCCTCCAGAGTTGAGATGTTCAATATCTCCAACCGCAAAGAACCTGAAAGCTTGTTATATTCGATAATCAGATTCCTCAAATTTGTCATACTATCAATCTCTGCAGGAACTGTTCCTTCGAGAGAATTGAAGGAAAGATACAGTGTCTCCAGCCTAGATAAGTTAGATAAAGATGGCGGAATAAGACCAGAAAAGCTGTTGTTCCTAAGTGACAGTAATCGAAGTTCACTTAGCGAATCAAGCCACATTGGGACCTCACCACTAAGATCATTGTCCCCTACTTTGAGGACCTTTAATCGTCGCAAACCGACCAATTCAGATGGTAAGTTGCCATGGAAACTGTTATTGTTCAAATCGAGAGAAACAAGAAAGGATAGATTCCCAAGGTGGGGAGGTATAGTTCCACCGAGGCCCATGTTAGACATGTTTAATGCAGTGACTCTGCCATGGCGAGAGCCACATATGACTCCAATCCAGTTACAAACAGAGGAAGCAACAGACCAGCTTTTAGATAAAAAATTTTCAGGGTCTGAAGTTATGTGGGCTTTGAAAGCAAGAAGAGCAGATTGATCAGTGGTAATGTTGGGTGTTCTCTTGGCAGTGCAAGGAAGTAGGCTGTATAGCAACAGAATTGCAAGAGCAAAGTGGCTGCAAGATCTCCCCATTATTCTATCAACGCTGGTTTGATCTAAACAAGTAGGTACATCGGTGACTATAAACTACGTTGAGGCTAACCATGTAGACTTATATGATGTTGTAGCCACTCTTTTATGCTGGGTGCCAATGACCTGATATCACCATTCTAAAAGTAGGGAGAGGATCCTCACTAGTGTTTGAAAGTGTAGGCCATCCTCCAACCTTTAACAACGTGACGTATTATTAGTTAAATAACTAACACTATAAAAGTTCATTCAATAAAAATTCGGCTACTTGGCACATTTTGCTAAAAAAAAAACTGACACTATAGCCTATTTCTCTCTCCTATCTCCTTCTTCCCTCTTTCTCCTCCTTCTTGGAACTCTCTGCTCATCTTAGAGACAGATCTAAAGATTGTAGGGAGTGGCTTTTGCCTCTAAAATTTTTTGAAACTTTATATTTTTTAAAAAAATTAAAAATTCATCTATCTTAAACTTTCAAATTCGGTCCTAACTCATTTGCCTTGTTTTCACTTCTTTTCATTCCTTCTTGGCCTTACATTAGATAAAACTTTTTGCTTTCTTTTAAGCATTCAATTCTTATTAAGTCCTTGTCTGATTTTTTGCTTTTTGTTGCTACAAGGGGACTTCATATTTCTGGAGTACTTGAGTAATTTGTGCCTGAAATTAAATTTCCCTTTGGCACACCAGATACCTACCGGGGGATAAGGCTAGTCCTGCCCAACTCCGAATTACTTTTGGATTTCTCATTTGAAGTGCTTAAGTATCATTCAACACCATCGCACTCTTGATCTCTCTAATAACCTCCAATAATGACATCTTTGTTGAGCTTCCAAAGTTTAATGCTGAAAAAAAGAGTCTTGAAAGGAGAAAATTCTTCTATGGTTCGGGATTCATTTTGGATCAATATTTTAAAATATTATATTTTTTTAAAAGTATACAATTTACAAAATATGCGGCATAACATTTAAAGTATGTGGTCTATCATAAATCTGGTCCATATAAGAATTTTTCTTTAAAAGCTATTAAATTTCTGGGAGTAGTGCTCTGGCTGTATATTGGGGAAGAGGAAAAAGCGTGAGAGGATTAAAAAAATGAAAATTAGAGAAAAATATTAAAAGGTATAAATAAATAAAGGTGGCCCCATTAGACTGCTACCCAATTATCTCAGCCTTTAATTGGGACTAGATGATGTACCGTATTTTGGACACCCGATCGATCGCAGTCCCTCCCGTAAAAGAATTGTTTCTTTTGACTGTAAGACACCTGCATGAGATGGAAAACTATCCCTAACCCGTGGGCGAGAAGACAAGTCAAAAGGGGCGGCTTAGAGAGGATATCTGATAGGGGCTTATCTTGAGTATATGAGAGTGGATGGGTCCCTCAAATATCCTCTTCTTAGCTGGAAATGTTTGGGCGAAGTGGTCGTCGGCCGGAGCTTAGGCATGAAAAATGCAAAAATGAAACACCATGTGGTAAATAAAATAAAGTTATTTACCACTCACTCCCCCCACACCCAACAAATTTTCTAAAATAAACTATTCCAAAAAGAAGTTTTCTTTCTAACATTTGATTATCATACATTGTCCACATTTTTAGCAATTACCTTTTTATTTCTCTTTCTTTTTTTATTGGTTTACCACCCCTAATTTAACATTTATCTTCCTTGATTCTTTATTGAAGAGGGCATCAACAGCCATTAAATACTATAGATATGTTAATGAGTCCTCCATACATACATACACATATCCCTTAGTATTTTTTTTTTTTCCGTTTTCTTTTCCCCCTCTTTACATGAATGATTTTCTAATACAATTTGTTCAAATTTTTTATTTACATTATCAATTGATTCCTATTTAAAGTTAATATTCAAAATTTTCTCAATTTTAAAGTGTTTTATATTAAATTATATACATTTTAGGCATCATATTGAATTTTATGTCTATTGTGTATTAAATATGATTTTAAAAAAAGAAAATAGGGATTGTATTTTACCATTTTTTTTTTGGTATTCTTTATTTTTCAATATTTGTGAAGGAACGAACACGCTTTTAATGAAGATCCTCCTACTTAGCGAGCAATTGCTGTTTAGTTGGGAGATTATTTTCTTTTAAATTCTTTGATCACTTATATTGTGAAAGATATTGCTAAAAACTTTGGTACTGGTTTAATTATAAATGATTTTTATTGTAAAAAATAGTGAAGATATAATTTAGAATGTCTACTTTTAATAAAATGTAAGTTTTTTTTTTCCCTATTTATGCTTTATTTTGTTTTTATAGATGTTATTTTGAAGGGTAAAATTATAAACGGAATATTTTTTATATATAGAGAATCATTTTGTGTGCACATCTATTAAGTGAGTTTTAGAGCTATATATAAATTCTCGCCCCCTAAAGTGAAAGTTTTGATTCCGTCCGCATGCATAGATTTTAGAGTCTTCAATCTAAGAATAATTTCTTAGCTTCTATCTTTTTTCAAGAACTATTTACAGTGTATTGGTAATCTTGTCTTGAATATCTCTTTTCCATTCGAGGCTTGCAACTGCCACTAGTCTCACAAGAGTAATTTTTAATGCTTTCTAAACTTGAATGCAATAGCATAAATGACACTAAAAAAAAAAAAAAAAATCTATTCTAACTATACTTTTTCTACGTTATTAATTAAAAATGTCCCTATAATAAAGATATTTTCGACATTTATAATAAAATATTGGCAAATAAAAAATATTTCGTTGTTTTTTAATTAAAGCGTCGGTATATTATATATTTTTCGACATTAATAAAAATATGTCATAATATTAAAAATACTAGTTTGATTCCTCGTGCGTTGCACGGGTTTGTGTAATATATTAATTCAATGAATTTAATAAATTTATATAACTTTTATTTGAGTTTTAGAGAATTAGAGTGGATATCGGTAACCAAGAGTTCAACGTATCTTATCCTTCTCAAATAACCTTATTCTAATCTATCTGAATTCAATAATCATAATGTTAGTTCTTTATCTATATGAATTTATTAAATTTAAATAATCATAATATTTTTTTAAAAAAACCCTTCAAATTTCTTTTTTTTTTTTTAAAAAAAATTCTTGTAAATTTAATGTTAAAATCTACATTCATCTGAATTTATATAAACTAGGTTGATGTCCCGTGCGTTGCACGAGTTGTTATGTTATTAAGATTTAATGTATTAATATTAAATATATTATTAATTAACTTAATTAATGATTTAATTAGTTAAGATTTTAAAATAAATTTAAATAGTATTCAAAGAATCACACATTTCAATGTATTAATATTAAATATATATATATATATAGTATTTAAAAAGTCATACATTTCAATGTATTAATTTAGATAGTATTTAAAGAATCACATATTTTAATGTATTAATATTAAATACATATATATTTTATTAATTAATTTAATTAATTATGAATTTATATATAATTTTTATTTTTATTTTAAAAAAAAACTATTTAGCCACGTGTCACCTTATGATGATTTCACGTGTCGTAATGATATGCTTCATCTTCGACTTATATATATATATATATATATATATATATATATATATATATAATTTATATCACCTCCTTATTTTCTTTTTAAAAAAATCTAAAATTTATTTTTGCCAAGTGTCAGTACAGCACACTGTCACGTGTCTCAATGACAACTCTCCGCAACTACTTTTATGTATATGTATAGATTTCTGACACTTTTTAAAAAAGAATGTTTAATTAAATAATATCAAATAACAATGATGCTTTTTGATATAGATGTTGTCTCATTCAAAGTTATAGGGACATTTTAAAATTACTTGTCCTAATTCAAAAGGAATTTTTGACTGACATTAATTAAAAGCGTCTTCATACTATAGATATTCTTGACATTTAATATAAAATCTCAACAAATTAAAAATTTTCTAACATGAAATAAAAGAGTCAATATATTTTATATATTCTTGACATTAACAAAAAAAAAAATTGTTAAAATACAAAAATATTTTCGACACTTTTTTATTGAAAAAGTAACAATCTAGTCATATTAAATAGTAGAACACTTAAGTATCCTTTCATTCAAAATTTTAGGGACATTTTAAAATAATCACCATGATTTTTTATTTTTATTTTAATCTAAAAGAGTAGTAAGTGTCTTCAAAATAAAAATATTCATTATGACAAAGCATATCACTATCGCAAAATGTATTTCAGTTAAAGTTTCAAAAATATTTTGTTTTAGTTAGCAAAGAAAACAATTCAGAGAAAATGAGAACCTAAGTCTCACAACTACCATAAAAGAAAACCTACTCGCTCCCTCATGCACCTATCACTACAACCGTTACCACCACCATCGTTGCTAGAATCGCCACCTCATAGGCACTTGACCCATCACTGCTTCTTTCCTCGTTAAGCGATTCTCATTTGCTAGGGAATTCCAGATATGAAGCTCTCTTTTTTTTGGGGGGGGGGATCACTTAAAGTTACTTTCGTGACATATTTTTAATTACAATTTTTATAAAGTGTAATAATAGAATACTTATAATGATGCTAAATTTATTCGCATAATTATAATAAAAACAAAACGATATAATTTTTGGTAAATTGATTTAATTTGACATATTATTATGACACACACTTTTGTCATGAAACAAAGGCTTCAAATCCTCTGTGATATTTGCTTAATATCTTGTGTAACATTCTTATTATAGAGCCTCTCTCTTTAATATTTTTATTTTAATATTTAATAACTAAAAACTTTATTATCAAATTAAGAAGTGAACCTAAATTCTTAACTTTATCCTTCTCTCTGGTCTCTTCCTTTCTCACTAGTTTTTCATCGTTCCATTCTATTTCTACTCTTCCTTATTCTCTCTTGTCTCATTTCCCCTCCCACTCTATTTCTCCTCTAGCCTGCACAAATATTTGCTCTTCATATTTCTCAGATAGTGAGCTTCCCTTCCATTGAAAAGACCACTCCTTCCCACTCTCAGCTTTTGAAAATATCATAGCCACCGAAAAAGAGTCCCAATTAGAAACCCAGAAGAAGAAGAAGGAGGGTTATTAATCAAATTCACTTGATTTCTGATTATGGTAATCCTCATGTTCTATGTCATCGAAGTTAATTTCTCTCTTTAATCGTGAAAAAAATTAGATTGGGCATTTAAATGAATTGTGTATGATAGATTCCATTACAATACATCTGAAATGGGAAGAGGGACGCCTCAAAAAATCAAGGAGTATAGAAATTCTTAGTGATGAAGAAGATTACCTATTGCGGTATTCTGGTTATATTGTAGCTAATCACTAAGAAGATTTCCTATTGTGGTATTCTGGTAATGTTGTAACTAGTTAATTTCCTGAAAGAGTATAGAATGTTAATGGCCACTTCCTGTATGTTTTCGGGAGTATTTTTTGCCTTGCTAGTCTTAGGCCTAGTTTGCGAGTTTAGGAGAGAAACGAAAAGAAGAGAAATTTTAAGTTTGGAGAGAAAAAAAGAGGGGGGAAAAAAAGAGAAATGATGTATGTCTAATATTGTTTGAGAGTTTAGGAAAGAAAAGAAAAGAAGAGTTGTTCATTTCATTTGGGAGTTTGGAGAGAAAAGAAATTATTAGAATCAATTTACCAAAATATCCTTGAGAGTTTATGAGGTAATGTGGTTATTGTACTAACTGTTTAGCTAACCAACACACATATACGATTGCATATATGGAAAATCCACACATCTAGTTCTATTACATACTACTAACTACCCTTTAATGAGCACAATGAAGAGTAGGGCAGCTTAAAGAACGTGAAGCCATTGGCAATCAGAAGACCTTCAACTTCTGATATCCCTTGATGCACTTTGTAGAAGAAAGTAGGAGCCAAGTACATAGTCAATTATGATTATCAGAATTTTCAGTTCTTGATAGGACGCTATTATGACACTATTACCAGATACGTCCTATTCGTTCATCGTCTTCCTTCCGTTTCTGCAATTTTTCATTTTCGCCATGCAATGTTATTGAACTGTTCATCACGCGATTTTCTTCTCATATTTTTCTCATGAACTCCGAACAGACACAGTGCCGATCGATCCTCCAGAGCAGCATAGACTCAAGTGATTTCCTTTCTCGATTTTCTTCACGAGCCTTCATCATTGTCGTTGCTGTTCGAAGTGCCAGAACCCCCATTTTCCATCCGAAATTTCGCTGTCATCCGGCATCTCCGATGCCAATTCGGCGAAAGACACCTGTGCTCGGTATTCTATGGGCAAGCGAGGTATTTGGTCTAAATTCTGAACTTTTTTTAAAAATCAATTGGCATTGGTTGGTGATGATTGATGGGTTTGAGATGTGAATTTTGTTTAGTTGAGTGACGATTTGTAGTATGGATTTTGTTTTGTGAGAATTGGTGGAGATGGTGATTGTGTGTAGTGGCAGAATGGGGGAATTGTCATAGCTTTTGCCGAATTTGTTTGGCATTGTTTGTTGCAATGCGGTTTTTTTTTTTTTTGTTAATGCTAATTTTCTTTTTTGTTGATTGGTTTGGCATTATGTGTTGAGGCGGAATGGTGAATGTGTGTTGAGGCGGTATGCTGTTTTGTGGAATTAGTTTGTCATTGGTTGTTGCAGAATTGGTTAATTGTTTTTTTGTTTTTTTGTTTTTTTTGAGTTTGGCTTTGTTTTGTTTGTTTGTTGAAATGTTGTTTTTTTGGTTTGGGAATAATAAAGGGATAATATCACAAATTTCTTGTTAAGTTTATCACAATTTTATTTGGATCTCTCTTATTTGAAAAAAAAAATGTCATTTACCCTCCCTAAATGTGATATTTGAGTGCTAAAACCACAAATGTATTAGTGAATTGCCAATTTTGTCCTTCATAATTATATAGTTTTATTCTTCAATACATCTTCATTATTTCTATAATAAATCTATTCATTAAAAAACTATTATATTCATTAAAAAAAAAAACTATTATATCAACAATGATTTACTAAGTATTTTGAAAATTTTGTTTATCCCTATCTTTTCAATTCATCGAAAGGTAATTTTTCAAAAGGTAATTTTGAAACTATTTGTATTTTTTTTTTGTTTTGATATATTGATGTGCAATATTAAAAGTAGTTAATCAATTTAAATTGTTATATAATTATGTCATCAATCCCGTATTTATTACTTCATTCATACAAATTTGAATGTCCTGTTTTTGTTTAGTAAAAAAATTAAGAAAGAATTTGATCGTAAATAAGTTATTGTCTTACGCTATTTAATTAAAACAATTAGTGATTGGATGTAGAAATTAGTACTAATACTTGTATTCCTTAAAAAAATTTGACATCTCACAATCTCCTTTATGATGGATTGAATACGTGGCGATACTATCCCCAAACCTATTTACGAGGGTTTAACATTTAGGCAGGATAGGCATCGATCTTCATTGATTTGGTTACGACATTCTGAGACCTGTGAGATACCATTAGCATTTAGACGTTGCGATTCTCATTTTGGGGAGCTATTTCCATTCCCTCCTCGTGTAATGGATTATATTGATCTAGCTAGTTTTGGGGGAGTCTATAGAGTTGGGCATCTTTATGTAGATCATACCCTTATGACTACATTAGTTGAGAGGTGACGTCCCGAGACACATACCTTCCAGATACAGGTAGGAGAGGCCACCGTGACGTTAAGGGATGTTACGATATTGTGGGGACTCAGAGTTGACGGTGACTCGATCATTGGAGAGGTTTACTGACACCCTCAGACAGTATGGATGGATTTTATACATACGCTTCTTGGTTTTTGACCTCTAACTAACTAGTTCAGGAGTAACCGGCTAGAGAAATTGGCCCTTGAGGCGCACCTATCATTTCTTCTTCCAGATGATGCTTCCGATTTACAGGTGCAGCAGAGGGCACGAGGATTTATTCTTCTTCTTATCGGTAGTATGATTCTATCAGACAAATCAGGTCATCTGCTTCCCCTTCATTTTCTTCCTTTCCTTGCAAAGATTATTGTGGTTAGCTTAGTTGGGGCAGTGTAGCTCTAACGTGGATGTACAGATGCCTCAGTGAGGCAACGGACCCTGCCGCAAGGGAAATTTGTAGTCCTATGGTTCTGCTTCAGGTTAAATTTTTCTTTTTCTTTATCTATTCCAATTACTTTAGATGCTTTAGACTCTAGCAAAATCTTACTAAAATTTGATGAACTTGTAATATTTTCCTGTGTAGTTATGGGCTTGGGAGCACATCTTTGGCCAACACCCTGATAGGGTTAAGTCAGGATATAGACCTCTATTTGCACCGTACGGTGCAAGGTGGAACGTACGGTTATGTTTACATCAGACGTCGACGCACGTTCTAGTTATATATAGAGATCAGTTAGACTCTATGCAAGATCATCACGTAAGTATTTGAACTTTCCTGAAAGAAAATTTTTTTTATTACTTTATTGACATTTTAGTGTTTCAATTAAACGGAGTCAAATTGTGTCAGTTTATTTAGTGTCCGTACATGCCATAAACTTAGAGTTGATACCGGCTAGATACATGGATGGTTCAGACATTTGACGGTCACGGACTCCACTCATTTGTTAGGACGTCGTAGAGTTCCACTACCCCAACTGTGTGCTTCGACAGTTTGGTATGTTACAGCTCATTCTTTAGAGCTATGAGTATGATACTGAGTTGCACGCGATTGGTACTCGGGGGAATCACATGACTAATTGGGCTCATCACCATTCATTGTTCATAGCACTGTGGGCTTTGCGACAGCGGATAGTCATGCATGGTGTTTTCAAGATTGGAGTAGAGTCGGACTATCTATCTTGGTACCGACTGAGGATTAGGTGGCGGATTGGTAATCTATCCCCACCGGGGGGTGAGGTCGCTGGCTACCAGGGGATTGGTTCGGGATACACAATCATGATAAGTACATTATTCAATAATCTGTGTTTTACTCTTGATTATCATTATCATTCTTAGTCGATGTCTGTTGACAAAGATGTTTTTTGCATAACTGTTGCAATCATATGGGCTTTGCAGAGTTACATCCATTGCCATGGAGGTTTTAGTTACGACTGACTCATATTCGAGGGCAATTTTCGAGCGTATTAGGGACACGTACACTCTTTCTCTTACTGTGGCAGGGTTTAATCCTACTAGCCCATACGTCCCGTTTCATAAGTCGATGTACCTGCGATTCTAGAGCAGGCAACCACCAGAGGCCCTCAGGCTCAGGTTGAGGGTCGGGCCATCCCAAGTCAGCATCAAGGTGATAGGCAGACTCGTGCAACTCTAGCTAAGCTAGTTGCACCTGAGGGTGCATCAGATCTCGTACTACTACTGGCTGAACCGACAGGGCAATTCGAGGTGGGATCATCTAGAGAGCCAGTAGCACAGACTCCAAATGCCTTGATTTTTGGCATTAGTTGCTTTTCACCATCGATGGAAGACGAGGTGGACGGTATTACAGAGCAGGAGCCAGACACAACGATGCAGGCATCTGATCAGGGACCAGGGCTAGTCACGCAAGCATCCGTGCAAGGTCCATCTACGGAGTCCATACCACTCTACGCAGTGATCGATGATCAGCATAGGCCAGGATTTAGAATTCAGTGGCAGGGACGATGACCGCGTTATTTTCATCCGGCAGCACCAGATCACGAAGATCCCATTGTACCTACCGAGGAGGCACATGCTGCAGCAGACAGACATCCGAAACCCAGACACATTGTCCAACCCAGACCCTACGGCACATAGACTTCGTGCTCAGACTATCTTATTTTCTGTATGTCATTTTAATTAAAATGATAACCATTAAAACTACACATACGGACAAGCATACTTATCATATAATATCAGAAATAGCAAGTATCGAATCTACGAGAATTTAGGTTCTATTTTATTCTATCCAAATCTTTATTGTTTAGCCAATAAAATAAGAAGAGATAAATAAAATACTAACCTAAGATACTAGAAAAAAAGGTCAAGTCACACAAGAAAAGTCACAAGAATAATCAAGGAGTGAAAACAAGGATAAAGGATATGTAAATAGATAGAAATCCGTGAACACACAACAATGATTGATTAACACTTATCATAATTAATTATCATCTTAGTATCATGAAGGAATTCAAATAGGCCCACTTTATTTGTAATTCATGGAATCACTATTTTCTAGTTAAATTAGTGAACATATTTTGTCTCAACCAATTTACTCAAAAGATGCATTAAAATCAATCCTTATATAAATCCCTATATTTTAGGTGATTTAAAGTATGAAATTAGCTAATGAATCTATATTGTAGCAATCATCAACTAATCTTTGATTATCCAAGTTCTTGACAATTAACCAATTTTTTAAGCAAGTTAAAAGATAACAAATATGGAATTAATTAAATTGAAATAACTATCAACCTCTTTTGCAAGCAAGTTAACAAGAAGAATCAATCAATCAATTCCTTAATTAAAACAAGTAATTAAATACCAAACATAATAACCAATTGATTAAAGAACTAAAATCAATACAAAATTATAAATAAAAAAGAATATCCTCTAAAGACAATTAAAACATTAATTTCAAATTGTTAATAAATTACAAAGAAAAAAAAAATCACTAATAGAAAAGTAAGTCTTCTTCTTCTTCTTCCTTGAAACATTCTTGAGCAACCTCCTCTTATTCTTCAAGAATTCTTCTTCATCCTCCTAAATCGTGGTGTTTCTCTAGGAGTTTTCTAAAGATATTATATTGAAGAATAGAAAACTACTTTGTTCAATATTATTCTCTTGTATTTATAGGAGTTATAGTTGCCAAAAAGTGCCTACAAGAGTCCTTTTCCATGGTTGAAAGAGTTCCCAAAAGAATCCAACTGAAATTGCTAAAATTTGCTTAGAAAAGGAACCCTGCCGGCGTGCTCTGTGCGCCCGACACTTTTGCTTCATTTTTCATCACATTCTGCATAAAATAATCAAAATACATTTTCAAAGGTAAAATATCAAACATGGAGGAATATGACTAGTTATTACATCAACAACATCACAAAATATCCTTAAATAATTAGGAAAATATAGGTAAATTTAAGCCCTATCAGAAAGCTCACAAAGTTTCGCCATTGGCATTATGATCTTATTATGCCAAGAACTTTACCTTACAATACTCAACCGTGCATTGCCGAAAAGGTAGAGTTGTCCTCACAATCTACCTTAAATTATATCAATTCTTTTTACTTGCAATTGTACGAGTCCCCACTTTGTACTCTCCTCACCACGAGGTTGACAATGGTTGATCACAAATTGGATATCCTGCACAGAACCAACCAATTAATAGTTTGGTTACGCATTGGGATAGTGCTAGCTGGGGAACCCGGTTAATTCTAATGTCATGTCGCTTTGTTTGGAGTAAGATGATCCCTAACCTTGGCTGGGTAACTTGAGACCATCTATCTCTAATGAGAACAAAGGTCATAACCTCTGCTGAGTACTCATAGTTTCCATTAGTTCACAAGACCAATATAATTCCATTGGCTCACAAGGCCAAATAAATATCCATTCTCGAAGGAATACCAATAAAACATTTTCTGGAACCAAATACCATTTTTCAAAAGATAATCTCAAACCGAGAGATTTATTTTTAAAATCGTAGCAAAAAAGGATAAAAAGCCCTTCTCATATGATAAAATAAGTTTCTAAGGGTATTTTTATCATTTGAAGAATACTCGATTTCAAAAGAAGTCTTATCCAGAAAGTATTGAATTCTAATCCTAAAAGAAGAATTAAATTCAAGAAATCTCAATTATGATTCACAAAATCCATAATTCACATTTTTCCAAAAATCTTGTCCGTAAAAAAGAGTATTTATGCTTTCCCAAATTAACATATTGTTTCGACTCATAATTGATTAGAAGAAAACCTTTTAGGTATACATTTATTTCTAAGAAATATTCATAACTCAAGTGAACCAAATTCCTTATAGAAAATACCATTTCCTAAAGTCTCCAATAATTTTCCCATTCAGAGAAACCACATTTTCTCATAAAAGCATAAGGTCCATTAACCTTGTTATAAAAAGACTTTAGGCAAATTATTCACTGATTATGAATAGTTCCATTTTGTAAAAAGTTCACATTTTCCATTCAAGCCTTGCATTGCATAATGCTCGTTCTTCCTTAGAAAAATCATAGGATTGTTCAGAGAAGCCAAAAGGGTTCATAGAACATTTCTTCAATAAAACATAATTTCACTGACATAAAATGGAGTTTATAAAATAAGTGGGACTCACCTAGTGCCATTGATTAGATATCGTATCTAGTTGTTCACCAAACGCTTAATGTGAACAATCTACATTAGACATCGTTTCACGCTTAGTTTGGTATACCAAAGCTCAAACCAACACTTAGTCAATACAAATATAAGGAAATCACTTATTTCCTATTTCTTTATTATTCTTCTTTGTACAAAACTGTACATATACATATATTGTATATCCGGTTTCTTCATTTCTCACTTCCATATTTCCTTTTTTTCTCATGAACATGAAGTCTTCTTCATGTTCTTCATTTTTTGTATTCCCAATGTTATGCAAATAACACATTTGAGTTTATTTTCTTTAAAACCAAAATTCCGCATTTTTCCGTTTAACACACCATTTTGTTTTGTGCATAACTTTTTATTTGCAACTCCGATCGGGCTCCATTTTATATCAAAACGCCCGTTAAACTTTCAATTATACTGCTATAGGTTTCATATCCCTATCCTCAACTTCATCCAGAATTTACTGGGGCAAAACAATCCCAGTATTTTCATTTCTTTAATTCATTTCACAAAATAATTCCTTTATTTATAGCATCTATACAACCCTTAATCCAACTTATTACCCACCAAAACACCTTTAATTCTTCGTGTTTTCAGGCCAAGCAAACCACGAATTCCATGCTTACACAATATGAAATCACCAAAAAAAAGAAAAAGAAAAACAACTATAGTTTATTTTTTCACTATATCTACCTTTTCTTTCCAAATCTACTATCTTTTTTCACAACTATGAGCAACTCCTTAAATCACCATTCAAATATTTCTATTCACCACATAAAACATAGCACATGGATCCTTCAACCAATCAATACACACACTTGCACACACAAAAGTTTACGTAGTATAAGAATAATCATAATCATAATCATGATTTTCATGTTTTCGTGTTAAAATTCATACCAAAATGATTATCACGTTGAAATCCATAACTTTAATTCATGAAGTATGATCTTTTACCTTGTTTGTGAGGTTCTTCAAGCTTGATTTGGTCCAAGAACACCAAGAACAATTTTCTCTCTCCTTTTTCTACTTTTCTCCCAATTTCTCTCAATTTTTACCAATTTTTCTTCCTTTTTCTTTCCTTTTTCTTCATTTCTCTCCTTCTTATTGTTGCTGGCCAGTTTTCCCCCTTCTAACTGCCATTCATTGTGATAAAAAATGGTCACAGGGTCAACCTACAATAAATGCTATGGTGGGCTATCCGACATGTGTCGTATTTTCCAATTTGCACATATTTTTCCTTTTATTTGTAAATCTTTCTTAATAAGCTTTTCTTGCATGAATGTTTCATGTATCCTCTCATTGTGTGACACTTATCCATGCCCACCAATCACAAAATGCCATGTGTTTGAAGTTTGACCACATTTCCAATTTTCTTAGAAAATAACTATAATTTTGGTCCATATTGAAAAAATATTTTATTCCACCAATGAAATCCATAAATTTCACTTAATTCAATGGTAGGAATCAAAACTATTAATTCCTTCTCAATTCTATCCAAATTGTCAAAATTATGAAAAAGCCCTTGATATCGCCAGTAGCTTAATTTATACTAGAATACTCATCTCATTGCATTGATCACTTTTTATTCTAAGCGTATAACCAATCTCTCACTTTATGAAAAGTAATTGCAATCTAAATATTTAGGGTACAGGTAGAGCAAATCTAAAAATTCCATCTAGGTCCATATAAATCCTAAAATTTCAATAATACCCCTAGATATTTTTATTACACCAAAATGTTCATCTCATTATATGATCATTTCTTATTCTGGCCACTGGTGCAAATTCTTATTCTATATAGAGTAGTAGCTTGTTAAAGTATAAAAAATGAGGGATATTACACATCCATTCTCTTTGCTAGGTTGAAATGAACATGAAAAATTCTCTCTCCATAAAAGTAATCCCCACCTTGTAAGCTAACCTAATACAAAAAGATTTTGTGTAATACCAAAAGATTTTATCTTTCCTCTATGATTCACTGCATGTAATATGGAATTAAGGGAATGATTTTTGTGTTTGTACGGCAAAACAAGACATCAAACAATTCTGACTTTCGACCAACTCGATCGTAGTCAATCAACTTTGAGACATTCAAAGATGCACCATGGAAGTGATTTTGAGATATAGGGTTAAATGTTGGTGGACAATTCAACCAATGATCTTCTCAAACTCTAATTGTTTTGTACTCCTAATCGATATAGAGATGTAGTAAAGTATAAATTTCTAATATTGTGATATATAGGACAATAGTAACTTCCTAATCTAGATACATCTGGAATATCATATTAATCAAATTATCTTTTCCAAATCTTATTAGGAATACAAGGCAATCAACAAATCTTCACCTTGGTTTGTATTTCATGTTCAATCTTTAGAGCCTTTTGAATATTTACAATAACCATATAACATTTGCCTATATCCAAACACTGTTTGAGCTCCAACTTGAGAAGTTCCGAACTATCTTATTTTATTTTATCGTGCAAGATCTTCATTTTTTATATTTTTTTTATTTTTCAACTCTAAAGTTACAATCTTATTGACTCCATTGACTTTTACAATCACCAAACAACACATTGATGTACCCAACTAAACACCTAAATCAGTATGGTCCCACCTATTCCAGATTCAACTTGGTCAATGAAAATGCATAGTTGCTCACAGGTCCAACATGATTCATTAACTCATACAAGAAGGCTCGATTTTTTCTCATATTTATATGATTTCATTGCACCACATCATTTGTCCCTTGAAAGTAATGTGTGCTTCCTTTTCAAGCCATCGAGCTAATTCTTTCTTGGAGAAGAATATTGCCTATACTTGAATGTTCTAACCATATGTGATTTTAGGACTTCACCTTAAGAGAGAAAGGGTAAAACCCTCACAACTACTAGAATCCTATTGACTCAAGAAAATTTAGAACCCACACATTTTTAGGACATATGTAACACCACTCGACGCACATACCAGCCCAATAACTTTTTTTATATTTTTTTCTTGCCAACACTCCCATACTTAAAAAATAACAACTAAAATTATTACAATGAATAAAATAATTATTTTCAAGTTGAACACATTTTATCCCTTAGAGAAAACATTAAAAATAAAAATCCATTAGAAAAGAAGTATTTATATGCTTGAAGACTATCAGACATATTTGCATATGACAATCCTTATCATACCACTATAAGTTTAACCCTTATATTTGGATTTTAATGAGAAGATGGTAATTCATGACACATTGTTATCGTTTTTCCTTTCTTCTAATTGTGCAACCTGGATCTATCTATTTTAGATCTATTATCAGTTGCTTTTGGTTGACAATCTGTCAAATTCATGTATGGTGTACAACTAAATGAGTAATTCTTTAGGTGTCCTACAACCTCCCTTCAGACATAACCTCATCAATTAGAATAAAACATATTGACCTATGGGGCCTTCCCTAAAGAGATTCGTGGTTCTTTCTCGTCCAATGTCGAATCCATTCTTTTCATCGAATTTCACCATCTTAAGAATCCCAAAACCCTAAACCAAAAATACATAGGCTCTGATACCACTTTATCAAAAAATTTAAGCTGAAATAGGTAAGAAAATAAAGAAATAAGCATGAAAATAAAATAAAATACAAAAGATTTATGTTGTATAGTTTATTTAACTACGTTTACGTCTATGTCTACAGTGAAACTCATGAAATAATTTATTAATAACCACAAAGAGAATTAAACAAAGGTATTTTTGATAATTTATTCAAACTCACAACTATCCCTTGTACATACCCTATCTTACATTGTTCAGAAACTCATCTAACCTATATCTATGTACTCCATTACACTGGGTGTACCAAAAGTAACTAGAACATACTCAAAAATTTATAACTTCATCTATACATAAGTATCAAGTCACAAAAACTTTTGACTTCTAATTGATATAAGAATGTAGTAAATTGTAACTTTCTAACACTACTATAGATAGGATAATATAGTAACTTTTTAATTTAAATATATTACAAATAATTTTTTTTACTCAAATTACCTTGTTCTAATATAATTAAAAATAAAAATATCCACAGGCAGGGGATGTGAACGCCACCCTTGTGTTGGCTAGCTTGGCAAAACTAAAGGCTTTCAGTGGTAGAGCCATATTGAATTTAGTGAAGGCACAATCCCCTCTGGATTTTGAAAAATTATATACGATTGTATGATATAATCTTAAAATATACCCACTTTTTTTTTTAAAAACAAAAACACACTTATTTTTTTTACTCCCCCCAAAAGTATTAAAAAGTTAACTTCTTAACCAGTAATATTTGAGGTAAAATAATTTTCTGATAGAAAAAGAAGACTGGGTCAAAAAAAGAAAAAATAATTTAAAAGATATTTGCATATATAAATTTATGATATACATTAAAAAAGATGTATTTAATAATATTGACAATAAACTCACCATTTAACAATTTCAAAGTATGAGCTCGCGACAACTATAAAATGTAAATTGTTTTAATTACAATGACAGTGATTTTTTTTTTTTTTAAATTGAGGTATGTTAATATATTAATATTTTAAAATTTTAAAAATAATTTTTACTTTGTATACTAAAAATTATAAATACATAAAAGTGTTCCCATTGCCTTTACGGCTTGGACCCACTACTAATCGAAAAACTAGGCCGCCATTATATTTTGGTTTACATGTGTCACTCAATTTTATCAAAGCTATTCCTCCATTATCATTTATTTTAGCCCACAAAAATCGCATACAAACAGATTCAGATCATCGCATAGGCTTTTGGAAGTGATTCAGATATGCCATAATCCAGTTGGAAGTGACTGCAAAGCTGATTAAATGAGAACTTTTTCAGCCTCGTATAACAATTTTCCCTTCCAACCATATGTCTTCTGCTCATGCTCAGCCCAAATACGCAAAAGATTTCCCTCTTTGACCAACCAGCAAAATACCACAACCAGAAACAATAAAATCAGCTAACGTCATATCAACCACTAAATAAGCATTGACGATTGATCAATGACTAATATTTGTAATAATGAAATGATACTTTTTTTTCTCTTTGAAAGTAATTAATTTGATGAAAGTTGTAATTTTCATTTTCATTGTGTATTCCCCAGAATTTGTTTGGATTTTTTTTTTTTTTACCAAATAGTGTTTGTTAACTGCTTCTTGCTTCACCTCATTTATGTCACATCTCTCCAAACGTAAAGTTGGTCCCCTGATTACGAAATTTTTTTGGGTCATTTTTCACTGCTAGAAGAGGAGGTAGCTAGATTTTGCTTCGACGTGAGTATTTTGCTCTGGCCTCTGGTCGACTCCTTCTTGTCCTTAGCTACCATTTTCCAAGTCGTTGGCGGGGTGGAGAGGGAGTGATACAAAGGAGTTCATCAATTCCTAGCAAAGGTCTTCTTGAGGCACCCTTTCCTCTTCTTTTTCCATCGTAGTTTTTTGGTCTTCTTTCATTTGATGGACAGCTGCTCTTGAAAAAGAACTGCTCTGGCAATATCTCGATCCATATAACTCCACTTGAATTTCAATTTTAAGGGCAAATATTTCTACCAAATGTGGGGCCATCTAAATTTGACAGGTATATTCTTCATATTCATCTTCAAATTTCCACAAATTGCGATAGATTTAATTTTTTTCAAATTTCTCCAATATACAGTTTATGTTGACAAAGTATATTCTTCATAGTCTTCTTTAACATTTCATTTTCTTTTTGGCCCTTTCAATCCTTTAAAAGATTTTCACAAATCAAAATAGCGAAACACAACACTGTCACAGTAAAGGACTGACTGATGCAACTTTTATTGCTCTGCCTAGATGGCCTTACCACAACGAATTCCTGCCAGTCAACTAGAATATCTCATTTAAGCTTTCCCCTTAACTCTGGCTAAGCCAGTGTTCAGTACTTTTCTATATAAGAATGTCCTAAAACAGCACCATTCACAAAATCACTGCATTTATTTATGGATCAACTTCCCAGCACATAATTTCTAACCAACGTGTGAAAGAAATCATGGAGATAACATTCAATCACTTAAATTTTCAACACGTGTTGCTGTTTGGTATGATCATGGCTTGCCTAGCCAAGAGCACACCAAACATCACCACTGATAAGTATGCTCTTCTTGCATTCAAAGCCCAAATCACTTCTGACCCTCATCATTTTTTGTTAGAAAATTGGTCTGCTGATTCCTCTGTTTGTGATTGGGTCGGAATCACTTGTGGCTCTCGCCACCATAGAGTAACTGCTTTGAACATTTCTAACAAGGGCCTCACCGGAACTATACCTCCCCACCTTGGAAATCTATCCTTTCTTGTTTCCCTCGATTTGACAAATTACAGTTTCCATGGCAATTTACTCCCTGAATTAGCCTATTTGTGCCGATTAAAGATAATGAAAATAGCGGGTAATGATCTGAATGGTGAGATCCCGATTTGGCTTGATTCACTAAATGAACTTCAAGTGCTTTTCTTAGCCAAGAACAGCTTCTTTGGTCATATTCCACACTCTTTATCTAACCTTTCGAAGCTGGAGACATTGGTTCTTTCATTCAATTTTCTGGAAGGAGTGGTTCAGGCAGAGATTGGAAATCTTCAAAATTTGAAGGCTCTAGCAATTGAAAAAAACCCTGGTTATTTACCACGGGAGATCTTCAACATCTCAACCCTAGAAGTTATTGCATTTATGGAAAATTGTTGGGATGAGCAACGGAAGTAACATACAAATATATAGAAAAGAGGAAAGAAAATAAACAAATAAAACACAACATGAAAATTTAATGTGGTTCGGTCTCTCAATTAGACCTACATCCACGACCCCGAAGGGAAACACTCCACTATGTAATTTTTTGACGGACAAAATTATAAACCCTCGCAAAATAACTTAAGGAACAAAAATCTTCCAATTTATTAGACTCAATGAGTTGGTGTACTATCCCCAAAACAACACTAACCTATTTATAGGGAAAGCCTTCCTTACTCTTCTTTAAATTATCCCATGTGGGATTGAGAAAAACTCAACAAATTTTCCATTTTCTCAATTTTTCGAATTACAATAGAATCTAAAAATTTAACTCTATTCCCAGTCCTTGCAATCTTCTTCTTTGTTACTTCTTCCGTTTTACTTCCTTCAAGTCACTTCTTCAAGGAATAACCATCAAGATGGTAGATGTTTTTTGTTCTTCTTTCTCCCTTGCATAACCAGACAGTTCCCTTTATATATTTTGCAAGACTTCCCAACTCCAACATACTTGTATCCTTTTGATGCTATCATACCTAATGAAATAATATTGACACTAGAATCAGGAACATACTTTACATCAGGAAGTATTTTGACTTTATCATTGTGGAGCTTAAGGCGGACTCATCCAACGGCTTCAACTTTCATCTTAGAGTTGTTTCCCATGTTGATGTGGCTAAAACTCCCCAATTGTAAATTATCGAACATGCCTTGGTCCTTGCAAATATGCCAGTCTGATGCAAAATCCATTATCCAATTTGAATGTTTCTCATCAATAGTATTATCCAAACATCTCATCAATAATAGATCATCGCTCATGACCATATTTGTAAAGGAATCACTTACTTTTGCATTGCCCCTCATTTGTTCTCTTAGAACTTTTAAATCCTCTTTTATTTTTGGACAACGACTTTGGATATGACTAATCTTCCCATAGTAATAGCACTCAAGGTCACTATTATCACTTTGGTGGGATTTTCCTTTTCCTTGATCACCTCTTCTTTTATTTCGACTCCTCCCTCTTCTCCAACTCTCTGTAGCTAGTACTCGACTATCTTTACAGTTATTTTCTTTTATCATTTGGTGATTTTCTTTTAACGACTTCGACACCTCATTCAATTGCAGTGTGCTTTTTCCTACTAGCAGTGACTGCACCAATGGTGTGTAAAATTTGGGTAGAGAAGCTAACAAGAGCAATGCTTGCTCCTTATCTTCAATCTTTTCCCCTGAATTTTCAAGTCGAGATACTAACTCATTAAATTTATTTATATGGTCAATAATGTTACTTCCTTCCTCCATATTAAGCGAATATAGATCTATCTTCATCATCAATGGTTAGTTAGTGTCTTCGATGCATGATTTTTATCTAAAATCTCCCACATCTTCTTAGGTGATGTCTCCTTCAACACTGTAACTTTAATATGTGGAGCCAATGCTGGCCGAATAGTACTGACTGCCCTTTCTGAATAATACTCCAATCTGAATCCTTCATACCTTCCAATTTCTCATCTTCTAATGCAAAATCAAGACCCTATTGCACTAAATAGTCTTGAATTATGCATTGCCACAGAGTGAAGTCAATCTTTCCATCAAATAATGGAGGTAAAATCCTATTCTTCATATATGTGATATTTAAAAAATCCATAATAAAATATTTTACCTCCACGTGCTACAAAAAAATTACCTCTTACTTAGAACTACTTATGAAGCTCCTTTTCCTTTGCTTTTCTCCCAAACCAGAACCAGACTCTGATATCACTTGTTAGGATAGGCAACGGAAGTAACACACAAATATATAAAAAAAAAAAGGAAAGAAAATAAACAAATAAAACATAACATGAAAATTTAACGTGCTTTGGTCTCTCAATTAGACCTACATCCACGACCCCGAAGGGAAACACTCCACTATGTAATTTTTGGACGGACAAAATTACAAACTCTCACAAAATAACTCAAGACCCAAAAATCTCCCAATTTACTAGGCTCAATGAGTTGGTGTACTCTCCCTAAAACAACACTAACCTATTTATAGAGAAAGTCTTCCTTATTCTTCTTTAAATTATCCCATGTGGGATTGAGAAAAACTCAACAAAAATTACCTCTCTGGAAGTCTTCCAAATGATGCATGTGGTCGTCTTCCAAGACTTCAGTGGCTTAATCTCAGTCGCAATCACTTTGGCAGTCAAATACCATTGAATTTATCTCAATGTTCAAAGCTTAGAAATTTGTTCTTAGCTGACAACAATTTTGATGCAACATTCATCCCCAAAGATATAGGAAGTTCAAAGATGCTCAAGCGGCTAGTTCTTGATACCAACAATTTGAAAGGTAAATATGCTTTTTCAATTTAATTAGTAATGTACACTATTATTGTTCTCAATTTTGAGATTGAAAAGTAGAATTGGCTGATTAACAATTATGTCTGTTAAGTAGTTTTATTATAATATGCACAGTAAAGAGAAAAAGAAAATATATTGTTATTCTCTTAAGACTATACTTTTAACACCTTTTTAATTACATAGGTCAGTTCATCTCTTAAGTTACATATGTATATGCATTTGTTCATGGATTAAAATTAGAATTTCACTTGGTACTTTGCAGGTATAATTCCAAAGGAGGTTGGCAACATAACAACTCTTAAGGTTCTATTGCTTGCCTCTAACACCTTGAAATGTAGCCTAATTTCCGGTGATAATATGTCTTAGATGGTCAAAACTTTCTTTAAAGTGGTCTAATTTTAGCAGGTGAAATCCTATCGGAGTTTGGCAACTTGTACAAACTAGAAGAGCTTTCCCTTGAATTTAACAATTTAAGTGGTCAGATACCAACAAGACTCTTTAACCTTTCTGCAATTAGAGCGATCGCTCTGGATGCCAATTTTCTTACAGGCCATCTTCCATCAGGAGATAGTTACGCACTTCCTAACTTGGAACAATTACTTCCATATCGAAATTATCTCAGTGGAGTTATACCTCATTATATCTCTAATTCTTCAAAGCTCACAAAGATAGAACTCTCCAACAACAACCTTGTGGGTTCTATTCCTTATTCACTTGGGCATCTAAAGTACCTCCAAGTTCTACATGTAGGGTATAATCATTTAACATGCAAATCGTCCTCTCAAGAGTTGGACTTCTTCACTTTTCTTTCAAGATGTGAGGCATTGAGAATAATAGGAGTAAGTTTCAATCCCATGGATGGCCTTCTTCCGGCTTCAACTGAAAATCTTTCCAAATCTATTGAAGAGATAGATGCTGGCAGTTGTAAAATCAGAGGTGGCATTCTAGGAGAAGCTGGCAATTTGAGCTACTTATTTGGCTTAAGCTTATTTGGAAATCAATTGACCGGTACAATTTCTTCAACAATTCAAAGCCTGTCAAGAATTCAGGCACTAAATCTTTCGGATAACAAAATAATCGGAGCTATTCCAGAAAGTATCTGTGGTCTGACGGAACTGGCTTCATTAGATCTGTGAGGCAATGAAATCCGTGGATCAGTTCCGGACTTCTTGGGCAATGTTTCATCTTTGAGAAAAATCTTTATGGGTTCCAACAAGTTGAACACTGTTATACCCAAAAGCAAGATGAATCTTAAAGATCTCTTGATTCTCAACCTCTCATCAAATTTCATAATTGTCTCGTTGCCCCTTGAAGTTGGAAATATGAAGATTGCAATCTAGATAGATTTATTGATGAATTACTAGTCTGGTGATATTCCAAGCACTATTGCAAATTTGAAAATTTTGGAGCTGCTTAATTTAGCTCACAATAGTCTGCAAGGATCAATTCTAGACTCAATAGCTAAGATTATTGATCTAGAATATTTGGACCTATCACATAACAATCTTTCGGGCTTGATACCAAAATCATTGGAGGAGCTTAAATATCTCGAGTACATAGATGTTTCTTTCAATGAATTAAGCGGTGAAATACCTTGGAGGGGTCCCTTCCAGAACTTCACCAGTGAGTCCTTCATTTTCAATGAAGCACTATGTGGATCTCCCAAGTTTAAAGTTCCACCATGCCCTACAATGCAAATTGACGCGTTGAAGATAAAGATGGTGCATCTACTTGCATTTCTTTTGGTTGGAGTGACAGCAATCTTAACCTTAATAACAGTAGCGGTATACCTAAGGTACCGAAAGAAATACAGACAAATAAATGAAACAAATACATTACCCTTAGTAGCATTGGAAAGAATTTCATATTATGAACTTCTTTGTGCAACTAATGGGTATGATGAGAGCAATTTACTTGGAAAAGGGAGCTTTGGCACTATTTACAAAGGTAATCTTACTAATGGGACGGTGGTAGCAATTAAGGTGTTCAACATTCAACAAGATGGAGCATTTAAGAGCTTTGAAGCAGAGTGTCAAGTATTGTGCAATCTTTGGCTTCAAAGTCTCACAAAAGTTATCAATACTTGCTCCAACCTTGATTTTAAGGCATTAGTACTTGAGTTCATGCCCAATGGAAGCCTTGAGAAATGGTTCTATTCCCATCACCATTTCTTAAGCATTATGCAAAGATTGAACATAATGATTGATGTGGCATGTGCATTGCAGTATCTTCATTTTGGTAGTCAGACACCAGTCATTCATTGTGATTTGAAACCAAGTAACATTTTACTTGATGAAGATATAATTGGGCACATAAGTGATTTTGGAATAGCTAAGTTGTTTGACCAAGTGAAGAGCAATGTGTACACTGAAACTCTAGTAACATTTGGTTACATTGCACCAGGTAAATCTCTTACAACTTGTTATCCATATAAGCTACCTGATTCCTTACTCTTATTAGAATGTCTAAAATAGTTAATTTTTATTTTCTATTGTTGTTATGCTATGTTATCTTGCAATATAGAATATGCTTTGGAGGGGCAAGTATCAACAAGAAGCGATGTTTACAGTTATGAAATTTTGTTGATAGAGGTTTTTACTAAAAAAAATCCTAGCGATAAAATGTTCAAGGAAAATTTCAGCTTGAGGGAATGGGTGAAAGATTCAATTCCTAATGCACTATTTCAAGTTGTAGATGCAAAATTGGTAGAAGAAGGTGAAGAATATTATGCTGAAAAATCGAAGTGTTTGTTATCCATCTTTCAAGTTGCTCTAAATTGCTCACCAAAATTTCCAAAACAAAGGATCAATATGGAAGAAGTTCATGCAGCTTTGAATAAGATCAAACTTCAATTCTCACCTTATCTCGGGTAGGGCAAATTATGTTAGAAAGTTGTAAATTGGATACATGAGTAAGATGTACCAATCATTTGCTTAATTACAATTTCTTTTTTTTTAAAATTTTAAAAGCTTGTAATTGAGCGGACTGTGGGAGGATCACTTCAAAGAAATGTAATACTGCAAATACTTTGATAGCAGTACTCTAATTAAAATGTTATTTCAAGCCCAACTAGTTTAGCAATTAAAAAAAAAAACGTTAATAAGGAAATAGGAATAAATCAGTGAGAACAGAAGAAAAAAGCTGAACAATATTATCAAGAAATGGAAAATTAGAAGAAGAGCTACGTTCCTTAAAAAGATAAAAATAAATGAATAAAAAGATACATATGGAAAATAAAAATAGAACATTCCTCATTAGCAATTAGAATAAGAATCAAGCCAGAGATGAAATTTCTTCTCTTTCAAATAATTTAGATTCTAAAGAAGAACCACATGCTCCTTTCCTAGCTTTACTCTTGCAGAAAGGTAACAATTCTAAAACGAGATTATGAACAACCATAACTCACCCAAGGCCAATTTATAAAACGATTCCTTTGTTGGTTGGTTTGATGGTATCAAATTTCAATTATTAACTTTTAGCCAAAATTTTGAAAAAGGAATTATTTTCAAAAACAGCTTTAGAAATGCATTCATTAACATTTTAGAAAAATATAATTTGAGAAGCAAAAGACGACATCTTTAAATTAGTAATTTTCTTATAAATATGTAACGTACTTTTAAATTTATTACATTTTATATTTGTTACTGTTTTTCCTGTCTCTAATTTGTAGAGTATTGTGTAAAATTTTTTATCCGCCCCATGGGACAATCTCCAACTCTCATATATTTTCTTCAAATTTCAACTTAATTCAAATTTAAGTACAAATACAAATCAAATTAATGACTTCATAGAATAATAAATCCAAGTTTTCTTTTTCAAAGGCAATTGATATCAAGGATGCTACCACATTATTGGCATGGCTCCACAAATTTCAAGTCTACCTCGTCATTGTTAAAATTGAAGCAACATGATACTCCTGTGAAAAGGCATTGCATCTTCACTTCATATACACTTCGCTTCAATATTCTCATGGGAAGCCATAATCAAGTTTTCATTTACTAAAAATTCAACTACTTCTTTATTAGAGCCTATTATCATAATAATGTACGAAGCATAAATGAGCAATTGGTGTATCTCACGATGTAACACCTACAATTTAGCTATTTTAATTCATTCTCATTTTATATTATCTAAATATGTGTTTCGGTGATGAATTATGTGTATAGTTGCATAGAATAATATAATATGAATTAAAGAAATGATATCAAGTTATTTCTAATGCAAAGAATTTTAGTGGGAAGCTCTTGTAAAAATATAGAAAAATTAAGGAAATTTCTATTTTTGGAAGGTTATATCTAGAAACATTATTGTTAAGAATTATGTAGAAAAATATTGAAGTCTATGAACTTCATAAAATTTATTGGGTATTTAATTTACTATCAGCACCTTCAACTAGCCTTGGATTGATTTATTTTGTCAAAATAAAATAGTGGGTTCAAATTATAATATTTTATCTAAGCGGTCTT
This sequence comes from Voacanga thouarsii, assembly GCA_026120185.1. Classification (NCBI taxonomy): domain Eukaryota; kingdom Viridiplantae; phylum Streptophyta; class Magnoliopsida; order Gentianales; family Apocynaceae; genus Voacanga; species Voacanga thouarsii. The sequence continues at coordinate 4,138,822 of JANUWF010000953.1, forward strand.
TTGTAAACACTTAATTATTTAAAACCCTCAAAAATGCATGAACACAGCATTTTATGGACAAACTCAGCTGTCAATCAGCTCTCCTATTTTTCTCTTCAATTTCTTCTTCAAATGCTCACCTAAATAACTTAGAAAAATTACTCCTTTTTACACAAGATTTCAATCTAGTTATAAGGAAACATTACTCTACCATTTAAACTTCAAAAAAATAAGGTAAAATCCCTTTCTTTTCCTCTCTAGGCCAAAACTATTTGGCTTACTTTGTCTTGAAATTTTACAACTGAGTAGAGAAAAATTTTATCAAGTATCATACAAAATTTAGGCACGTTTAGGGAAAAAAAAAAAACAGATTTTATCAATATTTTTGTCTTAATTTTTAGAAAAAAAAAAAGGCATTTCTCTCTATTGAAGATCGGCCTGCTTGTAAAGCTCACAAGGCTTTGTCTTTAACTATTGTAGTCGTATTGTGCTAAGAAATGAGCCTACAAAAATCAATTGTGTATTGCCAGAGCAGAAGTCCATACAAGCACAAAACCTCAAATTCCAGGTATTTTACTTGCCACCATAAACCTAAGCTCTCAATCTTGACGTCACTCACCATCGAGGCAACAGGGGGTTGAACATATTAGGTATCCCCACCTAGTAACCATGAACAACCAAAATCATAGATGCGCTTAGACATAAGGCAATCCTTGGGCAATAAATGGCTAGCCAGAGACGGCCAAGTCCAGTATCCTATCACTTAGTTTGGAGTAAGAAAAACCCCAAAACTAGCTAGGTTATTTGGGGTTATCTATCTCTAACGTAAGCTAGTACAGTAACTAAAGCCCCCATTGAGTACTTAACGTCTTCACTGATTCACAAGACTAGTCTAGTATCACATTTCCCGAGAAAAAACCAAAAAAATATTTTTTCATGGCCAAAACATCATTTTTCAAATATTGATCTCATACTAAGAAATTATTTTCCAAAGTCCTAGCATAGAAGGATAAAAAGTCCTTCCTACGTAATAAAATTATTCCTTAAAGGTATTTACGTCAATTGTACATACTTGAGTCCAAAAAGAATTTTATTCAATAAGATCTAGAATTCTAAATAAAAAATAAGGAATTAAATTCAAGGATTTCATGTTTCATTGTGCCTTAAATTTTAGAAGTCATTTATCGTTCCAAAAGCCAAGAAATCATAAACTTGCATGCTTTATCATTAAACATGGAATGAAATACATTTGTGCAAGTAAAATACTCGTTTTGTCATATAACGTGTGAAAAGAATACTTTCTATAAGCACTTGCACCCAAAAATATTCATAACACAAAGAATTCAAAATCCCTTGTAGAAATATTCTATTTCCTGATACTCAATTATTTTTCAGTTCAGAGAAACCAAAACTTTGTTTAGGAAAACCAAAAGGTTTATTATCCACATTAACATGCTTAAGGGAAAATTAATCACCAACACTCAATAATTATGATCATAACGATTCATTTTCCCATTTAGTACTTAGCATGATACAACATTATTTTTGCTTAGGAAAATCATAATTTGGTTCAGAAAAATCAAAAGCATTCATAAGATCTATGTTGTATATAGCCACCACGTAGTTTGGAAAACCACTAGCACAAAGCGGTAGTTAAAAAAACAAGTACGACTTACCTTCACTAGAGCTCCTATTTAATGATTTGTAATCACCAAGAGTTTATCAAGCCCTTGTAATACTCAAGCCTACATAAAAAGATCGTGTCATCCTTTCTTAGCATATCAATCCTTTAAACTAATGCATTACTAATAAATGCATTAACAAGGAAATGATCTATTTCCTAAATGTGCATTTCTCACAAATAGTCACATACTTACTTGAAGTACTTAAATGAATAATATTTCCTTCATAAATCCATTGCTTCATCCTTACATTCCACATGTTCATAAAGTATATACTTGGCCTTATAAACTTCTCATAATCTTACTAAATCTAATGGAACAAAACATAACACTATTTACTCAATAATTCTGCGTTTTTTTTCTTTTATGGCACCTATTGGTATTTTTAGCATAACTTTTGATCCACATGTCCAAATAGTCTCAAATTTGTGCCAAAATACTTCTAAAACCTTTAGTTACAAAGCCACATGATCAGCACAACTAGATTCATAAATGTCATAAAACTTCTGCAAGGAAATTCTTGCTATTTTTCCAGGAAATAATTTCTTTTTCCAAGAAAATATATTCTTTATGTATTCTTCTCTTATTTTAGCACTTAACCATGCTTTAATTCACTTCCTTCCTCATCTAAATATCACCTAATCTCTTTATTTTCAGTCAGAATCAAAACAGATTCCTCACACATGTAAAGTGGTGAAAACCATAGCTTTGCACAACAAAATCAAATCTTCCATTTTTAACAAGTATATTCCATTTTCTTCATTTCCTTTTTCTTTGTTCCTTCACTTACATATATACAACCATCTTCCATTTCCCATAACTCCTTTAAAACACATCACATAATCAAAATAATCACTGCAAACACCATCCTCAAGCAACCCGGACATAGCTTAGCTAAAATAACATCACAATCACAATTCTTCAACAAGTATATTTCATAACTCAAGCTATTTTTCATGCAAAATTAACATCAATACAACCTCCATAAGCTATAGAACATCTTTAATTCATGGAGGGAAGCTTTTTACCTTATGTATAGTGATTTCTGAGATAGCAAATGCCCAAGCTCTTTCTTCGTTTTTCTTCTCCAACTTCTAGTCTCTCTCTCTCTCTCTCTCTCTCTCTCTCTCTCTCTCTCTCTTGTTTTCATTCTTTCTCTTGGCTGTTTTGAAGCTCCACTGCCACCTTTCCTTTCTTTTATGTGTTGATTCATCATGTGCTTTAATTAGATGCTACGTGGCTTGTTGAGAAGCTTGGAGAAAGTCATAGAAACTTGTAGACATCTTTGACCACCAAATTGGCCTTCATGGGCTTTCTATTAAAAAAAAAAAAAAAATCCATTTTCTTTTCTCTTGTTGGGTTTTAATAGTCCAAGCCCAATCTCTTTCTTCTTCTTCCATTTTTGTGGGCCTCAAGTGGGCCTAGAAATGGCCTTGTTCGAGTTCCATCAACTTGGCCCATATCTTAACCTCAATCCCACAAAACTTTTTCCAGATTAACCACAGTTAATTTTATTGTCCCAAAAGCAACCATAATTAATGTTACTATTCATCCTAATCGAAAAAACTTTTTATTCTATTAATGAAATCTAGGTATTATACCATATTTTGTAGTATCTCTCAAAATTCCCAAAATCTTTCTCAGTTTTCCACAATTCGTAATAAAAATTCCAATAATATCCCTTAAAATTTTTGTTGTGCCAAAATATTCTTCTCATTAAACTGAGTGTTTCTTGTTTTGGGCTTCTACACATATACTCATTCAATACAAGGTAGTAAGCAATTAAAGTACAAAAGGATGGGATATTACAATAGGACTCCTTCATCTCTTGGTTTGGACAGTACTATAAAATCAATGAGAATACTGGTACATAGCTCCCAATAAGGGCTAACGTATTTATCCCTCTTTCATTGCTAGAATCGCACTTGGCGTATGCGTGTCTAGAATGAACTTGATATCGATATGTAAGTTCAATAAATTATCTCACTACAAGAAAATAAGGTATTAGCGATGGCGATTAACGATGGCTAAAAATTGTTGCAAATTAGCAAGAGTTTTGCAAAGGCAAGTCTGGAGGAGGACAATTTACTTTGGAGTTGAGCAATCGTCCCTAAACACCCTTGCAAATAGCAACCGTTTTTCTGGGGGTGAAGGAATCCCTTGCAAATTTATGAGGGTTTTGCGAGGGCAAATAGTGATCGTCGCAAATGCGTAGCTAAACTCTTGTTAATTGCTAGGGTTTAGCTATGACCATATATTTTTTCTCTCATTTTTTTTTTTTTTTTGGAATTTTAAGATAGAAAGGCCAAAGCTAAACCCTCGCTAATTACTAAGGTTTATCTACGGCCATAATTTTTTTCACACTAAAAAAATCATTGAAATTATAGGATAAAAATATAGTAGATAAACTTTCGCTAATTGTTAGGGTTTAGCTACAGCCATTATTTTTTATTAAAAAAATTATTGAAATTATAGGATAAAACATCGTAGCTAAGCCCTTGTTAATTGCTAAGGTTTAGCTATGGTGATAAATTTTTTCTCAAAAAAATTTGTTAAATTTTTAGGATAAAAAGGCGTTAGCTAAACCCTCACTAATTGCTAGGGTTTAGCTATGGCAATAAAGTTTTTCTCAAAAAAAAAAATATTAAAATTTTAGGAGAAAATGCCATAACTAAACCCTTGCTAATTGCTTAGCTATGGTCATAATTTTTTTTTTTCTAAAATAAATTGTTGAAATTATAGGATAAAAATGTAGTAGCTAAACCCTGACTAATTGTTATTTTTAGTTATGCTGAAAACCTTTTTTCTCAAAAAAAATTGTTAATTTTAGGCCAAAAAAGGCCATAGCTAAACCTCACTAAGCACTATGATTTGGCTCTATGGCCACAATTTTTTTTTCCTCAACAAATATTAGAATTTTAGGATAAAAAATTCGTTGCTAAACCCCCGCTAATTGCTAAGGTTTATGTTGTGAGTGCACGAGTGATTTGTGCTATGTATATAAGATAGATCCAATACTCAACCAAGTTTTTTTTTTAAAAAAAAAAAACCAATTTAACTCATATACACATATATTTTGGACAACTATACCTATCATGTAGTATAGAATGTATTTGATAAGTATCAAAGATTCCAAGGAAAGGACATCAACTACCACTACTTTCTCTCAAATTTCATTATCCAATTAATCAAAATAAGGAAGTATAAACAACTAAATGTCACAAGTCACATGGTGAAGAGTATCACAAAGACAAATATATCCAATTTCCAAGACAAATCCAAGAGATCACCAAGGTAAAATTAAAGTAGATAAAAGAGGATTGGCCATGCAATTAAAGAAAAATCTCCATTTACATCCAAGCATCACCTATTATCCAACTAATCAATATCTAATTCAAGTATTGGCAAGATTTTTCAAATAAATTGAAATTCACTCTTTCTCAAGTAGTGAATCTCCTACCCCTGAGTCCAACCCATAAATATCTCTATTCATATAATTCAAACCTAATGATGCATAAAATTAAAAAAATCAAAACTTAAACTAAAAAGTCATAGAATCCCTATCTCTAGATCTATAACCTCATCTATCACCATGTTCTAAATCTCCCAAATCATTTCTCAAGTTCAAGGAAAAACAAATCTATTAGATCAAAATAGAAAAGAGCTCATCTCATACATTCTTTCTCAAGTTCAATATAAGAGTATTACCCAAATATTCAATCAAATTAATAAAAATCAAGTGATAGATTACTAAAATAGATAATAATAGATCAAATAGCAACCAAATGCAAGAGTAACATAGGGTACAATCCTTTAATTACAACTCAAATAAAATAGATTTAGGAATTACAAAGTCAAATTACAGAGAATTAAAAAGAAGAACTCATAGACTAGGATCATTCTTCTTTTTTGCATTCTTCCTTTGGGTGCCCCTTTTGCCTCTTCAATTCACCTTGGGTCTTCTCTTCTTAGCCTTCTCTTGTGGTTCCAAGGGATTTTCCCAGAGTTTTTTCTTACTTTTTTTCTTGTCTCTCTTTTTGATTCTTTGAAGAAAAATAGTATTTATAGTTTAGATGGCCGAAACCCTCGAAATCAGTAAAACAGGGTGTCATCGGTGATATTGCATAGCGCCGTTGAAAGTGGCTTGCACGTCGCAATACATGCATTGATGCTTTAAGTCTCTTTCAAAACAATGTTGTGGCTCTTAAATTCTTCATGTGTTGGAAACATGCACGATAACTTGACTAATGCGATGCACGGCACTGTCGAGCTTCAGGATCCCTATTATCTCAAACTTCTGGAGGTACATGGTGCCATGCAAGGTGATATGTATTGCACCATGGACCTCCAGATTCTTGACTCCTAACCTTTTGGTCTTGCATATGGCCGTGCAGAATGAGGATGACAGTGCCATAAGTCTTCTATGTTGCTCTTTTCCAATTTTTTTTCTCCTTGAATCGTATTTTTATTTCAACTTTCTTTATTTAGATCAAATAAGAGAAAATAGGAAAGATAAGCAACCATTTATAATGAGTTTAAAGAGTTTAAACCTCAAAAGCTATGTGAACTATACATGCAATGATCAAATATTACTCTTATATGCTTAAGCTTTTGCTTGTCCTCAAGCAAATACTCACAATTAAAATGTTCCAAGCAAAAAGCACGTGTATCAAGATTAGATTTTTGCCACAATGACTATTATAGAAAAAATATTCATTTTCTATTAGGATGAAAATGTAGTTGGAGTTTATTCAACAATGCTAAACTTGTGTAAACATATAAGTTTGAATAGATAAAACTAAAGCCATCAAAATTAGATTAAACAAGTCTGTATGTTCAACAAGTGGTTATCCCATTTCCCAAGTAAAAAAAATGACTCAAGTGGCTCATATAAGTAGGGAATGATGAATTACTCAAATTCTCTTACTTCCAAAAGCTATTGTATTATACAATTGAGTAGAGGAAAATTTTATCAAGTATTATACAAAATTTTGGCACGTTTAGAAAAAAAAAAAATCAGATTATATCAATATTTTTGCCTTAATTTTTAGGAAAAAAACATGCATTTCTCTCTATAGAAGGTCGGCCTACATGCAAAATTCACAAGACTTTGCATTCAGCTATTACAGTTGTATCGTACTAACAAACAAGCCAACAACACTCAATTGTGTATTACTAGAGCAGAAGTGCATACAAGCACAATACTTCAAATTCCAAGTATTTTGCTTGCCACCTTAAGCCTAAAGTTCTCAATCTTGACGTTAATTACTATTGAGGCAAAAAGAGATTGAACATACCAGGTGTTGCCGCCTAGTAACCATAACAATCCAAATCATAGATGCACTTAGACATAAGCAATCGTCAGGAAATAAACAACTAGCCAGGGACGGCGAAGTCCAGTATCCTATCGCTCCGTTTGGAGTAAGACAAACCCTAGAATTAGTTAGGTTACTTGGGGCCATCTATCTCTAACGTAAGCTAGTACAGTGGCCAAAGCTCTCATTGAGTACTCGAAGTCTTCACTGGTTCACAAGACCATTTTAGTATCACATTTCTCGAGAAAATACCAAAAACATATTTTTCCGTGGCCAAAATATCATTTTCTAAATATTGATCTCATACTGAGAAATCATTCTCTAAAGTCATGGCGTAGAAGGATAAAAAGTCCTTCCTGAAGGATCATGGAAAAACATCAAAGAAAAACGCAGTAAAAAATTTTCAATTTTTCCAAGTTAAATTTAGAAGAGAGTATTTACTTTTTCTTGTTGGTGACAGATTAGCCAACGTGGGGATGGATTGCACTGGTATTTCTTGCATTGGAAGGGAAAAAGAGGGCGCTTGCAATTCAATAGGAATTCCCGCCAATCTTCTACTCCTACGCATCAAACGTTTTCTCTCTTCGTCTTCTGGAGTATGGCTCTACTTTATTCTTGGCGTTAGCTTGGTAAGAGTACCTTCTTGGATAATCAAAACACTCTCCACGAGAGAAGGGAGAGAAGGGCCGGAAAAACCGGAGAGGGAGAGAGAGCTAGCAGCACACTAGAGGAACAAAACTTAAAACCTAGTAGGTTTTTTTTCCCTCTTCTACCTATTTTCGACCAGCCTTAGGACTTCAAAAAGCCCTAATGGCCGAAAATCACCAAGCCCTAATGGGCTAGGTGTTGAGCTCTAAAACCAGTCTAAGACTGGTCTAATCATTTTAATTAATTATCTTTTTTGGATCTCAGTAAATACCCAAGACTAATTAATCAATTAATTCTTAATTGGACTCTTCATATATGTCAACATGTATCAGTGTAATTAATTAATTTATTCCAACCCAATTCTCTTAATTTAATGGACTCTTAGAATAAATTTTATTTCTATTCCAAATAATTATCTATTAAGCCCAGATTGTGTCTAAACAACACCAAGGTAACTTTAGCTATTCCGGGAATCAAGAGACATATTATTCATGATTACTAAAATGACTAAAATGCCTTTACTATTAAATAGCCGTATTTTATTATTCTAAATACTTCCATTTATCATCATATAGAAATATTAACCCCAAGAATGATATTACTTAAAGCAATGTTTCTGACTTACAGGTGAAATGACGGAAATACTCCTCTATGTAATACCCATCAATGAAACAGGATAAATGTACTAACACCCATCTCAAAGACATCTACCATCCTTAGATCTTTAGTCCGATAATCCACGACTCAATTAAATGTACTTACTTATCATTGGAAGCTACCTAACAACACACATTCTAGAGTCACGTTTCCAGGGCCCTGGATTATTTAGATTATCCTGAACAATCACAAGGGGGTGATTAAACATCACTAAGTAAAGTTATAGAAATTCTTTTGCATGAGTCTATTTTAACTAACTAGAGTAATATACCCAACATACAAGGATATTGATCCCACAAAAGAAATCCTACCCAACATACTTCAAAGTATAAAATCCTAATTTTGCCAGACTACCAGCCTATACTCAAGTATGAAGGTATCCATCTGTTAGGATTCGTGGGCTCCTAAACGCGAAAAACATCCACGAATCCTTTTCGAGGATCCAAGTAAACGATTAAGAAGATCTAAGGTTTACAGAATTATCTCTCTTTAGCGTAATCGAGATCATTCGATTCTGATTTTACTGTTGTACGTGCAACCTGAATGATCACCAGACGCTGCAGTGTGCGAACGTCCTCTATAGGTACCCATGGTGAACTGACTCGTTACCCCAAAAGTGCTAGCGCCTAGAGTTTGAGAGTTTTTTCTGGTGAATAGAGGCACAAAACTTTTCAACAGAACAGGACTGTTGAGAAGACGGCTAGGATTTTCTTAAAAACCCCCGAATCTCTTAAAGTTCAAATCTGATAATATCTTATCATATTTTAATTTTAATTCAAATTAAATTAAAAAATAATATGATAAGATTCTGTCATTATCTCGATAATTTAACTAATTAATTTATCGAGTCAAATTCGTATAATCTGGATATCATTCAGATACATCGAATATGGATATATTTCCAGATTCATTATATCTGGTAAATTTTCTAGATTCGATTAACTTAGACATATTTCCAAATTCATCGAATTTGGTTACCAAAAAAATAACCTAATAAGTTCGCTTATTATGTGACCCTATAGGTTTATTTAATACTGGCAGTGTGCTTAAATCATATTTAAATGGCCCACAAGTTATAAGCAGTTTCTAGTAAAATATTATAACTATCCAAGTTAAATGAAGATCAGTGATTTCTTTAAACCAAATCACAATTTTATGTTTAGTCCTTTTGTCACAGATATCCAGATTAAGCATAAGGCACGGAACATGTCATTCTTATTAAGCTTAATCAATTATTTCTTGATTTCATAGTAGACTGTTCAAACAAATGATATTAATATCTTAGATTGATATATTTGAGTACGGCCATACATTTTAATAGTCTAACTTATCAAGGGGCCCATGGATATCTCTCCCATAATTGAGAGGGACAAATTCCTTCATTATCAATCATATTCCTCTCCTTGATTTATTCTATATCCAACAGTAGTCTAATTTATTATCTAGTTAAAGACAACATCAAAATATAGAATTTATCAAGTAGGAAACTATGATGAATTTAGGTCGAAGAACTTTTAATATTATTATGGCTAGAAAGTACTTATGACATGTTCCATGAAGTACTCTCAGAGTGGGTCATGTCCAATACAATGTTCTCTAACATTTATTTATGTTTTGATTTGATATCACAAATATCCATGACTAGTAAAACACATCCATCTAATCACAAACATACTAATCTTAATTTATTATTGTTCCAATAATAATAATCGATCAGAGACTGTTTTAGAATAGTCACTGTATTTATTATTGGGTTTTACTATCAAGTTACGTACTTGATGACCACAAAATAAAATGCATTATTTATAAAAAGGAAAACATCATATTATTATATAAAATATAACGACAATAGTATAAGTATAAATTGACTCTAGGGCATATCCCTAACACCATCCACGTTGTAGCAGTAATAGTCTTGTCTCTATAATTATAGTACTTTAAGAGAGACCACTACTACTGGCCCAATTCTATGTATTCGAAATACGCTTATGCCTATAATGTGAGTGAATTGCTCACTAATTCAAGGTAAACCATTCTTTATTGGAAATCATGGCATAATAGTATTACCTTGATGAAATATCCAATTCCATCTAAACGACTAAGAACTCAATTTTATTTGTATAACATGTACCCATGGTCTATACCTTATAGTGAAGAACAACCCAATACATAGACCATTACTTATCATACATGGACCTTTAAATGTGCAATAATATAAGAAAGAAACTAAATTAAATGAATAAACATTGTATTGTAATATGTTCATACATGATACATAGTATTTGAGGGCATATTTCCAACACTTCCTAAGTAATAAAATATTCTTTAAGGGTATTTACGTTAATTGTACAAATCCAAGTCTAATAGGAATTTTATTCAACAAGATTCAATATTCTAAATTCGAAAAATGAATTAAATTCAAGGATTTCATGTTTCACCATGCCTTAAATTTTAGAATTAATTTACATTCCATTAAAATACAAGAAATTATAAAATTGCAAGCTTTATTGATAAAGCTTAGAGGGGGGGGTGAATAAGATTTATGGCAAAAAAATACAGCCTTTTAAAAAAAAACTTTCAAATATCTACCAAAAATGGGTAAGTTTTAAAATATAAGCTTTTCTGTTCAAATTTAAATGCAGTTAAGGATCTTTTAAAGTTTTACCAAATGATGGGAAAATAGACTATGTCAAAGAAGACAGATAGTGGATCAACAACTAGTTCACTCTTCAATATAAATATCTTTAACCAAATCAGTAAAAATAGATAGGAATGCTATGTTTTCTAATCAGATGAACAGTGAAATTGCAGTCATAGGATTCAAAATAAATGCAAGAGAATGGACCCCAAAGATTTATAATAGTTCGATCCCCAATTAGTCTATATCCACTACCTTAAGCACACATTTAAAGATTTTAACCCAGCCACTAAAACCTTTTTTCCAAATTAATGGTGGTAGGTAAAACCAATTATACAATAGAGAGTCGCCACACTTGGTTTTACTTCCAACCTCTATATACCTTACAATCAAGGCTCACCCCATCTGGGTTTTACTTCTTTAACCTTGACGAGATTCAAATTAAAAACAAGAATATAGAAATAGCTCACAAATTGAGCAAATATACACCAACTAAAGCAGCTTTACCTTTTTACCTTTAGAACAATAGATCTCATTTTGAAGCACAATGTAGATGAGGGATTTTTGTTTTTCAAGAGTGTTAGGATGTTTCTGAAAATGTTACCACTAATCCTTTACTAAAGGTCACGTTTAAATGACTTTTATAGGGACAAAAATCAAGACTACAACGGTTGCTGTCAAGTTTCGCAAAATTTCGGACTTACAGAATGAAAAATTGTGCGTCGAAAGATGTATCCAAAACAACATTTTGTGTTAAGAAGTATATTTTCAACAACTTTAAATTTAGTCACTTTGGAAACAAACTTTGGATCCTAGAGGTTCGTCCAAAATCATTTAACCAAGTTTTTATAAAGTTAAAATCTTTTCTTCTAAAGTTCTTTTTATGATAACAAACCGGATTAAAAATATCCTCTTTTTGAAATGACTTTTAGTGCTTCAGTATGAAATAAATTGAACTTAAGGCAAAGAGATATAGGAAATATAAATAATACCTCAACCATAATTTCCTAATCTATAATTCTTCAAAAGCATTAATGGTATGCAACTTTTTTAGATAGGATCTTGTGTTGATCAATCCTCCTTGCACCTCATTAGCTATATGTTGCTTAGCAATCTTTTTTGTAAGACTTGAAGAATCGCAGTCAAATATGTCTTAATCCAAAAATCCTATCATATACAAATCACACATATTAGTCCACATCAATGTTTGTCATTTATCAAAACATAAGAAAATGCCCTTTGGGCTAACATTTATCATTAAACATGGAACAAAACACATTTGCACATATAACGTATGAAAAGAATACTTTCTATAAGTACTTGCACCCAAAAACATTCATAGCACAAATAATTCAAAATCCCTTGTAGAAATATTCTATTTCGTGATAGTCAATCATTTTTCAATTTAGAGAAACCAAAACTTTGTTCAAGAAAATCAAAAGGTTTATTATCCACATTGACATGCTTCAAAGGAAAATTATTCACAAACACTCAATAATTATGATCATAATGATTCATTTTCCAATTTAGTGCTTAGCATGAAACAACATCATTTTTGCTTAGGAAAACCATACTTTGGTTTAGGAAAATCAAAAGAATTCATAAGATCTATGTTGCATATAGACACCACGTAGTTTGGAAAACCACTTGCAAAAAACGGTAGTTAAAAAACAAGTAGGACTCACCTTCATTAGCGCTCCTATTTAATGATATGTAATCACCAAGATTTTATCAAGTCCTTGTAGTACTCAGGCCTACAAAAAATGATTGTTTCATCCTTTATTAGTATATCAATCCTTCAAACTAATGCATTACTTGAAGCATTGAAAAACTGGGGGCGCCATGCACGTGAGGAAACAAGACCCAAAAAACAAAAACACGGCATAGTGGAAGGTGAAAATCAATACCTTTACATGTCTTTTTCTGGTTTAGCTGAGAAGATGAGGCACTTCTCAGCACCAACCACGGGAGTAGTTACCTGTCTCGACGACGATTCCGATGAGAAACCAGCGATCCGTCGGCTTCTTCTTGGTATGTACGTGAAACTTTTCGCTTATCAAAATATTCCTCCGCCTATCTATATTGGTGAAACAACTTAGACGAGGAATGATCCTTCTTGATCCTTTGCTATTAGTTAGCAAAGACAAGAAGATGAAAGGGGGAAAAAAAGAGCAAATGAGAGAGAGAGAACAATGGAAATAAAACTTTGTTTTTTTTCCCTCTTGCTGTGTCGTGAGTATTGTTCCACAGAACTGAACTATCCAACTCCTATTCACGTTACCAGATAACCCAACCCCGGTATTTTGATATTTCAAACTTCTAAAGATTATCAACAGAAGAGGTTTGGGTAATCCTCAACTCTTTTGTCTCATGAATAATAAAAAACCCTTTAGTCCAAGCTATTGAGCTAAAATAATTTATTATTTCTCCTTGGACCCAATGAGCTCAAAAATAATAACCATTAATTATTTATTGCCTGGGTATATTAAAATAACCCAATAAATAATTAATGAGCTCAAATGAACTAAAATAATTATTAAGGATTTTATTAACTAGTTTAAGTCTGGATTAATTTTTTAAATTATTTAATCTGGGCTTAAGCCCTGCATAATTAATTAACCAATTAAACTAGCTAATAAATTTAATTCCTCTCATTTCTTTATTTTATTCCAGTGAAAAAATAAATTAGACTTTCTAAATAAAATAAAACCATTTTTATTGTGATCATTTCCTCGACTTAAAATAATTAGAACTTACGGGCTATTATGAGCCTTGGCTACTAAAATGACAAATTCTTGCTATATAAACAACTGTATTTTACATTTTAAATATTTTTTAATATCACCATAAGAAAATATTGAACTCAAAGATAATGCTGCTTTAGCTATGTTTCTATCCAGAGGTGAAATGACTAAAATACCCCCTACACATCGCCGTTCATTTAGAGATGAAAGAGTGTATTAACACCTCTCTAAAAGATATTTGTCATCCTTAGACTTCTATTTTAATGATCTACAACTTCTTGGAATATTCCAGCTTTCCAAGGGAACTACCCTAAAGCCAATATCCAAGCCATGTTCCTCAAAGCCATAGACAATTAGATCATTTGGATAATCACAAGGGGCGATATAGTGTAGACACTATCTTGTACAAGTCTGTCATGACTAACTAGTCGCATATACCCAACATATAAATATATTAGTCATTCTCAAGAATCTCAACTATAGTATATCAATGTATACGCTTCCAACTTCGTCAGACTCCCAACTTATACTTAAGCTATAGAGTACAAGTCCACGCTGTAGCAGTAGTAGTCTGAGTTTCTATCACATAGTACTTTTTAGAAACTACTATTACAGGTCCTATTTTATGTATTCAAAATACACTTGCGTCATGAAATGAGTAAATTACTCATTGGCTAAATGTAAGCCATTCCCTATTTGAAATTTATAATACAATAACTTTGTCATGATGAGATTCCCATTCTTATCATCTGGTTAAGAATAGTAATTTATGTGTTAAGTATCCCATGGTGTATACCTTACTGTGAAAGACTTCCATTCATATGAACCATTTACTTAAATACAATTGGTCTTTTTCAATAAAATCGTGCACAAATATGAAGAAAATTTTACAAACAAATTCTGAAAAAAATACTTTTATTAATACAAGTTAAAATTACATTAGAAATCTAGTCTAAGAGAGTATACATTCTAACAATCTCCCACTTACACTCTAAGACTAAGTAAGTCCATAGGTGTCTACCCCTATGGCGTCTAAATATCTTCTAAAGACTCTTTCTGTTAAAGGCTTAGTGAAAGGATCTGCTAGATTATTCTCCGAGGCAATCTGTTTTACCACGACTTCCCGTCTTTGGATGAAATCTCGAATCAGGTGGTACTTCCTCTCTATGTACTTCCCCTTTTTGTGATTCCTAGGTTCTTTAAATTGTGAGACTGCTCCAGTATTGTCACAATATATCACAACTGTTTTTTTCATTTGTGGCACAACTCCAAGTTTTAAAAGGAACTTCTAAAGCCACACTGTTTTCTTATATACCTCCGAAGCTACCATATACTCAGCTTTTATGGTTGAGCCGGCAATGCAAGATTGTTTGATACTTTTCCATGAAATGGCTCCTCCAGACAAGGTGAAAACATATCCACTAGCAGATTTTCTCTCATCCTTATCTGCCTAAAAGTCTGAGTCCGTGTATCCTGTAGGAACTAAGTTTTTAGCCCTGTAAACCAGCATATAATCTCTCGTACCTTTGAGATACTTGAGAATATGCTTTACAACCTACTAATGAACCTCCCCGAAATTTGACTGATATATGCTAACTAAGCCTGCAACAAAACAGATATTTGGTATAGTACACAGCATGGCATACATAAGACTTCTCACAACTGAAGTATAGGGAATCCTATTCATTCTATCGTTTTTTTCTTGAAACTTTGGACTGTCTTTTAAAGAAAAAGACAACCTCTGTCTGTAAGAGATCAATGCCCCCTTGCATGAGTTCATGCTGAATTTGGACAACATCTTGTTAATGTATATAGCTTGGGATAAACTTAACATTCTCTACTTTCTATTTTTAAGAAACTTTATTCATAGAATGTAACTGGCTTCACTTAAGTCCTTCATACTAAATTGACTAGATAGCCAAACCTTAGTAGATAAAAGTATCCCTACATCATTTCTAATGAGTAAAATGTCATCCACATATGGGATAAGAAAAACTATATTTATGCCTTCCAGTTTCCTATACACACATGGTTCATCCTCGTTTTGAATGAAACCGTAAGACTTTACGTATCAGCTTCCATGGTTAAGTCAGCAATGCAAGATTACTTGATACTCTTCCATGAAATGGCTCTTCCAGACAAGGTGAAAACATATCCACTAGCAGATTTTCTCTCATCCTTATCTGCTTGGAAGTCTGAGTCTGTGTATCCTATAGGAACCAAGTCATCTACCCTGTAAACTAGCATATAATCTCTAGTACCTTTGAGATACTTGAGAATATACTTTACAACCTGCCAATGAACCTTCCTAGGATTTGACTGATATCTTCTGACTAAGCCTATGACAAAACAGATATTTGACCTAGTACATAGCATGGCATACATGAGACTTCCCATAGCTAAAGTATATGGAATTCTACTCATTCTATCCTTTTTTTTTCTTGAGATTTTGGACATTCCTTTAAAGAAAAAGATAACCCATGTCTACAAGGGATCAATGCCCCCTTACATGAGTCCATGCTAAACTTGGCTAACATCTTGTCAATGTATATAGCTTGGGATAAACCTAATATTCTTTACTTCCTATTTCTAAGAAGTTTTATTCCGAGAATGTAACTGGCTTCATCTAAGTCCTTCATACTAAATTGACTAGATAGCCAAACCTTAGTAGATGATAGTGTCCCTACATTATTTTCAATGAGTAGAATGTCATCCACATACAAGACAAGAAAAACCATATTTATGCCTTCTAATTTCCTATACACACATGGTTCATCCTCGTTTTGAATAAAATTGTAAGACTTTACAATCTTATCAAAATGAATGTTCCATACTCTGGATACCTACTTAAGTCCATAAATAAATTTCTTAAGCTTACAAACTATATGTTCTTGGCCTTTAGCAATAAAGCCTTCTGGTTGGGACATATAGATATTTTCACTAAGATGGCAATTTAAAAATGTCGTCTTAATATCCATTTGCTATATCTTGTAGTTATAATAACATGCGATGGCAAGGAGGATACGGATGGACTTAAGTGTGGCTATCGAAAAAAAAGTTTCCTCATAGTCGATCCCTTCTTTCTGAGTATATCCTTTCGTCACGGACTTAGTTTTGAAGGTTTTCACCTTCCCATCCACTCCACTCTTCCTCTTATACACCCACTTACACCCAATGGGTTTTATCTCTTCAGGTGAAGCTACAATATCCTAAACCTGATTGAAGTACATAGACTCAATCTCGGCTTTTATTAGTTTATGCTATAGATCTGCATTGGCATCAGCAATAGCCTCCTCGTATCTAGTGGGATCTTGTTCCTGATAGTCAGAAACTAGGTCAAAAGCCTCTCCAGTCCATCTTTCTGGAATTCTAGATATCCTCCCACTACGACGAGGCTCCATTTGTATAGGTTCTAAGGCTATGCCTCTTCTTGTTCTATAGTTGAGTTAGGAGAAATTGATTTAGAAGATAACTTATCTTTGAGTTCCAACCTTGTTGAAGCTTTAGTGGATGTACTTTGTTTATCCTCCAAGTATCTAGCATTAGTACTCACAAGTACCTTTTGCTCCTTGGTATGATAAAAGTAACCATTATTTGTACCTTTTAGATACCCTACAAAATAGTATAATTCTAATTTTGGTTCTAATTTATCTCCATTGATCAGTACATAAGTTAGATAACCCCATATCTTGAGATGATTTAAACTTGGCTTACGCCCAGTCCACATCTCATAGAGAGTCCTAGGTACTGACTTGGAAGGTATCAAGTTCAAAATATATGCCGTTGTTTCTAGGACATATCCCGAAAAAGACACTAGAAGAGTAGCATGAGACATCATGCGTCAAGCTATTTCTATCAATGTCCTATTCCTTCTTTCAGCTACTTCATTCTGTTGGGGTGTCTCTAGCACAAAGAGTTGAGATACTATCACATGATGTATCATGTAATCCTCAAATTCACCAAAAAGGTATTCTCCACCATGATCCGATCGTAGAGTTTTGATTAGCATACCTATTCGATGCTCCACTTCAATCTTAAACTCTTTGAAATTATCAAAAGAGTTAGACTTGCATCTCATCAGATAAACGTAACCATACCTCGTATAATCATATGTGAAAATGATGAAGTACTCAAACCCTCCTCTTGTTGGTGTAGACAAAGGATCACACACATTAGTATGAACAAGACTTAATACTTCTTTGGCTCTATCCGCCTTTTTGGTAAAAGACCTTTTAGTCATTTTTTCTATAAGACAGGATTCACACTAAAGCCAACTTTCCAATCTCAATGAGCCTAAAGGTCCATCATGGATGGACCTCTAAATCCTGCTTGAGTTAATACCCAACCTTAAATGCCAAATATATGAGTTATTGACATTGGTCTTTCTCTTCCTATTTAAAGGTTCTGATTGAGAGTTATTCAATTGATTATTAATACGATTAACGAAGAATAGATTTTCACACATATGCCTATACATATAACTTCTCCATTTTTATTGATAGTAGTACTAGAATGGAAAGAAACAAAATATCCTTGATTTATAAGTTTTGCAACTGAAACCAAATTCTATCTAAAATCAGGAACAAATAAAATATCCTTCACAATAATTGTTCTATTACAATCAAAAGTAAGTTCCAGTTCTCCCATAGCAAGGGCCCAAACTGGTGCTCCATTTCCCATGCGTAGTCCATGTTCATCCTTTTGGAGTCTTCTAACTTCCTAAACCCTTGCAAAGAGTTACAAATATGATCAATGGCTCCTGAATCAACAGTCCAAGTGGAAATTGATCTAAACATTAATATAGATTCTAGCTAAAGAACATTACCTATGGAGTTTTTCTTGGCATAAAGATCTGAACACTCATTTTTCCAGTGTTCTTTCTTCCCACATTTGAAGCACTTGTCCTTGGGTTTGTCTTTGGGCTGGGACTTGGGTTGATGCACTGCATTACCCTTCTTCTTCTTGAATTTTTTGGGCTTGGGTCCAGTTCTTGAAGAAGAGGCCATCATAGCTCTAGCTGTTGCTTCATGACATTTTTTGCCACCTGGAGCTCCTTCAACAACTCCGTTAAACTCATGTTTAACTTGTTCATGTTGTAATTCAACTTGAACTGAGTGAATGAGCCCAGCAAAGATTCGAGAAACATGTCCACTTGGCTCTCGGGGTCAATAACAGCCCCCAAGACTTCTACTTCCTCGAAAACAATAATCATCTTGAGTATATGCTCTCTGACTATGCTCCTTCAGCCATCTTGGAGTTTATGATCATTTTAAAAGTCTCATGCCTTGCGGGCCGGCTCTTATTCGTGAACATTGTGGCTAGTGATATGCTAATGTCATATGTAGCAGCCATATACTCGTGTTTGGACTGTAGCACATTTGACATGGAGGTTAATATATAGCACCAGGCTATTTCATCAGCCTTCTTCCATGACTTTTCAACCTCTGCTCCTCAGCGGTGGAATATTTCTCGATTATTGGGCAGATCTCATATATGACATACTTATACTCTTCAAAAGTGAGTATTATGTCCAGATTCCTTTTTCAGTCTACATAGTTTGGACCCATTAGCTTATTCTCACGGAGAATAATAGTTAAGGGACTAAAAGAACCTCTACCAACCATTTCTGAAAATTTAAAAAATAAAAGAAATTCTTAGTATTTGTAAAATAAAAATAATTTTGTGCACTTTATCCTCATATTAAACTTGATAATAGCTAACCTGATTTCTAGTATCTTTAATATGGTTAATTTGGCTCTAAGGAAAACTGACATAGCTTCTTGGAAAGATTAACAGTTTTCCAAGATAAGTATGTTAACTACCACAAATTAAATTTCGTCTAGATAATGATCTAGAAGATAACTCAATCGAGGAGATGGCCATTTCTTCTCATTTTTATGGACATACCTCGCACTATAACCTCTAACGTGGGTTGGCCAATCATAGTACGTATCCCGGGTTATTAATTACATCCTTATATTAGTTCTAGATCTTTGTGGTATCTCCATTCTATACGGGTTCACTCCTAAGGTGATGCGAGGAGACCCACGATCTCAAATGAGGATCGTAATGGAAGTTGTAGGGCCATTGGAACCCCTCTCCCATTAGGTTTTTAAATAAGGATTTTCTTAGAAAAATATCATTTGAAAATTTTCAATTAAGTTCTCCTTTAACTTTAAAATAAAATTTCTAAATGCATAAAAATTTCTATATCAAGGTTTATACCCTTTGAAAAATCTTTCCTCATGGATTAATTTTATTTAAGTCAAAAATTTAATAATTTCAAAACTTTTCCATTTAAAAATTCCTAGAGATTTTGATTTCAAGGTTTTATTTGACAAAAATAAATTTTCCTTTGCTAAAATGAATTAAAATGGCTTTCCATTTTAACTTACAAAAATTTCTAAATTCAAAATATTTTCTATGTCAAGGGTAAAAAACCTTTAAGAAAATAATCAAGGATTAATTTTTGTTCAAGTTAAAATAACTATTTTATTAAAGAAAAATACTTTTTCTTGTCAAACAAAATTTCCCAAAGACTTTGGTCTTTGAGAAAAGTGCACACATGACTTAAAATAATTAGCATGCTAGAAAATTGTAAATATTTTCATACTTTTTTATTTTTAATCCTAAGTACCCAAATAAAAGAATTAAACGTATTAATTAAATTAATTAATGATCTTGTTTAATTCTAATATCCTTTTACTATTATTTTTTATGCAAAATATTCAATGAATATTAACAATTGTACTAAAAATAACTTCGCCTAATATGGGATTAAAAAAAAAAATCTGGTCCAGTGCACCCGTCACACTGGATCATAACCAATGGGAAGACCCATGGACCATGGTCTGCGAGTAGGTGCCCGTGACCCGAGCACTTGATGCAACAACTTCCGTGAGGAAGCTCTTGCATCCACGAGGATGCCTTCCTCGCCCGCGCCCAGAGCCGAGGAACACTCGGGCCCAGCTGTGGCTTCAAGCCGCGACTGGCTTGGGCGTCCTCAGCTCCCCTCACATCACAGTCTGGCTCGGCTCGGCTTCTCGCTTAGCTTGCTGCTCGGCCCATTTTCTTCCTCAAGAAAAAATTTCTTTCACTGCGTTTTTTCTTCTACAACTTTCACTGGGTACCTTTGCAATGCTTTACAATCGTCCAATGCCGTTTCTTGTTACATTTTTTCACCAAAAAATATAACAACCGCCTATACCTTTTCAAATTGAGTTTATATGAAACTAAACAAAGTAGTAAAGAAAAGTTTACAAAGCTCTTATACCTCAACGGTGAGGTGTACGGACAATCTACCCATACCAAAATAGCGACTGGTCTCATTATAAATAGTCTTACCAGGTTTTATTAACTAGCATACATCAATCCTAAGCTTTTCAAAGAAAATGCTCTGATACCACTTGAAGCATTGAAAAACAAGGGATGCCATGCACGCAAGGAAACAAGACCCAAAAAATAAAGACACGGCACAGCGGAAGGTGAAAATCAATACTTTTATGTGTTTTTTTCTGGTTTGGCTGAGAAGATGAGGCACCAACCACGGGAGCAGCTACCTGTCTAGATGACGGTTCCGACGAAAAACCAACGATCCGTCGGCTTCTTCTTGGCATGTACGCGAAACTTTTCGCTTCTCAGAATATTCCTCAGCCTATCTATGTTGGTGAAACAACTTAGGCGAGGAATGATCCTTCTTGATCCTTTGCTATTAGTTAGCAAAGACAAGAAGATGAAAGGGGAAAAAAAAAACAGAGCAAACGAGAGAGAGAGAACAGAGGAAATAAAACTCTATTTTTTTTTCTCTTACTGTGTCGTGAGTATTGTTCCACAAGAACTGAACTACCCAACTCTTCTTAACGTCACCAAATAATCTAACCCCGGTGTTTTGATATTTCAAACATCTGGAGGTTATCAACAGAAGAGGTTCGGGTAATCCTCAACTTTTTTGTACCGTGAATAATAAAAAACCCTTTAATCTAGGCTATTGGGCCAAAATAATTTATTATTTTTTCTTGGACCCAATGAGCCCAAAAATAATAACCATTAATTATTTATTTCTTGAGTCTATTAAAATAATTTAATAAATAATTAATGAACCCAAATGAACTAAAATAATTATTAAGCATTTTATTAACTAGTTTAAGTCTAGGTTAATTTTTCTAATTATTCAATCTGGGCGTAGGTCTTGAATAATTAATTAACTAATTAAACTAAATAATAAATTTAATTTTCCTCGTTCTATTATTTTATTCCAGTCCAAAAATAAATTAGAGCTACTAAATAAAATAAAACCCTTTTCATTGTGACCTTTTCCTCGACCTAAAATAATTAGGACTTACGGGCTATTCCGAGGACCAAAAAGACATATCGCATTGACTACTAAAATGACCAAAATACCCTTACTATATAAATAGCTGTATTTTACATTTTAAATATTTTCTAATATCACTATAAGAAAATATTAACCCCAAGGACAATACTGCGTTAGCTATATCTTCGACCCACAGGTGAAATAACTAAAATATCCCTCTATACATCACTGTTCATTTAGAGATGAAAGAATGTACTAACACCTCTCTAAAAGACATCTACCATCTTTAGGCTTCTAGCCCAATGATCCACGACTTCTTGGAATATTCTAGCTTTCCAAGGGAGTTACCCTAAAGCCAATATCCAAGTCATGTTCTCCAAGGCCCTAGATAATTAGATCATTCGGACAACCACAAGGGGCGATATAGTGTAGACACTATCTTGTATAAATCTATCTTGACTAACTAGTTATATATACCAAATATACAAGTATATTGGTCATTCTCAAGAATCTCAACTATAGTATATTAAAGCATACGCTTCCAGCTTCATCAAACCACCAACTTATGCTCAAGCTGTAGAGTACAAGTCTATATTATAGTAGAAGTAGTCTGGGTTTCTATCACATAATACTTTTTAGAAACCACTACTACAGGTCATATTCTACGTATTCAAAATACGCTTGTATTATGAAATAAGTAGACTAGTCATTGTTTAAAGATAAGCCATTCCCTATTTAGAATTCATAACACAATAACCTTGCCATGATGACATTCCCATTCTCATTATCCAGTTAAGAACAATAGTTTATGTGTTAAGTATCCCATGGTCCATACTTTACTGTAAAAGACCTCTATTCACATGAACCATTTACTAAAACACAATAGGTCTTTTCTAATAAAATCGTGCACAAATATAAAGAAAATTTTACAAACAAATTATGAGAAAAATACTTTTATTAATACAAGTCAAAATTATTTCAGAAACCTAGTCTAAGAGAGCATACTTTCCAACATTACTAATAAATGCATGAACAGGGAAATGATCTATATCCTAAATATGCATTCCTCACAAATAGTCACATTATATTTCCTTGGTATTTTTCCTTAAATAAATAATATTTCCTTCATAAATCCATTGCTTCATCCTTACATTCCACATGTTCATAAAGTATATACTTGGCCTTATAAACTTCTCATAATCTTACTAAATCTAATGGAATAAAAGATAACATTATTTACTCAACAATTCTACATTTTTTCTTTTATGGAGCTTCTTGGTATTTTTAGCATAACTTTTGATCCACATGTCTAAATAGCCTCAAATTTGTGCCAAAATACTTCTAAAACCTTTAGTTACAAAGCTACAAGTTTAGGACAACCAGATTCATAACTGTTACAAAACTGCTACAAGGAAATGATTGCTATTTTTCCAGGAAATAATTTCTTTTTCCAACAAAATATATTTTTTATTCATTCTTCTCTTATTTAGCACTTAAGCATGCTTTAATTCAGTTCCTTCCTCATCTAAACATCACCTAATCTCTTTATTTTCAGTTGTAATCAAAACAGATTCCTCACACATGTAAAGTGGTGAAAACCACAGCTTTGCACAACAAAATCAAATCTTCCATTTTTAGAAGTATATTCTATTTTCTTTATTTCCTTCTTCATTGTTCCTTCACTTACATATATAGAGCCATCTTCCATCGCCCACAACTCCTTTAAAACACATCATAACATAAAAAACAATCACAGTAAACATCATCCTCTAGCAAATGGTACATAGCTTAACTAAAATAACATCACAATCACAATTCTTCAACAAGTATATTTCAACTCAAGCTATTTTCCATGCAAAATTAACATCAATATAACCTCCATAAGCTATAGAACATTTTTAATTAATGGAGGGAAGCTTTTCACCTTGTGTTAGTGATATCTTGGATAGAAAATGCCGAAGCACTTTCTTCCTTTTTCTTCTCCAACTTCCGATCTCTCTCTCTCTCTCTCTCTCTCTCTCTCTCCCTCCTGTGATTTCTCTTGTTTTCTTTCTACCGTTTTGAAGCTCCACCACCACCTTTCCTTCCTTTTATGTGTTGATTCATCATGCGCGTTAATTAGATGCTAGGAGGCTTGTTGAGAAGCTTGGAGAAAGTCATAGAAACTTGTAGGCATCTTTGACCACCAAATTGGGCTTCATAGACTTTCTATGGGAAAAAATCCATTTTCTTTTCTCTTTTTGGGTTTTAATAGTCCAAGCCCAATTTCTTTCTTCTTTTTCCATTTTCGTGGGCCTCATGTGGGCCTAGAATTGGCCTTCTTTGACTTCCATCAACTTGGCCCATATCTTAACATCAAGCCCACAAAATGTTTTCCAGATTAACTATAGTTAATCATAGTTCCCCAAAAGCAAACATAATTAAAGTTAGGACTACTCACGGAATTGGAGAATAATCGATCCGATTTGAATAACCGGATCGAAAAGAATCAAAATCGAAAAAAACTGTTGACTTTTGACTTTTTTTGAACTGAACCGTCCTGAAATTTTTATATAATATCCATACTGAAAACTATTCTGAACCGTATGAAAATCGTACCGAACCGAATAACTGAAATTAGAATCGAATATATATTCATAACTCATACATACATACATACATACATACATACATACATACATACATACATACATACATACATACATACATACATACATACATACATACATACATACATACATACATACATACATACATACATACATACATACATACATACATACATACATACATGTAAAGAAAAATAATGAATTTTTTTTTTTTTTACTGAGTAAAAGATTATAAATAATAGAATCAATCAATCAATTATAATTTTTTCTTAATGATTAAAAAATTAATATTTATGACTAATGATAAAAGGATATTGAAATTTAATATTACTATTTTTTTCACTAATAATATTTTGTTCAATATGGTCAATTGAGATTTAGTAGATGAAAATTGATATTTTTTTTTCATTATAGATAAATTGAAAAACTTTATTCATTTTTTATTGTACCATTTGCAAGATGAAATCATTAACTGAATTCTTTTCTTTTTTAAGTGCAATATTTTTTATAAAAATTTTAATTTTTAATCATTTTGGCCTCAATATAATATTAAAAATAGTTTTTGTCAATGAATAAATTAATTTTATTTCACTTAATATTTATAAGTTTATAACAACAATAATGTTAATAAGAAGTAAGTAAATTGATTATCAAATATAGTATTTTTAGTTTCAATTTGTATATGTGGATTATATATTCCACACACACACACATATATATTATTTATAGAAGATATATAAATATGTGTGTATGTGTATTATATATATATATATATATATATATATATATATAATTAATATATACATATGTATAAATATGTGTGTATGTGTATTTTACATATATATATATATAATTAATATATACATATATATTCTATAAATATAATATATATATGTGTATATATATATATATATATATGAATTATTATATTTATATATTTATATACATTTTATCAAATACGAGCCTATTAATATTTGGAGTTTAGGTATTCATTTAGATAGATATTTCTTATTGTTAGAAATATGAATGTCAATTTTTTTGTGGTAAATTTTTAATATAATTATCAGGAAAGGAAGTGTGTCTACATGTGTAAGAACTTGATCCGCTATTTAAATATATTAATATATATTATTTTTGTATATATACAAAATATAAATATATATACATAGTATGTAAATAAATATATATTATCATAATTTAAGATATAGTAAATGATTATAAGTATAAAAAAGAATGAATGATTGATTGAAAATAATATAGTATAAAATATATTTGTACTATTTGCATATAAAAATTAATATTTAAATTAATAATTTGTTGAACAAAATTGTGTTAATAATTTTGTTCAATTTTATCATTATAGTATATTCTAATATTAATAACTATATTTGAAAAATATAATGATACTAAAGAATTAAAATTTCTAAAAAAATATATTAAGGAACTATTAAGTATTATGGGAAAAAATATTAAAAGTTTTTTCTAATTAGAAAAGTCTAAAGAGGAAACCCTATCAGATTCAATCTATTCTCATTTCTTACTCATCTCGATTCTTATTTGCTTTTTCTCTATCTCCTCCTCTCCGACTCCTAAGCCGCAACGCCGCTGCCCACTGCTCGGCGTGCTCGCCTCTCACCTTCATTCCAGACACTGTCGCCGTCCGTCTCCGAAGCATCCTCATCATCAGACTCTTTTCTCCTAAAGGTAAGTGCTCTTTATTGGCTCTGACAAGGGTTTAATATGTTCAAAGTAACATGAGATTTCTAGGTAGACTACAACTGAAAATCAACTCTCTTTTAAAGGCTCTTGGGTAGATATTTGAGATGCTTAATAGGGCTTTCTGGGGGTATGATATTGTTGATTTAGTTTTGTTCATGGGCTCGATTTAAAGGGAACCTGCCCAAAGAAAAGTGGATGCTAAAGTATCCTATAGAAGTATCCTATAGAGGTAGATGTTGCTGGGAATGTAGGTCCTCTGCCCGAATTTGAAAATTTCCCAGATGTTGGGGGTAAAATACTAGGATCTCACTCCCCTAGAATGCCAAACATTTTGACAACATAATATCCAAATATTATGTCACAAATGGAAGCAATTGTATACTTTTTCATTCACCATTTGTTAAATTTTATTTTAGGTGAGAATAAATTCTACAAATTGTTGAGCTGATGTACATTTGTTTAGGACTCTTAATTGGGTAGTTTTGAGGATTTATCTGTGGTTTGCGACCATATAGTCTGTGTGACTGTTTCTGCCTAGTTTATTTTCTCCAAAAGTAAGAATGTAAGATAAAGAACGAAAATTACCTCTGTGAAGTCATAATCATAACAAGTTTAATTGTTGATCTTTTTTTTTTTTTTTAAGTCCTATTGGTGTTTTGAAAATTATTTGTTTATAAAATGCTTCTTTATCTAATAGTGGTTTTAGTTCGATATATATCTCCTAAACTAGTAATAAAATAGTAGTAATATTACAACAACTTATTAAAAATATCTAAAAGAAATTTGAACAAAAACATCTAAATCTTTTAGTCAAATATTCAAAATGAGTTAGGTTTACTTCTGAAAAACCTTAAAGGGGGAGGGGGTGAATAAGGTTTTTGACAAACTAAAAATTTCAAGTCGTCTGATATACAGAATAATGATGATCTTCAAGTTTCTTTTCAACTTTGTGGCAACAAAGAAAGTAATCCAAGAAAACCTTGAGAACTATCCAAATTCAAACCAAAGTAAGATATATAATGCAGTTAATATTATAAGCTGAGAAATGAGATACAAAATGTATAGTGGTTCGATCTACCAAGATCTACATCCACTACCTTAAGCTTGCACTTAAGGATTTTCAACCAGATTTCATTTACTCAACTTAATGAAATCAAATTGTACCAAATACAGGAGAGGATCACCACACTTAGTTTTCTAAAACCTTTCAAACCTCAAATGGGTTTTATACCATAACCTTGTAATACAAAAGAGATTAAATATCAATGGAACAGTAAAAACTCACTTGTTTGAGCAGATGTGCACCAAGGAACAAAGCACAAACACTTTTACCTTTTAGACACAATTTGAATTCACTTTGAAGCACTTGATAAAATGAGATTTTTGCTTTTTATAGAGCAAGAGTGTTTCTTAGAAGGATGCCACAAATATCTTGTGTCTAATAATGTTTAGAGGCTTTATATAGAGTCATAAAGTGAAATACCAACGGCTATAATTTTTTTGTTAAATTTACTAGTGTTTTGGACTCATATTTTGGACGACAATGCATCCGAAAAGTAAGTCCAAAATGGCACTTTTTCAGACAGAACGATTTGACACTATTTATAGGAATTTGGACGAATCGTTTGGATACAGAATCATCCAAACTACTCAATCCAAAATTTTGAGATTTTAAAACTTTGAAATCTTTTTATTTGTATGCTTCAAGGTAGAAATCAATTGAATCAAAAGGTAAAGAGACATAGGAGTTAACAAGAAATACCTTAATAACAATTCCTAATCTAAAGTTCTTTCATAAGGACTTCTTGGTATACAACCTCATAAGCTTGAACTTCATTTTGATCACTCATACTTGAATTCCATTGCTCAAGAGTTGCTTAACAATCTTATTTGAACACCTTAAAAGAATTGAGGTCAAACATGTCCTATCACATATAGATTACATAAGTTAGTTCACATCAATGTTTGTCATAAGTCAAAACATAGGTGGAAGCCCTTAGGGCTAACAACTTCAAAAACAACATTAGGCCAAGTGAGAAGAACAATAATTCCACGAATTTATACATAAAAATGATTACTTTTTATCTAATAAATTAGTTAGCATAATTTTTTGTTATTCATATATGGAGGTTTGATTCTTACCTTTAACATTTGTTGAATATCCCATCTCCTTCTATTCCTAAATAGGTTTTCTTTACCCCTAAAATAAAAAGAAAAAGTTGCACACTACATGACTTATAACCTTATAACTGGAGATTTAAAATGATAAGATTATCATAATGAAATTTATAAATATTTTAATTCCAATTCTTTTCATAAGAGAAAAGAAAAAGATCACCATTTAATCTTTTTTTTTTTGTTCTTTAGGGGTAAATAATAAATTAGCCTCGTATTTCACCAAATTAGAAAAAGGAAAGGAAAACCAATTAATTATTCTCAATTATTGTGATTTATATTAGAAAGTAATAAAATATGTCGAAAGTAAATGAATTTCATCTGACAGCCATTGAATTCAAGTGCAAGATTCTGGTTTATTTAAGGAAATATAGAAAACTGAAAGCAAATTGATTAAAGATTTTGAATATGCATACTTTCATTAGAGTAACATTATACGTAGATATGCCTATAATTAGAGTTGAGCTTTGATTTTCAGCAGTGTAAAAGGCAAGGGCACTCTCCCTGGCTTAACCCGTACCTACAGTCAAATAGTTAGACGTCTTATTTGTTTGTGTAGAATTATGTATTGTTCTCTTGATTTTGGGCTTATTGCTTGGTAGATTCCTAAATTTGTAGCTTCATATGCTAGGATTGTGTTTGAAATACAATCAAAATACAATCATGTCTTGGTTTAGATGAAAATTTTGCTTTGAATGCTAAAAAAATTTGGTATTCATTGTCCTATAGCCCTTAGGAATGCTACAATTTTCTACTTTGTGGTGTCAACACTATCACTTTTTCTATTTTGGTCTCTTGCTATGCTACTACCTTGAAGAGTGTTTTTCATAGTTGCTGCATCTATGATATCTATGAATATTAGAACTGCATACAAATTCCATTTTATAATACCTCATTTCTTGCTAATTATTGATAAATTACTTCTGTAATTTTTTACTTTCTTCAAATGGAATCCATGGAGAATATAAGTAGATTAAACAATAAAAGGAAAGCTAATCCTTCTTTAATTGAAAAGTCTCAAATTGCAAGTGGAAATCATCCTCCAATCACAATTGCTACTTCTTTTTTGCCTAGTTTGAATAAAGGTACTATTTCTAGTTGTCACAATCAAACTAAGCAAACTTATAAGAAAAGTAAGTTTGGTGTTTAGGATCATTTTGAAAGATTGGTTGATTTAGAGGGAAAAAGAAACTAGTAGGGCATCATGTATGTGGAGTAAAAAAGAGTATGTAGGGAAAAGTAACCAAGGCAGTTCAGGTTTATAGAAAGATTTGAGAGAGACTTGTAAAAACTTTTTTGATAAAAAAGAGTTAGTTGAAGCGTACAAAAGTAAAAACAAATCACAATCAACATTAAATTTCACCAAGGGTTCAAATTCTGAAGATGCTAAATTATCTTGTTGGTATTTTGATCAGCAAGCAACTAGGGAGGCTTGTGTTAGGATGATTATAAAAGATGAATTGTCTTTTAGATTTGTTGAGAGGGAAGGGTTCAAGGAATTTTGTAAAGTTGCAATGCCTCAATTTCTGATTCCGTCTAGGCATACCATTATTAGAGATTGCTACACTTTGTTTGTGAAAGAAAAGCAGAAACTATGTAACATTCTTGCATCTCAACATCAAAGGGTTGTTTTAACTACTGGCACTTGGACAAGCAATCAAAATTTGTCTTTCTTATGCTTGATTGTACACTTTATTGATAGTCAATGGAATATGCATAAGAGAATTTTGAATTTTTATGTTATTAGAAGTCATAAGGGAGTTAATATTGGAATGCCATTGAGTTTTGCATGCAAGAATGGGGTTTAAGTAAACTTATGTGCTTAACAATTGATAATGCATTGAATAATGATTCTGTAATTTCTCAATTAAAGAAAAAAATTAGCAAAGAAAGATGCTTTCATTTTAAGTGGGAAATATTTCCATATGAGGTGTTGTGCACATATCATTCAATTAATTGTTAAGAATTGGCTCCAAACTGTTGTTGGTTCAGTTAAAAAAATTCAAGGTATTGTGAACTATATTCGAAGTAGTCCTCAAATGTCACATATGTTTAGAGAATGTGTTGAGGTATTGGGCATTCAAAACAAAGCATCCTTACAATTAGATTGTCCTACTAAGTGGAACTCAACCTATACTATGCTTGATATTGAAATTTCATATCAAAAAGCATTTGATAGATATGAGGATAGGGACAACAAGTTTTTAAGTGAAATTGGATCAGATTTGCCTAGTGAGAATGGTTGGAATAATGGGAGAATTATAACAAGATTTTTGAAAAGATTTTATGATGTCACTTGTAAATTGTCTGGCTCATTGTATTTTACTTCCAATATGTACTTTCCTGAGATGATATAAATTTTAAAAGATTTGGAGCTTTGTGAACAAAGTAAAGATCCATCTCTTTTGAAATGAGTATAGTAACGAGAGAAAAGTTTAACAAATATTGGGGATCTTTGGATAATACAAATACTATACTTTTTATGGCTGTGGTGTTAGACCCTAAGTATAAAATCAATTTTCTCAAGGTAAAATACACAACATATTATGGAGAACATGAAGCTACACACTTAGTGCAAGATGTTACTTCAGCTTTGAATGACACGATGGAGGAATATAAGGTAAAAGATGCAGGAGGCCAAGATGTGTGCGCTTCATCTTCTTATAATGCCTTTAATGTTGTTGGAGAAAAAATGGATGAGAAAATTGATGAGTATTTTATAGAAATGGAAAAATAAAAACAAGTTACAGCTTCAGAAGAGTTGGATAAATATTTAGAAGAGTATCCCGAAAATTCAAAGCTGATTTTGATATTTTGAGTTAATGGAAGGTAAATAAGGTGAGGTTTCCTACTTTGTCTAACGTTGCAAAGGATGTTTTGGCTATTTAAGCATCAACTGTGACATCTAAGTCTGCTTTTAGCACTAGATGGTGGATTTTGGATAAGTTTAGGAGTTCGTTAACTTCTACTATAGTCGAGGTGCTTATTTGCTGCCAAGATTGGTTGAGAAGTTCAAAACAACCTATACATCTTGAAGAAATGATTGAAGAGCTTGAAAAACTTGAGATAGGTGTGTATGGAATATATTTTTAGATTATTTTTATTTACTTATACTAATGCTTTGATTTAAAATTTGTTAATTTTTAGTACAATAACTATTACTTTTATCTTAATTTTATTTTATAGATGTGATCGAAGACCCTGAAATTCTCAAAAAATGTCGAACCGAGGTAAAATTTGGAGTGGGACTAGTGATGCATTTGATAGGTAATGTTTGCTTTCTTTGTCTCTCTTCAGAATTTTTGAAATTCTTGAAGGAACAACTTGTTTCTTTGATGAATTCTTGTATCCATAGGTGGTTTTCTTGTATAGGCAAAATGTTTGTTTTCTTTCTTCTTTTAAGTTGCATCTCGGATGCTGACTTCTTTCTTAAGAAGATTAGAATCTAGGAGCTGTTTGGTTGAAATTAAGGAATTGGAAAGGGAATCAGACCCTTCTCGAATGCTGATTCTTGAAATTAAGATAAAACATTATAGGTAAAGTGAGATTAATTAGATTAGTGAAGATTAAGAAAAATTAAGTTTAATTACCTTAATTATTTTATGCTAATAATTCCAGCTTTCTAAATGAACATTAGACCTTTCTTTTTAGCCTAAGAAATGACTAAAACACCCCCTGAAGTCTGAGGAGTCCTATAACCATCAGAGTGTGTGGATATATATCAAAGGAAAAAAAGGAGAGAGAATAGAACAAGAAATAGCATTTCTAGTAAGAAAGGGAGAGACAGTGAAGAAGGCCATATTTAGCAGCCTTCAAGCTTTGATATCAGACTATTAATCAGGTAAGACCTTCTACCTTTAGAATAAAAGTTGTTCAGCACCTCAAGGGCTCTCATTCGGTACAAATTTTATTGGTGACATCTGCAAAACAAAGCTGAAATTCATGAGTGAAATTTATGTTTGCAACTGTTTGTATGATTGTGAGTGCTGGTTTGCTCAGGGAGTATTTTTTGTGTTTTGGCTTCTACATGGTGTGTATTGGAGTGAAAAACATTGGGAAGAAGGCCAGAAGGCCCAGAATAAGTGAGGTTATATTGAGGTAAAAATAGAAGAACAAAGCTAGAAATAGGTTGAAGAAATATGCTGAACAGATTTTGTTTCTCAGTTTGTAGTTATTTAATTGATATGTGTGCAAGGAATTAATCTGAAGTAAATAGACCTAAATAAATGTGAAAGTATTAGGAAGGGAAGAGAGGTGATTTTCTGGGAGTTTGAGTGCAAAAGAATGCATAAGAATTAAATAGAACAAAGCTACCCATGAAAATGCTATTTTGCCACGCTTTATATTATGTCATGTTTTAACATATGTAAGAAAGCTGGGTTGAATGGGAATTTAAATCACACTTCTATGAACATTAAACAAGGTTTAGGAATGTTTAGATTGTATGTGTTATGTAGAAGAATGAAGAGAAATAGCTTGTGTAATTTGTGCATCCAATCAGGGAATTCTGCTTTGCTGGTTCTGGAGATTTATCTGACTTGTTATTGAACTATAAGAAACTATGAAAAGTTTGTTTGATTGATCAATGAATCTAGTTGCAGATATCATGAATTTTAAAATATTTGTTGCCCCTCAATTAAATATTTGACATTGTCTTTGGGCATACATTTTTTCAGATAAAACTGTAGAAGATGTTGAAATAATTTCGGGTGATGGAGTATATTGATAAAGTTGTTTTAGTTAAGGGGTTTACTTGTTTGAATATTCTTTGGAGTTTTGATATATGGTATTATACTAAATAGGAACATTTAGTATATGGATTACAATATATATATATATATATATATATATATTGAAACAATATTTTAAAAATCTTCAAAACCTGATTGGTACTAATTTTGTCTTGTTAGAACTGAAATTTCCAAATACCTGTACTGACTTGTTCTGAATCGAAGTTTCGAATATCCGTCCTGACTTGTGCTAAAATTTTGGGACAAGTCAGGACAGAGATTTTAGAACTACAGTTCGGGACTAATACTGAAGATTTGGTAGAATCGAATTTTTGGAACGGTACCAGGCATACCAAAATATCCAAACCGAACTAACCTGGAGCAACCCTAATTAATGTCACTATTTATCCTAATCAGAAAAACTTTTTATTCTACTATTAAAATCTAAGTATTATACCGTATATTGTGGTATCTCTCACAATTCCCAAAATCTTTCTGAGTTTTCCACAATTCGCGATCGAAAATTTCAATAATACCCCTTAAAATATTTGTTGCACCAAAATATTCTTCTCATTAAACTGAGTGTTTCTTGTTTTAGGCTTCTATACATATACTCATTCAATACAAAGTAGTAAGCAAATAAATTAAAAAAAAAGGATGGGATATTACAATAAGACTCTTGCATCTCTTGATTTGGGCAGTACTACAAAATCAATGAGAATACTGGTACGTAACTCCCAATAAGGGCTCAGGTATTCATCCCTCTTCCATTGCTAGAATCGCACTTGGCATATGCGTGTCTGGAATGAATCTGGTATTGATATGTAAGTTAAATAAATTATCTCACCACAAGAAAATAAACTATTAGCGACGGCGATTACCGACAGTTAAAAAAATGTCGCTTATTAGCAAGATTTTGCAAGGGCAGGTGATAGGGCCTAAATTTGCATACATTTTCTTAGTTATTTGAGAATATTTTGTAATATTTTTTATATAATAACTAGTCATATTCCTTCCTATTTGATATTTTACTTATAAAAATATTTTTCTGTGATTTTACACGAAAATAGGTGAATTTAGAATTAATTGAAGAAATTCTGTGAAGACCCAGCACTAGGCCAAGAAGACTGACCCAATGCCAAGCCAAGTCTGGAGAATGAATGAGAAATAGAGAAAACCAAGATCAGCTGAAATAAAACGACACAGCATGGAAGAGTCACATGTGCTGATTGTGAGTAAAATATGAAAACAACCTTGGGAGGATGTACTACATCCTTGGAAGGCTCAACAAAGAGAAGCCATGGCATGGCTAATAGCAGCAAAAAGAAGAAAGAAGGAAAAAACTTATTAGCTTCATGGTTAGTGAAAAAAAGAGCAAACAAACAAAAGGAAAAAAAAAAGGAAGCAGCCTTGGGAGGATGCGATAGCCAACAAGAAAGGAGTCGTGGCTCGACTAGCCACAGCTCAGAAAGAGGGGAAAGAAAGAGAAGTCGAAGCTTGGCTAACCGCAGCTCAGCAAAGGAGGAAAGAAAAGATTGGCTTGGGTGGTTCGGGCTCGGGCTCGGCTCGATTGTACCACTTCGGCAAAGGAAAAATGAATTTGTGGCTCGGCTCATGCTCTTCAATAACTTGCCCTGGAAATGTCTTTAGCTACTTTCATGGCCCAGGCTTCAATTTGGCTTAGGTGGCTTCGTAGCTTCAACAATGGCTCGATTAAGTGGCTGTGATGGCTTCAAGATTGACTAAGCAACTTAGCCAACTAAAAGAATGATGGTGGATTTTATTAATTACATTCTGAAGCCATTTTAGATTAGGAAATTACTTCTTCTTTGAGTAGGATTTTTAGGAAATATGTAGGCCTATAAATATTGGCCATTCACGTATGTAAAAGGTTTGCACATATGGAGAGTTAGACAAATATTTTAGAGTGTAGCACTATTAATATTTTCTCTAGAGAAATAATTCAAGGAGCATTGATTGGAGAGGAGCTTTCATTTGAAATTGAAAGGCTTGTCTATGAATACCTATCTCTTTTCTTTGTTTTCTTTTTCTTGAATAATGATGAGTTTAATTCTTTAATTATATTTAGATATTATTCTTGGATGTATGATTTTGAATTAATTTTGTTCTTTGATCAATTGATTATTTTTCTTGTTATTTGATTACTTGATTTTATTTGACTGGTTATTGAAATTAAATTTATATTCAATGGACTTAGGAAACGAATTTAGATTAAGTTTCATTTAGTCAATTCTATATATTATCTTAACTGGATTGGGAAAGAACGTTGAGAATTGAATCTAAGTAATCAAATATTAGTTAATTTCATCAAGAGTATAGGGTTATTGATTAATTTCATATTCATTATCACCTAGAGTATAGGGATAATTATTGAAGGATGAGTTTAATACATTTCTTTGGTTATATTAGTTTGATTGGGAAATCTACTAATTTAATCAAGAAATAGTGATTCCATGGATTGGGAAAGAAGTAGTTTTTATTTTTAATTCCTTCATGATGCCAAGATAATAATGATTGTGATATTTGCTATGTAATTCATGGTTATGTTTTCAAGAATATTTATCTAATTACATATTCTTTTCTCCTTGAGTTTTATATATTTTTATCTTTGCCTTCCATTTTTATTCTCTTCTTAATTTTATTGGCTAAAAATAAAGATTTAGGTCAAATAAGGTGGGAGCCTAAGTTCTCGTGGATTCAATATTTGCTATTCTCTATACTATATAATGGGTATACTTACTCGTATATGTGATTTTAGTGGTTAGCATTTTAATTAAAACTTGATTGATTGTGGACTTTGTTGGTAATATTTTCTACACTAAAAAATACGTATAAAGTTTTTGGTGCCACTGTAGGAGATGAGCACTATCGGAAACATTCAAGTCTTGTAGATTTAGCATTTGTTGTATTTATAAATATCACTAACTTTTATTTTTTTTACGTGCTTTATGAATATTTGCGTTTTTTTGGTATATGATTTTGTTTTTGATTTGTTTGAATTTTTCTTACAATTTTTATTTTTTCTTGTTGATTTGATCTTTGTTTTTCTTTGAGCGCAAGGTTAAACTCATCATCATGGACAATCAACTATGGGGATATATGTGGCCATGGACACAAATTCAAATAAGCCCTAATGATGAGAATTTGGCAAATTTGCAAGCTCGGATTGAAGATTTTTATGAGTTGTCACTTGAAGCCTCAATAAATTCTTTTGTCACCAGCACCAATTCATTCCTTAAGTATCAAGATGCCTCTTCTCAACGAATAAGCTGTCAAAGAATACAACTAGCCAAGTTGGTTGAAGATGCCATAAAGACTCATACACTTGAACAAGAGGACCCCCAAGGAGAGGAGAGCGGATATAAGGAACAATTGCACAGTGTGACAGAAAATTTTTTTTATTCTATTTTATACTCTCATATTTTTAATTTTTCTTTGTCACATGAATTTATAGGTACCCTCCACTCATGGAGTCTAATGATACCATTGATGATGTGTTGAATTTACCATGCCTAAAAGAGTTGGATCTTTCAATACTACATCATAAGAAATCCTTGGAAGATAATGGTAATTTCTACCATTCACCCCATTCAATAGGAGTTAACTTAGTTTTTGTAAACTATGAGTTGGAAAGTAAGGATTTCTTGATCCCATCTTTAAGATCTACACTACTAGGCTTAAAAAGGAGTTTTCATTGTGATAAATCTTTTGAAGAGATCAGTGATGATTCTAATACTTATATACTTTGTAGACATGATTTACATCTTTGTGTTGGAAACTTGATTTGTATGCCTAAAAAGATTCTATGGATGGGGGGTCCTGCATTTACATTCATTGCAACAAATATTTTTCATGAACTCTCCATTTTTCAGAACTTTCTACATTTATTATGTCTATATTTTATTTTGAGCATTAATTTCTTTTACAAAGGTTTGAGAGGAAGCATGATGAATGGAAAGATTTTTTATCTTTGTTTGGTGTTTGGAGTTGTTAGCTGTTATTTCTCCCAAATAAGGAAAATATTTTCCATCTTAATTGTGGGGGAGTGAGTCATATCTTTATTTGCTTTGTTATGATTTTTATTCATATTTTTCTTTAGTTCGTGTTCTTTTATTTAAGTGTGTCTTTATTTTGTTATTATTTACTTTGTACTTTTATTTGTGTTTTCTTTTGTGGGTAGGAATAAAGTCTTCTTGGATTAGTCATTTTCTCTATTTCCAACTTTGATATCTATTGGAGGTTATTGCACTTGGGAAGTATTGCTTCATCCTATCCTCATTTATAATTTTTGGTTCCTTTGAAGATGCTTTTTTGTGTTAATTTTTAGCCAATAAGGACATTGTCCAGTTTAAGTGTGAGTGAATGGTTTGGTGATATTGTTTGTCCAAGTTCTTATCTTGGTGTTTTGTTAATATCAACCTTTTTGAGACAATCTTCTTGAAAATTTTTTGAAGTTGAAAAAATTGACACAATTTGAAAAGGTTGAACGTTTGGAGATTTTGGAGCTAAATTGAGCTAATTTGTTTGTAATGGAGTTATGATTTTCTTTCTTACTTTGGATATGCTTTTGTCATTCAAATTAGTTGGATTTTATTGGATAAAATTGTGTATTAAGTTAAATATGTTAAGTATGAAAAGTTTAAGTTAATCTTGGTTATATTTTAGTATTTGAATTTTATTTTACTCTTCTTGTTTAGATATGGATGATATGATGAAATATGGTAAAAGTTGTTAATTAATTCTTGATTCATGGTTTTCTAAATTTATTTAGCTTGAAGTTGTGAATAAGGAATGTGAGATATAGAAAAAAAATTTAGTGAAAATAAAATCATTGTTTTGGGATTTTGTTGAGATATTGAAAAAATGATGAAAGAAAAAAAAAACCCTTATGTTAATTCTTTTGCTGCAAAGGGGGTTAATATGGGGAGACGTAGAAAATATTGTTTAGTGCACTCTCTTGAATCTATCTTGAAGGCAAGAAGAAAGAAAAAAATGCTGAAAAATGTTGATGACAAAAAGGGGGCCGATACGGTTAATGAAGAGAAAT
Organism: Voacanga thouarsii; assembly: GCA_026120185.1. Taxonomy (NCBI): domain Eukaryota; kingdom Viridiplantae; phylum Streptophyta; class Magnoliopsida; order Gentianales; family Apocynaceae; genus Voacanga; species Voacanga thouarsii. Next base: position 4,177,100 of record JANUWF010000953.1, read on the forward strand.
CTACTTTCATGAGGCTAAATTTCCTAAGTCATCTTGAAAAAAAATGAGTGTAAAAAAAATTGAGCGTCTCATTATTCACTACTTAAAGTTGTGTAAATTGGTTTCTATAAATCTTAAATTGGTTAGACGACTTGACTTGTACGATTTGTACTATATATGTCTTGACTTGAAAGGTGAAATAATTTTCTTAGACTAAAATATAAACTTATTTAACTTAATTTTAAGGGTCTTGACATGTTTGATTTAATGCATGAGTTTACAAAAAAAAATTTAAATGGTTGAATAAATGACAAATTTATATTAATATTGGAAAAGAAATTATGACGTTGTTATGAATGAATTTGAGAAGAGCCAATTTGTTGTGTGTGCCTTATCTTAAGTACTTTGCTTGAGAACAAGCAGATTCAAGTGTGGAGAGATGTGATAAGGTCTAAATTTACATATATTTTCCTAGTTATTTGAGAATATTTTGTAGTACTTTTAATATAATAACTAGTCATATTCTTTTTTATTTGATATTTCACTTATAAAAATATTTTTCTGTAATTTTACACGAAAATAAGTGAATTTGGAATTAATTGGAGAAATTTAGAGAAGACCCGGTATCGGGCCAAGAAAACTAACCTAACGCCGGGCCAAGTTTGGACAATGAATGAGAAACAAAGAAAACCGAGATCAACTGAAACAAAATGACACATTATGGAAGAGTCACGTGTGCTGATTGTGAGTAAAATATGAAAACATCCTTGGGAGGCTCAACAAAGAGAAGTCACGGCTCGGCTAACTGGGGCTCAGCAAAAAGAAGAAAGAAGGAAAAACCTCGTCGACTTCATGGTCGGTGAAAAAAAGTGCAAACAAACAAAAGGAAAAACACAAGACAAGGAAGCAGTTGGGAGGATGTATTGTAGTTTTGGGAGGATGCAACAGCTAACAAGAAAGGAGCCACGACTAGCCCAGAAAGAGAGGAAAGAAAGAGAAGTTGCGACTTGGCAAAGGAGGAAAGAAGAGATTGGCTTAGGTGGCTCAGGCTCAGCTCAGTTGTGTCCACTTGGCAAAGGAAAAGGGAATTTGTGGCTCGGCTCAAATGGGCTTCAATGTGGCTTGGCTCAGGCTCTTTAGTAACTTAGCTTGGAAATGTCTTCAGCTGCTTTCTTGGCCTAGGCTTCAATTTGGCTTAGGTAGCTTCGTAGCTTCAACAATGGCTCGATTAAGTGGCTTCGGTGGCTTCAAGATTGACTAAGCAAATTAGCCAGCTAAAGGAATAACAGTGGATTTTATTAATTGCATTCTGAAGCCATTTTAGTTTAGGAAATTACTTCTTCTTTTAGTCAGATTTTTAGAAATCTGTAGGCTTATAAATATTGGCGATTCACGTATGTAAAAGGTGTGCACATATGGAGAGGTAGACAAATATTTTAGAATGTACAACTATTAATATTGCCTCTAGAGAAATAATTCAAGGAGCATTGATTTGGGAGGAACTTCCATTGAAAATTGAAAGGCTTGTCTATGAGTACTTATCTCTTTCATTTGTTTTCTTTTTCTTGAATAATGATGAGTTTAACTCTTTAATTTTTTTGGATATTATTCTTGGATATATGATTTTGAATTAATTTTGTTATTTGATCAATTTATTATTTTTTTTTAGTTTTTGATTACTTGATTTTATTTGATAGGTTGATGGAATTAGATTTATATCTAATGGACTTAGGAAACAAAGTTAGATTAAGTTTAATTTAGTCAATTCTATATGTTATCTTAACTAGATTGGGAAACATGGTTGAGAATTGAACCTAACTAATTAAAAATTAATTAATGTCTCCTAGAGAATAGGGTTATTGGCTAATTTCATATTTATTATCACTTAGAGTATAGGGATAATTGTTGATTGATGTGTTTAATGCATTTCTTTGATTATATTGGATTGATTAGAAAATCTACTAATTTAATCAAGAAATAGTGATTTTATGGATTGGGAAAGAAGTGGTTTCTATTTTTAATTCCTTTATGATGCCAATATAATAATTGATTGTGATATTTGCTAGGTAATTCATGGTCATGTTTTTAAGAATATTTATCTAATTACATATTCTTTGCTCTTTGAGTTTTATATATTTTTGTCATTACTTTTCTTTTTTATTCTCTTTTTAATTTTATTGGCTAAACAATAAAGATTTGAGTAAAGTAATGTGGGAGCTTAAATTCTCGTAGATTCGATACTTGCTATTCCCTATACTATATCATGGGAATACTTGCCTGTATGTGTGGTTAGTATTTTAATTAAAGCTTGATTAATTATGGATTTTGTTGATAATATTTTCTACACTAAAAAGACACGCATCAGCAAGTAAGGCGAGGGACAATTTATTCGTTTTCTATTGGGATGAAAATTTAGTTCGAGTTCATTCGACAAGGCTAAACTTGTGTAAACATATATATTTGAATAGATAAAACCAAAGCTATCGAAATTGGATTAAATATGTTTATATCTATTCAACAAGTGGTTATCCCATTTCCCAAGTCAAAAATACGACTCAAGTGGCTCATGTAAGCAGGGAATGACGAGTTACTTAAATCCTCTGACTTCCAAAAGCTATTGTAGTCCAAGTGGTCAATAGAGGATTGGTTATGGGCTCACTTTTTCAGGGTAATGTAATTGCCTAATTAAGATAGAATGAAAATTTTTTAACTTTTACATTACCCTCTAATCTCATTTTCTTTCTATTGCAAAGTAATGTAATTGATTAATATATATTATAAATATTTTTTAGCAATTAAATGCTTTACTCATTTCTCTCATGATTTTGCCCCAATCCACATTTACTTAAACCTGGAACATGTAGTAGTTCGAAGATCATAGAATATAAATAAGTGAAAATTTTCTTACTTAAATTTCATTACAAGTTTCTTATCCAATCTTAAGAAATAAAATATCACCAGGTTATTCAAGCATAAACAAGGTTAAGTCAAATTCTTATTATCTAATTTATATCATATTAAATATATATAATTACCTAAGAAAATTAAGCCAAAATAGACTCATTCCAAATGCTCATGTCAGGTGAAGAAGAATAATAATTCCAAAGACAGGTCAAGATAAGCCAGTAATCGAAAAAATTTAGCTCAAATTTTCCCAAACCAATTTTCAAACCATGAATAAATCCCATAACTGATCTTGCAAAGAATATACTCTAATCTCTTCACCACACTTAAAATAGACAATATCCTCATTGGCCAACAAAAATTGCAATGTGGATGTATGCAATAGGACTGAAAATAATAATAAAGAGGAAAGAAAATGAAAGTAATACTCCCCAAGTGATTCGATGCTCAATGTGATTTGGCAAGAAAAGAAGATCACCATCCATTAAGAAATTCAAAGTTCTCGGCATTCATCCAAAGAAATTACCAAATAAGTAAAATAGATCAAAATAAAGTGCTGAAAGTGAAATAAAAAAATAAAATACTGAAATGTTATGCTACTAAACATAGAAAATCATAATGAAAGGAAAAACAAAGTAAAGAAAAATTTTGATCAAACAATTGGAGTGTCCACAACATATATGATAGAGGAAGCTCTTTCTAAATCTCTAATTTCCTCTCCAAAATAGAGCTTCAATCTATTTTCATTACTTTAAATATTCCTTTTTATGGATGGGAAATTTCTACAGTGTAATAAGGGAAAACTCTATTCACCACGAATGGGCCAGACCATCTTGATTTCAATTTCCTAGGGAATAATCTCAACCTTAAATTATTAAGTAACACTCATCACCTTTCTTGAATTCCCAATTTGATAGAATATCCTTATTATGCCATTCCTTAACTTTTTCCTTATATATCTTGTGGTTCTCATAAGCTTCATTCCTCTACTCTTCGAGTTCATTCATTTGAAGAAATCTTTTTGCTTTTGCAAAATCAAGATCAATATTCACCAACTTGATTACCCAAAATGCCTTGTGCTCGATCTCTATAGGTAAATGATAAGATTTTTCAAAGATCAATCTATACGGATAGTGTCAAAGGGAGTCTTATAAGCTATTTTGTATGCTCATAAAGTATCATCTAATTTCTTACTCCAATCCTTCCTTGTATGACTAACTATATTCTCCAAAATTCTCTTAAACTCTCATTGACTACTTCAACCTGACCATTGGTTTAAGGATGATATGGAGTTGCAAGTTTATGGGAACACCAAGGCTAAGTAGTGTCTTTTCCAATTGGGTTTGCAGAAATGTGTGTTTCTATCACTAATTAGTACCCTTGGAACTCTAAATTGAGCAAATAGTTTTTTAAGAAAATGGACAACCACCCATACATCAATGGTTGGCAATGCTTGGGCCTCAACCCACTTTAACACATAATCCATAGCCACCAAGATATATTTACAGCCAACAGAATTAGGGAATGGTCCCATAAAGTCAATACCCCAACTATCAAATACCTCACACGCTTGGAAGATTGATAAAGACATTTCGTAAGCTTTAGAAATGTTATTTATCATTTGACATCTATCATAATTTCTTATAAACCAGTGCATGTCCTTAAAAATTGTAGGCTAATAGAATCCGGGTTCTACGACTCTCTTTGCAATCCCATTAGCTTGATAGTGCCCACCTGCTGGTCCCTTATGATATTGGCTAATAATATCTTTAGACACATCTTAATCCACACATCTTCTAATTAAATTATCTGCACAATGACAAAAAAGGAAAGGATCTTCTCAAAAGTAATACTTCACATTTAAGAGAAATTTCTTTCTCTGTTACGAAATATATTCCCTTAGAATAATCCATGCAATAAGATAATTAGCAAAGTCTGCAAACCAATGAGAAGATGAAGTTTTACTCTCAATCTATAATAGTTGTTCATCAAGAAAAGTATCATGAATTTCAATTTCCCTTAAAGGTTCTAAATAGGTGTTGTCCAATGTAGACAAATGATCTATTGCAAGATTTTCAGCTCCCTTTTTGTCTTTGATCTCTAAGTCAAATTCCTACAAAAGTAATACCCATCTTATTAGTCGAGGTTTAGAATCATTATTAGCAAGAAGGTATTTTAAAGTAGAATGATCAGTGTATACAATCAATTTAGATAAAATAAGATATAAACGAAATTTATCAAAAGTAAACACCATAGCAAGCATCTCTTTTTCTGTAGTAGTGTAATTCTCTTGGATATCAATGAGAGTCTTACTTGCATAGTAAATTAGCTAAAAGTTCTTTCCTCGCTTTTGTCTAAGAACACCCACTGCAAAATCACTAGCGTCACACATTAGTTCAAAGTGTAAAGATCAATTAGGGATGACCAAGATAGGAGAGTTAGTCAACTAGAATTTTTATTCATTGAAAGCTTGTGAATATCGCTCATCAAAGTTGAATAGGGCATCTTTTTCTAGAAATGAGGTGAGGGGCTTGGAAATTTTTCAAAAATCCTTGATAAATCTTCTGTAGAAGCCTGCATGTCCCAAAAAGCTTGAATTGCTCTAACAGAAGATAGTGGAGGAAGTTTCTCAATAATTTTAATATTTGTTGTATCAACTTCCAAACCCTTACTTGAAATTTTATGCTCTAGAACAACACCTTCCTTTAAAATCACATTTTTCTCAATTTAGCACAAGATTCATTTCTTCGCATCTCTGGAGAACTTGTTCTAAATTCCTCAAACACAATTCAAATGAATCCTCAAAAATATAAAAATTATCCATAAATACCTCCATTATGTCACCAATTAATCCTTCAAATATAGCTATCATGCACCTTTAAAAGGTTCCAGGATCATTGCAAAGTCCAAAGGGCATATGCCTATAAGCAAAAGTCTTAAAAGGGTAAGTGAAAGTCATTTTCTCTTGGTCTTTAGGAGTAATAGGAATTTGGAAATAGCCTGAAAATCCATCAAGGAAACAATAGATGCATGCCCAGCTAGCCTTTTCAGCATTTGATCAATAAAAAGAAGTAGGAAGTGATCCTTTCTTATGACTTTATTTAACTTTTGATAGTTGATAAACATTCTCTATCCCGTTATAAGTTTGGTGGGTATAAGCTCATTTTTCTCATTAGGAATCACAGTCGTACCTCCTTTCTTAGTAACCACTTTGGTCAAACTCACCCACATGCTATCTGAGATGGGGTACACAATGCCTGAATCCAAAAGCTTGATCACTTTTCCCTTAACCACCTCCTTCATATTTAGATTTAGACTTTTCTAGGGTTGTACCATCGGTGTAGCACTTTCCTCCAATAAGATCTTACATGTGCAAAAAGAGGGATTAATCCCCTTTATATCAGTGATCTTCCACACTATACCATTTTTATGTTTTTGCAAAACTTGAACTAGCCATAGTTTTTGTTCCTTCCCCAAATCTTTAGCAATGATAACTGGTAATTTGTTTCCTTATAACAAGTATGCATACTCTAAGTGATTAGGTAGCTCTTTTAGCTCCAATACAGGAGAGTCTTCAACAGATAGCCTTATTCTACTAAGACTTGAATTCTCAACTGTCTTAAAAATATCTTTTCAAATAGTGCCCTCACCATCCTCAACATGCTCCACATGGGCTCTAACTTTGTATGCAACTTTTTTTTTATCTCGTATTTGTCACTTTTTACCAAATATGGAGCCAGTGATGTTCTAATGAATTATTTCTGCAGAAAGTTATTGGTGCAGTCATCATGGCTATATACTGCAAAATAAGGTCATCTTGCACTTCATACTCTCAGAAATTTTAATCACTATTTCCTTATCTTCCACTTCATGTCAGTTTCCCCAATAAACATCTATAATATCCTTAGCAATAGTAAGAAAAGGTCACCCCAAAATGAAGATAATTTTTGAATCCTCTGCCATATCAAGAATAACAAAATCTAAAAGAAAGATGATTTTGTCTACTTTAACTAACATATCATCAACAACTCCTCTAGGATGCTTGATAGTTCTATTTGCAAATTGGACACTCATCCTAGTAGGTGTTGGTTCGCCTAGTCCCAACTTCTTAAAAGTTAAATAAGGCAACAAGTTGATGCTAACTCCCAGATCAGCAATGCAGTGTCAAAAATAATATTTCAAATCATGCAGAGGATAAAGAAACTTCATAGATCCTTTAATTTCTTTGGTAGTATCTCCTTACTTTGCATAGTAGCAAAACATTCCTTATTCAAAGTTATCATAGATAGTTCTTCAAGCTTCCTTTTGTTGGACAAGACATCCTTGAAGAATTTGACATACTTAGGCATTTGTGCTAAAACTTCTACCAATAGAGATTGATGTGCACTTGTTTGAATAATTCTAAGAATTTATGAAATTGCTCATTCTCTTTTTCCTTCTTAAGCCTTCTTGGACATAGAATTGGAGGGATGGAATTTAGCAGCTATTTGTTGACTTTTTCTTATTCATAATTACCCGACAGCATCGTTTCGATCACCTCTGTCAGTGCTGTTAGTTCCTTGTACATATCATTGTCTCTTTGCATGCTGTGTTTCTGCCTAATCAAGATTGTTCACTATTTCCTGTTACTTCCCACTACAAAGTTTAACTGCTTTAGCCTATCCTCTGTTATTAAATTCTTCACATCCATCTCAAATAGTCGTTGCCAAATATCCAAATTGATTCTCCAATTTAATTGATAAAGCTTCTTTTGTTTTGTGCAATTCATCCATTATTTGGAATTGTATATTAGTTTTGACGACAAAAATCCACAAATAGATCTTCGATGGGCAATTCTATTCAATACTTCTTATCTTCTACAAATTGATGCAACTGATCTTTTTGATGGAAATCAGAAGACATTCGAATCACTTCTCAAAATGAAAACTCTTCAAGAGTGAGAAACCTATTCAAATCAAAACTATATCAATATTCTCAAGGTAACTCAAACAACTCCAAGAATCGTAAATTCTTGTAAAACTTACCAAGTGAAACAAAAATAAAATCAAGCAAACTTCAATGAGCACTCACAAGAAATCAGCAAAACAATAATGAAGAGTGACAAATCACAAAGTTGAAGTATCTTTACCAAACAAACACTATTAAATTACTAACAAAAATAAACATAAAGAATATAAACAAACTAAAATAACAATTAAATCAATGAAACTAAAGTAGTTTTGTGATATTGACACACGATCTCTGGCAACGGCGCCAAAAACTTGTTGTGAGTGCACAAGTGATTTGTGTTATGTATATAAAATAGATCCAATACTTAACTAAGTTTTCAAATAAAATACCAATTTAACTCACATATATAAATATTTTGGACAAGTATACCTATTATATAGTACAGAATGTCGTTGGTAAGTGTCGAAGATCCCAAGGTAAGGACATCAGCTACCACTACTTCTCCCAAATTTCATTGTCTAATTAATCAAAATAAAGAAAGTATAAACAACAAACTATCACAAGTCACGTGGTTCAGAGTACCACAAAGACAAATATACCCAATTTCCAAGACAAAACCAAGAGATTACCAAGGTAAAATTAAAGTAGAGAAAAGAGGAATAGATATGCAATTAAAAAGAAATCCCCATTTACATTCAAGCATCAACCATCATCCAACTAATCAATATCTAAATCAAGTATTGGTAAGATTTTCCAAATAAATATTCACTCTTTTTCAAGTAATGAATCTCCTACCCTTGAGTCTAACTCATGTATATTTCTATTCATATAAATCAAACCCAAGGATGCATAAAATTAAGAAAATCAAAACCCAAAGCAAAAAGTCATAGAATTCCTATCTCTAGGTGATTCCATAACCTCATCTATCATCATGTTCTAAATTTCTCAAACCATTTCTTAAGTTCATTAAGGAAAAACAAATCTATTAGATCAAAATATAAGGGAACCTATCTTATATATTCTTTTCAAGTTCAATATAAGAGCATTCCCAAAATATTCAATCCAATCAATAAAACTTAAGTGATAGATTACTCAAAATAGATAATAATAGATTAAATAACAAGCAAATACAAGAGTAAAATATGGTGCAGCCCCTTAATTATAACACAAATCAAATCGATTTAGTAACCAAAAAGTCAAATTATAGAGAATTAAAAGAAAAAAAAATTCATAGACAAGGATCATTATTCTTCTTTGCAATCTTCCTTTGGGTGCCCCATTTTCCTCTTCAAATCACCTTGGATCTTCTCTTCTTGGCCTTCTCTTGTGGTTCTAAGGGGTTTTCTTAGAGTTTTTCCTTATTTTTTCTTGCTTCCTTCCTTGACTCTTTGAAGAAAAATAGTATTTATAGATTAGGTGGCCAAAACCCTCGAAATCTGCAAAATAGGGTATCATCTGTGATGTTGCACAGTGCTGTAGAAAGTGGCTTGCATGTCGTCATGCATGCTCTGATGCTTTAGGTCTCCTTCAAAACAATGTCGCTTTTGAATTCTTCATGTGCTGGAAACGTGCACGGTGCCATGGCTAACGCGATGCACAATACTGTCGGGCTTCAGAATTCCTATTATCTCAAACTTCTGGATGTGTATGGTGATTTGCAAGGTGAGATGTATGGTGCCATGAACCTCTAGATTCTCGACTCCTGACCTTCTTGTCCTGCACGCTGCCGTGCAAAAATGAGGGCGACGGTGCCATAACTCTATCATGTTGCTCTTTTCTAATCTATTTTTTTCTTTAAATTCTATTCTTATTTCAACTTTCTTTGTCTACATCAAATAAGAAGAAAATGAAGAAGATAATAGCCATTTATAATGGATTTAATGAATTTAAACCTCATATGCTATGTGAATTATGCATGCAATGATCAAACATCAGTTTAGTTACAATCATTATTTTTTTTCTCAATTGTTGGAATTATAGGATAAAACGCTGCACTAAGCTCTCGCTAATTGCTAGAGTTTAGCTATAGCCATAATTTTTTCTTTAAAAAATTTGGTGGAATTTTAGAATAAAAATGCCGTAGCTAAACTCTCGGTAATTGCTAGGGTTTAACTACGGCGATAAATTTTTTCTCAAAAAAATTATTAGAATTTTAGGACAAAAAGGTCGTGCTAGGGTTTAGCTACGACCATAATTTTTTTCTCAAAAATTATTGAAGCTTTAGGATAAAAAGGTCGTAGTTAAGCCCTTGCTAATTGCTAGGGTTTATCTATAGCAATAAATTTTTTCTCAAAAAAAAAATTGTTGAAATTTTAGGATGAAATATTCGTCGCTAATTGCTAGAGTTTAACTATGATCATAATTTTTTTCTTAAAAAATTATTAGAATTTTAGAATAAAAGCTTGTAGCTAAACCCTCGCTAATTGCCAGGGTTTAGCTACAACTTTGGTGTTTTTTTCAAATCCTAAATTTCTTTGATCACCATATTTGTGCCTAGTTCGATATTTAAAAATATCCTAAAATATCGTTCAATTTCATAATCATATGCATATCTAAGTGTTTAATTGAGATATATTTTAAATTATACATGTCGTTATATAATAATGTATGTTAATGTGCTTAACATGTTAGCAAATTAATATATATATATATATATATATATATACATATTTAATTTAGTTATATAATATATAGATATATTGATACATTAATGGTTGTGATTATCTATGTATATTAGCTATGTATGTTATACATTGTAATTATATAAATTTGTATACAGCAATTGTGTATGTGTGTGTGCATATATATATGCATGTATTTAAGGTAGTTATATAATATCACTACAAGAGAAAAGCAATTTGACTGTCACTTATTGAGTTTGGTGATGGATTTTGACCGTTGCTATAACTAGCGTCGCAAATAGCGGCGGAACGAAAATCTGTCGCTAACAGTGACATATTTACGATAGAATATGATTAGCAACGATCATTTAATTAATAATATTTATAAATTAAATTTTTAATTAAATGTCGTTGCTAAATTGAGTGATGGGTTAGCGATGACCAATGAATTTTAATTTTTTTTAAAAAAAATTAATTAGCCATCCTGAATCCGACTAACTGGCCCAGTCGGGCAGTTGACCTGACTGGACGAAGAATTTTATGAGATTTTCCGGACGCGGGGCTCGTACCCGTACCCTTGTTGTGGGGGAGTACGTGCTCTACCGTTAGGCTATTGATATTCTTATAATTTTTGTCCTTAATATTATTTATATAGTATTTTTTTTGGCAGATTAGCGACGACTTTACAAGAAATTTGTGACGGATTAGCGATGGGCCAATTTACCATCGCTAATCCCTAGCTAATTAGCGACGGATTAGCCATAACATTTTAACAATTGTTTAGCATTAATGAATAATTATACATGTCATAGCTAATCCCTTACTAATTAGTGAGGGATAATCTACCATTGCTAATCCCTAGTTGCTAATTAGTGATGGATTAGCAATGGCATTTTAGTAATTATTTAGTATTAATGTTTAATTACATATACCGTAGCTAATCCCTCCCTAATTAGCGAAGGATTATCGACCGTCACTAATCCCTAGCGACAACAATTTAAAAATTATTTATTATTAATATTTAATTACATATGTTGGAGCTAATATCTCACTAATTGGCAAAGGATTATCGAACGTAGCTAATATCTGGCTAATTAGCGACAGCATTTTAATAATTGTTTAGTATTCATATTTAATTACTTATGCCATAGCTAATCGGCTGTTAATTAGCGAGGAATTAGCGATGGCTAACTGACAAATCTTAAAAAAATAAATTTAAGTCAGAAATTTTGTTTGCTTTACTGTTCCGTGGCAAATTAGTAACGGCTACTTAGTCGTCACAAATTTCTGTCGCTAATAATAATTTTTCTTATAGTGTATATTGATATATCGATACATTAAAACTCATAATTGTATACGTAGATATGAATATTAGTTGTGTATGTTATACATTTGTGATCATATAAATATATATGCATCAATTTTGTGTGTGTGTGTGTGTGTATGTATATACATATATATATATATATGTGTGTGTGTGTGTGTGTGTGTGTGTGTGTGTGTGTGTACATATTGAAGGCTTAAAGAAAGGGGAAAAGCACACAGCAGAAGCAAAAAAAAAATAAAAAATTGTAGAAAATTGAAGAACAGGAAACAGCCCGAACAGAGCCGATGCCAGTCACGCTCTGGCGGGACTCCGAAGAGAAAAATTTCTAACCTTTTCTTCTTGTTCTCAAAGTTGGTTGGACCGGAATGTGTGGAACCAGGGTAGGTACATTGGTGGAAACTTCTTGTGCGATTCCTGCAAGCCTCCTACTCCGTCTTTGCATGTATATGAACGCCAACCTCTCAATCTTCCAGTATATGGCCTGCCTAATCCCGTTTGGTGAACAACTTACAGGGCTAAGGAATTTTCTGTGTGTGTGTGTGTGTGTGAGAGAGAGAGAGAGAAGGCGCCTGTTTTTTCCACCAGAGAAGAAGCCGTTAAAAACAACGTTGTTCTCTATTATCCTATTTAACATAAATAAAACCCTAGGTTAAACTGGACTGGCCCATTGGACTCTTAGTTTAGCTTTTTGGACAAAATTAATTATTCTAATTAGAACCAAATAAATGACCAAACAAATAATTAATTTCCCAGCCTAAATAAACTAGTCCAATTAACAAACATATATTAGTTTAGTCCCAAGTTAATCTTTAATTATTTAAACGGGGCCAAAGCCCTGAACAATTAATTAACCCATCAAACTAATTTAATTAATTCTCTCTCTCTATGGACCTTTATTTTACTCTAACCCAATAATTAAATTAGACTACTTAAATAAAATAAATTTCATTTAATTTAATTTAAGACCAACTCCTTAGCCTGTATTTAATTAGGACTTACGATCTATACTGGGGACCAAAAGACACATCACTTTAGCTACTAAAATGACTAAAATACCATTGCCATATAAATAGCTGTATTTTGCATTTTAAATATTTCCTAATATCACCATAAGAAAATATTGACCCCAAGGACAATACTGCATTAGCAAAGTCTCCGACATATAGGTGTAATGACTAAAATATCCATCTATACATCGCCGTACATTTAGAGAGGAAGAAATGTACTAACACCTCTCTAAATGACATCTACCATCCTTAGGCTTCTAGTCCAATGATCCATGACTTCCTGGATTGTTTTCGCTTTCCAAAAGAGCTACCCTAAAGCAAATATCCAAGCCATGTTTCACAGGGCCCTGGATACTTAGATCATTCAGACAACTACAAAGGGCGATACAATATAGAAACTACCTTGTATAAGTCTATCTTAACTAACTAGTCACACATACCAAACATGCAAGTATATTAGTCCTACAATAGAACCTCAACTATAGCATATCAAAGTACATGCTTCCAACTTCGTCAGACCACCAACGCATACTCAAGTCATAGAGTACTAGTCCACACTGTAGCAGTAGTAGTCTAGGTTTTTACCATATAGTACTTTTAGAAACCACTACTATAGGTCATGTTCTACGTATTAGAAATACACTTATGTCATGAAGTGAGTGGACTACTCACTTGCTAAAGGTAAGCCATTCCCCATTTGAAATTCACAATATAATAACCTAGTCATGATAAGATTCTCATTCTCATCAATCGGTTAACAATGAACGTTTATGTGTTAAGTAATTCGTGATCCATATCTTATTGTGAAAGACCTCCATTCACATGGACCACTTACTTAAACACAATGGGTCTTTTCCAAACAAAATTATACATAAAAAAAATATAAATTCACAAAAAAATTCTGAAAATAAATTCTTTTATTAAAACATTCGATATTTATATCAGAAACCTAGTCTAAGAGGGCACATTTCCGAACACACACACACACACACACACACACACACACACACACACACACACACACACACACATTAGTGTGTAATACGTATCTAACGTAATTATAAGCATAGTATGGATATATTTTATATTATATCTAGTATCTAAAGTTTAAATATTAGTTTTTACTTTATTTACTTAATTAGTAGAATGCGCGAAAAATATTATTAAGTAGAATATATACATGTATATGAATACACACACACACACACACACAAAATGTATGTATGTATGTATGTATGTATGTATGTATGTATGTATGTATGTATGTATGTATGTATGTATGTATGTATGTATGTATGTATGTATGTATGTATGTATGTATGATACATTATTAAATATACTATATAATGTATAATATATTATATACAAAAAATCATAACATACGATAATTAGATTTATAATACCTGTATAATATAAAATGTATTATAATATATTAATTTCTAAAAAATATAGTTGTATAAATAATATAACTAATTATTGTATTGTATAAAACTTTATTATTTTTATTAATTAAAAGAATTTATTAATATTCTACATAATAAAATATACTAATAATTAATATAAGGTGAAAATAATTATAAGAATGAACATAACTTAGTGGATGAGCATATGCTCACCCACAACAGAGACAAGGGTTCAAGCCTCGTGTCTCACAACAATTTATGGAAATTAATTGTAGGGTCGCAAGCATGGGCTGCCAGGTCGGGTCGGGGTCGGATTGAACCAACTCGGTTGTGTATGCTAATTAATTTTTTTAAAAAAAATTTAGCCACCATCGCAAAACCATAGCTACGCTTTCGTTAATTTTGCTAAGAGATACGATTTCGGGTTGGCTAATTAAATTTTTTTAAAATTCCAAATATTCCAAATTTGGCTACCGTCATTAAATCGTCACAAATTATCCATCACTAATTTGACAACCGTCACAAAACCTAGCTACACTCTCACTAATTTTGCTACGAGGTTAGATTTTGGGTTGGCTAATTAAATTTTTTTAAAAAAATTTCAAATTTGGCAACCATCACTAAACGGTCGCAAATTATCTGTCACTAAACCATAGCTATGCCTTCTCTACTTTTGCTATTGGGTTGCTACGGCCGGAATTAATTTATTTAAAAATTCATAGTGAGAAAATATACGACCGTCACTAATGTCGTAGTAAATTTGCCCAATGTGACTTTGTTGACTTCTTTTGGTCTAGCAACTGCCCTAGCAAATTATAAGCGATGGCTTTTTCATGCTGTTGCCAAATTTTTATATAGCGAGGAAGACTTTAGGTAGGGCTAATGCTATTGCTATGTCGTCACTAATCGTTGCTAATGAGAATTAGCGATAGCATAGCGACGATTATGGCTTGTAGTGTCTTAGTAATTTTTTTTCCTTTATCTTACCTAAATTCACTAACTCAAGTAAATTGTTGCCCTTTCCAAATACCATAAGCAAGTTCGCTTAGTGGGATCAATATACTAGATTCACATAGTGAACACTTGGTGCATTAAGTTACATTTGTAAAAGTTACATATTAGGTCCGGGAAACTATATAGGTGTCCGGTAGGTCGGGAGTCTTGAGTTGGGAAGTGTTTCCCGTAGATTCAACAGAAGGTGAAAAAGAACATGTTACCAACTCGAGTACAAAGTTCAATGAATGTACGATGGTGTCTTCCATGGTTGTATGTTGGGAGTTTCCAGAGGCAGTGGCTACATGGCAGATGAACTCTCGCAACTGACGAAGCCAGGGTACTAACTCCCAATACTTCCATAATGGTGGACCAATCCCACGCACTGCGTACATGATGGTAAGTTTATTAAGAGTTTGTTTTTTTCTAACCATTTAGCCAATAGTTATACAAGCTAAAAGGCAAGGAAGTATTCCTGCAAACAAACTCGAGCAATATACCGAACCATACATGGCTAAGGTCAATAGGAAGAATGTAAGTCATGCAGGGAAATTTGTGTGTTTGAAATGCATATATTTTGTTACAGCATATTTTATTCAATAAATCTTTCAAAAATTAACAATTCTTGATTTAAAGACATAATTTCAACTTTTAAAAGTTAGCTCAACTACTACTAGTAGAAGAGGCTCGGTCCACGATGGACCAGGTACACTCAAATATTTTTCAAGAGGATGAAGCCTCAAATGTCAGTTATAATGATATTATGGATAGAAATGGCTACTGGCCCGGCCCGCATGGTTTCGGGCCGGGTCGCGTGGTGTGCGGGCCAGTCCCAGAGCGGTTCAGGCAGGTCCCTAGGCCAAAAGCCCTGGGACCGGCACGGCCCGGGACCTTGGCCCGTGGGCCGACCCGTATGCTTATTCTTTTTTTTTTTTCCCTCCTACTTAACACAATTTTTTAAAATTATAAAAAATCCACCTTGAAGTGGTAGGGGGTTTGGCTTGGATCCCTACTTGTTTTATTAATTAATAAAATAAAGATTACATAAGAGGGAGACTTGATGCCTAAACCTTTTAAAAATATTACAATGATTAAAATTTAAAAATATAATAAATATCTTTAAAATAAAATTAAATACATAATATTACTTATCCTAAATTCTTAATTACAATAATACTAAACTAACTACTTGGTTCACCCCATTCATCATCTGAGTCATCATCAATAATCCACGAATTAGCTATCATATCTTCGGCTGCAAACCAACTACTACAACACATTAACATCTCCAAAGTTTGAGGAGCCAATCGAGATCTTCTTTCATCGATTGTTCGAGCGCTCTCACTGAAGACGCTTTCCGATGACACTGTAGAGACTGATGGTGTCAAATGATCACGTGCCATTTTAGATAAAATTAGGCATTGACTTACATGAGCCTTCCACCAATCACAAATATCAAAATGTTGACATTCGTTTTCTATCAAGGGCTGCATCTCATAAATTGCCATTTCGTTGTAGGTGGTAGTCGATCTTTTTTGACGTTTCATAATACCCCATGAATTAAATATTGATAAAATTGAAGAGGTAAATTTTTGTGGAGGTTGAAAGTGACTGCTAGATGATGAAGCTTGCCTACTTAAACTAAGAGAAATAGAATAAGAAGACTCAAACTCATACAAATTATACATGTCAGATAAAGCTTTAGCTGTTTTATCTTTTATATCTTTTATCATATATTGTTTAAGTATTTGTGATTCATCAAAATCTAATGTTTCATATAAATATTTAATAATACTATGAAAACCAGTCGTCTTTACTCTAGGATCCATACACAATGCCATACAATATAAAATATGAATATCTTTATAATATTTTTTATATTTTTCAAACATACTTTTCATAAAATAACCATATTGGTGATGATCTATATACTCACAAAAAATATGTGCTACCTTAGCCAGTGTTGGAAGAATATGATGAGTAGTAAGATAATAGGATCCTGATAAAAGTTCAGTAGCTTCTTTGAAAGTAAATAAAAATGTTGAAAGTGTAGTACAATTTTCTAAATGAGTTTCATTTAGTGGAGGTTGAAAATTATTACTATTACAAAATTCAACAAATTGGTTTTGAAATGGTATAACACTTTCAAACATATCTAAAGTTGAGTTCCATACAGTTTTACAATCTAATCTAAATTTTTTAAAAGATACACCTTGTTCTCGGCATAATGCCTTAAAATTTTGTTGCATAGTTGAGGAGGTTTTAATACATAAAACAACATTTCTAATTATATTAACAATATCATCAATATATTTATATCCTTCTTTAACACACAAATTAAGTATATGACAAGCACACCTAGTATGAAATAAAATACCATCTAACATAGGATTCATAGTTTTTTTTTAAAATTGCTATGGCATAATCATTATTTGAAGCATTATCTAAAGAAATAGAAATAATTTTATTTAAAATCCTATATTCACAACATGTTTGAGTACTCATTCTAGCTATACTACTACCTACATGAGGATATTCAAATAATTTAAAACAAATAGTTCTTTTTTGTACTAATCAATCATGATCTATCCAATGACATATAATGCACAAATAAGATTTATTAGTAATTGCAGTACAACCATCACAAGTAAGAGCAAATTTCCAATTACAAGAATCAAACATAGCAATTAGATACTCTTTCATTTCTTTATATATCTTTATTATATCATTTTTTTAATGTTATTCTAGGAATTCTTTTCTATGCTAGTTGACAATTATTTTGTATATATTATTCATAATGTGGATTTTCTGCAAAATTAAAAGGTAATTTAGTTTGAATAATCATTTTAGCAAATGTACTTCTATTTTTTCTATGATCATATTAAAAATTACCAACAATTTGACCTCCTGTAATATGTATTTGTTGTTGTTTAAGTAAGTTTTCTAACCAATCATTATATGACCTTTTTATATGTCTAACTAATGTTCCCATCTCTTCTCCCTTCTTATATGCATATACCACCCTACAAATTTTACATGTTGTCTTATCATTATCATTATCTTGTTCAAATAGATTCCAAACCATAGATGTTTTTGCTTTAGTTATAACATCCGTTGTTTCAACATCATCCTCACCTATATTAGATTCGTCAGGATTAATTGTTGGAGTTTGTTGTGATTGTGAAACACTAACACTAGGCCTACTATGACCTTCATCTTCATTACCTATTTCATTATTTATTAAATTCAAAGCTGAATCTATATTAAAATCAAAATGTGCATATGATTGGGATGAAGAAAAATGATGATATTGATATGGATTCATTATTTCTTTAAAAAAAAACAATCAAAATTTAAATAAAAGTTCAAAAAAATAAAGTATTAACAAATAATGAAATAAGAGAATTGAAAAATATAAAAATTAAATTAACTTAAAAATTAAATAAATAACTAAAACAAATAATCAATTAATAAAGATAAAATATAAGAATGTAAAATTAAAAAATACTAACTCGTTGATGACCAAGATTCAAAAATAACAATATCTTGTGGAGCTTTTTACTTCTTGTATCCACTATTCTGCTACTCAATAATCTTCCAAAATATAAAGACTTCCTTGAAGAATTGAAAAAGTATAACACAAAAATAAATTCTATTCTAATACTTTTTGTAGAGAAAATAGAGAATTGGAGAGAGTTTAAGAGAATTGGAGAGAGTTTGATGAGTTTTGGATTGAATTAGTGGGTATTTACAAAGTTTTAGGGTTAAAATAGAGAATATAACCATTAAGGATAAAAATGTAAAAAAAAAAATATTTCAACCGTTTTTTAGATTGAAATGTAATAAACAAAAGTTGAGAGAGCCGTTGGGTAACGACTCTCTCAGGCCGGCCAGGGGTTAAAACCCCTGGCTCGGACCGGACTGGGACCTAGGTCCTGCCCGGTGCACAGTGACGGTTCGGCCTTAGGGGCGAACTGGGCCGGGCATGACACGCCCGCCTGGTGGGCCAAACCAACCCACTGGCCATTACTAATTTTGGACAATGCGATTAGGGTGTCAAAAGAAAATGCATTCCAGATCTTAACTCAACAGCTCAGCCCATATTGAGTCCTATGTCTCGCCGTAGCACTTCGCACTTCTGTCGGAAAAAGGTCCACCAATTATGGCTCTTAGATCCAATAAATCCACGAGCAGTACAGCTGCCAATTTAAGGAGATGAACAGAAAATGTTGCAGCAGCCTCAACTTCTTGAGCAGACCCGGCAGGGCTACGACTAGCAGCTTGGCCAACAGGTGTGGCTATTAGAGTAAACCCGCCAGGAACTGCAGGAGTTGATGACACGATGATGAATGTTTCATGGCAAATATGGGCCGTTAAGGGGGAACTCATATTGATGTCCTTGTGTTTCATTGACACTATTAAACTAATTGCTAATTTTGGATGTTTATCGAATCCATTTTTTTTTTAGCACTTTCTAATCAAATTGTTTCATTTTTTAAAAATATTATTTTAGGATGTTTGAATAGTTAGAACGTATACAAGTCAATTTTTGGATTTGAAAATACATACTAGAAAAACTTCTATTTTGGTGCTAGAAAATTCAGCGATGGAGATAGATTTATTCCTATCACTGTTCAACAGCGGATTTATTTCTGTCACCGACTCCGTCGCTGAATTTCTTACATTTTTTTTTTATGGATCCCAACGAATTTTATTTCCGCAACAGAACATCTGCTCAACGGTTGGTGGTTCGGCAAGGAAATATTTTCCATTGCCGACTGCAGACGACAATGGAAATTTCAGTCTCCAAACCCAGCCTTTCCCTTGTGAAAACCTTTTTCTCCAAGAATGATCTGTTAGGAAGGAAATGACAAAAATAAATAAATAAAATCTTCACTAATGTGTATATGCTTTGGTAAGGATAAATTCCCTCACGGCTGATAATCTTTTGGCAAAGAAACTTGAATTTCCTCGCTGGAAGATACTCTTTAGTCACAAAACTTTAGTTTCCACATTGACACATGGTCCATCGGCTGCAAAAATATTTTTCACACTAATATAAACTCTAATATTACAAACTTTTTCCTATTAAAAATTTTAAAATTATACTTTTAGCATTATATTTATGAAAGCTATATTTTTACACTAAAAATAAAAACTTAGTGTAGTCTCAGCAATTGCATAATACTCTTAATAGTTTTAAAATTTTGTTAATCACATTAAAATATTTTTATTTTTCAGTTTGGATCATAAAATTAATTATAATCCAATTAATATTAAAAATTTAGCAATGTTCATTAGTATATGTAAGCAGAAGTATAATGAAATCCAGTAGCATTTTACTTTATGAGGATATGATTGGTCATGTAAGTGATTTTGAAATTGCTTAATTGTTATCCCAACAGCCAAGGAATGTACGTACACCGAAACAATAGCAATATATCAATGGGATTTGAAACCTAATAGCATTTTACTTAATGAGGATGTGATTGGGCATGCAAGTGATTTTGAAATTGCTTACTTGTTATCCCAAGAGCAATGAACGTGTACACTAGCGAAATAAGGTTACGTTGCACCAGGTGGACTTCATACTACTTGCCATTCATAGAATTTATTTAATTTCTCACTCTTTTTAGAATGTCTAAAAAATCATTTTCTTTGTCTTGATACTTCTCCAACTGCACGACTTGAAATTTTTCTTTGCCTATTTGTTTCCCATGCGATATTGCTTTGTAAGTATGACCTCAGTGGACAAGTATCATCAAGAAGTGACGTCTACAGTTTCTATAGAAGTTTTTACAATAAGAAAGCCTGAAAACCCAATGACGCAATGTTCAATGAACATTTCAGCCTTGACGCCATGAGTAAGCGATTCAATTCTTAATGCATAATTTCAAGCTGTGGATGCAACTTTGGTAAAGGCAGGTGAATCCTATTCTGAAACTCTATGTTTATTATCCATCTTTCAAGTCACTGAATTGCTCGGCACAATATCCATAACAGAGGTTCAATATGAGAGGTTCCTGGCACTTTGAATAAGATCAAACTTTTAATTATTACCCTATCATAGGCAGGGCTAGTAATGGTAGAAAGTTTTAAATTTGAAGCACGAATAAAATGTATGAATCATTTGCTTAATTACAGTTCTCGACTGGAAAAGCATGTAATCATGGCAATGGCAGAATCACTTCGAAGAATTATAGCATTGAATACTTTGATTGCAAACATCTACTTAAAATTTTATTTCAAGTCCAATTAGGAGAAGCAGCAGAAAATTTGCACTCATTAAAAACAATAACAAATCACTAAGAAAACTGTGGGACAATTTCAAGAAATGAGAGTTGGTGGAAGACGCACATTCCTTTCAAAGAAGAAACTAAAAAGAAATGAAAGCTTCGCAAAAATTCTGAAGAAAAGAAAATATAGAAAGCTCATTATCAGTAATCAGAATCAAGTTGGAGGTAAAGTTTCTTCACCATTCAGATTATTTAGATTTCTTCAGAAGCTCCTCCGAAGGTACTTCAAGGGTTGCATCCAAGTGCTCCTTTCCTATCTTTACTTCTGTCAAAAAAAAAACAATGCTCAAATGAGATTCTGAAGTTGCATCAACAGCTATTATTCACAAACAGCGAATTTACCAGATGAGTTTGTTGTTTGCTGTTTTTATTGATATCTAATTTCAATTATCAACTTGTAGTGCTCAAGATTTGGAAAAGCAATTGTTTTGAAAGCAATTATGGAAATACATTCTCTAGCATAGCAATTTCATCATGCACCAAATGATAAATATCAGAAGAAGATGATAAACCATTTTTTTTTAAAAAAAAAAGTGGAAGCAGATTAACCTTCTGCCCATTTATCTGTTAACTAAAAATAGAAGACATTATTTGCCATTTGATTTCCTAACTTCCTATTCCAGAAGGGAGGGAAGGGGTTGAAGGTAAGTAACCAATACCAGTATGAATTCTTAAATTCTGAAAACAAAGTGTAGAATAATGACCTCTGCTTCATAACTAATCCTCAAATAAAACTTGTACCCAAAAAAAAAAAAAAAAAAAAAAAGGAGGAAAAAACAAATAGATAAAAATGAACAGATATCATTCAACTATATCCCAAAACCATATATATGGTTTTAATCAAAGAGAGTGTGTTTTAATCACTAGAAGAGATTGACCTATATGCATTCCATTTGACATTTTTCTAATCTAACTTTCAAGGCTTCTAACGTAACAGTCCTTTGACCTTATAGTGAATGGAAAAGTTAAATGGTGGGACTGTAAAATTCATTGAAGTTTAATGGTATTCTTTTTACTGCCATTTGATTTGGAGACTCTAAACGGTTTGGATCCATCATTCCTTTGCCCTTATAGTGAATGGAAAAGTTAAATGTTGGGATTCTGTAAAATTCATTGATGTTTAATGGTATTATTTTTACTGCCAATTGATTTGGAGACTCTAAACGGTTTGGATCCATTTGGCCTTTCAACCTAGCAAAACAATGAGCATAAAATACTTTTCAATTTTTGAACAACTATTCAGATTCATATTGACATTAGCTGGCCAAGAATGTTTGGTGAGTTTCAAAACTAACATATAAAGGATTGAAAAGCAAGACAGCACTCAATAACAGGATACAATGTCATGTCTTGAAAAAGAGCATAAATTCATACCTTGGCTCATCTGATCAAAATGAGGTTTACTAAGGCAAAACTACAAAAGAGCTGCTAGAGATCTTTCTAGAAACGCTTATCAATCTCCCTTATTCAATTAGTTCTGTAATATATATATATATATATATATATATATATATATATATATGCAGGTCCCAGTTCAATTTTACTCAAAGAATTGCTAGTAAGGTCCTTTAACTGAAACGCACAAATCTCAATATAAGTTCAAGCTATTCAATCAACCTTTAAATTGGTATTTTCTGTATCCTCCTATTTGCAATGATTTTAACCACTGCTGCATTAAATATCTAAGATTGTCAATTCACAGGGAATCAATAGCGAATGAACTTATCCAGCAACAAGCTCCACAATATTTCTGCCTAGATATTATCTCCCAAACACAAGATTACAACATACAAACACAGACCCAAGGCATGAAGCAGTAACTTAGTCCAGCGTTCCAATCACCATTTTCATTTCTAGTACTGAATTCGAGTAAGAACTAGCATCATCACATATAATCACAAATCAAACTTAAAATACTATGCCATCCATCTACCCAGCATAGGAGAAATATAACAAACAGATGGTGGAAATACAGCATTAGCCCTTCGTATGCCCGCCAAATATTGCTATCAATTCCAGAAATAAGCCAAAGAATCACTAGTGTATTATGAATAATAAGAAGCTTACCATAGCCACCACGATCGTTGAGCTTGGCCTGGACGATCACTGTGGAGATGAAGTGGGAGGCATCGCGTGCCTCGTCGAGGAGTCTCTGAACCTCAGCCTCCGAGGTTACATGACGGTTCTCTTCGAACTTTTTCCGAACCTCCGCCGCTGACTCCCTAAGCATGAGGGTGTCTCCGGCAAAAGATTTCCGGGTGGCTCTTAGCACCTCTCGGTAGGCCCTCAATGCCTCTGCTGCTCTTGCCGTCGTCATGGTTCCTCTGTATACTCCCACACTTCAGAATTAACAAGGCCCGTTTATAAAGGACGACGGCGTTCGGTTGATTATTAATTCTCAACACTGGGGTGTTCACATTGATTTGGTTTGGTTTTAACAATGCTTAGGTTGGGGAGGGCACTGAGGAAGTCAAGTATTCGAAGAAAAGTGTGAATATAAAGGTGGATGGTAAAGAAAATTAGGCGCGAGTCACTTTTTCTTTACCTAAGTTTTTTTAAAAAAAATTTTATAGGGATTAAAAAGTAAATGAGATTAAAAAGATAAATATATTTTTATTTTTTTAATAAATTAAAATAATAAAATGTAATAAAATTTTTTGATTTACTTCTTTTCTATTCTAACCAAATAAAATAAAATGAACGCAATTTGCTTCTACTGATGAAAAAAAATGTACTGCTTCCCCATTCATTTTCCTGCCTCCTCTCTCATTGTGAACTAAACAAAGTGCAAAAGACAAATATATACTTATTCATCCTTTTTAATAATTAAAATAATAAATATAGTGAACATAATAATAAATTTAATGTAATAAAAAATTTTCATTTACTTTTTCCATCACAACCAACAAGATGCAAGTAAATCCAATTTACTTCCTTTGATAAAAGTAAAGGTTTCTCTCCCTCTTCCCTTTTCACTCTTCCTCTCTTTTTGTGAACTAAATAAAGCATTAGCTACTTTTCAAATCAAACCAATAATCATGGTTTGAAAATTTCAAACTAAACCGAACTATTTGAAAATTTAAACCATTGGTTTGATTTGATTTGAACGATTTGTTATTACAAAAATTACTATCAAATAAAATAAATTATAATCTTATGTTATATTAAGTAAAAAAGTATTCTAATAATAATACAAATGAAAACTGTTTAAAATATTTAATAATAAGGACACAAAATAAAGATTTCGTTAAATAATATAAATAAAGGACATCAAGGTGAAAGAATGATGTTGTTGCTTTTATATATATATAAGTAACTATAGAATGATGTTGTTGCGACACCTGGCATCGTTTTGTAGGGACAACTGGTAGCTTATTACGTTATCAAATGGTTGTTTTGAATTGAAATGGATTTTTTTTTTTTTAGGGGGGGGGGGTTTAAAAATGGCAATGCCTCTCTCTTGATATAAGAATCTATTAATTCATTGGGGCTTTTGACTGACTGGCTACTTACTTCACACTGGGAACTACAAAACGTCATTGTCCTTTCAGTTCCATCTAAAATGAATTCAATGAATTAGATGGATTGAGGTAAGGTTATCTCATTGAATTTAGATGGATTGAGATGGAGTTGACACAAATGCACAGCATGAAACCCCATTCTCTCCCTCTTTTTTTCTCGCTCTTCATGGATTTTGATTTCTGGACCTCTCGCCTCGCTGTTGTAAAGTGCCAATTTAATTTGTAGCACCACCACTATCACAACCACAGCAATCACTATCAAAACTCGCAATTCGTAAGTTTCTGTTTACTTCTTTTACTCTTTGTTTTTCTTCCAATGGCTTTCTGATTGCGTTTGATGTTGGTTTACCTTAAAGATAAATCTGTTTATGTGCCTTGCACTACAAAATTATGGGGCAAATATGACAACTCAGTAGCCGTCGTATTAGCCAAATATGATGGCTAAACAACAGTTTTATAGCCGTCGTAATTAATCTGGTCGCTTTTGTTCGGCAACGGTTACAAAAGCATCATATTAGCCTTATACAACGGTCAAATACGATGGCTTAGAGTAAGGGTCGTTTTTGCTCAAACTGATAGTTTTTTGACACGATTTTGAAAAACTGTTGTTTTTGGTAGACAAATACGATGGCTTAGAACCGTCGCATTTGTGGACCAAAAAACGACAACATTTAGCCGTCATATTTGATATCAAATACGACGGTTTTGAGCCATCGTATTTGTCTACGTTAGTATCAAATACGATGGCTATTGATGGTTCAACATAAAAACCGACGATTGCAGTCGTTGTATTATGCCTAATTTTGTTTGTAAATCATTTTTTATTTCTACGGGATCCTATACATGTACAATTTAATGCCAAACACAATAAAACCAACTCATTCAATACCAAATATAATAAAACACAATCTCTTTATTGCCAAACAACTCAAAGCAATATCCTCAATACACAAATCATAAATATAATCTACCAAGTCCCAAAAAAAAGATAGTACTACATGTATGAGAAATAGGAAATATCAAGAAATCGAACAGAAGCAGTAGCACAAATACAAACAAGTAGAAAATCAAAATGTCACTCATCATGACGGATAGGCTCGTCAGGATCACACGATCTAACAGGTCGAGAAGTGGAACCAACACCAGGAGATGTCGTAGAAGCACTAGATGGAGGTATAGGCGCTATTTCAAATACGCCTGCATCCAATCTGCGCAATAATGCTTTCATGGTAGTCTGAAGCGCAGCTATACGTGACTCGTAAGCCTCTCGCTCACGCTGTATCTTAGCTAGCATCTCAGCCTGCATAGTATCTCGTATACTTTGCGTACGTGCCTCAATCTCAATCCTAATGACCTCCTCAACATTTGCTACAGAACTTGATGATTGACCGACTGAGGTTGGTGTTAGACCATTTCCCTTACACCTAACACGACCTCTTGTTTTTGGACCGAACAATCGTCGAACTATATGATCCTTCGTTTCCTCTGTGTGCTCAGACTTAGGCAATGCCTACCACTCTGTCTCTAATCGGTTCTACGAAATTAAGAAACATTATATCAATTTTACATTAGGTTAATGTATAGTTGTTATCATATTATAATGACTCAGAAAAATTAGCATTTGAATATAACTTACAATCATCTCTACAGTCAAACCATCAGCCTGCCGACTGTGCCACCTTCGTGTCGTAATGAACATATCATATTGTGATGTCGGTTGGCCTTGCAAGGCCATCTGTAAAGAGGTGTGAGAAATTTCAAGCAAAGTAGATAAATTTGAAATGAATAGTGTATAATATAAACTGAATACCTGATATTGTATAACAGAATGTGGCATTCTTCCTGTGATCGGTGGATATGCTAAATGCGATCGGTTTTGTCTATTCCGCTCGGCCTCCATATGTGATTATTTAAAATAGTTAACATATAAAAAATTTAAATAAGTTCTAAGACATAAAAGTAGTCAACTTCTATAGTACGACATGTGTATTCTCCAAACGCCAGTAATTAACTAACATTCTCCATTGATTTTCATCAACCCGTTTATCTTCACAAACAATAGGCTCCGTACTATACTGGAAAGGAACGTAGTATCTTTTGTTTTAACTTCAACTTGAAATCCTTCCACACTACGCATATCATCTTCATTGTGACACTACGTCCATTTGGTAGCATCGTGGTGTTGTCCTAGTACGAATTTTAACAAATAATTAAATAAATAAAATGTTAACTTTTGAAGAAAACACTCTTGGCTATGTTAGAATAAAATTAGTTACTTGTATTTCTTGCCAAACTTCGTCTTTAAGTCTCTGAGGTATGGAATGCTAATCCCCATAATTCAGAGAGAGCCTACTGCTTATGCGTGCAAAATAGTCCACCACTGAACTATAGCAAGATGCATCTAACCCTACAAGCCCTCCATGTTGGTTAACACTAACATCGTACTTTCGAAACCCTGACTCACCCTATCCGAAAGGTAACTTTCCACTCCCGCTAGAACTCCTCACTGTGGAACCTGCAAAATATCAACAGACTTATTACTTGAAATATAGTGAAGAAAGAAAAAAAAAATTAATACGATTTTAACAGCCACATAGATCAATTTCTCGTAATATTTACTTCATATTAACATAGCACACCTAAGACACTAGGGTCAGAGGAAGAAGGTCCTATGCAACTGGGACCTACATCAGAAGTGGGTATAGTGGTCGCTTGATTAGACTCTTGATCCGTGGAACTTGTGCGGACACTTGTATGTGATCTTTGTCCAACCTCGTATGCTGGAGCTGGTGTCTCTGTACACCGTGAGGAATTAGTGCCTGATCTTGAGGCAGTTATGGCATCGTGCATCGATCTATATCGAGAGTGCTTGTTTACCATCTGCAAAACAAAAAGATTTCACATTGAGTAAAAGATTTTAACAACTGAAGCACATTTAGTAAATGATTAAGTGATTCAAGTACATTTAAATTGTATGTTATATTCTTCTTCCATCTAAATCTACTTCCTCCCTAGAAATCCCATCTCTAACCCATACGATATCTACTTGGCGCGAAACAAGATGAGAATCGAGAATCTAACTACTGTACAGGAAAAGTTTCTAGATTATGGTCCCTTGAGTACACATCATAATTATCTCTTTTCATCATTGACATTACCACATGCCAATCTCTTTCTTTAGGACAGTGAGAAAACCAAACTTGTTCCACTTAGTTTGTATGAATGGCTCATCCATCTCTCTATTTTTTCGATACAATAAACGGTCCAGATTCACCAAAGTAAACTTCAGTTCGTCAACTCTAACACCTCGAAGTACATCAACTCAATCACATTTGAATAACAAAAATTTCAGTTTACTACTATATTGGATCCTTATAAAATCAGTAAGCACTCCATAATAATTGACACTAGCTGCTACAGGATTCATTTCTCTTAGACTGGAAAAACTCGTAGTATCAGTTTTACACATGATGCCAGAATTTTGGATTGACTTGTTAGCCTCGTATGTTATTGTACGAAATCGGAAGCTATTCACGTTACATGCATTGTAGCGCAACCCTTGATTCAAAGGACCATTTGCAAGCTTTTTAACTTCAGTAGGAATATCAGAGCATTCTTCATTCTCATCAACCTATAATAAATATAAATGTTATAAAGACTAAATGTTCTAGAGAAAAACTTGCTATATTGTCTGTGTTTTTGCTTAAATAATGACTGAGCCAAGTGTGAAACGTTTGAGAATGAATACGTTGTTTGTCATGTAACCAAGATCTTGGATGCTCTCTATTTATGAAAGACATGTGAAGACTGCAAATAGACCACACGTGAAAATTTAGAAGTTATAATAAAAGAAGCATAAAAAATGAAAGATAATAATTCAAAGGAAAACTGACTCTTTATAAGGTTTAAGGATGTCAAAGTTGGCTAAAACCCACCGATGTGCTTGCATCAATGTTAAATGATCAAATATTACATCAATCCCTTTTCCAACTAGTTTACCCATCGGGTTGTCATCATCAACATATCTTGGAGGCCTATTCTCTTTGCTCTCAACATCATCTAAATATCTCGATACGAATGTCATACATTCTTCCATTAAGTATCCACTGGCTATCGAACCTTCAGGTCTAGCACGATTGCGCACGTAACACTTGAGAGTTTTCAAGTATCTTTCAACCGGAAACATCCATCGACATTGAACTGGACTAGCTAACAATGCATCATCGGCCAAATATATCGGTAAATGTTCCATGATATAAAAAAAACTAGGGAGGAATGTCTTTTCAAGAAGACAGAGTGTAATTGTGAAACGGTCTTGAAGATACTCGAGATGCCTCTCTTTGTTGACTTTGGAACACAACTGCCTAAAACATGAAGTAATCTCAATCAAAAGTTGCACTATATTCTTGGGCAAAGTTGTGCGGGCTGCTAACGGGATTAATTGCTGGAGTAAAATGTGGGAATTATGACTCTTCAAACCTCCCAAAATCTTTCTCCTCATGTTTACCCGTTGAGAAATATTAAAACAATAGCCATCGGGAACTCTTAGCTTCTTTAATACTGTCAAAAAAACTTCTATTTTCGACCGACTCATTGTATAAGAAGCTGGCGGCAAACTGTATCCAGTTCCAGATGGTTTTAAAATTGGATGTAAAAACTTTCTAGTATTCATTAGTTGCAGGTCTTGAAGAGCTTTGAAGTTATCTTTTGAAGAAGTACTATCACATAGTATTATAAACAACAGATTATCAGCAAAATTTTTCTCAATATGCATCGGGTCTAAGTTGTGTCTCATCAAATTACTCTCCTAATATGGCAGCTCCCAAAAAATACTCTTCTTTTTCCAATTATAAGAATTTGTGCCAAACTTCCGTTCATCGTTAGTCTACATTCTAATTCTCATATCATCTATTGCATATTCTGTTAAACAACCCTGAAGTTGTGTCAAAATTTCTGTCCCCGTACACCTTTTTGGTGCTTGTCATAATTCCATTCCACCATAGAATGAAACTTTGTCCTTACGGAGCTTATGTGATGGTTGAAGAAATCTACGATGATATAAGAAGCAATATTTACCACCATTAGGCAAATGGTAAGACAAATAGTTGACACCACATATCGGACAAGCTCTCTGGTTATGAATACTATAGTCAGAGAGATTACCATACGCTGGGAAATCACTTATGGTCCATATAATAGCTGCACACAGACAGAACATCTCTTTTGCCTTAGCATCATAAGTAAGCACACCGTCAAGCCACAATTGTTTCAACTCTTCGATCAATGGTTATAAAAATACGTTAATCTTGTTTCCCGAACTCTTCGGGCCATCGATGAGAGTTGACAGAATAAAATAAGGTTGCTTCATACATAGCCAGTGTGGCAAATTGTATAGTATTAAAACAACATGCCAAGTACTATGTGGTATATGCATATTTGAAAACGGACTAAATCCATTCGAAGCCAATCCAAGTCTAATATTTTGACAGTCACTTACAAATTCCAAATGCGACTCATCAAACTTTCTCCAAGTCTTAGAATCAGCTGGGTGTCTGTAGACTCCATCTTTCACATGACATTCCTGATGCGACCTCATAAAGGATGCAATTTTGCGAGACATGAACAATCGCTTCAACCTCGAAGTCAACAGAAAATGCCTAATACGCTTGCATGCAACTGTACTACCCTCTTTCTTATTCCTCGGAGCATTGCATACCTCACAAAGTTGAGCGGCCTCATTTTCCCCTCTGTATATTATGTAATTATTTGGATAAGCATCCCAGACTTTGTATTCCATTCCTAACACATCCGTTATCTTACTAGCCTCGTAGTAATTCTTAGCAATTTTCACTCCCGTCTTACTAAAAGCATCCGTTAGAAGCTCAAGTAGCATATCAACCGACTTGTTTGACCACCCATTCAGGACTTTTAAATGTAAGAATCCCATAATGGATGAAAGTGAAGAAAATTTAGTACAACCTAGATACAATTCTATATTAGCCTCTTCCAACAATTCATGTATCTTTCTCAAATCATCAAGCTCTTCAGTTGCATTATCGAAGTTATTAATACCACCAATATCTTGAAGCATCCCAACCATATCATCCCCTTGTTCGTTTTCAGTCGAAGGGATGTTGCTAGGTATATTGTGAGAAGGTAAGTATGTTTCCTCATAAACACTTCACTTTTTGTACCAACGCATGAAACCCCACATTTGGCAATGCTGTTTGACATCTATTATACTATAAAGATACCTATTTTAGCACTTCATATAAGGACAATGGATTTTGGATCCATTAGGTTTATCTCCTAACACAAATTCTACAAAGGCATCAAAACCCTTATTATATTCATCACCTAAACCGTCTTGTAAGTCAATCCACGATCGGTCCATCTTCCTATTCATTTATCTATATTTTCAGTCAATCTAAAAGTTTTGTTATGATAAACATATTCAAGAATGAAGGGAAATGAAATTTCATTTGGTAAAAATATTAAAATATTTCTAAAAAAAATATTCTCATGCGGTAAGAATTATTTGTAAAAAATTATCTCATAAAACCATTTTATTCAAATTCTTTGTAAAAAAAAATTTAAAAAAAATTTGACAGAGTTTTCCCTATAAAATGAATATTTTCCAGACACTAGGCCACCTCAAAATGCGCAATTATGCAATTCAACCAACAAAAAACTCATAAAACCATCCAACCATTTAATCATGTTCATAACAAACTTCCAAGTAAACCTCCACCTCATCCAATTAGGCCCCCTTCCAAAACACATAATTAAGTTGCATTTTCTACATAATTAGCACTTGCATTCACCCATGCAGTTGCCAAACACACTGAACTTTCTATCAGCATCATTTCAATGTAGAAACCTCCATGGAAGTACATTGGAAAAAAAAAATCAGAATCTCCAAAAATAGTAGCAAAAAATTAATGAAAAACAGATGCCTATAGTGCAATATCTCCAAACAATATTAACAAATCATGCATGAAAACACAGTAAATTATACAAAATTAAACCAAAATAATTTATTCTTTGTAAACAGGAGTAAGATAACAATATTAAACAAAATTATTTTATATGTATTCATAGAAATATTAAAACAGTAAACCAAAATCCATTGAACTTTAAATCTGCATGTTAAATAATCAATACTGTATGAAGGGGATGATAAATTATTATGTGTAGTGAGAAATGGAGAAAAGGGACAATTCTCACATCATCAAAGAAAATTATAGTACACATCTCATCTATATCCAGTTTGTCATATTCAAAAGAGAGCATTTTGTTTCTGATCAACGAATAAGTACCCTTTTATCATAATCCTAAAAGATTCCTATTCTTGAACAAATTGAATAGAAATATATATTAAAAAAAGGGAATGAGAATAAAATAATAAGTTGATGAATAATTATGATACAGACTTATCTACATAGTGGACAATCTAATTTACACATTATGTATAGCATTGATTTGTTAATATATCATAATAAAGATTTTTTAAAAAATAATTGAAGTCATATATTAAAATACAAACAAATTTTAGGCATTCATATATCAAGTGAAATAGAAGAGAAGATCTAGCTTAGTAGGCTAAAATACAAACAAATTTTAGACATTCATAATAATCAATACTAGCTTCAATCAAAATTTAGCACAGCTACCAAAGCTAAAAACTGTTTTCTCATGTTCAATTTTCAGCAAAGTCAAGCCTCAAAGAACCACCAATTTTCAACGGAGAATCTAATTTCAGTAGCCAAATGAGCAGAAGATCTACAATGGAAGAATATGAACAACATATTCTAGCAGTCAAGATGGCTAGGCGGCTGAGATGATATGAACAACATATTCAGATCTGAAGGACATACCATATGCCGAGGCGACTGAGATGTGGAGGTGGAGCGGAGCTAGGTGGCTGAAATGCGACGAAGAAGAAGACAGCCTGACTAAAATGCATCAACAAAAACCAACCACTTGAACTACCGGAGAAGACGAGCTGAACGAGGAGTCCGCGCATGGCAACAAAGACGAGCTCAATGAAGAACATGAAGACGGGCTGGAGCTGAAATATATTCAAGGACATACGACGGTTATTTATAACCCTCGTATTAAATATCACTGAATATGATGGTTATTTAATAACCATTGTATTAGGTTAATTTAATACGACGGTTATTAAGTTGCCCTAATACAACAATTAACTGTCGTATTTGATCCAATATTTTAAAAAATTAAAAAAATTAATTACTGTTTAATTTATACACACACACACCCACACACACACACACACACACACACACTAACATGACACAAAATTACATTAACTTTAATTCTGCAATATTAATTATATTTTATATACTACATAGATATACGCACACATATGCATATTTGTAATTAAAAATTTTCATATTATGTACTCCATCCGTTCACCAATAACTGATCTAATTGTAAAAATTATGCATTTTAATTAATTGTGAAATTATAAAGAAAAAATGATTAAAATGTCCATTACTTCTTTACAAAATTGTGCTAAGGGTAAAATTGGAAACAATATAATTAAACACAATCTATATTTTCAAAATGGACAGCTATTTTTGGACAAATTAAAAAGAAAATTAGGAAAATTATTTTTCGATGCATATGTTAATCTATGAAAGGAACATATTAATCTAATACTCACTAATTAATAAGCATATGTTATAATGTATAAAAGTACACACACACACACAAAACATACCATAGAATAACTAACCAAATGAAATTCAAACTCAATATTTAATACAAATATAAGAAAATTGAATTAAGATGTAAACTAAAATTTATTTACAAAATTAATGATCTAAGTATTAGCTAGATATATATATTTATAAAGTTAAAACAAGTTAATTTAATTATACCAAATTTGAAAGTCATTCATTTTATTTTATCACATTTTTTTAGTAATACTTATAAAATAGTAATAAAAAATAGTGTATTTACAAATATAAGTATATATCAAATTAATGAACCAATCGTTAACTTTATTAAAATCAGTACTAAAAATATTATGACTAAATTTGAAAGAAATAGATAAAATTCAAACTACTTTCGATTCATTTTATTTTACTTCAAAAATTAAAATACAAAGCATAAATTACAGTAATTTTGACCTAATACGACAGTTGTTAAAACGTGATATTTATAAAAAATAGTCAAAATTTAATTAAAAATAACTATTATACCAAATACGATGGTTAGAAAAACCGTTGTAATAGATAGCATAATATGACGGTTATTTAGAAATGTCGTATTAGGTCGACTTTTTACGACGGTTTCGTCCAGCCATCGTATTTGTTTGACCTAATACGACGGTTATACTCAAACTGTCATATATACTGTGTCTAATATGATGGCTTTGGAACCGTCGTTAAAGGTCTTCAATTATGACGGATTTACTTCCGCCGTAATTGTTGTCATCGTATTTGCTGGGTTTTTTTGTAGTGTTGTGGGATGTTTGACAATTTTTAGATCGATTAAATATTGATGATGGCGGCTGTTATTCGACCTTCGGATCGTATCCTTTCTCTTCTCTATTCCGTTGACTATGTGTTTCCTCTTTAATTTCATTTTCCAGACTAATCTTATTTTCAATCTCTTGTTTTTCATGATGCTCAGCGGTGCTATTTGATTTAGGGTAAGCAAAAAATTTCAAATTATGTTCTTCTCTTCTTTTTATGTTTCTATATGAATGAAATGAAGAGCATGTTTTGCTTCTTGTTATCTGAATCCAATTTAGTAATTTTAGAATGCTTTCCATAGGATGTTAATTTGCAAGTTGTGAGATATTATACATTTTGTAAGCCACAAAAAATAATATATATATATATATATATATAATTATTTCACAAAGCCTGTGTGTGCCTGGGAAGGTTTGGGCAAAACAAATTGCCTAAGCATGCGTGGGCCACAAAAAATAAAACAAAAAAAGTATTTTTTTTAATTATTGCACCAAGCATGCTGCGGCACAACAACAGCCTCGCAAGGCTTAAGGAACAAAAAAATATTTTTTTTTATGGCCCATGAAATTTAGTTTTTAAAAAAGTATATTTTTGGGTCCGTTTCTACAGATACATGGGATCCTTGATGGCTAGAATACTTCTTCTTCCGCTGCGCATAATTGATTGTGAGACCTTTATGTATGCATTTTTTATGCTGAAACCAGCGGTTGTGTTTCCTATGAGAAAATTTTCATTAACCTCTTTTCACTGTGATAAGTGTCAACTAATTAAGAGGTGTTTTCCTTATCATGGGTAGTGAGGATTACAAATATTGAGTGGTTTTACCCTTTTTACTGTTCTTCTAATTCGAGCCTTGGTATAAACTAGAGTAGAAAAGGATGTTGTTTTTTAGATTTTCAGTTTCAATATCATAGCTTCTTCATCATCATCATCATCAACATCAGCAACAGCACGCTCTAAGGCTTCTATCAATAATAAAAATAGTGAAAGAGAAAAGCTTTTGTCAATTTGATACTAAGATAATGATAATAGTACTGTGAGTTCCAAGAATGAGGAAAATAGTGAAGGGTTGTGATGTTTTGGAAGTGGCAAGGGAGTAAAATGGGTAATGATAGAGAGGGAAGGTTGAAGAAAAAGAGTGGGAATTTCAAGGAGTGTAGAATATGCCAAGAGGAAGATGTCAAGCAAGATATGGGGGCTCCCTATGCTTCTAATGGCATTCTCAAGCTTCATTCATTCTTTTTTTTTTTTTTTGGCTTTTGTTTTACAGTGAAAAAAAAAAGGGAAAATGGTGTTCTTTTGAGTAAAATTTTAGTTCTTTAGTGTTTTGGTTCGAAGGGGACTTTTGGGTTTGACTTGCAAAATGTGTAAAAATGTTATTAAGGTGGGAAATCGTTAGCTTGATTTAGAAATATTTTAATGGTTTTGCTGGGTGTTTCATGATTTATGTATATATTCATGCTTTTTGATGTTCTTATCATTGAATGTTATTGCTGTTTGCATAAAGGGGTGGGTTTGGTATTTAATGGTTTAAAGGTTTTGTTGGGTGTTCTTTTTCTTAATTGCCTCTCTTTGTGTGTATGTAGAGAAATGAAGTTTCGTGGTTAGACTATTTGAGCAATTGTTGTTTAGTGATTCCTTTTATATGTCTTTGTTAGGGATTTTGACGTCTCCCATTTGCCTTTTGCTCTTTTCATGCTCCTAGACTGCTTCATTACTCATTTCTAAGAATTGTTTAATGCAAACACATTCATATACCTATATATATATATATATATATATATATATATATATATTTAGCGAAAAGAAACTTTATTTAATTCTTTCTCGTTAATAGTGTTGTGGCAATTGCCTGAAAATTTTCTCTATAGAAAATCATTTTAGATGAATATAGAAAATTTTTATTTTCCAGTCCCTTTTTTGTCTTTCATTTCTAACTGCTATATCTGATAGTTGATATTTATTTCATATGCAAGTTTCTAAGTCAACTTTGATTCATTAGTTATATACAAGGTGTTAATTTTATGTAATGTTCATGTGAAATTCTTTCATGTTTGTCATTGTTCTGAGCATATAGCTAAGGCTCTAACTGCTCAAATTTCAGGTGTTCCACATGATATGAGTTCTTCCTATGCATCTTAGTATATATAGGTCCTCCTAATAGATTTTCATGATGAGAAATTGACCTTTCTGTTCATTGTATTTTCTTTTAAGTGATTACTCTTCTGAAAAGCTGTAAATTGAAACTCTTTTTGCTTTGGAATGTAGTTTGCTCACCGGAAGTGCATCCAGAGATGGTCTAACAAAAAAGGTGACATTAGTTGGGAAATCTATAATTAGGATTGTATCTTTGCTTTTGTTGCTTTAGGGAGATTTTTGTTTCTTTAACCATACTTCAATTAAAGAGTGATATCTGATCCTACATCCGGTACATTTTTTGCCAGATTATTCCCTTCCACCAAAACAAAGCAGTCCAGAAGTTATGTCTATGACTTCCATATAAGAAGTCTTTCTAATATGTCAAACTTTTCCTGATCTCTACCCCTAGAATTTTGGTCATCATCACATGCTATTTTTTGTATTCATATATTCCATGTATGGAGCTAATCATATAATGATGCCTTTTCAGTAAGCTTCATAGTGATGCCATCAAAGAAGTCGTTTCTTAGATAAAAAATGATGTTGTTGAGAAAAAAGTGCAAGTTCATTGAAACAATTGAGCTCTGAATTAGGCTGAAAAATTATGATCTCCATAAGGAGAAATGTTTCAGTGGCTCTATAAAGTGCCTAATTAATATTCTTCTTATTTAAAGAATAACTTAACATAAATTATCCCATGAAATGCATGGGCATGAAACTATTAGATAAATAAAAGGAGAGGTGGGTGAAGAAGAAGAGAAACTAAAGGAAAGAATGCATAAAGATTGGGAAAAAAACTTTTTAGGATTAGGATAAAAATAGATTATATATATATATATATATATATATATATATATATATATATTATAAGTTGGTTCAGTTTGAAAAATTTTTCAAATCGAACTAAGTTTACACTTTGAAAACTCTCCTAACTAAAATCAAACCAAACACAATGATTTTAGTTTGATTTGGTTTGATTTAGTTTGGTTTGGATAGTTGGATTTGTTTTTTTCCATTTTTTTAAACACCTATACTCAATATGAATTGCTTTGTCCTGTCTAGAGCTGTACTCAATTGAGTCATTATGAACTATTCAAGCTTGACCAACAAGACTACGACTTGAAAATTCACGAACATATTCTATTAAATAAATAAATATAATATAATTATTTTAAAAATATTTGTAAATTAAAATGATATTCCTAAAAGTAATTAAATATATATAGTTAAACAAATAATATAATATTCTCTCAGTTTGAAAGTAAATGTCCATTAAGTTTTTTTATTTTGTTTCAAAATATATATCCATGTGTATACTTCTAGATACTAATGATTAGTTTATTCTTATTTTACCCTCGTTTACTCTAAATCAACTGTACAATTTTTCAAACCTCTTTTTCTTCTTACTTCTTGAGAATTTTCACTAAATACTCTCTCCGTAGTGGGAGAAAGAAAGAATGCGGTAACAGTAGCATTAATTTCCAGTTGGACATAGCAAAACAACAATATAGCTGTTGTATGTTTGATAAGAGTAGAATAAGAATTATATTTGAATTGTAATATTATTTTCAACGCCCTTAGTAATCTATGTGCAAAAGAGTTTATGGACATCTCTTATAAAATGGAGGGGATATAATAATATATGATAGTAGTTAGTATTAAGATCAATTCCCAATATTCTCAAATTTCTTCCTTCTACACTTTTGACTTCTATGTTCCCTTGGACTTCGGAAGCTTCAGAGCTCTACCAAACTTATCGACATTCACTAATTCACTCCCCTCTAGCCTTCTCCCTATTCTTCCTTATCATCATCTTCTTCTTTTACTTTTCTATTCATATATCCATTATCTTGGAAAAATAGAGTTCTACAAGCTAATAGGAGTCTTATTAGAATTTTATTTGCAAGATCTAAACAAAATTATAGATAAAGGTAGGAATTATGAGAATACTTTATGATTTAGATAGTTTTGATTGATGATTTCTAAAATTAAATTAGGGAATGTGCAAGTTAGGGTTTCCAAAACACTATTTTGCTCTATTTTCTTTTTAATGTTTGAGTTTGAGTTTGACCTTGAACTTGAATTCAAGTCTTTGAATTTGATTTACTAATCTAGTTCAAATCGAGCTCGAGCTTTGAGATCTCTTTATCCAATTGAGTTGGAACCTCAATTTATGGTTCAAATTAGACTTGATGTTGAATTTGAGCTTTACCTAAAATCTTTGAGTTTGGCTGGATTAGTTTAATGCTTAACTCGACTCGACTTAAATACACTCTTAATTTTTTCTATGGCATTTAGAGGATAAATTTGAAGTATAAACACGAAAGCTAGAATATTTAATACTTTATTTAGATTCTAAAAATAAAAAAAAATTAGAAGATTGAATTTGAATTTGAATACTAAATCATTTCTCCTTCTGTCAAAATCAATAGAATTGAATGGAATTAACATTTTTTTAGTCCTCTATGTATTGATTATTATTATTATTATTATTATTATTATTATTATTATTATTATTATTATTATTATTATTATTATTATTATTATTATTATTATTATTATTATTATTATTATTATTTTAAAATCAATCATAGTTAGTTTGGATTAAGGGAAATGGAGGAAGAGAAGAGAAGAGGAAATGGAGGGTTTAGATTTTGGGTATTTAGATTAGTTTTATAAGAAAAAAAGAAAAGAAAAAGGAAGAAGATGGGAAGGAGAATAGAAGGATTATATATTTAGTGTAAAATCATCAATATCTTTTCCGTCCAAATGTGAGTAGAAAGGGAAGAAACCTTCATTTAATGAACTTTTATTGAATTATCTAAAATATCTCTAATAAATATAGGATTTAATTGTTAGGATTTGTGGACTCCTAAACACGAAAAATATCTGCGAATCCCTTTTAAGGACCCAAGCTAAACAATTAAGACGATCTAAAGATTATAGAATTACCTCTTTTCGCCGTAATCAAGATCTTTGTCTTTTGATTTCCAAGCGTACGTACAACTTGAACAATCACTAGACATTGCAATGTGCGAATATCTTCTATTAGATATACACGGCAAACCAGCTCGTACTTGAGAGTGCTAGCGCCTAGGGTTTTGAGAGGCTTAATTTTTTTTGGTAATAGAGGCACGAATTTTTTTGGTGAGGTCTGCACAAGAAGACAACTAGGGGTTTTTTTTTAAACCATCCGAACTTCCTGGAGTCCAACTCTTATCATATCTTATTATAGTTTATTTTAAATTCAAATTAAATTAAAACTAATATAATAAGATTATACCATTATCTCAGTAATTTAAATAATTAATTTACCGAGTCAGATTTTTATAATTTGGACATCCACCGATACATCGAATGTGGACATATTTCCAAATTTATTGTATCTAGTCATT
Source organism: Voacanga thouarsii (assembly GCA_026120185.1). Lineage (NCBI taxonomy): Eukaryota > Viridiplantae > Streptophyta > Magnoliopsida > Gentianales > Apocynaceae > Voacanga > Voacanga thouarsii. The sequence continues at coordinate 4,217,141 of JANUWF010000953.1, forward strand.
TTTCTAGGTTTAATCAACCTAGACATATTTTCAAATACATTAAACCTAGTTATCAGAAACATAGCCTAACGTGTTCGTTTAATGTGTGACCCTATAAGTTCATTTAGCACATTTAAATTGCATTTAAATGGCCCACAAGTTCTAAGTGATTTTTAACAAAATATTATAACTATCCAGGTTAAATGAAAATCAGTGATGTATTTGAATCAAATCACAACTTTATATTTGGTCCTTTTGTCATAGATATCCAGATTAAGTATAAGGCATGGAGCATATCATCCTTATTAAGCTTAATCAATTATTTCTTGATCTCATAGTAGACTGTTTAAACAAATTATATCAATATCTCAAATTGATATATTTGAGTACGACTATACAATTTAGGAGTCTAACTTATCAAAGACCCATAGACATCTCTCCCAAAATTGAAAGAGACAAATTTCTTCACTATCAATCATATTCTTCACTCTGATTTATTCTATATCTAATCGTGGTCTAATTTATTATCTGGCTAAAGATAACTTTAAACAACATCAAAATATAGAATTTATCAAGTAGGAAACTGTAACACCCCACTACCTAGGCCCAACAGGGCCGAGGATGTCGCCCCATTCAATGGACAATGGGTCTTTATAACTAGGTCACATATAATAAAATAAAATAAATACTTAAAAATTAAACTTATTACAACCCAAAAGATAAATATAGGAACAAATCCAAAATAAATTGTTTGCTACACTCTCTCAAAACATCCATAAAGAAAACAACATAAAGTCTTCAAAACATAGGCAACAAGTCTAGCTATTGACCTCCACAACCGGATCAACCTGAAAACATGGTATAAAAGGTGATGAGATAAAAATCTCAGTAAGCCCGTGTGTGCTTTGAGTGTTTCAGGTAAAATAATTCATGTATGCAAGTTGTAAAAGTTTCAAAAGAGAAAGTGCTGGCAAGCGTTAAATAAGTGTTGAAAATAAAGAGTGGTGTTTCGCTTTTCAAACCATACATGTGTACAATAAATACAACCACTCAAATGGGTAGCTATGGGTTATTACACGTTGGGCCCCATGACTAAGCAACGGTCAGAATGCCACACTTTGTGCAAGCTGACAAAAGGTAGGTGTACGTCCTACAGGGTGAGATACTCCTCCATCTCTATACCCAAACTTATCGATTGTCCACTCCGGAAACACACAGTCCACAAGACTGAAATTTGCTAGCTCGGACCGACATGACCTACCGGACTGGCATCCTATTCAGGAAGGACTCACTCCTCAGAGGTGGCCACCTACTGAGAGACTTACCCTAACCCTTCAAAGACTAGTCCTGGTAGTCTACCCTTATTGAGTACTCAACGTTGATTGTCCCACTTGGGAGAAAATGGATCATACATTGCTTTATTTGGAAATAGCAATTAAGGGTTCTAAAATTCCTGTCAAAGTTGGGTTTTAGAAAAAGTTTAGCATTTTGTGTAAAACTACTTGTTTGATTTTCAAATGATTTGCTTTACTGAAATAAATAGGAAAATAGTCCTTAATTGCCTTTACAACATGAATTTCCATACACATTGCGTTTAGCTTACCACGATAATTTTTGGTCTTCACTATATTCCATGCAGGAGCTTACCTGATTCTTTGCTTTCTCAAATTCAAAAGTCTTCCAAGGCTGACCTAACCCCGCCTAGGGTAAATACAAAACATAAGGTTACACTCAAGCTAAATTCACTTACACAAATAATCCTAATTCAACTTATTACAATCACGACCCTAATGTCCTAAGCTTTAAGGCTAGTTGATAAAGAATTTCATAAAATAAGTCTAGTTTAATAAGTTAAAATGACTAGGGGTTCTAAAATAATTGCTAATAAATTATAGACTCAAATAATAATTCTTGAGTGTTATTATTAATAAATAAACTAAGGTTTGAATATTGAATAATACCAAGCCCTAAATAATATTAATAAATGGTAATTTAGAAATAGCTTTATTATAAATAAATAATAAATTACAAATAATTTTTAATTAATTTTTAATAGATAATAAATAATTAGTAATAAATAAAATTAATAATAAATAAATTATATTAAGTTTTTGTTTAATAAATAACAAACAAATTTTAATATAAATAATATTTATGAATATAGGCAAAAGTTTGAACTATGGTCTACAATGTCATTATTATTATTTATATAAAAGATCTTATTTAATATTATGTCTATGCATATGTTATTTCTAAGGAAAAATATCATTTATTTGACTAGTAAAATATCAATATTTCATGTAACATCCCATTTTCAAAACTTCCTAGCAATTTCGAAATCCTTAGAGAAAAATATAGTAATAATTTTAGTTAAGGTAATAAAATTTACTAATTAAAATAGCCTAGGATCAACAAGAACATAATCATAGTTTTCCTACTGCTAACAAGAATCATAAACATATTCTCCAACATCAAACAACAAACTAATCCATTCATGAATATAGGCTTAAATCTACACATGCTATCACATGGCAAATCTCTACTAAGTATAATTATAACCATGACTTCAATAAAGATAAGAACATGAAAATCCTATTCACCAAAGGTGTCATTTAATCTAATATGCTTTAACCATCCATAATTTTCTTAAGACATGTTGATCATACATTGATTCTCAAGAAAATCTATATAGCTTAAACATGATCAATCACTCCCATGTCCTAATCTCAACCCCTTCATACATATGCATATACTCAATCCCCCATTCATACTCTATTCTTCCTATCAATATCTAAGAGACATGAATGCTGAATTAAAAAGAAGGTTTAAGGAGAAATACTTGATTGATAAACACTTCGATGAAGATTTAAGAAGGTCCACGCTTGAGAGTCTTGAATTATCTAATAGAGGAGGAGAGAAAATAACCATGGTTGTCATAACCATTTCGGCCGAGAGAGAGAGAGAGAGAGAGAGAGAGAGAGAGAGAGAGAGAGAGAGAGAGAGAGAGCATTAGCATGATATGTTAAAGATTGAAGGGAAGAAGATGAACAAAAAATTGTTCTTGGTTACCTTGATGATGTTCTTGAGACTTCAAGGGAAAAACTGGTTTTGATCCGAATGCTAATTTTTGTTTTCGAGATTTAATGTTATAAATTCCAGAAATGAACTCTAGGGAGTATGTAGGAGTGTTCTGGAGTTTTTGAGAGGGATTGGAGGTGTTTAGAGTAGTCTTTAGCTTGAATAAAGGTAGTGTGTTCTTGGTGAAAATGGAAAGAGTTGAGGGAAAATGCTGGATGAATTTCTGGAGAGTGCTGGCCGATTGGTTTAGGGAATTCAGGGGTTTCGATTTTAGCTTAAAGAGGGAGAGAAAAAATCAGATGGTTTGAAATTCAAATGGAGTGATTTGAGGAGTGGTTTGAGGTATAGGATATGTTAATGGTGTTTGATGGAGAGAGGTTTCTTTGCTCTTCAATGGTGCCGGCTGGACTATTTGGTTTTGCTGAAATGAATGAAGGTTAATATAGCTCTAAGGCTAGCCGAAATTCAGTTTACAATGGCAGAGAAAATTCTGGTTTGCTAGCTTGATACAAGAGTGATTTAATGAAGCAAGATTTCTGGAATTTTTTTGAAGTTCAAATGAGTTTTGGATAGAGTGATCTTAGGAGGTTTTTGAGGTATGATCATGGAGTCCAAGTACTCAAGGTAAGTGTGGAGGTTAATGGTGTTTAGTCCATGGCTGAACAAGGTCCAATTTGCAGAGGTTTGAAGGTGTTTTTCGGTCTAGGCCTAGGGAGACAAAACTGGAAATTTTTCTGGTTTCAACTTGTTCAAGGTTTCGAATGGACATGCTTTTTGATGCAGAATTTTCTGCATTTCTTCAGCCCGATTTGCAGCAGGCTTTTTTGGGGTGTTTGAGGGTCTTTTAAGGGTGGTTTTCTAGCTTTCTTTCTGGAGAAAAACAGAGGGTGCCTCGGCTGAATCAATGACAAAAGACAGCTTCAATTTCAGCTTAAAATGCAGTGAATTGTGTAGGAAATTTTTTTGGTTTTGTGCAGTTTGTGCAGTCCAAATTTTGCACAGAATTTTCAGTCTTCAAGCCACATGAAATGACCATTTTTCTGGCAGCAAATGATTAGGATTACTGGCTGAATTTTTTGAAAGCTGGACTGACAAGAATGCTGGAATTTTTCCAGATTTTCCTTCATTAAAACCATGATCAACATGAAGGTAGGATTGAAGGTTCTACCATGGTGATTTATTTCTCTTGGGAACCCATCCTAACTTCTCTCCTATTTTCAGCCAATTCTCTATTCTTCAAGACTGATTTTCGAAATTCAAGGCTAAAGAATTATCACAGAATTTTTAGAATTCAAAGAAGAGATTTAATGGATTTTGGTTCATTTAAATTATGAAGATGTTAGGACAAAGCTAGAGGTAATAAAAAGGACAAGAATTCCTCTAGAATTCTTTTTAGGACATGATGATAAAATTAGGACATTCTCTTCATGTCTCTCATAAGATAACATTCCTATTTTTATGGAATGCAAGAAAACAAAAATTCAAATTTAATTAAGATAATCATGATAAAAACTTAAACGATGTGATTTGAACTCATGGCCTTAGAAATTAATTCCAAAGCTCTAACCACTTAACCACAACAACTCTTGTTCTTATTTTCTCACCCACATATTCCTCTTATTTAATCCTTAAGCTATCTTCCTATTTTGACCTCAAGCAAAAATACCATTTTACCTTTCCTACTTAATAAGCATAACTGAACATTTTAACCTATAAACCACAATTCTAAAGCACAAAAAAAAAATTCAAAAATATATATATTCATGCAAGATAATATGATATGCATCCCGACCCCCTTACTCTAGGGTTGGCTTTAGGTGGGGTTTCATAGAAACTATGATGAATTCAAGTTGAAGGACTTTTAATATCATTATGGCTAGAAAGTACTTATGACATGTTCCATAAAGTACTCTCACAGCGGGTCATATCTAATATAATTTTCTCTAACATTTATTTATGTTTTAACTTGATATCACATATATCCATGACCAGTAAAACATAGCTATTAATTCACATACATACTAACATTAATTTACTATTATTTCACTAATAATAATTGATCAGGAACAATTTAAGAATCGTCATTGTATTTATTATAGGATTTTATTATCAAGTCATGTACTTGATGACCACAAAACTAAATGCACTATTTATGGAAAGAAATACCTCATATTATTACATAATATATAATGACAATAATATAAGTACAAATTATTTTAGGGCATATCCCTAACATTAATATCAAATTAGTGGGAAAATCTTTACTCCCTCCCTTCCCGATGCTAACTTCAAAAGTAAAGAGAGATCATCAATCTCGGCATAAGCATATAGTAATTCTCATTAGGCCTAGTACATAGATCATTGGATTCTACAACTTATAGTAATTCTTATTAATGTATTTTTTTTCCTATAAAAAAAGCATTAGATCATAGCAAGTTAGTATTACTATCCTTTTTCAATGGTCTCCCAATCCCAAGCTTGTTATTTAATTTGCAATTATTATAGTAGTTGTTCAAGTCTTCCTTCGTATATAAAAGTTTGTTGCGATACTCTTTCCAAGAAGAAGGAGGTTTTGGTACAATAGCTCCCCACATCTCATCAAAAGATATTTGTGAAATAATAATTTTGTTAGCAAGAAGCTAAAAATCTTATACCTGGTCAGTTATTGGCTTTTCACCTACCATCTTGAATTCCATGTAGTAGATACTAAGAATTTCTTTGTACTTGCTTCTTCCACTTGATAGATGGTTTGTAAAGTATCCCACAACTCTTTTGCACTTTAGTCATAAAATTTGTTGTTCATAGCACCAAGAATATGATTCCTACACATATAGTTATTTTCCTTCTGTTAAGCAATCTTCTCATTAATTTGGGCAGTAGTATATAATGATGCTTTACTAGCAAGGACACCACGACGAGGATGATCGAGTACACATGCGAACTTTAGATGATGCAAAAAAGAATTCTTTTTTTCCTCACCAATTTGGATGGTTCTTTCCATCAAAGGCTTCAAAATTGGGATTTGGCAATGATGAAACATGGTCTGGCACAACAACAATTGATGAAGTCTTGGAGGATTGTTGGAATCAAGCAATGAATTATAGCACCTTCAAACTAGCATTCAAGCTGTTGAGAACAAGAGAGAAAGAAAAATAGAAATGAAGTTTTGTAAGACTTATTTAGAGGTATGTATAATACACTTCTTGAAGATAGTTGGATCCTCCCCCTCGAGCAAACAAAAGAACAAATAGCAGTACTATCTTTGGGATTTAACTAAGTTACAAAACTATCATCCAAGAAAGTTGTTCTGCTTTCTTGAACCCTTATAGCCACCTCTAGTATGTTTCTACATAAGAACATGTTCTCTTATTCTAATCCTTTGAATGTTTGTAATGTTTTGGAAACAAGAAACTATCCTCTATTTATCAATTTCAAGTAGGAGATTATTATTTGAATATACATGAATGTAACAAGAAAAGATATTAAATCATTTCATTCATGTTAAGGTTTGTTGTCATGATGCTTCAACAAAATGCTTTAACAAATGCCTTGACAATACTATCACAATAGTTCCTTGACAATGCCACGGTTTTGGAAATTATTTAAACCTGAATTGGTAATGTTTAACGTCCGGACATTTGAATTAAATTACGAGAAGGATTCTAAAAAATCTAGGAAGAATTTTAATTGAGATACATTAAAGATTTTACTGAATCCAAGTGGAATTGGAGCTACGATGATTTATGAAACTTTGAAGAAATCTTTAGCAGACTCCTTATTTGGATAGGAAATAACTAACATTCTATTGCAAGCTATTTATATTCGACCAAGGAGATTTAGAGAAGCAAGAGAATTTTTCATAGTTAATAATATTGAAAGTGGGTCAAGGCAGTAGAAAGGATTTCATGAAAACATTCTAAGCGTTATTGAAGCATACACCTTTGAAAAGATTTTTCTAGTTCTCATTATTAAAGTATGTTTCTCGATTCAAGTTGATTGCTGCAACAATATCATATTTTTTAGAAGAACTTGAATCAAATATCTTTAGATTATACACCTTTCTAGTTGAAAGATTCTCAGTGTCAACGAAGCACTATTGTGCTGTAGTAATGAAGATTGAAGGGAGTTCATTGAGATAGTTAAGTCTAGCAAAATCTTCAGGAGTTTTACAGAAGAACACTAAAAGAGTGTTATGTGAGAATCTAATAAGGATCACTTGATAATTGAGATAAGTGTATTTCTTGTAAGTTTGTTAAAATTTTAGTGGATCTTTTTCACTGGTCTAGGACCCAAAACATAGGCATGTTGATAGCTAAATTGCATTAAGAATTTGTTTTGTTTGTTAAAATATTTATTTTACAGTAACTAACGTAATTATAACAAGAGAGTTTAATAATAACACAAGAAATTGACAAATCAAACCACACAATTGATATTAGAACGGTACACTATGTTATAATTACTATTAATTTAGTAGGTGAGAACTTGGTATTTAGTTTGGAAAAGTATGTCTAGATCAGTGAATGAAAGAGGATTTGTCACTCAACCACCATTATTAGAAGGAGCAAATTATGCCTATTAGAAAATTAGAATGATAATCTCAACAAAAATTCTTGATATTGTTGCATGTAAAGTAGTTGAATGAGATTGGAAACCTCCCGACAATGCCAATGCTTGTATTGGAGTAGAAGATTTGAAATTGATGGATCTATGGACTGATACTGAATGTCATTTTAACAATGCTTAAAGCATTGAATACAATTTTTATTGTTTCTGACCCTGATGAATTCAAATTAATTTCTACATAACAATCTACTAATATTGCATGGGAAGTACTGCAAATAGTGTATAAATGAACAGGTACTATCACAATGTCAAAGTTGTAAATGTTGACAATACAATTTAAAGAGTTAAGAATGGGTGATCATGAAACCGTCATTGCATTTGGTAGCAAGTTGAGAGACATTGTTAATTAAGCTTTTCAATTGAGAGAAAGATATTTCTGAAAAAAAGTTAGTATCTAAGATATTGAAATCTCTACCACCTCGATTTCATGCCAAAGTAGCTGCTATAGATGAATGCAAGAATGCGCTAGATATGTAATTAGATTATCTTATGAGATCTTTGCAAACGTACGAGATAAGTCTTTAGTGTCTCAATTAAAAACTAAGGGGAGAGGAATTACTTTGAAAGCTAAAGATGATTCTAATAGTAGTAAATGCTTAAATGATGAAATTGGGTATTTAACAAGAGGGTTCAACAAGCTGTTAAAGAGAGAAAAGCATAAGAATAAACCATTTGGTAGACCATTCAACAAGAAACCAAGAACTCAACAAAAGAACAACACTAAGCAAAAATCCTCAAAGAATAAAAGTGGATTGAAATGACCTAAATATAGAGAGCGTGGGGGATATGGACATATTCAAATTGAATATGACAACATTTTGAGAAAAATAAAGAATAATACAGCACTGAAGGAGATAAGGATGAAAGACAAGCAAACAAAGTTGCATTTAATGATATTGTTGAAAATAGTTCAACTTATGGGGAAAGTAATTATGAGAAAGAAGTTGATGATGACTTTGGTGAGTCTGATGATGAGGATACAAGGCATAAGAAACTTATAAATGGATATAAGTTGATGTATTCAAAATGGCTTGAAGTTGCAGAATTGAACAAAAGATTGAAAATAGAAATTCAGAGACTTCAACAAGCAAACAACTCACAACAATGAAAGATTAAAAATTTTCAACATCAAGTATAACAAGGTGAAGAGTTTGAAAGTCATTAATCAAAAGTTAGAAGATGATGAGAAATGTACTAAGTTGTTAAACTCGGGAAAAGAAAGTGGGATGAAGTTTTTTCTTTCAAAAGCACCCCTATGACAAAACTGGACTTGGCTATGATGAGTTCAATAAGGTTTGAAAACATAATTTAGCAGTTGTTGAGAAGAAGGGACAACTGAGAAAATTTAAATCTAAGCATAAAAAGCCCCTTATTTATTGTGATTACTATTTCTTGTAGTTTACAAGTGGAGAAAATGTTTGAAAAGATTTAAAGATCTTTAACATGCTTAGAAGGTTGTCAAACCAAAGTTTGACAAAGGTAGCAAAGCATATGGATTAGAAGAAATGAAATCAAAGCACCTATTGTACACATTTTCCTAAAATTACGATAGAAGATGTATGGTATCTTGACAGTAGATGATCAAAGTATATGACAGGTAAAAAAGAATTTCTTATTAATTATGAATACAAAAATGGCAGCTTTGTTACATTTTGTGATTACTCGAAGAATAAAGTGGTTGGAAATGGCATGTTAAACTCAGAATTCTGCATGTTCATGGCTTGAAAGCTAATCCGATAAGTAAAAGTCTATTATGTGATGACAACATGTTTGTTAACTTTAAAATAGACAATTGTTTGGTAGTTAACAAAATTGGAAAATATGTAACCTCTAGAAATAGAACTTTTGATCATTGCCATTAGATATATCCAATAGCTTTAGTCGTATGATGGCTAAGGCTGATGAAATTGAGTTTTGGTGTCAGAAATTAGGACATATGTTAATTATAAATAGTTGCATGAACTAAGTTCAACATATACAGTTCATAGATTACCTAAGCTAGATAAGAATGTCAAAAGAATCTGTAGAGTCTGTTAAAGTGGAAAGCAGATTAAATCACCATTAAAAAAAAAAAAGTTTAACGGATTGTTATATCTATAACACGTGAACTTTTGCACATGGATTTGTTTGAACTAACACAAATTGAAAGTATCAGAGGAAGAAAATATGTCTTGGTATGTGTTGATGATTATTCCAAATTCATTTAAGTAAATTTTATGAGTAAAATATCATATGCATTTGAAGCATTTCGTAAGTTATGAGTAAAATATCATATGCATTTGAAGCATTTCGTAAGTTATGTCTAAGCTTGCAAACTCAAAAAGGTACAAAATTGAAATAACTAAGAAGTGATCATAGGAAGGAATTTGATAATAAACTGTTTAATGAATTATGTGCTGAGAATGGCATTTAATAGGAGCTTTCAACACTAAAGACACCTCAACAGAATGGCGTTGTGGACCGCAAGAATCGAACCATTTAGGAAATAATAAGGGTGATGTTAAATGCCAAAGAAATATCACATAGATGGTAGATAGAAGTTATGGATACTGCTACACATATCATCAATAGAACCTACTTTAGATCTCACACCAACAAGATAGCATATGAAATCTGGAATGGCCGAAAACTTCAATTGAACTATTTTCATATCTTTGGAAGTAAATGCTACATTTTGAATATCGTAGGATAGTTATGAAAGTTTGATGCTAGAAGTGATGAAGGAATTATTTTTGGATATTCTAAGAACAACGGAGCTTATCGAGTGTTCAACAAAAAGTGTAAGTAGTTATTGAGTCAACTAATGTTGTGATTGAAGACATTCCATCAAATAGTCAAAAGGAGTTAGTAGCACTAAATAATGATGAATAGCTTATATGAGCTACTGACAAGCATGACGCATTAGAATATGTTAACATTGAAGAAGAAGCAGATTCTAACAAAGAATAGAATGATGTTCAACAAAAGGCTCTGTCTTCAAGCGTAAAGAAGTATCATCCCACAAATTTGATTATTGGAAGTTTAAATGAATCCAAAAAGACCAAAAAAGACTAAAAGTTAATTACAATAATATGTTTAAGTATGTCTATTATATTTCAATATTAGAGGTAAAGAATGTTAAAGAAGATTTAATAGATGAGCACAAAATTATAACAATGCAAGAAGAGTTTCAACAATTTAAAAAGAATTATGTATGGGAGCTTATGCCAAGGTCAAAAGATATAAATGTAATCGGTACTAAATAGGTGTTTTGGCAACAAGACTGAAGAGCTTGGAAATATCACCATAAATAAGGTAAGATTGGTGGCAGAAAGCTATACATAAATTGAAGCATCGATTTTGATGAGACATTTGCTTCTATAGTAAGATTGGAATTAGTCAGATTATTACTCATTATTGCTTATGTTAAAAGTTTTACACATGAACATAAAGAGTGCTCTCTTAAATGGATTATTGGAGGAAGAAACTTATGTTTAATAGCCTAAATACTTTGTTGATCTAAAGTTTCTGGATTTTGTTTTCAACTTGAAAAAAGTTCTTTATGGATTGAAACAATCACCAAGAGTATAGTATAAAAGATTGATAAAGTTTCCATTGAAAAAAAGTTGCAACAAAAAGAGAGCAGCCAAAACTATATCTATTAAGAAGCTAGGAATAGACTTCATGATTGCACAAATTTATTTTGATGAAATAATATTTGGTTTAACATCAGAACAAATGTCAAAGGATTTTGTTTAGCTAATGCAAACTGAATTTAAGATGAGTATACTTGATGAACTAACTTTTTTTCTTGGTTTGCATATCAAACAAATGAAAGATAGAGTTTTTATATCTTAAACCAAGTATGCCAACAACTTAGTTAAGAAGTTCAACATGGAAGAACCAAAGTCTATCAGAAAACCTATAAGTATCAGTTAGAAGTTGTTAAAGGATGAAAAGGGACTCAAGTACACATCTAACTAGATATAGTGATACTGATTGGGTTGAAAATTGTGATGACTATAAAAGTACTTCCAAAGCATGTTTCTATCTTAGAAACAATCTTGTGTTTTAGTACAATAAGAAGCAAAATTGTATTTATTTGTTAAATACAGAAGCTGAATACATTATCGCAAGAAGTAGCTATACTCAATTGCTATGGATGAAGTAAATGTTGGAAGATTATGAAATCATACAAAAGGAGTTGATTGTTTATTATGACAATATAAGTGCAATTGACATATAAAAAATTCTAGTTCAACGTACCATAACAAAGTATATTTGACATAAGGCATAACTTTATTTGAAAGCTTGTTGAACAAGGATTGTGTGGATAGAATATGTTTCTTCACAAGAGCAACTTGAAGATATCTTTATAAAACCTCTTGATACTACATGGTTTGAAAAATTGTGAATCGTATTAAGATTTTGCTCACTTTGACATGAATGAACTTATTATGCCAAAGTTGTATACAACAATCTATTTCCATTATTACTTGTTTGTTTTTAGACAAGTTGAAAAGATATTAAAGAAAAGAGAGTCAAGGATATATTGGAAGCATGAAGATAGTGTGATGGGACTCATCTCTGCAATTCTATTAGTTTAGGAGTCGTGCACCAATCAAAAACAAAAAACAAATCCTTAAAACTAGGGATTTAATTGTGAAGATATTTTAAAGGTGATTACTCAGTAATTTAGGAAACCCAACTTCAGGACTAAAATGGCTTGTCTATTACATTAATCAACCATGGTCTCTAGAAATCTCTCTTTCTCTTAACAATCTCGTTTATCAGAAAACCCTAGCTATGATGGAAAAACCCCAACAATAGTCTCGATGGGCACTTGCAACCAACACCGATGATATAAGGGAACCGAAGATTTCTATTATAAAGGTTACATATCAATCGTTGATTCTGGTAACGTTGCTCCTACCCCTTAACTTTGAACAAGAGTATACCAATACCTATTGTGATATGCTGTATGAGTTGGTGGTACAAAGAAATTTCTACTTCATTTTATCATTCTTGACAATCCTAAAATTTGTGATGGTTTTAAGTTTTCATGCCTGAATATTATGTGAATCAACTTAATAAAAAGAAAACTAGGATGATTGTAGATTCATCTATTATTCAAATGCTAAAAGAAATTGAATCTGAGAAAGTAATAACACTTGATTGGATAGAAAATGACAAGAATATTGATGCTCTGTCGAGTTCCCTTGGTCTATCAACCATATTGTCAAACCCTTAAATCTTATTGTTCTTTCTATCTTACAAACTTATATAACACCAGATGAATTTGCTAGAATGGTGGATGCTAGAAATAAATTATTTGCTACTAAGAGCATGTCTAATAAAAACTTAGAAGACACTAGGACTTCTGTGAACTCCACATAGATTCTAAAAGTGAAGACAAAAAAATGAGTGAAAGTGACTGTTGAGGGAGGTGAAAATATTAGTGTGACTAAGATAGATAAAGACATTGGAGATGATGACAATAAAATTGTTGAAGAAAAATTGATTGTTGGAAAAAGAAAGACTAAAGCAATAACAAAAAGCAGAGGCAAACAATAGCTGATGAAGAAATACACTAAACAATTAATGACTCCTGAAAAATCCTTATTCTGTGAACATGAGAGTGCTGACCAATTCATAATCATCTCTGGCAAAGGACTATTGGTTGAAAGGACATTGAGCTGGCAAAGTTTAAGAATTTCGATTTGGAAGAAATTCTTCAGAAATTTAGTTTGTTAGAATCCTTGGAATTTGTTGAATTCTCTAATAAGACCATTGCTAAAGAATTTTATACCAATCTTAAGACTATTGTGGAAGATCAGCAAGGACCATATTATCATACAGTGTATGCTATGGGTATTTCTATTACTTTTAATCCTGAGGACATAGTTGTTATATTTAGCACCCCTCATTACAAAGAAATTGATGGTCTTAGAGAAGAGGTAGATTTGGTTGTGGTATGCAAGATATTGGTTGGTGGTGTAGTAGAGTCATGGCTTGAAGATGGATATCTAAAATCTTGAACTCTAATTGGCCTTTATTTTACTTTATACAAATTATCTTGTTATAATTGGATTCACACAGTTAACATTTCTATTGTTCTCAAAAGCAGGGTTGTTTTGCTCTACAAGATTAGGCAAGGGTTGAAGTTCAACATGGGTGATTTAGGGTGTAATTGGGAAGAAATCCTACCTAATCCAAAACTTCTATTTAATTTAAAATAATAATAATTTAAATAATTTTTATTTTTTAAGAACTGTCTTATACTCATAATACACCATATTTTCTCTCATTAAATCCACTTTGAGTCCCACATAACCCGACATATTTAATAATTTTTTATTATATTCATCCAAACTTATCTCAATCTAATTGATGTTCTTTTAGAGATGATGTGATTAGGTGTGATAACGACGCATAGAATAGCAAAATATAGGGTCCATTTACAAGATCATTTAGAAAAGTTTTAGGGTGTAACTAGATAAAAATTGATTTGAGATGAGTTTTGTAAAAAATTATAAAATATGTGGAGTCAGGTGGGGTCCAAAGAAAAAAAATATGATGTGTTGTTGAGTAGATAATAGTTCTCAAGAAATGAAAAATATATAAAATAATAACATATTTGAATTGAAGTAAAATTTTGATTTGGAATGAGATTAGAAAATCCCAATTCAAATAAAGCCTTAATCTTTTAACTCATTGTCAAACATGCTCAAATAACCACTCACAGCACAACTATACTACCCTATCTGTGCTTCTTAACTGAATATATTAGTACATGTCCTAGCTATAAGGATGTCCAGACTGACAAAGAAATCTATGATATCAAGACTATAAGACCACCATTGAAAAAGCCTCCTTTGACCCCAAGTCGTGTTGCCCCTACTGCCCTCCAACTTGCAAGTCTCTTAGGCTATAAGTTAGATAGTCATCGGTTACTCTATCCTCTTCTACTAAATAAGAGATTTCAGGGTCTTTACTCTCCTAATCTACTCCATCCACACTTGATCAGCATTTAACTCATTTGACTACTCTGATTGAGATATTGTAGCAAAAGCTAGATATTGTTTTAGCTAATCAACACCAAATACAGATGATCTGGTGCCTCTTTATGAAGCCTACACTCACTACTTGACACATAGGCATTATTTGATACAAAAAAGGGGTTGTTAGGTTTTGTATGTTGCTTTTGGTTCAGTTTGTCTACAATTTGAACAATTTGTTAAACTTTGATAGTTTGTTACTGGTTTGTCTATTTCACTAGTTAGGTTTTAGCCAGTTGGTGATTGCCATCTATATCATTGATGGTTGGAACAATTTGAACAATTTTTTTAATTTAGGTTGTAATAGTAAGTAGGTAATACTTATTGGATATTGTTGCATACTTCTCGGAACTATTTCTAATGGTTTAACTACTAGCTATGGAGTTTCTTTACATAAACTTCTTATGTGTTGTTGTTGAAAATTTTAGTTCTGAAGTCTTGTTTTGAGAAAGTCATGTCATTCAAGTTTGCATCAAACAATGCTAAAAGGGAAGGTTGTTAAGGTTTGCTGTCTAGTCGCTTCAACAAAATACTTTAACAGATACCTTGACAACATTGATGTAATGGTTCCTTGATAATACCATGGTTTTGGAAATTACCTAAATTTGAATTAGCAATATTTGACATCTAGACAATTCAATTAAATTAGAAAAAAAGCATTCCAAAAAGTTAACGAAGAATCTTAGTTGAGATACGCTAAAGATTTTATTAAATCCAAGTGGAATTAGAGCTGTGATAATTTATGAAACTTTGAGGGACTCTTTAGCAGTCTCCTAATTTGGTTAGGAAACAACTAACATTTTATTGCAAGCTATTCATATTCAACCAAGGAGATTTGGAGAAGTAAGAGTGATTTTCATAATTTATCGTCTTGGAAGTGGATAATAGAAAGGATTTCATGAAAATATTCTAAGTGTTCTTGAAGCATACACATTCAAAAAGATTTTTCTTGTTCTTATTGTTAAAGTATTTTTCTCGATTCAAATTGATTGCTACAACAAAATCATATCTCCAAGAAAAACTTAAATCAAACCTCTTTAGATTATACACTATTACGGAAATTGCATTGCATGGCCAGCGATGTTTGAGAAAAATAAATTGGAGTTGGATTAGAAAAGTAAATCCCGTAAGATATTGAAGTCTATCTTAGCATATCTATGATTATAAGCTAATTGTAAAGATTTTGGTACTTATCTTTTAGGTAATATTGTAATTTAATTAGAATATCTATGAGATTAAGTCATGAAGATTTGGAAATATTCTGTAGTTCATTTCTTTGGCAATCCCCTAATTCAATAAGGAAACAAAGTGCTCTATTGCAACACTTATAAAATTACAAGAAAATTTGATGAAAAAAAGGAAGAGAAGAGACGGAATGATTTATTCAAAAAAGAGGGCAGAGCAATAGAGAGGATTTTCTTGCAAATATTCTGCAAGTATTAAAACTTTACATTTCTTGAGATTTTTTTGGATTCTATTGTTAAAGTATACTTCAGGGATTCAAGTAAATTAGTTCAAAAATCATTATCTTTTGAAGGAACTTGAATCATTCATCTTCAAATTAATTACATATTTAGTGAGAAGGTTTCTGGAATCAAACGAAGACTCGTAGAATTGCAGCAATGAAGATTGAAGACAGTTTAACGTGGTAGTTGAATCCAACAAAGGTCTTTATGGAGTTTGATAGAGGACACTGGGTGGTGTTCTATTATAATTCATTAGGAATCACTTAGTGATTTAAGACAAGTGTTTTTCTTGTAACTTTTATTAAAGTTTAGTGGATTTCTTTACTAGTTTAGGACCCACAAACGTAGACTTGTTGGTAGTTGAACTGCGTTACCAATTTGCTATGTTTGTTTAACTTCTTATTTTATAGTCTGTCAAACTATTATCACTATGGCAGGACAGTTTAATAAAACCACAAGAAACTAACAAATCAAACCTAACAAGTTGTATAAGAGCTTTGGTCATTGTGTTGAAGTTGCAATTAATTTAGTAGGTGAGATCTTGGTAGTTGGTTTAGAAAATCATGTCTAGACTGGTAGAAAAAGGAGCTTCTGTCACACGACCACCGTTACTAAAGAGCAAAAATTTTGCATACTAGAAGATTGGAATGGAAATCTTCATCACAACTCTTGATATTGCTACATAAAAAGCTATTTAAAAAGGTTGGAAACCTCTGACAAATGCAAGCACTACTTTCAACACAAATCTAAAGTGAAACTAATTGATGATTGGACAAATGAACATGTTGTCTTACTAATGCTAATGCTAAAGCATTAAACACAATTTTTGCTGCTATTGGACCAAATAAATTCAAGTTAATCTCAACTTGTCGGGCTGCTAGAGATGCATAGGAGAAATTACAAACAGTGTTTGAAGGAACAAGTACTTTTAGAATATCCAAATTGCAGATGTTAACAACACAATTCGAAGAACTGAGGATGAGGGATTATGAAACCATTGCTGAATTTGGTAACAAGTTAAAAGATGTTGCTAATAAAGTTTTTCAACTTGGAGAGCAATATTCAGAAGGAAAGTTAATTCACAAGACCTTGAGATCTTTACTATTAAGATTTCAAATTAAAGTAGCTGCTATTAAAGAATATAGAGAAGTATCAAAAATGCGATTAGATGAACTAAAGATTCTTTACAAACGTATGAGATGAGTCTACAATAGCAATTAAGGCCCAAAGAGAAGGAAATGACTTTGAAAATTGAAGCTAATTTTGATGACAACAAAGGTTTAGATAATGAGATCAGATGTTTCACAAGATAATTTAACAAACTGCTAAAGAAAGAAAGACAAAAAAAAAAAAAAAGCAGTTTGACAAGCCTTTCAACAAAATCTGGATTTCAATAAAAGACATTTGAGTAAAAATTCTTAGAAAATAAGAGTGGATTGAAAGGACCTAAATGTGGAGAATGTGGTGGAATTGGTCATATTCAAGTTGATTGCGGTACTCTTAAAAATAAGATGAAGATCAAGTCTTACAACATGACTGCAAGCAATAATAAAGATGATTTGGAATATCTTGATAATGATGGCACTAATAAAGATGATAATGGAGGTCATGTGAGTAATATTACATTCAACTATGTTGTCAAAAAGAGTTTAACTCATGAAGATAGCAATTTTGCCAATAATCTTGGTGATGACATCATGAGAAATTTGTGATGGAGTATGAATTGATGTATTCAAAATAAATCAAGGTTGCAAAGTTGAATAAGGAGCTCAAGAAGGAAGTTCAGAGATTTCAACAAGTGAATAGTTTGCAGTAACTAGAGATGAAAAAAACTTTAAACAACAAGTCTAACAAAGCAAAGAAAGCTTGAAAATCAGTAATTAGAAGTTGAAAAATACTGAACAATCTATTCAGAGGCTGAATTCTGGAAAAGCAAAATTGGATGAAGTTCTTTCCTTCGAAAGACGTCCTCATGACAAAACAATATTTGACTATGATAAGTTTGATAAGGCTATTGTCGAAAAATAGACTTTAACAATTGCTGAAAAGAAGGGGAAATTGAAGAAATTCAAACCTAAAACTAAGAAACTCCCTATTTATTGTGACTATTGTTTTCTTATAGGCTACAAGCAGAAACATTATTTGAAAAAGATTCAAAGATATTTAATATGGTCATAAGGCTATCAAACTGAGTTTTACAAAGACAGTAAAGCACCAAAGGTGAAACATATGTAGATTAGCAAGGAAGATCACAAGTCAAATAGAGCAGATGTTTCTTTGAAAGCTATTATGGAAGATGTTTTGTATCCTAATAGTAGCTATTCTAGGCACACGATAGGCACAGTCCATGGAAAGTTGAAATTAGGCAAGACTATCAAAACTGTTTATGCTTCATGTCAAAGTATCAACCAAATCAAATCCTCACACAAGCAAATACAATAGAAAATGACTTCAATATTGTCTATTGGCAATATTCAAAAACAACTTAATAATGTAACAAAGTTGAATCAGCTTAATCCTCACATTGGTATTGCTGTTCTTCTTAACTAATAATAATAGTTTGCCCTTCTTTGCTACAAAAAAATGGAGAGGAAAGTTGCAAAGGCAAAGCAAAGCAATAATGCAAAATGCACAAGGATTGTTGTACTTAGGGGGAGTTAGTACTCGTAGGGAGTTTTGCTGTCTATGGTCATTGTCATATTTTATGTTAAAGACTCTACTACATGTTAAAGAACTCTTGATGACTGTTAAAGTCACCTTGCTAAATGCAGGTTTTACATTATTACAGAAATTACATTACATAATTGGTAATATTTGAGCAAAACAAATTGGAGTTGGACTAGGAAAGTAAATCCTAAAAGATATTGAAGGCTATCTTGGCATATCTATGATTAGAAGCTAATTAGAAAGATTCTGCTCTTTATCTTTTAGGTAATGTTCTAATTTAATTAGAATATCTATGGGATTGAGTCACGAAGATTTGAAAACATCATACTGTTCATCTAGTAGGCAATCTCCTAATTCAACAAGAGAACAAACTGTTCTATTGCAACAGTTACAAAAACCCAAGGAAATTTGATGAAAAAAGAAAAAGAAGAGACGGAATGATTTATTTAGAAAATAGGGCAAAACAATAGAGGGGATTTTCATGAAAATATTCTAAGAGTATTGAAGTTTACACATCTTGAGAGCTTTTTAGTTTTTATTGTTAAAGTATGCTTTAGCGATTCAAGTAAATTAGTTCGACAATTATTATCTTTTGAAGGAACTTAAATCATTCATCTTCAAAGCAAATACCTTTCTGGTGGGAAGGTTTTCAGAATCAAACAAAGACTCATAGAGTCACAACAACAAAGATTGATGGATTTCAATTGAGATAGTTGGATCCAACAAAGGGTCTTCACAAAGTTTGGTAAGTGATACTGGGTGGTATTCTGTTAGCATCCACGAGAAATCACTTAGTGATTTAATATAATTGTTTTCTTTATAACTTTGATTAAAATTTAGTGGATTTCTTTATTGGTTTAGGACCCGTAGACGTAGGCTTATTATAGCCAAATTGCATTACGAAATTACTGTGTTTGTTGAACTTCTTATTTTTCAATCTTTCAAACTAATGTTATTGCAATCGGAAAGTTTAACAAAACTATAGGAGATTGACAAACAAAACTAACATATATCTTTCTAGTGGAAAGGTTCTCAATGTCAACGAAGCACCGCTATGATGTAGTAATGAATATTAAAAGAAGTTTAATCGACGCAGTTAGGTCCAGCAAAGGTCTTTAGGAGTTTAACAGAAGAACACTGGGAGAGTGTTCTATTAGAATCCACTGAGAATCACTTGATTATTGAGATAAGTATATTCCTTGTAACTTTATTAAAGTTTTAGCATATCTTTTTCACTAGTCTAGGACCCACTGATATAGGCTTATTAATAGTTGAACTGTGTTAATAATTTATTGCATTTGTTGAACTTTTTATTTTGTAGTTTGTAAAACTAAAGTAACTATAACAAGAGAGCTTAACAATAACATAATAAATTGACAAACTAAACTATATAATTCATTAATCTTATGAAATATTAAACTTTATCATTAATGAATCTTGTGAAATATTAAATAATAGCATTCTAAATCTAATAAATGTATTTCGACAAAACATTCTTTATATAAAACATTGAATCTTTTTGATAAAATATAACTTGTCAAAATAATGATTGAGCACAAAAGAGAAGTTCAATGTTTTTTGCACGAGCAAATGAAGTTCTAGATTATCACTAGACATGCACTGAGCAACAACATTCCAGAGAAGATTCCTAAGGGAAGCAAGGGGAAGAGAAGGTGAGTTTCTCGTTCTTAGGTTCATTGGGATGAGCAGAATAGACCTTTTTGTGCAAGCATTTCTTTCTTTCAAGGTAGCTTAAGAAGCATTTCTAGATGAGTGTAAAGACCACCATAACAGGACTGGGTTTTTGAAAACTCACCATAAATTTTTTGTGAAGCATATACTCCAATAGCCATTCCACTACAATAAAAAAAACGTTAACACGAGTCATTACTACTTGAGATTTTTTAAACAATTATGCAGAACTAGGATGAAAAATGAGCAATTGATATATCAAATTGTTCTTTAGCTCTGTGAGAAAATGAGAGAGCTTAGCACTTATTCGTGGTTCAGCATAATAATCCCCATTATCCTAGAATTCATTACGTGAATCATCTTTAACCTTTCTAGCAAGTGGATATTGTTGGAAAGTATGCTCTCAAAGGCTATGTATTCTGTGTAAACATATTACAATAAAATATTTATTCATTTAATTTAGTTTGTTTCTTATATTATTACACATTTAAAGGTCCAAGCATGACAAGTAATGGTCTATGTGTTGGGTCGTTCTTCACAGTAAGATATAGACCATAGGTACTTGTCATACAAGTAAAATTGAGTTTTTAGTCATTTAATAAAACTTGACATTTCATCAAGGAAAGACTATTATACTACGATTTTCAATGAGGAATGGTTTACCTTAAATCAGTAAGTAGTTCACTCACATCATAGGTATAAGCGTATTTCGAATACGTATAACTCGATTTGTGGTAGTGGTCTCTCTTAAAGTACTATAATTATATAGGCCAAACTATTATCGCTATAGCGTGGATGAATACCTTCATACTTGAGTGTGAGTTGGTGGTCTAGCGAAACTAGAGTTTTATACTTTTATGTATATTGGGTGAGATTTCTTTTTTGAGATCAATATCCTTATATGTTGGGTGGATTACTGTAGTTAGTTAAGATGGACTCAAGCAACAGAGTTTCTATGCTTCATTTAGTGATATTACATCACCCATTTATGATTGTTCAAGATAATCTAATGATCCAGGGTCTTAGGAACGTGACTCTAAAATGTGTGCTTTTGGATAACTTCCAATGATAAGCAAGTATATTCGAGTGAGTCATAGATTAACAAACTAGAGATCTAAAAATGGTAGAGGCATTTGAGATGGGTATTAGTAATTTATCCCGTTTCATTGATGGGTGTTATATAGAGGGGTATTTTCTGTTATTTTACTTATAGGTCGGAAATATTACTTTAGCAATATTATTTTTGTGGTAAATATTTTCATATAGTGATAAATAAAAATATTTAAAATAATAAAATGCAGTTATTTAATAGTAAAGACATTTTGGTCATTTTAGTAGTCATGAATAATATGTCTCTTGGTTCTCAGAGTAGCTCAAGTTACCTTGGTATTGTTTAGACACAATTTGGGCTTGATGGATAATTATTTGGAAGAAAAATAAAATTTATTCTAAGAGTCCAATTAGGATTAATCAATTAGTCTTGGGTTTTGATAAGGCCAAAAAAAGATAATTAATTAATTAAGAGAATTAAACTGGAATAAATTAATTAATTGGGTTGATATATGTTACATATATTAATAGTCTAATTAGAATTAATTAATTAGTCTTGAGTATTTAATGAGGTCCAAAAAAGATAATTAATTAATTAATTAAGAGGATTGAACTAGTCTTTGATTGGTTTTTGAGCACAACACCTAACCTGTTAGGGCTTCATGTTTTTTGGCCATTAGAGCTTGAGAAAGCCCTAGGCTGGCCAAATATAGTGACAAGAAGAGAAGAAAAAAAGTGACGACATTTTTTCAGAGTTCTCTTCTCTCTAGTGTGTGCTGCCTCATTTGGTTTTCTCTTCCACGTTCTTTCTCTACCCTTGGTTTTTTATCCTAGAAAGGAGCTCTCACTAAGCTAACGCCTAGAGTAAGGTAGAGTCATACTCCAAAAGATGAAGAGAAGAAGCTCGGAGATGCTTAATACGTTGGAGTAGAAGATTGGCAGGAGTTCCAATTGAATAGCAGGTGCCTTCTTCTCTCATTCCAACACAAGTTCCAGTGCAACCCGACCTCTTGTTGGTTAATCCGCACCCGATAAGAAAAAGTAAGTACTCTCTCCAAGATGTGGCTCAAAAAACTAAAAATTTTTCGTTGCGTTTTTCCTTTGATAGTTTTCTACGATTCTTTCAAGTGGTATTATAGCTACGGTTTTCATCTAGGAGCATGTACTAGGGTTAAAACTGGAAAAAAAGTGGTTCATTTACTATTAAAAATGAATCTTTTATGAATTCATGTGATCCCTCATACATTCGTTTCTAGAGTTCATGTACGCCTCACAGTTAGAGGTATAGGATCATGTATTCTAATGATTTTTCCATCGTTTTTTCTAGTTTTCAGTAAATTCATTGTACGTCTCGTGTTAAAAGCATAGGCGGTTGTAAAGGCATATTTTTTATGCCCGATTTAGCATTTCTTTGTATTTTTCTAACCTGTAAATCTTGAGGACTGAAGAACATGATTGCTGAAATTTTTGAGGGGCAAAAAGTGGTTGAAAAGCAGATTTTTTTCCAGAAATCGACAAACTCCAGAGCAGACGCTACACCAGATGGGCTGATCAGACCAGATGCTAGGTCCATTCTGCCTAGTCGGAGTTTTTGGAGAAACATGGCAGACCCAATACCATATGGGCCCAACGGACTAGGGCCAGGTCTATTCTGTCCAGAGGCAATTGCGCACAAATTGTCCAAGAAAAAAGAGAGCACTGCTGAAGTTTTGTATCTCAATTTTTTTCTTAATATAATCATGTTTTAAAACCATTGTATGAGGTTAATTTTCTGTAATAGTTTTATTTATCTATAAATGAATAATTTGGATGAAAATGAATAGAAAAGGATGGAACCACCTTAGGATTAAACAATATCATTAAATTTTAATTCATGATATTTAATTTATTGTTTGGTCACTTAGAAATAAATAAATAGTTTGAGCATAAAAATTTTATTTTTGTCATCGTACTTATTTTATTTTTGTGATCAAATGCATGAGTTCTTGTGAAACCAAAGTCTCACTAGATAGGACAGTTTTTAAACATTTTAATCTAAGAAACTTTTAAAATAAAAAAGTTTATGGTTTATTCTCTTAAAAGGTTAATCCTTGATATAGAGAATAATGTTGAATTTAAGATTATTTATTAAAAGTTTTACTTAATTATTAACTTAGAATAGTAAAATAAATTCATAATTTATTCTCTCAAAGGATTTAATCCTTAACGTAGAGAATAATATTGAATTTTAAATTTTTACTAAAGTTAATAAAACCCAAAGATTTTACTATTTTAAGGCCTAGAAGAGAGCTAAGGTTTGAGAATAGGACTTTCTTAGACATTGCCTTCTTCTTGAGATGACTGTTGGGGTAAAACAGGGGACACACAGGACAAATAAACAAATGCAAAAGCCAAGTTACCTTGGTCCTTAGAGTAGCCATGAATAATATGTTTCTTGGTCCTCAGAGTAGCTCAAGTTACCTTAGTGTTGTTTAGACATAATCTAAGCTTGATGGATAATTATTTAGAATAGAAATAAAATTTATTCTATGAGTCCACTTAAGATTAATTAATTAGTTTTGGGTTTTGATAATGCCTAAAAAAGATAATTAATTAATTAGGAGAATTGGACTAAAATTAATTAACTAATTAGGCTTATATATGTTGACCTATAGTAAGAGTCCAATTAGAATTAATTAATTAATTTTGAGTATTTAATGAGGCACAGAAAAGATAATTAATTAATTAATTAATTAATTAAGAGGATTGAGCCAGTCTTGTATTGGTTTTTAAGCACAACACCTAGCCCATTAGGACTTCATGTTTTTTGGCCATTAGGGCTTGAGAGCGCCCTAGGTTGGCCGAATATAGTGACAAGAAGAGAAGAAAAAAGTGACGACGTTTTTTCAGATTTCTCTTCTCTTAGTGTGTGCTGCCTCCTCTGATTTTCTCTTCCATGTTCTTTCTCTACCCTTTCTTTGGTAGAGTATTTTTTTATCCTAGAAAGGAACTCTCACCAAGCTAACGCCTAGAGCAAGGTAGTCATATTCCGAAAGATAAAGAGAAAAAGCTCAGAGATGCTTAATGCATAGGAGTAGAAGATTGGCAGGAGTTCCAATTGAACAACAAGCACCTCCTTCTCCCCTTCCAATATAAGTTGCAGTGCAACTCGGCCCCTTGTTGGTTAATCTGCGACCAATAAGGAAAAGTAAGTATTCTCTTCTAGATGTGGCTTGAAAAGCTAAAAATTTTCCACTACATTTTTCCTTTGATAGTTTTCCGCGATTCCTTCAGATATACTGAAGAGAGCTAAGGTTTGAGAATGGGACTTTCTTAGACGTTGCCTTCTTCTTGAGATGACTGTTGGGGTAAAACAGGGGACACACATGAAAAATAAACAAACGCAGAAGCCAAGTTGCCTTGGTTCTCAGAGTAGTCATGAATAATATGTCTCTGGTCCTCAGAGTAGCTCATGTTACCTTGATGTTGTTTAGACACAATCTAGGCTTGATAGATAATTATTTAGAAGAGAAATAAAATTTATTCTATGAGTCCAATTAGGATTAATTAATTAGTCTTCGGTTTTGATAAGGCCTAGAAAAGATAATTAATTAATTAAGAGAATTAGACTGAAATAAATTAACTAACTGGGATGATAGATATTGACATATATTAAGAGTTCAATTAGAATTAATTAATTAGTTTTGAGTATTTAATGAGGTCCAAAAAAGATAATTAATTAATTAAGAAGATTGAGTCAATCTTGTATTAGTTTTTGAGCACAACACCTAGCCCATTAGGAGTTTATGTTTTTTTGGCCATTAGGGCTTGAGAGTGCCCTAGGCTGGCCAAATATAGTGACAAGAAGAGAAGAAAAAAATGACGACATTTTTTCAGAGTTCTCTTCTCTCTAGTGTGCGCCGCCTCTTCTGGGTTTCTTTTCCATGTTCTTTCTCTATCCTTTCTCTGGTAGAGTATTTTTTTTTATTCTAGAAAGGAGCTCTCACTATGCTAACACCTAGAGCAAGGTAGAGTTATACTCCAGAAAATGAAGAGAAGAAGCTCGGAGACGCTTAATGCATCGGAGTAAAAGATTGGCAGGAGTTCCAGTTGAACAACAAACGCCTCCTTCTCCCCTTCCAATGCAAGTTGCAGTGCAACTCGGCCTTTTGTTGGTTAATCTGCGACCAATAAGGAAAAGTAAGTACTCTCTCCTAGATGTGACTCATAAAACTAAAAATATTTCACTCCGTTTTTCCGTTGATAGTTTTCCGCGATTCCTTCACATATATAGAAGAGAGCTAAGGTTTGAGAATGGGACTTTCTTAGACGTTGCCTTCTTCTTGAGATGACTGTTGGGGTAATACAGGGGACACACAAGAAAAATAAACAAATGTAGAAGTTAAGGCAACATTACAAGACAACTATGAATCTGCTTCGAAATTTTGCAACGAAAAAAAATTCCATGGCAATCTGTGATAGATTTGCTATGCAAAAGCACAGACAAAGACAAAACAAATTGCGAGGGAAGGAAAACCATAGCAAATCTATCACTATTTGCCACGAACTTGCAATGGAAATTATGGCATCTAGCAATAAATAGATGTTCCAGTGCAAATCAATTGCCAATAAAGGCACCTAAAAAAAATGCAAAAAGTTAGCCACCGATTTTGTGATGGAAACATTTCCACGGAAAATATTTTCATATTTTCCAATAAATGAAAAATGAGAAAATATGGAAGATTTCATCACAGATCCCTAACAAGTTGCATTAGTTGTAATCCATTGCAAATCCCTAGCAATCTATCACGGATTTGCCATGAATTACTTTTTTAATTAAAAAAATATTTTCCATAGCAAATCCCTAGCAAAACTACGAGGGATTTGCCACGGATTTTAATCATCCATTGCAAATCGCAGTTTGCGAGATTTGCCAAGGATTTATTTTTTCTTTTTTGTTCTAATTCTTTTATTATAATGATTTGTATTAATTCTAATTCGATACCATTTGAATAACAAAGATCAAATGTTTTATAAATTTTTTTATTTGTTTATCTCCAACTTATTTGACCTCGAAAAGGAATTGGGAATTAAAAGTAGAATGTATTTATCTTTTAGTGTCTAATATATGTGTGTATTAAAATAAAAAGTTTTAAATATATGATACAATCATTGTATTTTGATAACAAAATCCGTTGGAAATCTTCGTATAATTTGCTATATTATGGTTGAGAATATACGAAAAATATGTTAGGCAAAATAGAGATAAAAAGAAAGGTTTTAAAATTTTATTATGTATTTGTCGCAAATACCTGACAATCTGCTATGGATTTGTCATGAATTACGTTTTTAGTTAAATTAAATATTGTTCTAACAAATCGATGGCATATCGCAAGGGATCTACCATGGATTTTAACCATCCATTGCAAATGCCTAGAAGTATTCGAGGGATTTACCATAGATTTGTTTTTTGTTTTAATTCTTTTATTATATTAATTTGAATTAATCCTAATTCGATACTCTTTGAAGAAAAATGATCAAATGTTTTATAATTTTTTTCATTTGTTTATCGCCAACTTATCTAGTCTTAAAAAGGAATTGGAAATTAAAATAGAATGTATTATCTTTTACTGTCTAATATATGTATGTATTAAAATAAAATGTTTTAAAGATATGATATAATCTTTGTATTTTGACAACAAAAACCATTGAAAATGTTAGTATAATTTACTATATTATGATTGAGAATATACCAAAAAATATGTTAGCCAAAATACAAAAAAAAAAAAAGAAATGTATTAAAATTTTATGATTTGTTCCGTCGTGAATCAATGGAATCTGCCATAGAATACGTTTTTTAATTAAATTAAACATATTTCGTAGCAAATCCCTAGCAAACTGCAAGGGATTTGTCACGAATTTTAATCTTCCCTCACAAATCTCTAGCAGTCTATGAGGGATTTGCCACGGATTTAATTTTTTATGTTAATTCTTTTATTATATTAATTTGTATTAATTTTTGTCCCATACCTTTTAAATAACAACGATCAAATGTTTTATAAGCAATTGGATTTTTTTTATTTCCAACTGCATTTTTTCTTGAAATAGAATTGATACAAATTAAAATTTGAATATATTATTTTTGAGTGTCTAATATATGTGTATATTAAAATAAAAAATTTTAAAGATATGATATAATCTCTGTATTTTGACTACCAAAGCCATTAGGAATGTCAATATAATTTACTATATTATGATTAAGAATATTCCAAAAATCTGTTAGGCAAAATTGAGATAAAAAGAAAGGTTTTAAAATTTTATTATGTGTTCCGTCATAAATCCTTGACAATTTGCCATGAATTTTCCACGAAATACTTTTTAATTAAATTAAATATTGTTTGTAGCAAATCCCTGGCAAATTGTGAGAGATTTTCTATGGATATTTACCGTCCATGACAAATCCCTAGTAGCCTGCAAGGGATTCACCGTGGATTTATTTTTTAATTTTTATTATATCAATTTGTATTAATTCTAATTCTATACCCTTTGAAGAATAAAGATAAAATGTTTTATAAATTTTTTGATTTGTTTATCTCCAACTTATTTAGTCTTGAAAAAGAATTGGGAATTAAAAATAGAATGTACTATCTTTAGTGTCTCATATATGTGTATTAAAATAAAAAATTTTAAAGTTATCATATAATCTTTGTATTTTGACAACAAAAGCTATTGGAAATGTCAGTATAATTTACTATATTATGATTGAGAATATACCAAAATTATGTTAGGCAAAATAGAGATAAAAAGAAATGTTTTAAAATTTTATTATGTGTTCCATCGCAAATCCCAACAATCTATCACGGATTTGTCAAGGAATACTTTTTTAATTAAATTAAATATTTTTCATAGCAAATCCCTACAAAACTGTGAGGGATTTGCCACGGATTTTTTTTCTTTTTGTTCTAATTCTTTTATTATATTAATTTGTATTAATTCTAATTTGATACCCTTTGAAGAATGAAGATCAAATCTTTTTTGATTTATTTATCTCCAACTTATTTTGTCTTGAATAGGAATTGAGAATTGAAAATAGAATTTATTACATTTTAGTGTATGATATATGTGTGTTTTAAAATAAAAACTTTTAAAAATATGATATAATCTTTGTCTTTTTGAAAACAAAAGCTATTGGAAATGTCAATATAATTCATTATATTATGATTGAGAATATATCAAAAAATATGTTAGGCAAAATAGAGATAAAAAGAAAAATATTAAAATTTTATTATGTATTCTATCGCAAATTCCTGACAATATGCTACAAATTTACCACTGAATATTTTTTTAGTTAAATTAAACATATTCTGTAGCAAATCCCTAGCAAACTGCAAAGGATTTGCCACTGATTTTAACCATCCGTTGCACATCCCCGGTAGTTTGCGAGTGATTTGCTACGTATTTAATTTTTTTCTTTTTTGTATTAATTCTTTTATTATATTAATTTGTATTCAATACCTTTTGAATAACAAAGATAAAATGTTTTATAAGCATTTTGATTTGTTTATTTCTAACTATAGTTTGGCTTGAAAAAAATTGATACAAATTTAAAATAAAATATATTATTTTTGAGTGTTTAATATGTGTATTAAAATTAAAAGTTTTAAAAATATGATATAATCTTTGTATTTTGACAATAAAAGTCATTGGAAATGTTATAATTTATTATATTATGATTGAGAACATCTATCAGGATTTATTAATTGGATTGTCCAAAAAAAGTTTTAGAATGTTTAACTAGAAAAGTGACATTCTACCCTTAAAGGGGAAAAAAAAAAGGAAAATAGTGACAACAAATTTTGTATCGTCCATTAATGCGAGTATGGGTGGGTGACTGGCATGAAATTGTGAAACGTTGATTTGATTAGCATGAAAATAAAAATAAAATAAAATAAAGAAACTCTTGTTCCCCAACTACCGTGGAGAAGTACTGGTTTTTTGTTTTAAAAAAAAAAAAAAACTCTTTCATCTACCAATTACCATTAGTATGTGTGCTTCTACTACATCTTGTCTTACTCTTTTTTTCTTTAAAAAAAAAATAAAATTACAAGAAGAGGTATACTATTTGTAAATATTACACAATTAATAAAAAATTAAATATCTAAATTATTTCGTGCATCAAACAAGAGGCTCAAGTTATAATTTAACTCTGCACTATTTCGCAATTAAAAGATTTAAAATCTCAATAATTAGTGTTAAAAAATTCTTAATTAATTTCCTTTTCTTACCTACGGAAAGTGCGTAAATGCATTCACACGATAGGTAATACTTAAAAAAGAAGAAAAAAAATTTGTGAGACACCTCATTAATCAGTCTCGTATATACGTATTATTGTTAAATGCTCTCTTATTAGTTACTATCCCACTAGATTTTATCCTTAATATTTGATA
Organism: Voacanga thouarsii; assembly: GCA_026120185.1. Classification (NCBI taxonomy): domain Eukaryota; kingdom Viridiplantae; phylum Streptophyta; class Magnoliopsida; order Gentianales; family Apocynaceae; genus Voacanga; species Voacanga thouarsii. The sequence continues at coordinate 4,247,162 of JANUWF010000953.1, forward strand.
TGTTTTCATTCTAGCTCCACCATTTTCAATACAATAATTAACTATATCAAGGTTAATCTAATCATTTTTCTTCAAAAGCCAATAAATTTTAAGATTTAATTTCTTACTTTGTATATTTAAATATTAAACCATCTTTATGTTTAATAAAATCAGCGGAGGAGGAAATTTTCTCTGCCAAGCATAACAAGATTTCAGAGATAAAACACTAGATGCTAATAGACAAAAAGCTTTATCATTGCCATAGATAATATGCAAAAAAAGAAAAAGAAACAAAAGAGTTCACCAAAATAATTTTTTTTTTCATTTGTTTTTGAGGAAGAGTTCATCAAAATCAAATAAATCATGAGGATCTTTATTTACCCTTCAAATTTGACCACATACTGTTTTCAACAGCAACAAGATGATTGCCATTTGCAGTTACGGATCTACACATTTTCCCGTTAATTGTATGTACATTTAAAGAACATTATTCTACCACAAACAGAGGTGAGGACATGTTTGCATAAATAACCTCTTTGTAAAGTATTATTAAAAGAATCCAAGTCATTACCCACACATTCACCTCTCTTCAAACCCCACCCCTTTCTCCCCACTCCACCGCACCAATAACCTCTCTCTCAACGGATTTTTCAATCCACCTTAGATGTGATTCCTATGTCGACTCTGCATTTGAAACACAACCTCAACCCGCTACTCCTACCGCTTCAATTAGCCCTCAGGCCACTCTGCCTTTGCCACTCTTCCCTCTAGTTTAATTATCCCCCCCCCCCCCATTCTATATTCTCTGCATTTTTTGAAGACATTAAATCCATAAATTGCTGGATCTTTTACAGGTGCACTGGTAATTAGTTCGAATTAAATCAACCGAGAGTATTAAACCGTAAAAAAGGAAATCTGGGAAAGTGAAAAGAGAATTTGAGAAGAATTTGGGTCAGATTTAAGATCCGAATTGATTATTTAGTAGACATACTAGAAGATTATGCAAGCTCAATTAGTGAGAGGAATAATAGTTGCTATGGTTAGTTGGGTTTCTTTTGTTAGGAATAGGAATGATATATTTATATTCAATTAGATTAAACCTTATGAGTTCGTAAAAAATAAATTGTACCTTTGTAAATATTATTTTTAAAAATACGACTCAGGAAACTTTTGACCTTCTAGTAATACTTCAAACCCCCAAGTCTTCTTTAGTGTAATCTCTTAGGACCAAAAAATTACTAATCGTATTTTTATTTCTCTTTATTGAGAGTGAACTCACACAAAAATTTAAAAAACGCTATATCTCACGAAATCCTGATATAGAGTCTTAAACTAATATATATTTGGTTATGTCCAACTATATCTATATATTTGACTCTATCTCGAATACGAATCTTGATAAAACAAGATAAGTATAGTTAGGTAAAACTATTTCCATATATCATATTCTATCTCAAATACGATTTTTGTTACTTACAATTTTTTATTAATAAATTATAAATATTTATAATGTATTATTGTCCCATAATTTTGAGCCACTATGGGATCTGACCGGATACAGTTAGATTAAATTTCAATAAATTATTTTGTCAATCCAAAAATAATTTATTAATTACATTCCATTCCTCTAAAAAAAATATAATTACACTCTTAGCTAATTGTAATTATTAAAGTCAATAATTATATCCTTAGGATTGATCGCTCTAACAAATTCCCCCCATTGATCAACATAATACTTTGAATGAGGCAGTATGACCACAGTGCTCCTCATTTAAATCCTTAATTCTCATATTCAATTTGGCAGTACCATGTGACCACGTCACACTTATAAATTGAATTCAATAGGCACTATTGAATTATTGAACTCTGATTTAACTGTCTCTTAGAAGAACTTATGAGGAAATAATCTTACCTATTAAAGGTGACGGATTCCATATTGCAGAATAATTATTTCATATTTATTTTACTTTAATTGTTTAAGATATTGAAATATTGATTATTAAATTAATATCACACTTTGGTAACTGAAGGAATTTCAAATTAGTAAATATAGATTATTATTTGCTCAGGATTAATGTATTATGTACAACAATCATATAATGTTTAATTTGGATGTTCCATTTCACAAACTTAACATTTATGGTCCTATCCAATATATCAAAATATATCCTTAATTTTATTATCAAAGTCAAAGACAGACTTTAATAAAATCAAGACGATCTCAAAAACTATCCAAATTTATTTCAAATTAAATTATAAATCAAGTATTTCTATGTTTAACAAATAAACACTTGATTTATAATATTTAAATAATTCGTAGACAAACATGCTCATACATATATATAAATATATAAAAATATACTTTATTTAATTTCAAAATACAAATATTGTATTTACTAAAAGGGCATATCTAACAAAATTCTTTCACTTGTCCTAAAGTAAATGTGACATGTCAGAAATACCTGTACTTTTGATATGACTTCCAAAAATTGCTACAAATAAACTTTTTGTAAAATGATTAACAAGATTTTCAGCAGAAGAAATCTTGTATACTTCTATATCTCTGTGTTAAACAATCTCCCTAAGTAGGTGATATTTACGTTCAATGTGTTTACCTTGTTGATGGCTGGTGGTTTTTTCATATTTCCCACTGCACCACTGTTGTCACATTACAAACTAATGGCTTGCAATGCAAAAGGAATCACCTCAAGTTCTATCAAGAACTTCTTCAGCTATACTACTTCTTTAGCTACCTTACAAGTTGCCACATACTCAACTTTCATAGTAGAGTCAGCAATATAAGATTGACTGATACTCCTCCATACAATTGCACCACCACCTAGGGTGAAAACGAAGCCAGAAGTATACTTGTGAAAATCCCTATCAGCTTGAAAATCATAATCATTGTAACCTATAGGTACCAATTCTGGAGCCGAGTAAACTAGAATATATCCCCGAGTTTTGCAAAGATACTTGAGTATACTTCACTGTTGTCCAGTGCCCCGCTCCTGGATTTGACTGATATTTACTGACCATTCCAACTGTATAACAAAATATCTGGACAAGTATAAAGCATAGCATACATGAGACTTCCTATAGCTGATGCATAAGGAACTTATTTCATGTATTCAATTTTCATTAGGGTTTTAGGACTATACTTTTGTGACAACCGAATTCCATGTCTGAAAGGTAATAGACCTTTCTTGGAATTCTGCATTGAAAATTTCCCCAATATTTTTTCAATATATGAAGTTTGAGATAAAGTAATTTGTCTATTTTTTTTATCTCGAATGATCTAAATACATAGTACATATGTTGCTTCTCCTAAATCCTTCATATCAAATTATTTACCTAACTAGTTTTTCACTGATGTTAATGTTGCTACATCATTGTCAATAAGAAGGATGTCATCAACATACAATATGAGAAAAATCATCTTACCATCTATAATTCTTTTATAGATACAAGGTTCATCAGGATGCTGACTAGAACCATAGGATTTAATGGCCTGATCAAACCTGATATTCCAAGATCTAGACACTTGCTTAAATCCATAAATTAACCTATTCAATTTGCAAATTTTATGTTCTTGACCTTCTTGGATAAAACTGTTTTGTTGTACCATATAGATACACTCGTCAAGATTTTTATTAAGGAATGTTGTCTTCGGGTCCATTTGTCATATTTCACAGTCAATGTGAGTTGCAATGAATAAGAGGATTTTTATAGACTTTAGTATAGCCACAGGCGAGAAGGTTTTCTCATAATCAATACATTCTCATTAGATATAACCCTTAACATCCAATCTAGTTTTTAAAGTTTCCACTTTCCTTTCTACTCCTTTCGTTCTTTTGTAGATCCATTTGCATCCAATAGGTTTTACCCCATTAGGTAAGTCCACAAGTTCCCAGATGAAGTTAATGTACATGAATTTCATTTCTAAATCCATTGCACTCTTCCAATGGTCTATGTCTACATCTTCTACAACATCTTTATATGTAGAAGATAAAGATAGAGATTGCTTGAAAAGCCTCTCCATAAAGTAAGTATCTAGAGGGACGTTGAATGACTCTCCCACTATGTCTAAACTGTGGAGGTTCTTGGATGACTGGATTTTCCTGTTCTTCGTTGACTAGAACTTGTCTATTAATTCCTCATTGACTGTAGTTTGGACAGAGGCAGGAGGTTCTTCCACTCTATGTGCCGAAGAGCTAGTGGGAATAGAAGGCGTAACATCTATGTCTCTCCTACTAGAATCTAGCATGTAGATTGAAGAGAAAAGAAAGAACTGAAGTAAAGTTCAAGTTGTTTCTGTAACTATTTATTTGGGATTATCTCCCTTAGTTTCTTCTAGAATAACCATACTATTTGATCCACATTCTTCTATGTACTTGTCCTCTAAAAAAATTTGCATTTGTACTTATAAATATTTTCTTATCTTAAGGACTATAGAAATATTATCCCTTTATTCCTTTTGGGTACCAAACAAACAGACGTAAATTTGATATTGATTCCATTTTATCCATCTTTCCTTTAGCACATATACATGATAACTCCAAATTCGAATATATGTCAAATTAGGCTTATGCCCATTCCACAATTCTAATAAAGTCCTACAGATAGATTTTGACGGAACAATATTCAATATATATGTCACAATTTGTATAGTATATCCCTAAAAGGATATACCTAGTGTAGAGAAGCCAAGCATTGATTTGACCATGTTTAACAATGTCATGTTTCTCCTTTCTGTAACTCTATTTTGTTGAAGAGTGCTTGGTGTACTTAATTGGGATAAAATCTCATTTTCTTACAAGTACGATCTAAAGTCGTAGGATAGATATTCTCCACCTCGATCTGATCGAAGTGTCTTAATGTTCTTACCTAACTGCTTCTTAGTCGAAGCTTTTAATTTTTTGAATTTTTTTTAAGGCATCAGACTTATAAGTCATTAGGTAAATATATCTATATCTTGAGTAATTATCTGTAAAAGTAATGAAATACTTATATTCACCTCTAGTTTGGATACTTATTAGTCCACATACATTAGAATGCACTAATTCCAAAACTTCCTTAGCTCTATTTCCTTCCAAATGAAAGAATCTTTTGGTCATTTTACCTTTTAAATAAGATTTACAAACTTAAAAAGGTTCCACCTTTAAGTCACTTAAAAGACATTCTTTTACGAGTTTTTGAATCATATTTAGATTAATATGACAAAGTATGAGATGCCATAAGAGAGTATGATTAGTATAAAATAACTTAATGCGTTTGTTAGATTTATATGATATAATAAACCGTTGATAGGTTTTAAAACATATAGATCAATATTTAAATTTTCAAGACATATCAAGAAGTTATTCAAAAATATCTCTACTAAAAATTTATAAAATTTAACAGAATATTTTTGTTTGAATAACAAAGGTACCAATCAAATTTAGATAAATATCAGAAACATAATAACAATCTTTCAAAACCAAATGTTTGTTGTCAAAACAAAGATAAACATCTTCAACAACTCTTACAGATATCACTGATCTCATACCAACTCTTAGAGTATGCTCTCCTTCGTTGAGATGTCTGGTTACTTGGAACCCCTGCAATAAATTGCAAATATGATTAGTGGCTTCAGAATCTACTATCCAAATATTTGTAGAATCAACTACTAAATAAGTTTCAATGTAGGATAACTCACCAGTACCCTACTTGCATTTGGCTAAGTATTCTAGGCATTGTGTTTCCAATTTTCTTTTCACTTGTAGTGGAAATATTTACCTTTGGGCTTTTCATCAACTTTAGTTTTCTTAACTTGCTACTTAGGCCCATTTTTGTTATTTTAATTCCTCTTATTTTCTCATTTGCCCTTAAACTTGGAAGAGGAAGATCCAGCTTGAGTTACAATAAGAGCGTTGCCACTTTCTACTTTCAGGGTAGCCTCGGTACTCTCAAGCTCTTTCATAAACTCTATAAGAGATATCTCTATCTTGTTCATGTTATATTAATTTTGAACTGTGAGAACACCTCTGAAAGAGTTTATAGAGTCATATCAACATGAGTCTCAGGCTTAATTTCAGCCTCTAAGACCTCTACCATGTTAAGTTGAGAGATCAATTTTAACATATAATCTCTCACGGGCGTTCCAAGTTTTATGTGCAGATTCATTATGTGCCTCATTGCTACTTGGCAAGCTTGTCATCCTTTATGCTCGAACATTTGTTGAAGGCTTTTCATGATCCCAAAATGTTTTGAGGCCCAATCTAATTATCAATATAACGTAACATTTTTATAGGGAGACCATTTAAAATGGCATAAAGAAAACTTTAATTTTACTAATGGGCTAATAGGGGAGGCCTAAGGTTAATCAAAATTAACTATTACACATTTAACAATTTTTTAAATTAAAAAAAATTATGCATAACAAAATATTACCTAAAGCGGTATTAATGAAAACTATGTGACATGTTAACATGAATGATATATGATTCAATAAAAACTATAAAATAAAACATAATTTTATGGCCAACCTAAACACAAAATTAAAATTGCAAAATTACAATTAAAAATTTATTGGCTAACAAAATAGCCAACCTTCAATCTTCTATAATATTAATTTTCTACAACAGGCTTATGTCACAAGGTCCTCACTGGTGCAATGGCTAAGGTGCTAGATCTTCATATTGGTGACTTGGGTTTAAAACCCAGTTCTATCACCAATCTCCTTTTATTTTTAATTAAAAAGAAATTACGAGCCGGCTAAGCTGCTAGCCCAGGCATAAGCTATATTAGTCGAGCTCACTGGCAGGACTTGCTGGCTGGGCCAGTGCTAGCCATTCTGCACATGAAGACTCTATTGTTGATGCCTCCGCAAACAACTCCAGTGCCTAATTATAATTTTTTTATAAAAATAAAAATAAAAAATAATAATGACAATAACTTAAAAGGGAAACATGGAGATATAATCTACCCATTTTCTTACAAGACTCGATAATACTTATACATATTCACTGAATCAAAATCTATGGCCATAAAATTATTTTGAATTGATCAAATCATTCACCATGAATATAAATACATTATTCCTATACCGCTAAACTAATATATGTATGGAAAATTTAATCCTAACACATAAACATATATGAAACTAGTGACTCTGATACCAATTGTTAGGAATATGATCAATATATTTATGTGTCAATTAGATTAAAATGAATAATACTTTTGTAGATATCGTCTCAAAAAATACGACTCAAGAAGCTTTTGGCCTTCTAGTAATACTCTAAACCCCCAAGTCTTCTTCAATATAATCTTTCGGGATAAAAAAATTGCTAATCGTATTTTTTTATCTCTCTTTATAGAGGGTGGACTCTCACAAAAATTGAGAGAATGTTGTATCTCACATAACATTGATATAGAGTCTTAAACCAATATATATATATATATATATATATATATATATATATATATATATAGTTGGCTATTTCTAACTATGTCTATATATTTAACTCTATCTGAAATATGAATCCTGATAGAATAAGATAAGTATAGTTGGACATAACTATTTCTGCTTATCATATTCTATCTCAAATACGATTTTTGTTTCTTGCAATTTTTCATTGATAAATTATAAATATTTATAATTTATTATTACCCAATAATTAGGAGCCACTGAAGGTACCTGACTAGATACAGTTAGACTAAACTCTAATAAATTATTTTGTTAACCCAACAACAAATTATTAAGTATGTTCCACTATAATAAAAGAGCGTATTGCACTCGTAGACTAATTGTAATTACTGGAGTCAATAATTATATCCTTATGATTAATTGATCTAACATCCTTATTAATGGTAGCTTAAAAACTTCAACAGGTTTCAACTCCTTTGAGGTCGATTTGTTACTGGTTTGTCACTAAAAAATTTGATTCTGATTCCTTCAAAATTATTATTCTCTTAATTTGATGTGCTCCTTAATGATATATTTGTTTTGTAGTTTGATAAGCTTCGTGATTTATTAGCCTTAATCCTTATGATATGTGCTGTTCTTAGTAATCCTTTAGATTATTTGTGCTTCGTCTTCCCATGTTGTGTATGCAGAATGCTTGTGAACATTTTTAGCTTTTGGATGGGTGAATATTGTTCTAGAAAAGGGAAGTCAATCTTTCATTACCAAACTTTCATATTAAAATAGTTGAATCAATAATGAATATAGCTAGAAAGTTCTGTCTCATTTGTTGGAAAGTATTGGAGACATTACCTTTACTTTTTTTAGTAGTTCCATCATTGACTATGATTAATGGAATAATGGAAGAAGAACGAGGGGGAAACAAGGAAATTGTGTAGAAGATTATCTAGTTTTTTTATGGACATTACAGATGGGAAAGGGGGAAAAGATGGGAATTTATCAGCTTGGAGCACAAATACTAGTGAGATTCCATATTTTATATTTATATTTTGATCATAAGATAAGTACATGAATCTAGACTTAGCTATATATGCTTGGTATAGTTTATTTCTAGAATGAATCATGCATCTTGTGATTCTTATTATAAAATTTGCCTAATATATCTTATCTCTACTTATGCATCAGTGCCAAAATAGGTGATTGCTTAACTCAAATGCCCATTCTTATATTAGTGCATATGAGGGGTATCTTACACCTAAATTGAAACAAAAAAAAATAATAAAAAACCTCGAATAAGTTTCTTGGGTATACCAATGTTTACTAGATATTTAGCCATTTTAATTTGTGAAACTTAGCCTTTACGCGTGTTGACATTCATAAAGATATTGTAGACAATATTTTTGCATTTTAGACATTGTTCTTTGTTACTTTTTATGTCTCAATTTTGTTTGGGAGCCCAAAGTTCTTCACATCTACCATTCAGCCCAGACTAGTTAAGATGAAATAATGAATGTATTTTTTAATGATTTTCCTTGGTGAACCAATTTAGTACTTTTTTGATTGCTCTTGTAAAATTTATTCTTATTGCATACTAATCGTTTTTGTTTTCGAACTTGCTTTTCTAGAAATATTAGATGAAGGATAGAAGTTGGATGTATAAGATGCATGTGTCCGGTGTGAAAGGAATTACAACCAAATTTGTTAGTGGAGTTGATCATTTTCTTCAATACGCTTTGGCCAAAGTTGCAACATCTACTAATCCTAATGAAGTTAAATGTCATTGCATAAAGTGCAACAATTTGCGTTACTATATTGTGGAGGAAATCAAATTGCACTTGTGTAGAAAGGGATTTACTAAAAATTATTATAATTTGACATATCATGGGAAAGAATTTAATACTTTGCCACAAATGTCCAATGCAAGTGCAGATGTGAATTCTTTAAAATCAACCAATTAGTATCAGGAAAATGGTCATAGATGTAGCAGGACCCAATTTTCATCCAGATCTATCCTTCCCTACTACTGAAGAACCTCCTAATTTTGAGGCTCAGAAATTTTATGACATGTTGAGAGCTACAGGCACTTCTACATAGGAAAAGTGTACAAGCCACTCATTCCTGTCTGTAGCATCTCAATTACTTAAATTTAAATCTAAAAATAACATGCTAGAGAAGTGCTTTAACCAAGTCATACAATTGATGAAAGAGGTTTTGCCTGAAGGGAACAAGATGCTAGATGACTTCTACCAAACAAAGAAGTTATTTTTCAAACTTGGTTTACTGGTTTAGACGATAGATATTTGCACCAATGATTGTATGCTTTACTAGAAAGATGATGTTAATAGAAGACATTACAAGTTCTACAATCATCCTCGGTACATGAATAGGAAGAAGGTGGGAAAAAATAAGTAGCAAAAAGAAGTGTTCGAGTTCTACTTCATTTAAATCTGCTCAAGGGTTAGGGTAGTCCTCAACTCATGTCCCACCTTTAAGTACTCCATTAGCCACTCCTTCTTCTAGTCCTCAAGTAGCCACTCCTACATATAGTTAGCTAACATCCATTACTGCTCATAATCAACAGCCTCTGGACACTCATATGCTTGATCTCTAGCAGGAGTTATCCTCTCATTCAACAGCTGAGACTTTTCGTCTTCCTGTAGTTGGAGTGGTTGGACCTAATCTATGTCCACCTACTAATCCTACTCAACAACATAATATCACATATGCTAGTCCATCAATACACCCATCAGTAGCTAGTATTACAACACAATCAAGGGATAACAATCGCATTGAACCCTATGGTGATACGTAAGTTGAACATTAGGTTGTATTTATCTTTCGCATGATTAACTCTCTATTTCACAAATTATTACAGATTCATATGTCATTCTAAGTGTGCAAAGACCATCACCATAATCATGAAGCAGCGATTTACGGTGTGTTGGTCGCAATTAAATAATGTACCTCCTGCGGTGAATAATGTTTGGTTTGGAGAGTTTGCTATAAGTATTTTTTATTACTTTATATTACTATAAGCAATACTTCTTATCAACTTTTTTTTTCTTGTTTTATTAGTATGAGCTCAGATTTTTAGGTGGTTTTTATAAAGAAGAGTGGTTTCTTTGTATGGTGGATGCATATTGTAATGTTTAGTCTTGAGGCAAATAAGATATTTAAATTCTATGTGATGCAAGACAAGACTAAGATTAGGCTTATTCATATTTGATTAAATATATTAGATCCACTTATTTTTGTTAATGTAGATGATCGGAAAACTTTATTCAATTAGCTAAACTAGGAGTGTATAAATAAAATTAATTTATATAAGAGCACTAAAGAAAAAGAAATAAGGTTTAGAGGAATAGAAAGAAGAATTCTGATTCAATTTGGTAGTAAAATGGTAATTCAATTAGATAGAATTCCTTAACAAATGAGTCCTAATTTATTTAAAAAATGATCTACATATCACATACAAACTATGATTCTACTTTTAATTCTTTAGAACAAACGAATCAATCTGTTGAATTTTCAATAACATATTTGGATCCTTTTGGATAGCATAGTTTTAACACTTCAGATATTTTTTTTGTTCCCAAGTTGCATTGTCTTATGCCTTTTCTTGAATACAATAGAAGCCCTGTGCAAACCAACATCCCCACCCCTCTTCCTGGTGAAAGAAAAAGGGTAAATAAAGTAACCTAGAATTGTGGACAAACAACAACAGAACAAAAAGTTGGTTCATGATATCGATATTGATATCTTTTTGCACGTAGACATCGTGAACTCTTCTTCAAATCTGTTCTAATATGTTCTTTATTGTAGAAACATTGGACATGGCTCCCAGATCATTCACAAAGAATACGTGTAGCATGGAAGGAAAGGTGTAAGGCAAGAATAACTGATACCCTTGCCAAGATTAGGAATGTTCACAAGAATGGGCCTACTTGGATGTCACAAGATATATATAACCAACTATGCAGTCCAATGATTGGCAAAAATGATCTCATGTTGCTAAAGAAAATAGAAGTGCGGCTTTGCTAAACATACTAGAGGTTCCATTAGCTTTACAGAGCATGAGACTAGAGCGGTATTTCCTCTTACATTTTGCTCAATGATTTAGATTGTGTGATGCAATCACCTCAGTACACGAATCCATCACATGCAAAATACAAGTAAAAATATAGATTTTGAATTAGGAATCCATGTGCATGCATCTTAATTTCTATAGCATCTAGGAAGACTGAGATTGTAATTGAAACTTACATTGGTTAAATATTATTATAGATAATTTTTTAAATTCATTGAGCAAAGGATGGGAAAGGAGAAAAGGAAAATCTTACAATAGTTGTTGAATATGGGCTCTTACCTTATATTTTATGAACAAATCTAAATAGGGAGTGGGGATGGCATTCATCTATAAAGCATAAATAATAAATCATATAAAGTTAATATAGTGGTTAATCATTTGATAGAACATCACGTGAATAGTTTTGTAGTTTCTATAGTCTTTAATTGGAGATTAGGAATCCAGTTGTTGAGATAGTAGGGTGAGTCTATCTTTGTAGCTCTCAAGTTCATACCTCAATTTGCAACCCTTTTGATGCTTATTCATTAAGGAAAAATTAAATATTTTTATTAATTGAAAGGAATTATGTAAAATTGGTTGTTGGCAGTCTTCTAATATAATATGATCTATTAATCATGATTTTGCTCACACTAATAGGAAATTTCTATGGTTAAAGTAATTCTTTTCTTACTTTCTTTAAATTTTGAAATTATAAAACTTATAATAGAACAAGAATATATATATATATATATATATATATATATATATATTGGATGATTTTATTGTTAGAGCATTTACTAACCCCTTTTTATTGTCAGCTAGAATATGAATGATAAGATAGTAATAGAAGGGCAAATGCAAAATATCTGGAAAAAAACACCTACACGGGGCATTCTGGCATAAAGGACACTACAAGCTTGCCAAAATCATGATTCCAACTAATTCATATATTTGTGTATAACTTTCTACTTTTTGTCCACCTCAATTAAAAGTTGCATGCTTACAGGATAGCCATCCATATATGCATTATTTAAATTCTTTTTAGCTACTAGATGGATCAAACGTATGGGCATGTTATTGTCCAACTGGCCTGTTCTATAGCCCTAACACTTTTTCACTAGAAGTATAATGAAGTGATTCATTTCAGTTTGCTTTGCATAAATTCTCATCATATGCTAGCACTTTTTCTAGTTAACTTGATAAGCTGTCGAACAATGATGAATTATGATCTAGTCTTACATTTTTAATACTTTTTGCAATGTGCAAAGCAAAAAGATGACTTTAACTATATTACTTTGTTTGAAAAATTATACCAGTTTCAGGATAGGCCCAATAAGGGCAAATCTGTAGATGAGAGATTCCGCAAGATCATTGTATATTATGTAAGAATATCAATAGTTATATTTGCAAAATACTTTATCTTTTGTTTATGTTTTTACCTTCAAAATACTTTTTAAGAGGATGTCCAAATTATAAAGTCACGCTACTCATAGATAGAGTCTAGCGATTTAGCTTCTACTCCAAGTTCTTTATCAGATGAGAAAGTTATGATTATATTGGAAGTAGGTTGAATGAAAAAGGGCAAGATCTATGGCATGGGGTTTGAGGCTTCACGCTTGAAACTTTAGCATCATCAGTCTGGAGCCTCATCTTCCATATTATCAGTAGATTTAGAGAAGCTTCGTCGTGAGCTTAAGCACACCCTTTAGCAGTAGCTTTAGTGAGAGTTCGACAAGAAGGACAAAGAGATGGAGAAAGAGAGGAAAAAGATGAGGAGGACTTTGGAAAAAAAAGATAACAAGATGTCTACATTGATTGATATGAATTACATTGTGATACAACATCTTAACTTATAAGTGCCTTCCATTCCATTTGACTCTGATGATTCTGATGGAGATGACTCATCTTTTGGCCCTTCAGCAGCTACTAATAGTTAGATAGGTTATATTTTCATATTTTATGGTGTGGATCACTTGAATTATGGATTTACTACTACTATGAATTTGTATTTGCTATTTTGGATATTTTTATAATATATGATTATTAGTGCATTTGGACATTAAAAAATTATAGATATTTTGGTTAGTGAAATTGTGGTGAATATGTTTTGCAGTCATGTGTTGTGCATATCAATTGACAGGAAATGTGATTTGAAAAGTTGTAGGCTATTTACTTTGGATTAGCCATGAAAAACAAAATTCTGTGACAAATCTATTGCAATTAGCTACAGACTAAAAATAACATGTATATACAAAAAACTCTATTGCAAATCTGTGGCAATCTGACACGAATTTGCCACGAAATTCAATTAGAAATAAATAGTCTGTGGCAATCTACCACAAATAGTAATTGGAAAGTAAAAAGTCCATAGCAAATATATGGCAATCTACCACAACTTTTCCATGGAACAAAATTCTGAAAATAAAGGATTTGTGGCAATTCTATAGCGGATTGCCACGGATTTGCCATGCAATCTATTTGAAAATAAAGATTCCATGGCAGATGAAAACTATTTTAAAATAATGGATCCGTGGCAATCCCACGGATTTGCCACGGAAACAAATTGAAAATAAAGGATCCATGGCAAATTGCCACAGATTTGCCACGAATCATATCTGAAAGTAAAGCATCAGTGGCAGATTATCACAGCTTTACCATGGAACCTATTTGAAAATAATATATCAATGGCAAATCTATGGCAATCTGCCACTGAAATTATTTGAAAATAATGAATTTGCGGCAAATTCGTGGCAGATTGCCACAGCTTCACCACAAAACCTATTTGAAAATAATAGATCCGTGGTACATTCGTGGCAATCTACCATAGATTTGCCATGGAGGAAGAATGAATCCCGCACAAATTTGTCATAATTCTTTTGGCTTTATATGAATACCAACTAAAAAAATTGCTAGCAAATCCGTGGTAAATTGCGACAAAAAAAGAGTTCCTCCCAAAAAAACCTCAACGATGAAGGTTCTTGCCATGGAACCTATTCCATTGCAGATTCGTGGCAAATTCCAATTTAACCACAGATTTGCCACAGATTTTTCCATGGCAAATTAACAGATTTCTTGTAGCGCAACAATAAAGTAACTAAACAAAGCTTCAGTAAGAATGAATTCTACAACACCCTTCACCTTATGAAACCCCTCGCTTGAATGAAAAATAGGAGCATAAAAAATAATGCAATGGCAGTAATAATGGAAGCTAAAAAACACAACCAAATATAAGAACAAGTTACACTAAATTTTTACACGGAAAACCTCTTTATTGTGAAGAGAAAAAATCACAGGACCCTTTAGTCCACTACAAAATCTCCACTATCAACAAAAAGAACTATAATGAAAGTTTTTGTCATAGCCCTATGAGAACAAAAAATCACAAAAATTTCACAAAACAGAAAAGAAAAAATTAGAAGAAAATCACCAAATTTAGAAGCAATTCGGACACCAAAATCTCAGTCTTGAACCATGAAAAACTTGAGATCTACCAATTATATTGTAGAACAAGTTTCCTTCCACCACCAGTCTAAATTTCAACTTAATCGGACTCCATTTGCCCTTTTAAATGTCAATTTTCTCACAAAAATACAATACTGCATTTTTCTTTCATCTCCCTCTATTTTTCGTCTCTTTCTCACAATTGTTGTTATTTTTCATGATTGTTGACCAGGCAAAACATTTCTTTCCTTTTAATTGTAGTGGGCCATGAAGTTAATGGGCTTTAATTTCACATGATTGGGAGCCCAACTACCCAACAAATCTCCTCCCTCCCAACTATATGGAGGAACTTGTCATCTTGGCAAGGGAACAACAAATCTTAAACTTCTATTTTGGCACAGCCTTTGTCATTATATCAGGCCCACTATCATCTGTGTGGATTTTTTCAAATTCTACCAACTTATCATCTAATACTTCATGTATCTAATGATACTTCACATCAATGTGTTTAGACTTAGAATAAAAGATTAGATTCTTATCAAGATAAATAGCACTCTAGCTGTCATAATGCAGCACAAATCTCCATTTGAGAGTGATCCAAGTTCTGGCAGAAACCTCTTCATCTAAAGCAACTCTTTACAAGTCTCTGCAGCAATAATGAATTCAACTTTTATAGTAGACAATGTAATACATCTTTGCAACTGAGATTGTCATGCCACAGCTCTTCCTAGAAAGGTAATCGAGTAACTAGAAGTAGACTTTCTTGAATTAACATCTCCAGCTATATTTGAATATGTATAGCTATTAAGAATAGGTTTATCACTACCAAAATAGAATATCAAACTAGAAGTACCACAAAGATATCTCAAAATCTACTTCACCGTATCCCAATATTCTTTTCCCAGCTTAGAAAGAAAACGGCTGACAACACCAACAACAAGAGCTATATTAGGTCTCATACATACCATAGAATACATCAAACTACCAACTACTAAGGCATAGGGAACTTTTGGCACATCTTTCTTTTTTTCCTTGAGTGGAAGAGCATTGTTTCACACTTAGTTTGAAATGAACAATAAGAAGAGTACTTATAGCTTTGGATTTATCCATCCTGAATCTATAGAGCACCTTCTAAATATAGCTTTCCTGAGATAATCAAAGCTTTTTGGCTTTCCTATCATGAGAGATCTTTACTCCAAGAATTTACTTAGCCGATCTGAAGTCTTTCATAGCAAAGGATTTGCTCAACTCTTACTTTAACCTATCAATCCTAGAAGCTTTTTTACCATCAATAAGAATGTCATCAATATAAAATTAAAAAAAATGATAAAATCATCATCAGAAAACTATTGCACAAATACAAAATGGTCTAAAGTAGTCTTTTTGTAGCCTTGTTTTCTCATAACAAATTCAAACTTCCTGTACCACTTCTTTAGTGCTTGTTTCAAGCAATACAAACTTTTCTTCAATTTGCAAATATTATCTTCTTTTCCTTTCACTCAAAATCCTTTAAGTTGTTTCGTAAAGATTTCTTCCCTAAGATCACCATGAAGAAAAGTTGTCTTAAATCCATCTACTCAATTTCTAAGTCAAGACTAGTAGCTATACTAAGCAAAACTCTTATAGATGACATCTTCACAATTGAAAAAATTTCTCTAAGAAGTTTATACATTTTCTTTAACTGAAACCCTTAACAACTAATCTAATTTTATACCGTGGGTGAGAAGATTTTTTTTTTTTTTCTGCTTCAATCTGTAAACCCATCTATTTTCCAAATCCCTATTGAAATTAGGCAATAATACTAAGTTAAAGATATGATTTTCAAACAAAGACTCCATATCATCTTCTATTATACTGAACCACTAATTCTTCTGCTTACTTTTTATGGCTTCTTGATAGCATTTTTTTTCTCCCTCGTCAATCAAAAGCACATACTCATTTGGTGAATACCTAGTAAAAGGCTATTTATCTCTAGTAGATCTCCTAAGTGGAGTATCCTATGGTTCCTCTAGTAAGTCTGTGGCTGCTGGAATTTGAGCATCAACAACATCATTATCTGGGATATCTAACTCAGTAGCACCCCATTCATTAGCATGAAGATCATCCTATTGTACATCTATTTGTGTACCATCCTCAGTTATATCAGGTAAATGGTGTTCGATGTTTGGATCCAAAGCAACAAGATCATACTAAACCTATAACTCTATTTTCTGAGCATTCTCAATGTCATCAATAGTTTTATTCTCAAAAAACATTATATCTCTGCTTCTAACTAGCTTCTTCTCAAATGGATCATACAATCTATATCCAAACTCATCTTGGCCATATCCAAGAAAGATACACTATCTCGTCTTTGAATCTAATTTAGATTTTTCATCTTTTGGAACATGAATAAAGGCCTTGCAACTAAAAACATGCAAATGATCATAAGAAGCTTTCTTACCAAACCAAATATTCTCAGGAACATCTCCATCTAAAGCAGAAGTAAGAGAGAAATTAATAATATGAGCCACTTTATATAATACTTCACCACAAAAAGAATTCGGTAACTTGTCCTCTGAAAGCAAATATGTATCTCTTTTAACTAGAGTTTTAGTCATCTTTTTGGCCAAACCATTCAACTAAGGATTCTTAGGAGAAGTCTTTTGATATCTAATACTATGTTGCCTACAGTACTCATCAAACAGTCCACCGTACACACCACTATTATTTGAATGGATACACTTAATCTTTAGTCTGATCTCTCATTCAACAGAAGCCTAAAACTACTTAAACTTTTTAAAGACTTGATTTTTAGTTCTCAAGGCATAAAAGCATAGTTTTCTTAAATAATCATCAATGAAAGTCACAAAGTAAGATGCACCATTGAATGACTATACCTTTCAAAGACCACAAACATCAGCATGAATCAACTCCAACAACCTGGATTTTCTTGAAAGAGGATTAGTCTTGAGAGATACCCTATTCTGCTTTCCTGCTAAACAGTGAGTGCATTTTTTAAACTTTGCAGTACTAACTCTAGAAATTACATTGTTTCTAATCAAACAGTTAAGTCATTTCTTACTAATGTAACTCAACCACTTAAGCCATAGTGATATGATACGCGAAAGCCTTTTGATTTTTGAAGAATAAGAACCCTAGAATTAGTCACCCAATTCCCTACGAAATTCACACACACAAATGAAGTAAATGCAAATACAAGTAACCCAATGAGATTAGGTGAATTTGGCCTACTTTAAAACACCTAAATACCCTAATTTATCAAGATATTAGAACAAAAAGATAGGATTTGAAGGCACCTAAAAACTCAACCTATCAAGAACTCTAAAAAATACTAGCACCCAATAATAGAGAAAGAGATTTAGATTATCCCTTTGAAGTTTTAAAATATTGAATCAAATGTGGGACTAAGCCCTTTGATTTGGTCTTGAAATGGGAATCGCCCTTACACACTTTCCTCTAGAGAAAATTTGGTTTCTCTATAAAAAATATTATAAGTCTCAAAATCTTACTATTACAAGAGTAAGGAGGCATATATAAAGATAACTAACTTAAGCTAGCAAATGAGAAACGCAATCTCAGCCATTCATCTCTGAAGTAAGTCTAAAATATACTAAGAACAAGTAAAAAGTCGTAAGAATTAAATTACAAACAAAATAAAATAAAACAAAACAAAAATCAGTAAAACAGGGCTATGCCCAAAATGAGCTGGTGTCGGTTGTACTAGTGAGGCCGACACCGGCTATGTGATAGAAACGGAACATTTTCGTACCAGTGATGAGTCGGCATCGGTTGCTTGGGTGGAGCTAGCACCGGTTGAGGTCTAGTATTCATATAGCCTATTTACCTTGTCTCTTCAACCTCTTCTTGTGCTCTTTTGGCCCTCCATACAAATTGTTGTTTACGCATTAATCCTCTTGGCCCTCCTTTGATCTTCCATTGCTTGGCAACGCTCTTCATTCTTGGCTTAGAATCTTGAAATGCACATTGAAGCCTCTTGAAAAAGAGTCTCACCTATGGAGCCATGTATGATGCCTTTGTCCTTCTTTCCCATTCTTTGGAGTGGCCTTCATGCTTGGTACAATTCTTATCATTTTCCCTCTTCTTTGTAATAATTCACCTTTGAATTGTCACCTACATAAAAATTCAAACAAGAATTTTTGGGTAAAGGTATTTTGTCCTTGTCATGCGCTTTGTTGTCTCCTTTCACCACTGATTCGTATTTTTTAGTATAAAAAATATTATTAACAAAGTTTACAATCAATAAGGCTTTAATTAAAATACTAATTGCTAAAATCACACATACGAGCAAATATACCCAATATATAGTATAAGGAATAGCAAGTATCGAATCTACGAGAATTTAGGCTTCCACCTTATTTTACCCAAACCTTTATTATTTAGCTAATAAAATAAGAAGAGATAATAAACAACCAACTAACCTAATATACTGAAAAATCAAATTCACACAAGAAAAGTCACAAGGATAATCAAAGAGTGAGAACAAAGAGAAAAAATATGTAAATAGATAGAAAGACTTGAATACACAATAATGATTCACTAGCAATTATCTCAATTAATTATTATCTTAGCATCATGAAGGAATAAATTAGACCCACTTTGTTTGTAATCTATGGAATCACTATCTTGTAGTTAAATAAGTGAACATATTCTGTCTCAACCAATTTACCCAAAAGATGCATTAAAATTAATCCTCACATAAATCCCCATATTCTAGGTTATGTAAAGTATGAAATTAACCAATGAATCTATATTCTAACAATCATCAATTAATCTTTGATTACTGAAGTTCTTTACTCCTAACCCCTTTTGTAAGCAAGTTAAGAGATAACAAATATGAAATTAATTAAATTGAAACCACTATCAACCTTTTTTCCAAGCAAGTTAACAAGAAGAATCAATCAATCAATTTCTTACTTAAAACAAGTAATCAAATACCACGAACAATAATCAATTGATCAAAGAACTAAAATCAATATAAAATCATGAATCCAAAAGAATATCCTCTAAAGATAATTAAAATATTAATATCAAATTGTCAATAAATTACAAAAAGAAAAAAAAATCACTCATACACAAATAAGTCTTCGTCTTCTTCCTTAAAATCTTTCTGAGCAATGTCCTTTTCTTCTCCAAGAATTCTTCTTGATCCTCCTAAATCTTGGTGTTTCTCTAGGAGTTTTCTAAAGATATTGAATTGAAGAATTGAAAATTACTTTGTACAATGCTATTCTTTTATATTTATAGGAGTTCTATTGGCCAAAAAGTGCCTACAAGAGTCCTTTTCTATAGTTGAAAGAATTCCCAAAAAAATCCAACTAAATTTGCCAAAATCTGTTTGGAAATGGAAACCCACCGCCTTAGGTCAGTGCAAGGCCGATGGTTTTACTTCATTTTCCATTACATTCTGCATAAAATCATCAAAATATATTTCCAAAAGTAAAATATTAAATAGGAAGGAATATGACTAGTTATTATATCAAAAGTATCATAAAATATCCTCAAATAACTAGGAAAATATAGGTAAATTTAGCCCCTATCACATTCTCCCACACTTAAGCTTTACTTGTCCTCAAGCAAACAATAATTAGGCATTAAGCATTTAGAATAAGACAAACAATTTAGCAAATTTTTTTCTTAAGAAATTCATCCATAATGAAGACAACCTTCTTCCAACCTTAAACATAAATTTGTCATTCATTTAACCCTATCAAAACCTTATAAACTCATGTATTAAGTCAAATAATCCCAATGTCATCAAAGTTAAGTTAAACAAGCTTATATTTAGTACAAGAAAATCATCATACTCCTCAAGCAAAAACATAGATAACATAAATCATACAAGTCAAGTCATTTAACCAATTCTGGTATTATAAACTTAAATTTACACAATTCAAGTTAATGAAATAAGGAAAACACTCTACTTTTTTTTTTCAATGACTTAGGGAATTGATAGTCTCAAGCGAATGAATTTCTCTTTACACACCGTATTGGCTCCCTTATAGTTATTATCATTTTTCAACAATTTTCTTTTTTCTTGCCTTTTTACCTTTTTGCCTTCAAGATAGCCTCAAGAGAGTGCACCAAACAATACTTGCTACTTCTCTCTATATTAACCCCATTTTCAGCAAAAGATCTTTTTTTTTTTTCCTCAAAAGATGAAAGCAATTTTTTTTTTTTTCAACTTCATGTTTTTTTTTTCAACTCACATTTGTTTTCTTTTCACTCAAATTTTTTATTTCCTCACATTCCTTATTCACAACTCAAATTCAAGCAAACTTTAAATTTATATTACAAGAACTAATCAACAACTCTTCCTATATTTTATCATATCATCCACATTCAAACTCAAAGAATAAAATAAAACTCAAATACCAAATATAACCAATGTTAACTTAAATTCTCAAGACTTAGCAAAATCCAAATTAATATACAAGTTTAATTTTTAATAAAAATCCAACCATAATGAATGAGAAATCTATATCTAAATTTAAAAAGAAAATCATAACTCCATTATAGATAAATAAACTTAATTTAGCTCCAAAATCTCTAAACTTTCAAAGTTTCAAATATTAAAATTTTTAAAATTTTTAACAAAATTGTTGGATACCAGGAAAACACTAAGATAATTGATAAAAATTTAGACAAATCATATTACCAAACCACTCTCCAACACTTAAACTGGATAATGTCCTCATTTGCCAAAAATTAACACAAGAAAGCCTCTTTAAAGGGACCAAAAAGGATAAATGAGTGATATGGCCTAAATTAGTCATATTTTTCCTAATTATTTGATATTATTTTATGATACATTCTGTGAAATAACTAGTCATATTCTTTCATATTTGAGATTTTACCATTGGAAAGGTATTTTGTGCATTATTTCAGATTTTATAGGTAAAATAAGATAAAAATATCACATCACAGAACAGAGGCGGCGCCACCCCCGAGAAGGGGAGCCGGCGCCGGTTAGCCACTGGAAGAACAAAGAAAAAAGTAAAGAAATTGAGAAGAAGCAGAGCAAGTACAATTGAAATTAGATTGGAAAAGAAAAGAAATATGTGATTCGGTCAGCAAGCAGCAAAAGAGAAAGATGAATTTCGATCAGCAAAAGACAAAAGCAACAGAGGAAGTAATCAAATTCGAGTGGCTCACTTGAGCCGACAACAAGAGCAACACAAGCAAGGATAATTTCGGTGGGGCCAAGGAGAAGGAGAAGTCAACAAAAGTGGCTGAGGGAAAAGGACAAAAGAAAGAAGAGGAAAAGAAGGAATGGTAACAAATCTCGGGTGAATGTGATGGTTTGCGGCTCAATTGAGCCGATGGAAAGGAAAATGGCTCAATTGAGCCGATGCAACAAAGAAAGAAAAGACGGCTTCCGTGTAGGCTTAATTTGAAGCCAATTTTACAATTCCAATTCAACAACAGAATTGGAACTTCAGCACAAGACGACAAGAATCAAATTGAAGTCAAAATCAAATTCTCAATTTTACAAAAGTCAAAGATGGTGGACTCCATTAATTTCTCTTAGGTTTTTATTTTAGCTTTTATTAATCCTTTTTTGTTTTGGATATTTTTAGGTAATTATTTCTTCTTTATTTAGGACTCTTTTAGGAACTTTGTAAGCCTATAAATAAAGGCCAATTTACCCTAGAAAATGGTGTACACAATGTAGGGACTTAGATTTATTTTTGAGTGCATCACCAATATTTTCTCGAGATTAAAAGTTCAAGGAGGATTGTACAAGAAGGTTTTCGAAGGAAGAAGGAGGAGGCTTGTCTATAAGTTCTTTCTTTTACTTTGTTTTCTTTTTCTTGACAATGATGTTTTAATTGTTCTATTATAATTTGACATTGTTTTAGATAATCATGATTCTTGGAGTTATTTGATCTTTTGATTAATTGACTGTTCTTCTTGGTATTTAATTACTTGGGCATATTCCAAGATTAGTTGGTTATTTCTATTGTTAACTTGCTAGACCAAAGAGGTTGATGATGGTTGCAATTGATTAATTTTCGCATTCATTGGCTGTTAACTTGCTAGATCAAAGAGGTTAATTGCTGAGGATTGAGTAATTAAATGTTAATTGATGTTTTTCAGACCAAGGATTCATTGATTAATTTCATGTTTTAAATTTGCCAGACCACGAAAATTTAATTAAGGATTGTGTTTAATGCATTTTTTGGATAAATTAGTTGAAACAGACCAAATGATGCTAGTTTATCTAGAAGGTAGTAATTAGTTGAGACTGACTAAGTGATGCCAATTTACCTTAATTCTTCATGGTGCCAAGAGAATGATTGATTATGATAATGGTTAAGTTCTTAAAGATCATAGTTGTCTAATCAATGGTTTGAGTTGCATACTTCTCCATTCTTGACATGTACATATTTTTATTTTCTTTTTTTTTTAGTTTTCCTTTTTATTTGATTTTCACTTTGTTGAGTCGGTTAAACAATGAAAGAGGGGTAATTAATGTTTACTTATTCCTTGAGGATCGACACTCGTTTGAACCCTATGCTCAGTAATGATGACTACGCTTGCTCATATGTGTGATTTGGGTCTAACGTTTTAATTTAAACTTGATTGAGAATGTGCTTAGTTTTTGTATGATTTTTATGCCCAAATCTAAACGCATCAAGTTTTTGGCACCGTTGCCGGGGAACAATAGCATGAAAGCTTGGATTTCATTGATTTAACCATGTAAATATGTAAATATGTAAATAGGTAAATATGTAAATATGTATATATGTTCCTTGTATGAGTAAAGGCCTTATGTTGTTTGTATAATTGTATTTTAAATTCACTATATGTTGTAAATAGGAAAATAGGTATATTACATGTTCATAATAACTAATTTGTCTTTATATGTTTGTTTATATTGTATAATTAGTTATTTAGTTTTACTAACCTAATGATTAATGTGGAATATGTATAATAATGCTAGTTTTAATTTGTTGATTTTTACGTCTATAACTGTAAGTCAATACTAACTCTTTTTATTTTCAGGTTTGGACTTTAGCTAACCCGATATTAGAGACGGACTATTTTATTTTATTATTTGTTTCTTTATTTACAATTTTTTCTTTTAGTTTAATTTAAGAATTCTTGTTTTACATGTATAGTGGTCATGCATTCCTTTAGTAAAAAAAAAATGAAAAAAAAATTTCGGAGCCCGGACAGAATGCAACCGGCGCCGGCTTAGGCTCGAAACCGGTGCCAGCTCCGTTCTGGAATGTTATACAAAAAGAAAAAAAAATATATTTTTTATTATTTATTATTTTTTTTCGTTTGTCCCCTTGCCCTTTATTTCTTTTCTTCCCAAATTTTTCTTAGTTTGTCTTTTTCTTTGATTTTCTTGTGTGTTTTTATTATTTGTCTTGTTCTTCTATTTTTCTTTCTTAGTTTATTTTTCTTCCCTATTCCCCTAGAATTATTCCTTCTCTTCATCTTCGTTTTCCCCTTCTTCTTCTTCTTCTTCAAATGATTATTATTTGTTTTCTTCTAAGTATCCCCCTTGGATTACAAATTTTTTTCAAACTTATACGTTGGGGACTACATTGGTGGAAAAACTCTCTTCATGTAAGCAAGATTCAATCCTCTTGAATTTCTTGACATTGTGTATATATTTTTGAGGAAAAGTATTACTGGACATGGATATATATTTATTGAGTTTCTTTGATGATAGAAGAATGCATATAATGAATTGATTGCAAATCTGAATTTCTTGACATTGTGTATATGCACTTTTTTGAACTTTTTGCAAATCTGAAAATCTTGGCCTCTTTGGGATATGTTGATTTAAGATTGGTTGACATTGTACTTGTACTATCTACATTGGATATTATTCTTGTTTTTCTTGAACATAAAAAATCTGGAAAAGTCTTTACTAGAAAGAGAACCAATTGCAAAGTGGATTTGGCTATGACAAAGAGGATCTTGTGAACCCTTTGGAGGTCTTGATGGTACTAGTGGACAATTTGGAGACAAGGAGGTTGACGTTTGCTGGAATAATTCTTCCAACTTCTTGAAGAATGAACTTCTCATATCTTGGAGCTACTTTACACTTGGGGAGTATTACTTCAACTTTCTACCCCTTTTCAATTTTTGTCCCATTGGAGATGCTTTATTGTGTTTATTTTGTGCCATTGAGGACAATGATCCAATTTAAGTGTGGGGGAGTGGTTTGGTGATATTCTTGGTCCAAGTTTTTATCAATTCTCTTTATTTTTTTTGTTGTTGAGTTACTTTGGAATTTAACATTTGGACTTTTCATGGAGCTCATCTGCCTTGGGGAGTATTATTTTCTTTTCCCTCTTTACATTCTTGGTCCTTTGGTTATGCTTTAGTGTGCTATTTTAGGCCATTGAGGATAATGTCCAATTTAAGTGTGGGGGAGAGATTTACTATTTTCTCAAGTGCATCTTTGTGATTTTCAATGGATTTTCAATTATATTTGAGGGATTTTCAGTGATATATGCTTGAATTATTGAAATTGTTGGGGGAAAAAAAAAGATTTGGAGCTAAATTGATTTTATTTGTTTATAATGAAGATATGATTTCCTTTTTAACTTTGGATATAAATTTGTCATTCAATTTAGTAGGATTTTGTTATTAAAAAGGTGAACTTGTGTATTAAGTTGAATTTTGCTAAGTCTTGAGAATTTAAGTTAACCTTTGGTATATTTGGTATTTGAGTTTTATTTTATTCTTTGAGCTTGAATATGGATGATATGATGAAATATGAGAAGAGTTGTTGATTAATTCTTGTATTATGAATTTAGAATTTGCTTAACTTTGAGTTTTGAATAAGGGAGGTGAGTTGAAAAATATATATGAGAAAAATTTTGAGTGAAAAAATTGAGATGAGAAAAAATTGAGTTGAAAGAAAAAATGTCGGGTTGTTTTTATTTTTGAAGACCTTTTACTGAAAAGGGGGTTAATGTAGGGAGAAGTAGCAAGTGTATTCGGTGCACTCTCTTAAGACTATCCCGAAGGTAAAAAGGCAAGAAAGAGAAAAAAATTGTTGAAAAATTATTGAAAAAAAATGATGAGTAATGACTATAAAGGGGGCCAATACGGTGTGTGAAGAGAAATCCATGCACTTGAGGCTATTAATTCTCAAAGTTATAAAAAAAGAAAAAAGAAGAGTGGTGTATTTTCCTTATTTCACTAACTCGAGTTTGGTAAATTTGAGTTTATAATGCTTGAATTGGTTAAATAACTTGATTTGTATGGTTTATGTTCTCTATGTTTTGCTTGAGGAATGGAATAATTTTCATGTACCAGATATAAGCTTGTTTAACTTAACTTTGATGGCCTTGGGATTATTTGATTTAATATATGAGTTTCCAAAGGTTTCTAAATGGTGAATGAATGACAATTTTGTCTCTAAGGTTGAGAAAGAAATTGTGGCTTTGTTATGAATGAATATGAAAAGAAATAAATTATTTGGAGTGCTTTGTTTAAGTGTTTACTTGAGGACAAGTAAAGATTCAAATGTGGGGGATGTGATAGGGCCTAAATTAGTCATATTTTTCCTAGTTATTTGATATTATTTTGTGATACATTCTGTGAAATAACTAGCCATAGTCCTTCATATTTAAGATTTTACCATTGGAAAGGTATTTTGTGCATTATTTCAGATTTTAGGGGTAAAATAAGATAAAAATATCACATCACAGAACAGAGGCGGCGCCACCCCGAGAAGGGGAGCCTGCGCCGGTTAGCCACTGGAAGAACAAAGAAAAAAGCAAAGAAATTGAGAAGAAGCAGAGCAAGTACAATTGAAATTAGATTGGAAAAGAAAAGAAAGATGTGATTCGGTCAGCAAGTAGCAAAAGAGAAAGATGAATTTCGATCAGCAAAGGACAAAAGCAACAGAGGAAGTAATCAAATTCGAGTGGCTCACTTGAGCCGACAACAAGAGCAACACAAGCAAGGATAATTTCGGTGGGGCCAAGGAGAAGGAGAAGTCAACAAAAGTGGCTGAGGGAAAAGGACAAAAGAAAGAAGAGGAAAAGAAGGAATTGTAACAAATCTCGGGTGAATGTGATGGTTTGCGGCTCAATTGAGCCGATGGAAAGGAAAATGGCTCAATTGAGCCGATGCAACAAAGAAAGAAAAGACGGCTTCCGTGTAGGCTTAATTTGAAGCCAATTTTACAATTCCAATTCAACAACAGAATTGGAACTTCAGCACAAGACGACAAGAATCAAATTGAAGTCAAAATCAAATTCTCAATTTTACAAAAGTCAAAGACGGTGGACTCCATTAATTTCTCTTAGGTTTTTATTTTAGCTTTTATTAATCCTTTTTTGTTTTGGATATTTTTAGGTAATTACTTCTTCTTTATTTAGGACTCTTTTAGGAACTTTGTAAGCCTATAAATAAAGGCTAATTTACCCTAGAAAATGGTGTACACAATGTAGGGACTTAGATTTATTTTTGAGTGCATCACCAATATTTTCTCGAGATTAAAAGTTCAAGGAGGATTGTACAAGAAGGTTTTTGAAGGAAGAAGGAGGAGGCTTGTCTATAAGTTCTTTCTTTTACTTTGTTTTCTTTTTCTTGACAATGATGTTTTAATTGTTCTATTATAATTTGACATTGTTTTAGATAATCATGATTCTTGGAGTTATTTGATCTTTTGATTAATTGACTGTTCTTCTTGGTATTTAATTATTTGGGCATATTCTGAGATTAGTTGGTTGTTTCTATTGTTAACTTGCTAGACCAAAGAGGTTGATGATGGTTGCAATTGATTAATTTTCGCATTCATTGGCTATTAACTTGCTAGACCAAAGAGGTTAATTGCTGAGGATTGAGTAATTAAATGTTAATTGATGTTTGCCCGACCAAGGATTCATTGATTAATTTCATGTTTTAAATTTACCAGACCACAAAAATTTAATTAAGGATTGTGTTTAATGCATTTTTTGGATGAATTAGTTGAGACAGACCAAGTGATGCTAGTTTATCTAGAAGGTAGTAATTAGTTGAGACTGACTAAGTGATGCTAATTTACCTTAATTCTTCATGGTGCCAAGAGAATGATTGATTATGATAATGGTTAAGTTCTTAAAGATCATAGTTGTCTAATCAATGGTTTGAGTTGCATACTTCTCCATTCTTGACATGTACATATTTTTATTTTCTTTTCTTTTTAGTTTTCCTTTTTATTTGATTTTCACTTTGTTGAGTCGATTAAACAATGAAAGATGGGTAATTAATGTTTACTTGTTCCTTGAGGATTTCCTTGAGGATTGACACTCGTTTGAACCCTATGCTCAGTAATGATGAGTACGTTTGCTCATATATGTGATTTGGGTCCAACGTTTTAATTTAAACTTGATTGGGAATGTGCTTAGTTTTTGTATGATTTTTATGCCCAAATCTAAACGCATCAATGAGGTAGAAAGTTAAGCAATACTTCCCAAGTGTAATAATACTCCAATAAATGTTAAAACTTGGAGAAGAATAGGAAAGCTTGTTCAAGAAATCTTTATTCAAACCTGCAAAATTATACACCTACAAAAAAAAAAAAAAAAAGCAAAGAAAAGAATGACCAAAATAAAACACACCAAAAATAAAACACAGGAAAGACTAATAAAACTCCTAAGAATAGACAAAATAACTCACTCCTCCATACTTAAACTAGGACATAGTCTCATTATTAGGGGAAAAGACACCTAACAAAACCAAATACAAAACAAAGATACAAACTCTTTCCACTCATCATGTTTCCTCACTAAACCTTTGTAAAAGAAATTAAAACTCAAAGTAGGAGATAGGTATGATGAATGTAGAAAAAAATGGAGATTTTTGAAAAAGGTAATGCTCATGAAAATGATTTTTCTCAGCAAAGTAAACAACATAAACCTCAATTGCTAGCATTCCTTTAGACACACAAATGTTTTTTTCAACATATGAGTGCACAGGGAATCTATCGAATGCATCAAATTTGAAGTCCCCAATTAATCCTTCAAAAGAATTTTCATAATTAAAATTCCCCTTTAAACTTAGTATTTGAGTTCTCAAAGATGGGATAAAGAAATCCTTACTTTTTCAATGCATAATCTACAAAAACTAAGTTACCTCCATTTGGATGGAGTAAAGGGTAGAATTTGTCAACATTCACCAAGGACTTTGTATGATGTAGCATTGAACGATCCAACTTCTTGAGGCATGATAAACTAAATACATCATCAATGGCATCAGTAGGCTCTATGAATAGAGAGGTATCCTATTTTTCTGTGATTTTCAATTCCCTATTGTAGATCTCAACTAACTTTACTAGTTGTGTTCTTTTAGAACTCATTTGTTGGGATGATTTTTCGTACCCTTTAATCAAAGTATTGGCATTGCTAACCAAGGAATTTATTGATGCTTCAAGTGACGTCTCACTCAAAACATCAACGTGAGCTTGCAATTGTGCCAATCTATCATCATTGTAGTTCCTTTGATCTTGGGCCCATGCCATGTATTTCTTTAAGAATGATTGTTCATGATGATGTCAACCTCGCACTTAAAGAAAAATAAAAATCATATCAAAAATAAAAATAAAACAAGTAAAAATCTTAAACAAATAAAAAACAAAAACATATATAAAAAAAATGCAAATATTCACAAAGTACTTAAAAATAAAAGTTAGTGATATTTACAAATACAATAAAGGTTAAATCAATAAAACTTAGGTATTTTCAATAGTGCCTATTCCCGGTAACGGAGCCAAAAACTTGATACGTATTTTTTAGTATAGAAAATATTATCAATAAATTCCACAATTAATCAAGTTTTAATTAAAATACTAATAACTAAAACCATACATACGGGAAAGTATACCCATCATATAGTATAGGGAATAGAAAATATCAAATCCACGAGAACTTAGGTTCCCACCTTCCTTTATCCAAACATTTATTGTTTAGCCAATAAAATAAGAATAGATAATAAATAGCCAACTAACCTAATATACTAGAGAATCAAATTCACACAAGAAAAGTCAGAAGGACAATCAAGGAGTGAGAATTAA